>CM051346.1:46318594-47518594 GCA_028015215.1 Gynostemma pentaphyllum | reverse complement strand
TTAATTGACGGGAATGAAAAATGTAAAATGTGGTTTAGTTTTTTTTTTATTTTAATATATACATGAAGAGTCACAATTATAACAGACACATCCACTACAAAAAAACTGCCAAATTGCGACCAGTAAATTGCGACCAACAGAGTGGTTGCTAAAAAAAGTCGGATTTCAATGTCGATTGCATGGTCACAAAATTGACCATATGGTCGCAAAAATTTTGGTAGCAAAAAAGTCAAATTTTTGAAAATCCACCAAATGGTCGCATAAAAAAGAGACAATATGGTCGCATTTTATCTTCAATGAAGTGACCATTTGGTGACATAAAAAGTGACCAAATGGTCGGAATTTTTGTGACCAAATGGTCACTTATTGGCTCGATTAAAAAATCGACTGGATGGTCGCTAAAAAGATAAGTGACCAATTGGTCACATAAAAAAATGACCAAATGGTCGCATTTTATGCAACCAAATGGTCACTTTTAAAATTTCATTAAAATGCGGCCAGGAATTTAAATGACCATCCTGGTGGCATTTAAAAAAGTGACCAAATGGTCGGCATTTTATGCGACCAAATGGTCACTTTTAAAGGGCTTAGTTAAAATGCGACCCGGATGGTAAAAAAGTTCATCATCTCGCATTTAAGAATTTTTTTTTAAAATTTAAATTTCAATAATTAGTTAATTAATTATTTAATTATATTAATTGAACTAAAATTAATTGAATTAAACTCAAATTAATTTAATTCAATTAATTTTAGTTTCAATTAATCTAATTTTAATTTACTTTAATTCAAATTAATTGATTAGTTTATTTTAGTTTTAATTAATTAATCTTAAGTTTAATTGAATTAATTTTAGTTCAATTAATCTAATTTTAATTTACTTTAATTCAAATTAATTGATTAGTTTATTTTAGTTGTAATTAATTAATCTTAAGTTTAATTGAATTAATTTTAGTTTCAATTAAACTAATTTTAATTTACTTTAATTCAAATTAAATGATTAGTTTATGTTAGTTTTAATTAATAAATCTTAAGTTTAATTGAATTAATTTTAGTTTCAATTAATCTAATTTTAATTTACTTTATTTCAAATTAATTGATTAGAATACTTAAACAAAATTATTCTAATTAATTAATCTAATTGTACTTTACTTTAATCAAATTTTAACTAAAATTAAGTAATTAAACAATTTTTATTTATTCATTAAACTAAAATTAATTAATTAAATTAGTGTAATTAATTAATTTAAACTACTTAAGTATAATTGAAGTTAAACTATTTGAATTAATTACCCTACTTTAAATTAATTGATTTAATTAAAGTAATCTAAATTACATTAATTAAACTAAAATTAAAATTTAAACTAGTGTAATTATAAATTAATTTAGTTTAATTTTATTAAATTAAAGTAAACTATCTTAAATAAACTAAATAAGTAATTAAACTAAATTAGATTAAGTAATTAAATTAATTACTACTTAAATTGAATTAAAGTAAACTAAGTTAGATTAATTAAACTAAAATTACTTAAAGTAACAAAATTAAACTAAACTAATTAATTAGTTAATGTAAACTAAAATACTATGAATTAAACAAAAGTAAACTAAGTAATTGATTACACAAATTTAGATTCATTAAACTAAAACTAATTAAATTAACAAAACTAAACTAAACTACTTAATTGAAAACTAAAAACTAAAACTAAGTAAAATAAATTCTTAAACTAAACTTCAATTTTATACGAAAACTAACCTCGTAATAAACCAGGGATTGGGGTTTGAGGGTTTTAGATTTAGAGTAAGAACGGGAACGGAATGGGAAGAAATAACAGGGAACGGGAGAGGGAAAGAGAGAAAAGAACAAAAAGAGAGAAGAAAAAGAGAAAGGAAGAAAAGCGAAACGGGGGAAAGGAAAACCGATGGGAATTTAAATCGATTTTGCGACCAAATGGTCGCAAATATGTAATTATGACAAGAAACTAAAAGTCGCGCGTCTTTGGGGAAAATGGCGACCAACCTGGTCGCATTTCTTGAGATATTTGCGACCATATGGTAGCATTTCATGAAACGCGACCATATGGTCACCACTTTACCATGATCCATAATTTTCTATCACGATCAAATAATTGCGACCATCCGGTCCAATAATGAAATTCACCTGCCAAATATTGCGACCAGGATGGTCGTAATCTTTAAATTCACCGCCATAAATTTCATGGAAATTTAAATTTACCCCCTCATTTTTTGCGACCTATATGGTAGCCCACCTAAATATTACAGCCAGGATGGTCGTAATCTTTAAATTCACCGCCATAAATTTCATGGAAATTTAAATTTACCGCTCTTTTTACAGACAATATGGTAGCCATTTTACTTATATTTTTTAAAAATATAATTATAAAATGCGACCAACCTGGTCGCATTTCACTTCTAAATTACTACCATGTGGTCACCTTTTGTGTGAAATTGCGACCACTTGGTAGCAAATATAATTTTTTTTTTTTAATCTTTCCTTAAAAGAAATAGTTTTAATTAATTAAACACATACACACACATTTGAATAATCAAGTTAACGAAATATCTCATTCATCATCGTCTCCAAGTAGTCCGTCACATCCGCCTGTCTTCCTTCTTCTTCTTCTTCCGCTTCTTCATCGATTCATCGTCTCGAATAAATTAAGCATCAATGCCCCCGCGTGAGAAGTGGAAGCATGTATATCATCATCATCATGCAATGTTATCGTTCCATCGTTCAAAGGACGAAGCCGTTTGCATCCTGACCATCGTCGATTGGACGAGATCGTATCTCATCTTCTTGAAAAGCCATTCTTACTGGTCGTCTTTCCGGGACAAGTTTTCTTCCCACGGCGTGGTTTAACTTTACAAACAACTAACCAATCATGCGGATCTCGTCTATTAATTGGATAGTTCAGGTAATAAACTTGAATCACTTGTGAAGCCAGGGACTAACCTATCGCCCCGCGCATATGCTTAGACTTCTTTACCTCAACGATTTGTAAATGATCAATCTTACGGACTCCCCCCCCCTCCGGTTGTCTCGAACCAAGTGCGGTTGAAACGGAACAATGCGTTTTAGCGTCGGACTTGCGTATTGAATCTCAAGAATCTCATCGATTACCCCCAAGTAATCGTTTTCGCTTAGAACACGTGACCTTTTATGCAAATACCACTTGTTGTTTGTTCCCACGCCCTTACCCGTTTGAAATCAGAATCGTTTCCGACGTATCCACCATACGACCTTCTATCCGGTCCAGGTCCCTTTGCTAAAGAAATGATGCGAGGATCATCCACCGGTAATGTAGGGAGTCAACCTGTGTCATTGTCCACATACAAGAATGTTAGGAAGATAGTAATTGTTTCAACATAATGCAACGGTTGTTTGACAATTTAAAATAACTCACGTATGCACCGAACCAAGAACGAAACTCTTTGTCGATTATTGACCCCTCCTCAAGATTCCGTAAGACCAACTCGTGTCATTCTAACGTATACGTTTAGAAATAATCCGTATGTTACAAAAATAGTTAGCAAATAGTTTGTAATTGTTTATGCGATGGAATAATGTTAAGTTACAAACTCACCCCTATGTAAGGCTCGATCTCTAGTTGCATAACACGATGCATCCGCATTACGTGATAGCTCGGTCCATCCTCCCCTGACTGATCTTCCAACTTGTCATGCCAGGTTGGTAAAAATCCCAAGTCGTTCATGTCAACACCTTCAAGTAAATTATCGACAACGTTTCGTTTTGACGGTCGAAACCGCACTACAATGTGTTGATCAAAGTAGTATGAACAAAATGTGGTAGTCTCTTCCGTCAGGGACGCACTAGGATAGATCCTTCTACTCGTGATCTATTTCCAACCATCTTTTTCAACCGACGAAAGTACTGTGGGTACAAAACATTATTAACATTCGATGATCATCATGTCTTGATTCATACGCGTACATTACAAAATAACCGTGCTTACCTTTCAAATGGGTACATCCAGAATAATGTACGGGACCCCCTAAGAATGCCTCGTATGGAAGATGCCTGGAAGATGCTCCATGGAGTCAAAAAAGCCAGGTGGGAACATTCGCTCCAACTTACAAATAATAACGGCGATCTCCTGAACTCATTCGCAAAGTGAAGCTTCCGTCACTCGTACATGTCAAGTCCCTGAAAAAAACACTTAACCTGGCAAGCGGCTCCCAATGTCCGAACGCGACGGGCATCAATCGTTGCATGAATATATGAATGTCGTGTCGCACGTACAGATAGTAGCTTGTCGGCTCGACATGTCAAGTCCCTCCACTAGCTTTTTGGCCGGTGGTAAACCTGGGGCATATTATTTTTTTCTGGGGCTCGACGAAACCACGATGCAATCGCATCAAATCCTCTACCCTGTATGTTGGTCGCGCCTTTATATTTAAAAGTTACGTTAAGCAGCAAGTTGACTTACCTCACACCCATCGTACAATGGTCTGTGTTGTCTTTAGCATCTCATGCATCTTACGTGCTTGGGATTCATTTCCTCTTCTACAACCCGTTCATCTTCGTTCACGTTTAAACTTTCACGGAAATTTTCATTGCCCCCATACCTCGCACCATCAATTATCATTTCGCGTCATTCGATAAAATCGTTGTTCATCATTCCGTTCTTCGTCAACAACCTCTACATTCGAGCCGCTACCTTCGTGATCGCTCTATTCCCCGTAAACCGTCGAACATTTCCTTGTTGTTTCCCCCCCAAACATCCAGGTGATAATAATTCCCGCGCACAAACCCCAAGGTATAAAGATGCACCTTCAACTCAGAAAAGTATGATTATCCTATTGTCACATTTCCCCCCATAGCCCAACAGCTTTCCACCATACTTTTCAAATAAACCAGTTGTCATGCAAAACTCAACAAACTGTTCAACCCCGACCACGAACTCATCGTTCAAATACCCGTCTATCAAACGAACATACATCCACTCTCTCATTTTCTTTTTTCTTAATGCTAAGAAACAATGGGTGGAGGGGTTTTTATAATGGACTTCTCTCCTCATTTGCGACCAGGATGGTAGTATTTTTGCTACCACCTGGTGGCGGTTCCCGCCAAATTTTCCCGCCTATTTTCCTCACCGCCTGGGTCACATCAAGTCGAATTTACGACCACATGGTCACTTTTTGGGTGACCACTTGGTAGCTTTTATCCTACCAAATTCTTTATCAATTATTGGTCCAATAAAAATCACATAATTTGCCCCACATACCGTCACTTATAATCTGCGACACGTTGGTAGCTTTCTTCTCTCCAATTATAAGCTACCACTCCCCCCACTTTGGGTCACCAAAATTGCGACCATCAGGTCACTTTTTATTGCGACCATTTGGTAGCTTTCTTCCCTCCAATTATAAGCTACCATTGCTCACTTTGGGTCACCAAAATTGCGACCATCCTGGTCACTTTTTATTGCGACCATTTGGTAGCTTTCTTCCCTCCAATTATAAGCTACCACCGGCCCCACTTTGGGTCACCAAAATTGCGACCATCCTGGTCACTTTTTATTGCGACCATTTGGTAGCTTTCTTCCCTCCAATTATAAGCTACCACGCTCACTATTGGTCACAAAAATATCGACCATCCCGGTCACTTTTTATTGTGACCATTTGGTAGCTTTCTTCCCTCCAAAATTACACGCCATTTTTTGCTACCAAGGAACATTTTAGTCACAAAAATGCGACCATATGGTCGCAAAAAAACACTTTTTATTGTGACCATTTGGTAGCTTTCTTCCCTCCAAAATTACGCGCCATTTTTTGCTACCAAGGAACATTTTGGTCACAAAAATGCGACCATATGGTCGCAAAAAAAAGTGACCAAATGGTCACTTAGAGTCAACCTTCAAAGAAAGTGACCAGTTGGTCACCAAAAAGCTACCATATTTTTTTGGTCGCAAATTTCTGGTCGCATTTTGACAGTTTTTTTGTAGTGATCCAATAATTTCTCGGATTAAGGTAAGGCGAAAGTAAAAATTAGAGTATGGGATGTTTAAGTTTAAGTCAAGTGTTGTATGTCGATTTTAAAAGTAATGGGAGACAGGGTGTTAAATTACATGGGGGAACACAAGTCTAGCTGGTCTCCATTGCTAGCTATGCTGTATCTTTACTAGGGGTGAAAGAAAAAACCGAAAAACCGAAAACCGGAAAAATAAACCTGGCCGAAACCGTAAAAAACCGAACCGTCCCGGTTTCCATTATTCAAAAACCGAACCGGCTTCTAAAAAACAAGTAAAAATCTCATACCCCTTCCCTATTTCCCCCTAATTTTTATTTATTTGTTTTATTTTATATATTTACTTATCACTTTATTTTAATTTATATTTTATATATTTATTAATCTAATTTTTTCAACTAAGTTATTGTTTATGTTTGATTTTTTGTTTGTTTCATCCTTCAATGTTGGAGGAATTTTTTTTAAAACTAAAAGCAAATGGCCTATACTAGAAAAACCGGAAAAAACCGAAAACCGAACCAGTAAAAACAGGGCCGATTCCTATTATAAATCGAACCGGTCCGGTTTTTAAAATTAATTGAAAAACCGGACCGAACCGAACCGGTTTCACACCTAATCTTTACCCTTTCATCATCGACACATCATTTTCATTGTATCCCTAATTTTGGTTCATTCCATTTTCAGAATCCTGGATTTTGTGCCCCTAAAATATTTATTTAATATTCTCTGTATAATTTGGTTTACTCATTCATTCATTCTTTAATATACAAGAATGAGAATGTGTAGTTTGAGATTATAATGTTTAAAGATGATAACGGGATAGATAATGTATTTGCATGGAATAAGAATGAGAATCAATCATGAAAATATTATGAGAATGTGTAGTTTGAGATTATAATGTTTAAAGATGATAACGAGATAGATGATGTATTTGCATGGAATAAGAATGAGAATCAATCATGAACATATTGTGAGAATGTATAGTTTGAGATTATAATGTTTAAGAATGATAACGAGATATAGATGATGTATTTATATGGAATGAGAATGAGAATCAATAATGAAAATATTATGTTAATATTAGCATACTTGTAATAAGCAAAGCATGAGAAAATTATGTCGTTAATAATAGCAAACCACGCATCAACCATACAAAACTCATCCTAATATTTGATCAATTACATATTTTAGTGTTGATAATAACATCATTTTTTTATGTTTACTATTAATAATGATATCTTATTGCCATTTATTAACATCATTTTCATTATTCATTCTTATTCTTAAATACAATTCAATCGTTTACTTTGTGCCAGTGTGCAGATGAGATGTGTGGTAATTTCAATAAGTCGACATGTCGTCCAATCGGTTTATTAAGATAGCAGTCCATGGATAAGTTTTTTCTTCTCTCTTTATCAAAACAACCAAGTCCAATAAACCAAATGGTAGGCTGGGCCGACAATTTACACCCTTCCAGTTAAAAATATGGAATATAGAATCTTGGTTTTTTTTTTTTTTTTTTTTTTTTTTTTTTATTTTTAATATTGAGAAATTTTAAATAGACGATATTTTTTA
Organism: Gynostemma pentaphyllum; assembly: GCA_028015215.1. Lineage (NCBI taxonomy): Eukaryota > Viridiplantae > Streptophyta > Magnoliopsida > Cucurbitales > Cucurbitaceae > Gynostemma > Gynostemma pentaphyllum. The sequence goes on along the minus strand of CM051346.1, from coordinate 47,511,015 downwards.
TAAATAATTTTAAAAAAAATAAAAATTTGAAATATTTTAAAAATGTTCTTTCTTAGATTGAGATTCTATCAATTTTAGATTGAGACTATTTGATTTTAGTATGAGAAATACAATTAAAAAAAAACTTTTACTATTTTTTAAAAGTATATTATTTTTAAAATGTCATTTTTTAAACTCTTTTTATATATATAATTATGTATATGGTTTTTACATTTTTTTTAATCATTAAAACCAACCTATTATAAACGTGGTCATTTTTCTTTATTATTTTGTTTTCAATTTGATCAATATATCTTTTATTATCTAATATAATTAAATAAAATCTTTTTAAGTATTTATATATATATTCATGTTAGGCTTCCTATCTTTTTTTTATCCCCCGCTTATGTGGATTTTATATTTGAAAGAAAAAAAAATTGGCTTTCACAAGACGAAAAGACAATTTTTTTTCTAGACGGTTTTACAAGATTGTTATTAATACCCTATGTAAACCAATTTTTATAGGAAGCCTTTTTTTAAGGGAAATTTTAATGAATATTATTATTATTATCATGTCAATCCATTATTAATGTAAATCAATGGTAATTATTTTAGATGATTAATATTAATCATAATAAATCACTAATAACATGTTAAAAATTCCTATATTTATAAATGATGTTTCAAATAATACTATATTAACAAAAACTCTAGAGTTTGACCTTCTACCCTAACAATTATAAGTAGTGAGTTTTTGTCACTCCATCAAATACACTTGATATCATAAGAATTAAGATATGAGTTAACAGAAGTTAAAGGTTGAAATTTTTACCTTTTTAATTACAATTATTTTAAATGATTTTACCATTTTATCGGATACATTTTTCCTTCGAGTTTAAAATTTTTTATAACAGTTGACATTTTATTGAAAAGTAGTCTTAATAATTTTATCACCATTTCTCTAAAGTGGATATTTTTTTAGAGAGTTTAATGAAGTTTTAATCAAATTTAGAGTGAAAATTTGCCAAAGAAACCAAACCTTTAAAAGAAAGATGTCAAATCCCAAGAGAATGACTTTCTTTTGGGAGTTGTATATTTCTTTCATTCAAAGCAAGCAAAAGGCCAACTTGGGGAGAAGTACTTTGGCATTCAAAAATAGTAATCATTTTATTGGAATGGCTTGCCCTAGATTGAAAGTCTTGTTCCTCCTCACATGAATGTATTTACCAATTTAACCTTTTTAAATTTGAAATTAGAAGAAACCCAATGATATTTTTCAATGGTTACATGCCCTATATTATGTGGGATTTGATTGTCTCATGAATGAATTTTATGATTTTTTTTCATGGATTTTTAAATTTGTTACATGGATTTGGTCAACAATTTTCTCCAAATTATTCATATTGGGTAATGATATTGATATCCGTTTTTAGATGCAATTATTCACTCTAGTCTATATAGGTTTGTAGGCAAATTTATTTATTATAAAAGTGATTACTAGGAAATTTATTAGGAAGCAAAATGTCTCACTGAAATTATTAGAAAAAAGAGACCTATGGTAAAATTAAAACAAATAAAAATAAAAAGAAGAAGAAGATAAAATTAAGACTTTTTGTGGATATATAACACTTACAAAAACAATCCCCTATTATTCGCTAGCTTTCCAAAACAAAGACTAGAACACGTGGACAATCAATCAAAATGATATCACTCTATAGTTAAAAAATTTACAATTACAACTACATGATTATATTTTTTTATGGTTTAAATCATATTTTGATAATTTTATTTTAAAATGTCCAGCATTAGATTAGTTCCAAAAAATTTCAAAAAAATATATTTTTATTCTTATTGTTAAACTTTTGTAATAGATTTAATAGAAATCTTAAAGTTGTATGTTCCAAAATTCAATATATGTGGCTTAAAATATAAATCTACCTGATGTAAAGTAATATTCCTATTAAATACACAACAAAATTTAAAACCACGTGTAATGACCAAAACTTTTTTTTTTTCCTTTTATATAACACATATGCTATAATAAAATATTTAAAAGTATAGGATTAACGTAGTAACAAGTGTAAATTTTTTTTTACCAAACTAATAATATTTAAACCTAATTTTTAGGTAACACCAAATGTTAGATGCAATGATATCCACAAAGGAAATTGAAAATGAATAATGGAACTTAATAAAGAGGACAATAATCCTACATACTATTTAAAGTGAAATTTGAGAGAAACACAACATGACATTGATGTCTTTTGATTTCATAAAAGAATATCTTGTGAACTTATAATATTAATTTGGACCATAAATTATCACATAGAAATTGAAATGAAATGTTTTAGAACAGAAATTTTGAGAAATACCACTCCAATTGTTGAAGCTATAGGTTGCATGATGACCCATAATCAATTGAAAGTGTATCCTAGAAACAAAGCAAAGAAACATGTTTGTTTTCTTGTCATATTGTCAATGACTCAAAATGGTATGGTTTTTAAAAGCTTTTTGAGCATGCTATTGTTGGCATTGGCATGGCACAGAAAGAGTGGCCAAACCCAAAACTTTAAAAGCTAACCTGCACTCTCTTTGATTTGATTATCACCACTCTTTTTTTTTTTGTCATTAATGAAATAATATCATATTTTTACATACTAATTATTGAAACGTTATAAATTTTTAAAAAATATTCAAATAGCAATTTAATAAATTATTAAATAAAAAAAAGATAAAAAAATTAAATTCATTGAAAAACAAATAAAAATAACAAAATATTTCAATAAATTATTGAACAAAAAACCCAAAAAAAATCATTAAAAATAATAATGAAAAGTAACAAAATAGTTTAATAAATATGTTATTTGAGACAACTTCAAGTTAAAAAAAAAAAACTTCTATTTCTTTATTTTTATAATGTGAGTGTCTAGATCAATTTTACGCGCTACTCAACTAATCTTACAGGATAATCATAAGATCCTATAATAATTGATGTCTAAAAATTATATAAAATAATATCTTAAATTGATGATAATACACATAATTAAAACTTATAACCTCCGGTTTTAAGAGATGTAATTCTTTCTCATGATGGGTTGTTTTGCACCACTAAACTCGATCATGGTTTTTTTTTTTTATTTTTTTTGCAATGAATGCAATTTTTAGTCAAAATGCAATCACTCCATTATTAGTTTTTGGTTGAAACATTATCGAAACAGTTGATGGCCCGCATGGAATGTAGCCAAGATTGTCAAATATCATTTTGCTTATATTTCTCAACCTAATCTTTTATGCCAATAATAGAAAAAGGAAAGAAGACGTGTTGTTGTTGTTTTTTTTTTAGTTATCTCCATGTGGTCTGTAAAATAGGGGGAACTATTGATTGGAGGGGTCAATCGTTGTTGAATCAGTGATTCTTTTAAAACCAAATAGTAAAACATATTGGAACTGTAACTTCCTCCTGCACAATTATAGTTTCTATATTGTTTTTTTTTTTCATTTAAAAAAATTATAAATTTTACTTTTGGAGTAACTTTCTCTTTAATGTTAAAGGAATATCTTACATGATGTATTAACAAATTTAGTCTAAAGTAAATTACCTCTCTCTCTATATATTTTTAAAAGGGAAAAAATCAAACTAACCACATTTTATTGCTCATTTTCATAGATAGCACCTTTTTGAAAAGTTTGAGTATTTAACCACTTTTTATTATTCAATATTTCAATATATCAAAATTGCTATTTCCGTATGTCAGGTATAGTCTGACACCTCTGACATTCTGACACGTCTGTATATGACGTATAGTCTGACACTTCTGACATTTTTTCTTTTTCAATACAATTTTTCTTTTCTGATGCATTATTTCTTCCCCAATTTTTTTGTATATTTAGTATATTGTTCATAGTTGTTTAGTGTATTCAGTACATTTTGTATATTTTTTTTATGTTTTGATTTTATACTAAATATTTTTATTTTTATTCAATTTTGTATATTGATTTTAGTATATTATTTATAGTTTTTTCTCTCATATAAAGTGTTTTGTGCATTTGGTATATCGGGTATATCGTCCTCCGCTTCGTAAGTGCATTTGAGAAAAGTGAAGATGTACGTAATTTACGTAATATACATGTCACTTAATCTGTAAATAAAAAAATGAAAGAGTGTTATTAATTACACAATACTTAATATACAATAAATACTTAATATGCAAACAGACAAAAGAAAGTGTATGTTTACGTATAGTAAGTATATTATGTAATGTATGACTAACAAAAAAAGAACATAAAAGAAGGGGTGTATACATCAACCACTCGTTATTTTCGTATATTGTGTATATTAAAAAATGTACATTAAGTAAACACAGACTGGAAAAAACAGACAATTATGTATATTATGTATATTACATAACTATACATTTAAAAAAACAGTTATGATGAAAGAGGGTGTCCGTTCATCATTTCGACACTTATGTATATTACATATATTACATCAAAAATAAAATGAGAGAGGGAGATAGTTGGACGTAAAAAGAGGGGAGGGAAAAGTAGAGAGGTAGAGATATGATTTGGGAAATGGTGTTTTTGTATTTTTACAATTATATTACAGAATGAACATAAAAGAAAGAGTACATCAAGAAATACACATAGTTGTGTATAGTACGTATATTTCGTATGTTGCGTGTATTACAGTTTGTATATCAAGAAAAATATATAGTTATGTATAACACGTATATTACAAGATATATATTTAAACAAACCACAGAAAATGTATATTGTGTATATTACAGACTGTATATTAAACAAAACATAAACAGAACAAGAGACAAAAAACAGTTATGTATATTACGTATATTATAAAAAGAACGTATATTTCATATATTACATGTATCGTAGAAAACGGTATTAAGAATTACGTATATTACATAAAACAACAAATGACATAAATGAGAAAAAAAAATATAAATATAATAATACCTTACGTATATTGTATATTGTGTATATTACAGACAGACCAAGAAAAAGTGTATATTACGTATGCGACAGACCACAAAAAAAGTGAAATATACAGAAAACTCAAGAGATGTGGAGGAAAATAAATTTAACAATAAAAGAAACAAACCTTTTGTCAAAATCTTCAAGATCCGCAAGATCTAAGTTTTGTGAGAGAACAAATGGATAAAAAGTAAAAACAAAAAATGTATAACATGGTTTATAAAAAAAATGAGAAATGAGAAGAAATGAAAAAAAAAAAGGAGTAGATTCATAAAATCTAGAAAAAAATGTGATAAACGGTTTGTAGAAGATGAAAATGATGGATTTTATAAAAAAAAATGTATCCATGAGAACGAGAAAGATGAAATAGTGGATTTTTGTAAGAGAAGAAAAGGAACAAATGGAGAGGGAACAAATTTGAGATATGAAAAAAATAAGAGAGAGAAAATGAGAGAGAATATAATATAACCTATAGGTGGGGAAAATGAGGGGGAAATTTTGAAGGGAAATATTTGTTTTAAAATAATTTGAAAAAAAAAGAGAAATGTAAGAGAAAAGAAAAAGAGAGAGATTATATACGTAGGATGAAAAAGAGAGAAAGAAAGAGGAAAGAGAGAGTGATTTGATGGTTAGGGGTAAATTAATATTTTTGCATAAAGTAGTGACTATTGATTAAAAAAAAAAAATTGGCTATTGATGAAAAGTTGAGGTAAAATAGTGTCATTTTTTATTTTTTTTCCCATTTTAAAAACTAAAAAGACTATACTTTTTTTTTTTTTTGATAACCGTACCGTAGCCCAAAAGGGCGAGAAAACAAATTACAAAGAAAAGACTAGAACTTTTAAAAATGAAAGAACTCGATTAAAAAGAGAGGTAAACTTGAAAAAACCAAAATAATATTTTAACCTTCATAAATTAACCAAACTAAAAATAATGATCCCCCATATCCAGAAATGTTCTAACGGTGTGCCTAGGCATATGACCAGACACTATACTTGACCAGGGGTGTCGGCTGCAAAAGGAATAAAGACCGTTTTGAAAGATTTCAATGTTAATTATGACCGTCAACTAGAATTTGCTTGTCCTACGTTTTTTAATGGCCCATGCTTTTCTTGGATCAAAAGCAGGGCTGACCCATCTGATGTCATAAGCATAATCTGCTCTTTTCTATTCTTGTGGTGAATAAGTTACTCAAACTCGAGAAAATTTCTAATACTCCCATTATACCATACATTTTTCATACACCTCTCTCGAATATCTCATTTTCGCATCAAAACCCAAATATTGAAAATTTGCATTCTTTCAGACCCATTTTCAATTTCTCAATCAAATTCAAGTACAAATGTTTCGTCAATCAACTTTTTTTTTTGTACTTCTTTGTTTTTTCCTTGAATGAACTAGTCCTTTCCTATACACGAATCTTAGCTCTAACTCATACACATTGCTTCTGAATTGGGGGATGATTTTTTTTTTAAAAAAAATCATTTTATTGAGTGAGAAACGATCAATTATTAGCTTCTGAAATGCTTTGCAGTGAAGGTTGCCAGGCTCTTGATTTGGTGGCTGTGGATGTTGTGGATGCCGATTTCCTCTGCCCGTTCCTTTCATGCTTCATCACCTGAAATTGTTTATTTCATCACATAGATAAATAATTAATTAAGTTTTCCCATAATTAAAATATTCAGATTCAATCAAAGAATCATTCTTTAAAAAAAAATAAAAAATTTAAATATTTCTAAAATTCAAAGCCTTTTGCTTGATTGTTCTTACTAGATTTTGCAAGATTTCAAATCTAAATTTTCACTTCCAATCAAGTACAGAGTTTTAAGTCACATAGATAGTTAAACATATTTATAGATTGTCAGTGCTCCGTCCTAATTTTTATTTAGACGTAACATTAAATTGAAAGAGAGCAGACTCGAAGATCAAATGAAAATGAGAATCGATACCAAACCAATTAAGCTCAATTAGTAACAGATACAGTTACAATGCAAATAAACAACAAAAAAAAACGCACCTGATTATTTTTGACCTCCGATCCTCTCTCCGGTAGGGTTCCGGCCACACCACTCTGAAACCTAACTGATATTTCTTCAATTTAGCCTTTTTCTTAGCTTTCAATCCCTGCATAACCTCTACAACAAGAACACAAAAGGTAAGCATCATCGAAGATCGAAAATCAAATCAGAGAATGGAGAAACAAATTAGAATTTAAAAAAAAAAAAAACCTTGAGTGGCGATAAGTCTGTAAACTTGGCCAAGAACAAGAGATTCCGTCGGTTTAAGAAGCTTGATTCTCGTCAATCGGACCGAGTTATGATTTCTACTGTTTGATTGATTGTTGAACTCCGATGAGCAGATTTTGCTGGAAATTAAGAGAGCTATGTAATGGCCAGGGTTCATCTTCATGATCTCGCCGGCGTTAATCGGCCAATATAATCTATCGGTTTTTCCATTCGGATATTGAATGATGAGCGTTTCTGTATCGATTGCTTGGCAATTCCCCATGGGTTTTACTGTTTCTCTCTCTACTGGTTTGTGTTTCTCTCTCTAAGAAACAATGGGAGTGCGGCGAGGAAGAAGAAGCACAGCACCGACCTCTTTTATAGCCTCTCAATCAAAACGGAGCGTTTCTGGAATCTTCATTTTGATATCATATGGATGGGTAATTTAGTAGTTTCATGCGATTCGTGGCTTATTATCTTATTTATTACTATTATTTATACGGGTATTTTAAAATAGTAAAAAATTTAGAATTTTTGAAAAATAATACCTTTTAATTTTTTTTTCATTTTATAATAAATTTATCAAAATCCCCAAAACTAAGAGAGAAAAAATTACTGAATTCTAAAGCATCTCAATTAGAAACATAAAAAAATGATAATAAGATCATTTAGTCATAAAAAAGGAAAAAAAAAGATTAATGGAAAAAAATTCATTAATTTAATGAAAAAAAACAGTTAATTAATTAAGGAAAGTTATAAAAAAAATACTATTTTTAAAATTATCAAAATTTTATTATTATTGGAAATAAGGTAGAAAAAGGCTGTAATTTCCCTTATATTTAAATTTATTTGATTCATTTTTAAATGTTATTCGAAAGGGGTAAGGACATTATTGTCACTTCATTTGTAAATTATATATATATTATATTTGGAGAAGATCATAAATACTCTTTCATATAAATAATTACCCTTTTTGAGTTGACTAATTTCTTTACAAATAAAGCATTAGTTTTTATGTGAAGTGAATTTTATTTATAATTGCCAGCCTAGATAATGGTATGGGATTATAATATGAAATATATTAAAGATATGAAGCGTTCTTAATTAATTAGTTTCCATTTCAACTTGGATAAGAATGGATTATTTGTATTCCCTCATCATGTTTTTTCAAGAGATACTCTTATAATCTTTTTTTAAGGAAATTTGTCTATATTCCAAATTCAGGTGAATTTTATATTTTCTGTAAATAATTTTTTATTTGGTATTATACAAAAGGTACAAATATTGTGAACTTTTTAAAACTGTAACTAAAAATTAACAATTATTTTGAAGTTAAAGTTCCAAATTCCTTGTATTTTTATACGAACCAATCGGTTGACGGAATTCAAATTAAGGTAATAGAAAGGTTATTTCTTCAACCTACTTTAATTTTTGGGTTGAAGTTGAGAGGGAATGCTCGAACTTTCGACCTCAAAAGAAGGAGACAGATACCTAACCACTCAAGTTATTTTAGGGATGATGAGATACTTTTCAATTAAAACATATTTTTGATCCCTGTTATTTGATATTTAAAATACTTCAATCCTTGAAATTATTTTTATAATAACCCCTCGTTCCTTAAATTTTATAAATATAGTAATCAAGTCTTTCAACGTTAATTATATAAATAATTTTTTTGAAGTTAAAATAGTTTAACTAAGTGAATGAAGCATACATTCATCCAAACATAATCAAGTTATACACCACATTCATATAATTTTGTTATATTAAAAATGTATTACTTTAAAAATCATTGACCCATTTTAACTCCGACATTATTTTGAAATAACAAAAAAAATATAAAACTAAAAGGGTTAATTTCGCTAATAATCAAAAAAATTATGGATATATCAAATATACCAGATATTTTTATTAAATATCAATAGTACCCAAAACAGCCACTGACCAAATTAAATTATATTGTGAAAGGACAAACATACCCCTGATTTAATTTCTCCTTAATTTGTGTAAAATTTAAGGAAATTTATAAAATCCCTTAAATTTTACAAAATTAATTAGAAAAATCAAATCTAAACAAAAATAAAAACTATAACAAAAATAAAATAAAAAATCTTCAAACTTTTAACTTATTCTTCAACCTTCTGATTTCTTCTTGAAGGAAAAATTGAATGTAAAATGAATAACAGAATAACGAAGGGCAAAAATGTAAACGTAAATAAATAAAATCCCAATAATCACTAAAAGACATAAATGATTACAGGATTCTTAAAAAAGTAAAAAATAAAATAAAATGAATAGCAGAATAACGAAGGGCAAAAATGTAAATGGTATCATTAATGTCAACGGTTGCGCCACCTGAATAGGTGTTATTTGGATAAAAGTGAAATATAATCTTAATAACCGGTAATATCGAAATTAGGTGAATTATTCAGGATACTAGTGATATTAATCTCAAACTAAAAAGATATTACAAAATTTGAAATGAAACAATATGTTCCAACTATTTATTTTCATGGATGTAATAGCTGAAAATAAGTTGTGTTAATTAATGAAGATGTATTAAACTTTTTTAAAGACATTTGAGTGAGGGTGATGTTAGCTATAAAAGCACTAAAAGTAATTAGTTTTCATTAAGTGAAATCCATGAACGATAATTACTGATTACATTATCCTGATTTCCATGTCTAAATGGTCGACCAAGATATAGAATGTCACTTATGAAATGGCTGATTCTGATTGGGACCCATTAACAAGGTTCCCCTGCTGGGTTGTTGGGATTGTTTAACCAACAAACAACAATGATTAGACCAAAATCAAAAAAACATCAGACTGTAAAGAAGAAAGAAGCCACACACTGTCTGATTTTCTGTCTTGGGAAATCTTTTTAAGTCCTTATAGACAAATTAACCTCTCCCATTATCTATGTGGAATCGGTTCGGTTCGATAAAAACTAAAAACGAATCATCAATCAATCCGACTGATTACTATTATAAAAATGGGTAAAGTACTCATTTGGTTCCTGAGTTTTGGAGCTCGTGTCTATTTGGTCCCTACGTTTTCAATTTGTGTCTAAGTGGTCCATGAGTTTTAGATATTGTGTCTATTTGGTTCTTGCGTTTCAATTTGTGTCTATTTGGTCACTGAGTTTTAAATATTATGTCTATTTGGTCCTTGAGTTTTCAATTTGTGTCTAAATAGTCCTTGGATCATTAGAAATAAGTTTAATTCTTTTTTAATTTGTTAGCTCATTAACATAATATCGACTTAACGGTGACATAAAATGTTTAATTGATCAGAATACTGACATAAGATTAATAATTATGTCAAATTTTAGGCCTAGATTGATGAAAGATTTATTCCTATCATCGTATTTTGACCAATTAAACATGTTATGTCAGCATTAAGTCAATTATAAGATAAGAAGTTAACGAATACGTTAAATTAAGCACCAATTAAACTTATTTCTAATAGTTCTTGAAAATCTAGAGACCAAATAGACACAGTATCCAAAACACAGGGACCACTTAAACACAAATTGGAAACGCATTGACCAAATAGACACGACATCCAAAACTCAGGAACCACTTAGACACAAATTGAAAATGTAGGGACCAAATAGACACGACCTCCAAAACTCAGGGACTAAAGGGGTCCTTTACTCTATAAAATTTGAACCACTTGAATTGAGGTTGGTTGGTTTAATTTGAACTGTTTGATTAATCGGTTTTAGCTTGGATTTATTATTTGAGGTTGGTTTTTTTTATCCGGTTTATGGTTTTAGAGTCGAGCTGGATTGATTTTCATATTTTTGGAAGATTTATTTACTAGTGAAGGGAGAAGGTTTGTTAGTGATAGAAATTTTTCTTTTAAAATTAAATAAATAAATGTTATCGATATGGTTGATGTTAGTGATCGATTTTTATAGACCAGACCGGATTATTTTATTAAGAACTAAGAACCAAACCGAACCGACCCACTTTTGCACCCTTCTCTAACAGTTCTTTTTTTAATCATACCAACTCCATTAAGTTGTTATTAAAAATTTAAAAAGTAGATTATCACTGCAAAAAGCTGACAGCCCAGAGAGCATAGAAATCCCAACTCTTTCTCTGCTTCATGGGATTTAATTAATCATTATGCATTAAATTAAACCTAACTTTTTTTCCTTTCCTGTACAATCACATGTACTGTATAGAATCTGAAACTGCATTTTTTTTTTTGTTTATTCAAGTAATTAATTCTGCTATATTTTAACTACTGTTCTGAGAATTAAAAAAAAAAAAATTGAATTTTGGTAGGTGCAACAGTTGGTAAGGTCCCAATGCAATTACTTCAAATATTTAACATTCTAACCAAACCTCTTTGCCCTTTACCAAACAGCATGTTAAGGATTTAAAAAAAAAAAAGATATTTCATTTTCCAGCCAGAAAGATTTGATTTTGAATTTCCTTTTGTTTTCTTTTACCAATAATGTTCATGTAACAAATGACATAAACCCTGAATTTAGTTTTGTATTCTTGTGTTGAAACTGTTTTAAAATAGGAAAGAAAAAGAAAAGGGAATCATTTTTTTAAAATGATTCTAATATTGGTTGGCCAAGTCAGGGGAATCTACTTTTTGAGCATTGGAAAGAATGTTGGAGTGTCAAATTTTTAGTACAATGTCCTATGATTTTTCAGACTTGGAATTGCCATTTTCTCTGTGGATGGGTTGTGTCAATGTGTGTTTTTGATTTGATGGAGTATCTTTATATTTTTATCAATTCTTTTGCTTGAAGAACAGCTCACAACTTTTCCCATCACATCCGTTGTTTAACACTATTTTCAATAATTTGAAGTTATCGGGGTGTTTGATCGGGGATTTGGAAATGAGGATGTGAATAGGAATGAGTTTCACAAATTCATTCTTATCTCATGTTTGTTTCCCACTTGTTTTCATATAAAAATGAGTTTCACAATTGATTGTTTGACATTTTATTTCTAAACGTCGCATTCTGAACCCCCAACCAAATACCCAAGGAAAATAACTCCAAGAAGTTGAAGTCCAAATGAAGATCCTATTTGCCATCTGGGTCTAGGTTCAAATGAATCATATCCTAATTTATTTATTTTTGGTTAGAATGTCTATTCTTAAAAGATGTTTTGTTGAAAGAGTAATAGTTGGTTACCTAAATTTAGGCTTTACAAACTAAATAAATTCTCCAATCCAATAATTTTTATAAGTTTAAATCTTATTTTAAATTGGAATTTTTACTTTCGTTAAATTTCAACCCTCTCACTTTTCAATTATTCCCGTTCTTGAGTTTTGTATAAACTTAAAATCTATTCTAGCTCCTGCTATTAAATTTGCATCACATGATTTATATTTTAGCTAACATGAATTGAGTTTTGTGTTAGAATATCTAATGGGCTTAAATCGTTGTTAATAGATATGAAAAATATAATGACAAGAATCAAAAGGGATTAAAAAATATTGTCGTCTAATATCTAAATAAATTAAGTGTGTTTTTAATGAGAGTATCATCTTAAATATATAGATGATGATAATTAACCGTGAAGACTCATAATTATAGTTATACCGATTGTCACTTAATTAAAGACGGATGTTCTTATTTAAAATCAAACTTCAAAGTTTGAGTTTGTGTAGTCTAAATTTCTTTATTCAAAACCTAGAGCCAAACGACCTCTTATGATAAAAGCCCAAATTAAAAACCACTCAATGTTTTACAGGCCTGTAGAGTGGCAATGGAATGGATTCAAACCGGTCCAGACCAACCTGTAAGCCACGAGCCCGGTTCCATGTGTAAGCCCAATTAGAATCGATCTCTGATTTAGTCATGGCCCCACTGTATTATAATTGGGCTTTCAATCTTCTTCTTCTTTTTCAAAATTTGGTTTTTGTATGATTTATTTGCCTCTATTTCTTTTGGAAATAATTTGTGGAATCTTTTCCCATGATTTTTTTGCTTTACGTCCAAATTTGTTGTCATGGTCCTTATTATTATTATTTATTTATTTGTTGATACCAAAATAGGAACAAGCAAAACAAAAACGAAAACAACAAAAATAAAAACACGAGCTGCATCCCCTCATGAAACGAACTAATCCATTGGGAAAGGATCCAACCTAGAAAGAAGAAAACCTAGAGCTTAGAGCTCGATTGGCAATGAGATGAGCTAGTCAATTACCCTAATGCCGAACATGGTTGAACCCAACAATATTCAACTGAGGTGAAAGATTGGAGAAATCTAACGAGTCTCCTTTAGGCAGTTGGATCACTTCCAAACAATCTGACTCAACCACAATTGGCTTGTAAAAAAACTCCCCTATGGACTTTCACTAATAGCAAGTGCTTCCAGGGATTTGATGGACCGGAAATTTGGAACTCGTTTACACCTTGTCAATAAAAGAAAACCCAGACTATCGCGGGGAGCCCAACCCAAATTAGCATCCCCTTTAACAGAAAAAACGCCGCATCAATATTTCATTTTAAAAAACCCTTAGGAGGCGGGAACCACAAGAGAGCTTCAAAGTGGGTAAGGATGACAAAATTCTCCGCGGCGTAGGGACGAGGAATCCCCGATTTATTAGGGTTAGGGGAAAATTTCCCCTTGATTTCTTATAGGGTACAGGGATGAGAATACATTCCCCCGCCCCCGACCCCGACCCCGATATTTTAATAATATCTTATATATTTTGTTTACTTTTATTTTAATTTATTGAAAAAAAAATATATAAAATGGTTATATTAACTAATAAATTATAAAATGTTTAGTATTATGTTTTCTTTTTGTTTTAAAAAAGTATATTTTAAATATATATTTCATTTTTATATTCATTTTTAAATAATAATTAAAATATAAAACGAGAAATTTTCCCCACGGGTAACTCGATTCTCAAACCCACCCCCAATTTTTTTATTAGGGGATAGGGTAGGGTATGAGGATTAAAAATTCTTGCGGATTAGGGGATGGAAAATGTATCCTCGATCCCGCCCCGCCTCGTTTCCATCCTTAAGAGTGGGAGACAGGAGCAGGCACAGATGTTGTTGCCAAAGGAGGAGAGCTTGCGAATTCCAATTCCCATATTAGAATTTTATCAAAAAAAGATAATTATTATCTACATTTTAACGAAAAGATTTTAGGTTTAAATTTAAAATTTGTCGCATATATCAATGGTTTCATGTGATGAAAAAAATAATCTTTTATTTTTTTAGAAAACAGATACTCAATATAATTAAAACACGAAACAAAAGTAAAAATATGGGTGATTGATTATATGTGTGAAATACTAATTAATATTGTGAATCAGTAAAATCAGTTATTATGTACAAACAATGATTACATGCGTGAAATTAGTGACAATTTTATAATATTATATACGTGAATTTAGGCTACATGCTATACTTATAAATAAATTTTTAACTATTATTTTTATAAATATTGAGTCTGATTCCGCTATATGTGCAAGAGCCCATTAGTATTACTTATATTTTAACGAACATTTGAGGTTTGATCATAATCATATTCACCCTATCCTCTTAACCAATTATTACCTACTTTAATGATATTGTTTGTCCATGAAAGATTAAAAAATGAATTAATTGTATAAAATTTTAGAATGGATTCATTATCAACTAGGTATAAACTTGTTTTCTTGATTGTATTAGAAAACAAACAAACATCAACCTTATTTTACTTAAAAGTTGCAGTAACTTTCCTTTTCCATGAGACCATGACTAGACATTTTGCACATGCAACTTAATTTATGCAGGTTTTGTCTGAGCTTTTTGAAGCAAACTGATTGGCTTTGTTAGAAGAATCCTATTGAGGCAGATTGCAATATCTTAGGATGTGGACTAGGATTACGGGCTTGTTTTGGGAGTGTTTAGGGTTCTTTTTGTATCACATTCCCTAAATATTTCACTAGAATTTTTTTTATTATTCTCCACATTAAAATTTTCAAATGCCCTTATACGCTCGTAATCAAGGGGATGCTGCAGTTGTAGCATTTTTCAACCCAATATTATCAAATATAGCAACCCAAAAGAGAAAATTGTAAATATAGCAGAAAGCCCATTCAAGCCCAATTTTAATTTTAAACTTTACTAAAATAGCCCTCATTGGAACTCACATTCTCATCTCTCAGGCGCACGGTTTCTCAAAACTTCTATGGTTCTTCACGATTCAAAACTCATATTTCCACTCTTTTTCATGATTTCAATCTCAAATTTTCGCTAAGTTTCTTCACGATACCAATATATGATTTTCGTTCAAATTCTTCGCGATTTTTCTCTAATAAATTCTAGGGTTCTTCGTGACTTCCCTCAATTCTCAACCCAAATTCTAGGGGTTTTCACGATTTCGCCCAAATCTAGAGTTTTAATGGAAAATCTTGAACTTGAGGTGAGTCTATGTTGTTTCTATTTGATTTTTTATACAATTTCTTTCTACCACTTCATCTTCTTCTTCGTGATTTATTGCCTCTACTTCATCTTCTTCTTTCTCTGTTTTTTTCCTTTTGTTTTCTGATTTCCTTTTGAAAGTTATCATCAAAATATGAATTCTGGAAATCATTAGGTTTGTTGATAATATTTGTTCTAAATTATCTAGTATGAAATTGTTGAAATATGTCAAAGATTATCAATGAGGAATCAGTGATTACTGATGAGATCAATGATTGTCGATGAGGGATCAGTGATTACCGATTTCTAATCCGTGATTATTGATTGCAAATCATTATTAGTGATTACAAATCAGAGGTTATTGATTGGAAAATCATTGATGACATATTTTAGTTGGAAACCCCAAAACAATCGATGGAGGAAGAAAAGAAAAAACAAGAGGAAGAAAAGAAAAGAAGGCGTACGTTGGTCGTGAGTATTTTTATTTGAAGGGTAAATTTGGCAATATATAAAAAAAAACATGTTATTTTATATATGCAAATATCTTTTAAAATAAACATATTTATAAATATTAGTGAAAAATTAGCTACCCAATGAAAACTCCCCGTAATCAAAATATTATGTTTTAAATAAATAGATAAACTTGGTGTATAATATTAAAATCAAAATAATACTAACAACACTTTTGAGTTTTGTATAATATCATCTCTCAAACATGTTACAAGTTTTCTACCTAAAAAAACTAATTTTAAAAACAAAAAACCATAGTTTTTGAAATTTATTACGAAGATAAGGTTGTTTTAAAATAAAATGATATATTTTTTTGGTATAAAAATAAATCAGATGTGGTGTTTGATCAAAATTAGGTATATCACGTATGGATGTAATAATATGCCTAATTTAATCGATCACCCTCTTTAAGAAACCACAATTTTTTTTTCTTCTAGAAACCTATTGTTTGTTGGAGAAACATTCAATCTAGTGGGATTTTAAATTTATTATGGGACAATAACAAGAGAAACTAGAATGGTTTGAATGCTTGTAACTGAATGTCTTGATTGGGGTGTGTAATTATTAATTAGTAATTTGGTAATCTAATTTGCCTTCTCCAACAGACATTTAATGCAAGAGTGTTTGAAATAAGAAGTTAATTTATGAGACCACCACCACCATTTATGAACAAAACTGGATCTCACATTTGGTACCTAACCCATCTATTATTAATTAGCCTTCATAATTTAATGCTTTTACTCTCATATCAGATAGAGGGGCCATTTTATATTTTTAGTCTTGGGATGGGATGAAGATTGAGATGGGAGGATTCAAACATATTCTCTTCTTTAAAAGGTGAAATTATTGAATGAGATTGTCATGTACCACTCTCTATTATCATTAAACTTGTGTTTTTAAAGAGCGTGGGAACATCAATAAATAAATTCATTGATTAAAATAGGAGAATTATATTGTGGCAGTTATATTGAATAATACATCTTTTAAAGAAATGGTCCTTGAAGTGTTTGGTTGAGAGTTTGAGAATGAGAATATTAATGAAACTGATTTCACAGACTCAGAGCATTTTATTATCAAATCCTCGATCAAACACCCACTATTTTTTTTTAATAAGCCACCTTAGGGGTTATTTGGTGATTGAAAATGAGAATGTGATATCGAAAACATGCGTTTGATAATAAGAATAGGATTATAAAAAAATTAAAGAATGGTATAAAATATTAAATTCATCGATAAAGAATAGGATTATAAAATGTGATTTAATTTTTATTTAAGGGTAAATTGCAAATAACAACTTTGTGGTTTCAGTCAAATTCATGAAAAACGCCTGTAGTTTGAAAATGACAAATCACACCCCTATAGTTCTAAATTATGTCAATAAGACCCTTCTTTGCTAACATTGTAATATTTCTTTTAGTCATAACTTTTTCATTTAACTTCAATTTGAATGATTCAAGATGTTTTGAAATCCTCATTTCGAGCTCTACATTATGACCTATTCAAAACTTTAAAATATCAATAAATAAAAGAGTTTATTATCACCTAAATATTAGGTATGATTGAAGCTATTAACCCCGTTGTTTAATGACGATTAAAGTTTTCAAGTGACTGTAACGTAGAGTCCGAAATAAGGATTCCAAAATATATGAATCATTCAAATCGAAGTTTAAACGAATAAGTTATAGCTAAAAGTGTCTACAACGTTGGAGGGGAGGGGTCTTATCGACATAGTTTATCATTTTTAAACTATGGACTATGCAAGAATTTGATCGAAACCACAAGATTGTATCCTTTATTTAATTAACTTATTATAATTATAAAAAAAATTAAACAATAATGTAAAAATAAATTAAATTTATCAATAATATTTTTCTTAAAAAATTACTTCATACTAAATAAAAAAAAACTAAAAAACGAATAATTAAAATGAAAGAAAAAATATTATATTTTTAAATAACAATTTTGAGATGTCAATTCAAATAGTAATTATGAATTAATCGTTCTCACGAATACGACTCCAATCCCGCGTACCAAACGCGATTGGTTGTGATGTTTGGAGATGTTGATTGAGGGATCCACTTTTCCATTTGATCTTGATGGTGATGTTTTTGGATTGTAAAAACACTTGGTTACAAAGACAGTGGGTATGAGTCATGTGACAATGAAATTGGAAGAATTTGACATCCAACAGCCTCCTTGACAAGGGCTGCACATGGTGCCCCCTTTTTCAAATATATGGCTATTTTTGTACTTTTACTACTTTCAATAATTTCATTATATCCTAGAGGTGAGGTTTGGACACCTCTCGTTTGTTTATTGCACCCATGTACTCTGACAAGTTAACATGAATTTTAGTTTTAGAGACAGGTACATTGAATAATATTGGGTGGGTTGGTATAAATAAAAATGAATCAACAATATTTGACTGTTTGAAAATATTAAGGCTACTTAAAGCCAATCAAAAGCAGTTAAATGGTTGTTAAAGAAAGAAAAAATATATTTTTCTAACCACTTGACTGCTTTTTATTGGATTTAAGTAGCCTTGGTTGTAATGTTTTAGTAGTCAAATATTGTTCAAAATCAATTCGTATAACTTAAAAATTATTTTTTATTGAATGTCTTTGATATCTCTATCATTGTCTTTTTTTTTTAATTCATTAATTTCACAAAATAAATAATAAAATGAACAATAAAAGATGTACGATATGTCAATATAGAAAGAAGGGTAAAATATAATATATATATTTAGGTAAAGTATCTTTTTGGTCTTTGAGCTTTAGACGTCCTGTCTATTTAGTGCCCACATTTTCAATTTGTGTCTAAGTGATTCTCAGTTTGAACGTTGTATCTATTTGGTCCCCGTGTTTTTAATTTGTGTCTAAGTGGTTTATGAGTTTTGAATTTTTTGTCTATTTAGTCCCTGAGTTTCAAGAATTATTAAAAATAAGTTTAATTAGTGCTTAATTTAACATATTCCTTAACTTTTTAAGAGAATGTTGACTTAACGCTAATATAATATGTCTAAAAAGTCAAAATATTAACATGAGATTAAATATTATTTTGGCTAGTTAAATATCTTATGTAAATGTTAAGTCAACATTACGTTAAAAATTTAACAAATTAATGACCAATTAAAGTTAATTTTAATAATCGATGACTATTTAGATACGAATTGAAAACTCAGGACTAAATAGATACAATGTTCAAATCTTATTCCCACTTATTTCTCTATAGTTAAAGATTTCACACCCACATAATATTCAATATTCATTTATAGTTATCAATTCATACATCACTTTCCCAAACCTCAACTAAAGATCAAAAGATTTAGTTAATAAAGAAATTTAGAATGAATTATTATATGCTTTTATTTAAATATTTGAGAACCTCAAGAGATTAAGCAAAAAGTAAAAATTGTTTAAAAAGTGAATGAGGATAATCATCACTAAAAAAATATATGTGAAAGCAATTAAAAAAAAAAAAAAGTAGATGACTTTTTTTTATGAATAATTTAAAAAAATAGTATATATATATATATATATTTTGAGGTATTACATAAAAAAATACAAAATATTTTGAAATATATCACTTTTAAAATTTTATTATTTTTAAAAATATCAATTCTTAAATTATGAATAGAGAATAAAAGGAAAGACAAAACACAAGTGACTTTATTTAATTAGTAATTACCATCAATATCTCACAAAGAGCGAGAGAGAGAGAGAGGACATTCACTTTATAAAATAGGCATATAAGAAAGTAAAGGAAAGCATAGGACAAATGAAATCGTTTTCAGAACACATAAACATCTGAATCCGATTCCCTTTTTTCTATACTTTTTCAGTAACGTCTCTTCTTCTTACAACTCACGACAACCTTAGCTTCACCATCATCTTGCTTGCTTGCTTCTCAAATTTTTTAAAAAAAAAAACCATACTATTCTTGTAATTTACGTTTTTCTCCCTGACAAGTGACAACGATATGGGCCTACTTCATTTTGCGTCACCGACCGGGTAAGGGAATCATGTCCAAATTACAATGAAAAAGCAAACAAACAAAACGTAACATCAGTGTCAGCGATAGAGTTGTGCGTTGGAACCCTCTCCTGAAAAATTTCATTTATTTATAAAATTTCAGTCAACCATGACTCATCACTCAACTTTTATTTTTCTTTTATTAATTTTTAACGTTGTACGTCATAAATTTCTCGTACTTCTGTTATAGGTAATTTTTCCGATAATAATTAAATCATGTGGAAGTAATCGTAATAGAAACTACTATTTATTTTTCTTAATAAATACACTTGATAAAGTATTTAAGAGAAAAAGTATAACGAGAGTATCCGAAATTATCTGCCGATAAGCGGACGAGTGACTTTGCTTTTCTTGGGTCACCGGTTGGAGACGTTATAATTCTCTCTGCCCGGACTGCCCGATCTTCTCGCGTAACCGGTTTTTCTGTCCAGCGAGAACAAAATGCTTTTTTTTTTCTTTTTCGGGGGGTTTATTAAACAGTCTGGTAGGATCTCTCTCCGATTTTCTCTCTCTAGATTCTCGGGAATTTCTCTCTCTTGATGAGCGTGTGTTTGGATCTGAACTTTAATTAGTCTAAGATTAGTTTTAATACGTTCCTCGAAAATAGACTCATTCAGATTCTTAATTTCATTTATTTTTTACATGATTTTGAGGATTATTATGGGTTTAACTTTTGGGTGATCTGTTTGATGTGGAATTCCATGGTTGGAAGAATTGATGAAAATCGTCAGGCGTGAAGTGGTTTTGAGAAGTGGAAACGAAGTCTTTATATGTGGACAGTCTCGTCTCGTGGGGATTCTGTCGTAGTGGCTGATGATTCTTCTTTATCATCTTTGTCTTCTTCGAGTTTCTTTTCAAAGGTCTGTTTTTTTTTTTATGGATTTTAGATGTTTTTTTTGGGTGTATTACTGATATGGGAACTTTCCAATTTTGTCAGTAAGGTTAATGAAACATCATTTGATCGAGGGAAATGGATGAGATAATGGAACTGGTTTCTTAATTGATAAGTAATTTCGAGAATAAATTTGGAGATTTCAGAGAAAATCCTTTTCTTCCCTATTAAATATCTGAAAGTTAGCACATACCCAGATTTATCATTGGAATTCAAGTTTCTTTGCCCACAATTAGATCTTTTTTGTTTGTTGTTTCTGTTTGTGCTCTGAATCTTTATGTTGCAACTTTTACTAGTGTTTACTTTTTCCATGGGAAAAACCTTTATTTTATAATGCATGATGTTAGTATTATGTGTTATTCAATGTTGTTATGGTAATTGTTGATTGAATATTGAATGGTTTTCCAATTTTTCTCTTTTTGAAGGATGGACGCTTGATTAGTGTGGGTGACTGTGCTCTCTTCAAACCCCCCAAGGAGTGTCCGCCTTTCATTGGCATAATTCGTTCATTGAGTTTTGGTAAAGATAATAAACCAAAATTAAGGGTTAGTTGGCTTTATCGTCCTTTTGAAGCGAAGCTTGGCAACGGAATCCTTTTAGAAGCTGCACCGAACGAAATCTTTTATTCATTTCACAAGGATGAGATTCCTGCCGCATCTCTAATTCATCCTTGTAAAGTTGCATTCCTCCCTAAAGGTGTAGAACTTCCATCAGGGATTTCATCATTTGTATGTCGGCGCGTCTATGATATAACAAATAAGTGTTTATGGTGGTTAAATGATAAAGATTTCATTAATGTAAGGTTTATATCCCTTTTCACTCTCTCTGCAATGTGTTGTATTATACTGTTGAACAAAGCTTTTTATTGGCCAGTTGTTTATTTTTACAGGAACGGCAGGAAGAAGTAGATAAACTTTTATCCAAGACACAAATAGAGATGCATGCAGTGGTACAGTCTGGTGTCCAATCACCGAAACCAACACTTGTTCCATCGCCAACATCACAGTTAAAAGTTGGCTCAGATAGTGTCCAGAATTGTACCCCGACCTTTCCTCTTCAAGCTAAAGGAAGAAAGAGGGAACGTGCGGATCGGGTATCTGAATTTGCGAGACAAGATTGTGTTGCTAGAAGGAGTGACGAGAACTGTGCTAACGATAAATTGGAAAGCATTTTAAAATCAGAGATTTCCAAAATTACAAAGAATGGTGGTCTTGCTGATGCTGAAGGGGTTGAGAAAATGGTACAACTTATGTTGTCAAATGGAAGTGGGAAAAAAATCGACTTGGCTGCACAAACAATGCTTGCTGGTGTAATTGAGGCAACAGATAAACTTGAATGCCTTTCCCTGTTTGTACAGCATAGGGGTTTGCCTGTGTTTGATGAGTGGCTTCAAGAGGTCCACAAGGGAAAAATGGGTGATAGTAGTAGTCTAAAAGACACTGATAGGTCTGTCGAGGAATTTCTTTTGATTTTACTTCGTGCACTTGAAAAACTTCCTGTAAATCTTCCTGCTTTACAGATGTGTAACATTGGCAAGTCTGTGAACCATTTGCGCACACATAAGAATTTTGAAATCCAGAAGAAAGCAAGGAGTTTAGTCGACACATGGAAGAAGCGTGTTGCTGCAGAAATGAATATCAATGATGCAAAGTCAGGTTCAAATCAGGTTGTTTCTTGGTCTTCAAGACAGCATCTTCCTGAAGTTCCCCGTGGTGGAAACAGGCATTCGGGTGAAATTTCTGATGTTCCAGTGAAGAGCTTAGCTACACAGAGAACTACGGCTAAAACTACTTCAGTTAAGTTTGTGCATGGGGAAGGCATTTCTCCATCTGCATGTACTTCTCCAAGTTTTAAAAAGACATTCACATCTTGTCCATCAGCTACTACTCAATTGAAAGATGGGCAGCAAAGATTTTCTGCTGTTGGTGATGCTACTGAACTTTCTGGAACAATTGCTAGGGATGATAGAAGCAGCAGTTCTAGTCAGTCACACAACACTGGTCAATCTTATTCCAGTGAACATAGTAAATCCAGAGGGTTGGCGAAAGAGGATGCAAGGAGCTCCGCTGCTGGATCATTGTGCTTGAATAAGATTTCCAGTGTTTCTTCTCCCCAAAAATCCATCAATGAGTATCCTGCTTCGATTTCTTATGTAGTTCCAAAGGAATTTTGGCCAGGCAGAAGATCACCGTTGCCCCAAAACTCAGCTGCAGAGAGATTTTCTCAATCTGGATTGACATGTGAAAAGGCTCCGGATTTTACTGTCAGTGAGGGTAGTCAGAAGTTGAGAATAAAGATCCCTAACCAAGATCAGAGTCCTGCACAAAGTACCAGCGGAGGATCTTTTGAAGACCATTCAGTATTGACTAGTAGGGCTTCTTCTCCAATGCTTTTAGAGAATCATCATCACTTTGATTGTCACTCAAAGGAGAAGATTGATTCCGAGGAAGTTCACGTCACTTCAGATGTAATTGCTGAATCTTGGCAAAGTAATGATATTAAGGATGTGGCTATCGCATCTGTTGATGGTGATGGATCCCCTGTTTCCCTTCATGACGAAGGGAACAGTAGAACTTTTAATGATGGTAAAGTAGTAAAAGCTTATTCCCCATCTTTAGCAGGTGATAATAAAACAGGAAGCTTTCCAGAAGCTTCTTTCAATATTCTAAATGCTTTAATTGAGAGTTGTGTGAAACATTCTGAAGCTGAGGCATCTACATTTGTTGATGATGATGTTGGAATGAAGTTACTTGCCAGTGTGGCTACTGGAGAGATGTCTCAGGAGGATGGTGTTTTAACACTTGATTCCCCACAAAGAATTGCTATTGTGGATGATTGCTCTCACTTAGGTGCTGATTTAAAAGAACCATCTCCTGGTGAGACCTCTAGAGATCATATTCAGTCTAACTATGGTGTAGATGGACATGTTATCAATGTCAGGCCTAATAGTGGGGAAGGTAAGCCCTTGAAATCTGAAAATGTCCCTGCTGGAAAGCATTTGGATTCTTTGCATGACATGTTAGAGGTAAAGGTGGTTGCATCCCCAAAAAGCACCATTAAAATGAGTGATGATGTAATAACTGACCCTCCTCCATGCATGCTAGCAAAAGGTACAGATGGTCAAGGGGTAAAAATGCTTCTGAAGAATTCAACCAACGATGTTGATAGAAATAATGTTTTAGAGTGTACACCAGTGTCGAGCAGTTGTTTGTCATCAGGAATTCACGTCAACAATGTCGTATTAGGTCAAGAAGTTGAGATGCAAGCAACTGATGTACGTACAGAAGCTCACAAATTGATGGAAGGTGATAATGAGAACCGTAATTACATGCATGAGAGTGCGAACAATGTCATAATAGCAGAGAAGGCATCTAAAATAATACACTTTGGTTCTGTAGAAGTGAAGAATGACGCTGTTTCTGTTAAAGATTTAATTTTAGAAACTGCTAATGAGATTATGATCGAGAATGATGATCGAACAAGTGCAAGGACTTTACTTCAACCAGCAAGACAAATTGATGGTGCAAAAACTACAGTGTCTGAGTATCCAGCGTCAGTTGGTATGGGAACAGACGCTACTAATCAGCATAATGAATTTGTAGAGGAGAACTTAGGAAGTGAAGATGTAAGAGGGAGGAACAGTGAGCAAGTTAATCATGAGATGCTGTCTGATAGTCGAAGTGAAGAAAGAGAACAGTGTGTTGGACTTGAGGAATCCAGGTTACCTGGCACAGAAGCAGACAAAACTTCCTCTAGCTCCGTATCTGCTGCTGGTGTGTCAGATATCAATATAAAGCTTGAATTTGATTTAAATGAATGCTTTGATGTGGATGAGGGGAAATGTGGGGAGTCCAATATTTGGGTGGGACCTGAATGTTCAACTGGTGTTAAATTAATTAGCCCATTACCAGTGCCTGGTTCCTTTGTCTCCAACTGTCCAGTTCCTGGTTCCTTTGTCTCCAACTGTCTTCCTTCTTCGATTACAGTCACAGTTGCTGCAAAGGGGTCATTTGTTCCACAAGATGACCTGTTGAGGAATAAAAGTGAGATTGGTTGGAAGGGATCGGCAGTCACTAGTGCATTTCGGCCAGCTGAACCAAGAAAGGTTTTAGAGATGCTTCCATGTAAGAACACCAGTGTTTCTTTTGCTGATGCTGCCACTACTATAAATAGTCGCCCTTGGTTGGATATTGACTTAAATGTACCAGATGAAAGAATCCTCGAGGACATCAATTCAAGTGTTGTCTGTCATTCAATAGTTAATCATGATTTGGCTTCTGCATCTGTTTGCCGCTCAGGAGGACTTGATTTTGATTTGAACCAAGTTGATGAGACTGTCGATGTGAGCAACTACTCGACAAGCAATGTCAGTGGGAAGGATGTCTCACTTCCTGCGGACAAACCGTATAGTATTTCTAATGATGGGCGTCCACAATTTGAAAGGGATTTTGATTTGAATGGACCTATGGCTGAGGAGGTAAGCGTTGCACCATCGTTATTCAATGAGAAGGGCAGATTTAATATTCCGTCCCAACCCTCCCTTCCTGGTCCTTATATGAATAATCTTGAAATGGGAAAATTTCCAACGCGGTTTCCTCCTGGAAATACTTACTCTACATTTACAACTCCATCACTTATGTCTGACCGATCAGAGCAACAGTTCCCAAATGCTTCTGGTGGACATGCAAGGATGTTTAGTTCCACTTTTACTAATAATTCTTTTAGCCCTGATCTATGTGGAGGCTCAATTTTGTCTTCTTCTCCTGCAGTTCCCTTTCCACCTGTACCATTCCAGTATCATTTCTTCCCTTTTGGGACTGGCTTTCCCTTGCCATCAGGTTCATTTTCCAGTGGCTCAACATCATATGTAGATTCATCATCTAGTGGTAGATTTTGCTTTTCTGCTGTACCTCCCCAGTTATTTGGACCAGCTGGTACAGTTTCATCTCATTATCCAAGACCTTATGTTGTTAGCCTTCCGAATGGTAGTTTTGGTAGTGGTGAAAATAATCAGAAGTGGGGGAAACAATCTTTAGATCTAAACGCGGGACCAAGAGGCCTGGATACTGAAAGGAGGGATGAGACTTTATTCTTTGGCCAGAAGCAACTATCTGCTGCTACTTCACATGTTCAAGCAGAAGATCACATGGGGATTTATCAACCAGCACGTGGTATATTAAAAAGAAAGGAGCCTGAGTTTGGATGGGATGGTTGCCAACGATCCTCTCGGTAGTAGGAGTACAACAAGGCACTCGTTCATGATGCTTTTGAATTGGTGAGTGTTGGTGTTTGCTAGACTTTAGTGGTTTGTAAAATTTACACACATAAACAAATTGAATCAAACCGCCCTTACTTCCCTGTCCTACCCCTCCCCAAAATAATAAAAAATAAATGTAAGAAAATGATAGGAAAATAATTGTGCTAAATCTAATAAGAAGAGGTGCAAGGCCTTGTTGAAATAAACTAAATGATTTCAGCTTGCGCATGCAGATTTATGTTCTCTTCTTTTCTAGTGTTTTCTGAGTCCTAACCAACTAATAGAGCAGGCTCATATTGTTTCTCCCCTTATTATCAAATGTCATCTTGCCGCTTCAATTCTCTCCCGTGTTTTCCATTTACAGTGCTTAAGAATTTTCATTGATTAACTGTTATAAATTGTCATCTATTTTTGCTTGCTTTTTGGAGGATGGGTGGTGAGTGTGTTATCTGATGTTTCTAGTCTCCGATCACCCTCACTGTCAATGTAATGTGCTGTACTTCAAGTAGGAGTTGTGGTCTTTTTATTATGCCAATTTGTTTTGTGGCTGCAGAATCAAAGATCCTTCTCCTCATTGTAGATAATTTTTACTGTTGGTGAGCATGAGCTCTGCTGCCCAGACAGTGTGTGAGGGAGGATCCATGCTGCTATAAAGTGCATCAACTTAATATACTATCGAACTCAAAAAGATTTCTTATTTGTTCCGTTTCCTGCCATTCCATTGATTGAGGTCCGATTGGTAAACTGTATATAGAATTTTCTTATCCTTGTGATTTTTTTTTTAATGAAAAAGTGCAGAATCATCTAATTTTTTAATCCCTGAGCTACTCGACTCCTAGTTACCTCAATACCACTAACTAACCAATAACACCTGTGCACGTTGATGCTCATGCGATTAGATCATTTGCAACTTTTTTTTTCCTTTCCTTTCCTAAATATGGCAGTTCTTCTGGTAGGTTTCTCCATTAATGACTATGAACTAAGGAAAACCACTCAATCTTCTATTTGTGCAGATGAGGATTTCTTCCATCAATAAATAAGAGGGGAGTCTTCTTTCGATGGAAGGAGCGAAATCCTTTTGGCCTCTTGCCGTCTCAAAGAGAGACAGAGAGAGTCATATAGGCTTCTTCATTAGTCAATTAACATGCATGGAAATCTATTAGAGGGACTGAATAAACCAGTTCTTTTTGGGTAAGAGTGATTTTCTTTTTCTTTTCTTTTATAACTTTTACTTATTTGATTCACTTTCTTATTATTCAACATTTCAAATGGGTGGTGTGTAAGCAATTTTTCGTATGTGTGGGTTAAATTAATTGTTATTATTAATTAATTATATTATCGCTATTTCTGATGGACCATAGGACTTTCTAGAGGATATGGATTATCTATTAGTGGATACCAGATAGGGTTTCCTAAATTTTATTGGGAGTTATAGGAAATCTCTATATAAAGACTAACCTAGGTTATAGTCCCCAATATACCATATACTATTAGCCTCTCAGTTGCCCATCAGATTGTGAGGAACCAAAACTAGAGTGTCTGTGTTGAGGAAGAACTGTAGCCATTAGTTTGTTGATTGCTTTCAAGTTTCTGCATTTAGTGAGTAATCTTGATTTTCTGTTGGCTACTATGGATCCAGGTATGTTTACTATTCTTGTATTCTTATCAATTATTGGCATGTATAATCTTGGTAATTTGTATGGTTTATTCTGAATTAATATAGGTTCTTGATAGGTTAATATATAACATGTTGAGTTTCTCTGAAGTAAAATTTAGTTTAAATTATAATTGTTCTTACCATTCCAAGAGCAGAAATATTTTGATTTAAGGTTAGTCTGATTCATGTCTTAAATTTATGATTGCTTAGATGATGGGGCTCTGCAATTTGGTAAACAGAAATATCAGGTTAGTGCATGAGGGAGGGCTCTTTTGAATGAGTTCACGGGAGATTCTGGTCCCAAGCATTGTCCATTTTCAACCTAGTCACATCTTGTACGATGAAGATTTTGTGGTGTAGTTAATATTGGACGGGAATAGACATCCATTCTGAATGATTTAGGGCTCGTTTGGTAACCTTCCTAGTTTCCGCTTCTTATATCTTGCTTTTTTTTTATTCTCGATTCTCACTTTTTGTAAATTTTCTGTTCACGTTGAGTTGAAAGAACATAAATCTAATACATATGAGGCGAGTATGTAAATGTCTTCCAATGTTGTTGTGCCACGCACATTCTCGGTTGAAATTTGACGGTCTCAGTACTTTTTTTCATGCAAAATTAAGAAGGTAATTTCAATATCAAATGATGAGAAATTCTATCAAAGTTATGGACCGAGAAAGTAAGCTGGCGAGTTTGTATTCATACAAAGTATATGTTATTATGGTCTATAAAAATTGCTATTTTGAGATTAGTGAGTTGTAATTTACATTGATTGATAAGATCATAAAAGGTTTTCATGGTAGTTTTAAAATTAAAAAAGAGATCATTGCAAATTATACATTTATGGTTTCGTTTGAAATGTATAAAATAAATCTCTATGGTTTGAAAATGGTTTTAGTAATCTCAAACATGTTTCAAAATGTCTGTTTCACTTTTTAACCTAGTGTTATGACTAATAAATTCTGCAGGATGGAAGTTCCCATCGATTTTGGGGTGTGTTCTAAATTAGTACTTTATTCATTGTAAATTTAAAAAAAGTACTAAAGTTTTTATAATTCTAAAAAAATGACGTTTCTTAAATTGTAAATTTTAAAATAGTAAAATATTTCAGAATTTTAAATAATAATAATTTTTTAAACTTTCATTATATAATAAAATTAATTAAAATCATAAAAAATTAACAAAACTTGCAAAATTACTATATTTAAATTTGAAACATCCAAATTTAAAACATGAAAGGTAACCATAAGATTGATCATTTAATAATACAAAAGAAAAAAAAAAATTAAAGATTTCATCTAATGTATAAAAAACTAAAAAAAAGGAATTCAATAATTTAATGGAAAAAAAAGTTATTTTTAAAATTAAATATAAATTTAACTATTTAAAAATGAAGGTAAGATTAATAACATATACATGAGTCTAAATATAAAGTTTTCAACATTTTGCAAAATTATTGAGTTTTTTTTGAAAAATTATGAATTATATTTGATAATTTTAAAAGGTAGCTAATGAATTAAAAAAAAAAACTACTTGGGCCTAGCTCGGGCTCTTAGGATAATTTTCATTACTACCCTCGAACAATTCAAGATATCAAAAATATCCTCATATTATTAGAAGTTTCAAAACTACCTTAAAATTGGTTATTTGTTGTTGATTAATTGGTGTAACTACAAGTTAAAATTGTCAATTAATAAAAGCAAAAAGAGACTAAAATTTTAACTAAGATAGTTTTGAAAACCATACTTGATTTTAAGGAATTTATGATAATTTTTCTTAAGTAAAATAAAAAGAGGAAAATATATTAAAAATTTGTTTTTTTTTAAAGAGATAAATGTAAAATACACCCTTGCACTTTGGGTTATTATTAAATCATACTCGTGCACATTTTTTTTGTTTTAAAATACCCCTGCACTTTAGGAATATGGTAAATCACACCATTCTATCTATTAGTTATAACAAAATTGAGATATATTTATATTATCCATATGTCATGTATTATGATTTGAAGAAAAATTATCAAAAAAATTTGACAGATGCGTAGAATTTTAGAATAAACTCTTATGTTAATAAGATGTTAAATCTATAAATCACACTCAAATGTTTAAAAATTTCAAGAATTATGGTTTTAGAACACGTAATATGCGTATAATATAAGTGTTTAAATTTTGTCAAAACTAATCGATAGAAGGGTGTGGTTTGTAATTTTCATAAAATATATAGGTATTTAAAAAAAATGTCGGGTATGATTTAACAATAACCCAAAGTGTAGGGGTGTATTTTATATTTATCCAAATTTTTTTAACATTAAAAATTGTTATGTTTTTTTAAACAAGTATATAATAAAGGAAAATACTTGAAAACAAGATGATCTACTCCTATATTCAGTTTTTATTAGTTAAAAGTAAAATGATGGGCCCATATAATTAATAAAAATATATATTAATTATCATTTATTAATTTATAACCAATAGGATTAGAGATGAGGAGAGAGATCCTCATGCTTTGTCGGGGGGGGGGGAAAAAAAAGGGAGAAGAGGGGGGAAAGGGGCCCCCCACCACCCCAAAGAAAAAAAAAAGGAGAGAGGAAAGGAAAAAAAAAAAAAAAAAAAAAGACCCCCCCCCCCCCCCCCCCCCCCCCCCCCCCGGCCGCCCCCCCCCCCCCCCCCCCCCCCCCCCCCGCCCCCCCCCCCCCCCCCCCCCCCCCCCCCCACCCCCCCCCCCCCGCGGGCAGGGGGAGAAAAAGAAAAAAAAAAAAAAAAAAAAAAAAAAAAAAAAAAAAAAAAAAAAAAAAAAAAAAAAAAAAAAAAAAAAAAAAAAAAAAAAAAAAAAAAAAAAAAGAGGGAGAAACCACACCCCACACCCCCCCCCCCCCCCCCCCCCCCCCCCCCCCCCCCCCCCCCCCAACCCAACCAAACCAAACAAAAACCCAAAAAAAACCCCCCCCCCCCCCCCCCCCCCCCCCCCCCCCCCCCCCCCCCCCCCCCCCCCCCCCCCCCCCCCCCCCCCCCCCCCCCCCCACCAAAAAAAAAAAAAAAAAAAAAAAAAAAAAAAAAAAAAAAAAAAAAAAAAAAAAAAAAAAAAAAAAAAAAAAAAAAAAAAAAAAAAAAAAAAAAAAAAAAAAAAAAAAAAAAAAAAAAAAAAAAAAAAAAAAAAAAATTATAATGGCAACTAAAATAAGGAAAATTTTATAAGATGACCAAGGACTAAAAATCATCTTGTGCATGTAGTATTTTCATAAGGAGTTAGTTAAAATTCAGGTAGTTAGTTTTTTTCTATAACCAGTGTATTTATTTTAATTATTTAAATAAATTAAAATTTTAAAAATACAATCATAATCAAATCAATTAGAAATCTTACGTAAGATTTTTTTGGGTTTTCCTCAATCAATTGACTCATTTTTTTCTAAATGAACTTACAACTCTACCATCCCCTTCCAAATTTTCACATAGTCATTTGACGAGCTTTATGCATGTATGTCATGATTGATTTTTTATTTTTAAATTTGGCGTTAAATCACACAATCACAAATATAAATCTTTTTTGTTTTACGATTTTACGATCACATACACAACATCATCGATCACAACATTATATTTATAAGAATATAGGATTCACACATGTATAAATGATTTGATCACACATATAAATTTTGAATAAGTATGTGATCACATATATAGGATAGTGATCACAAAAAGTTTAACCATGAAGGAAGAACCAAATATACTTAATCGACACACATATCTAATTTTATATATGAATTGAATCAATCTAACGATCACATTTTAAATACAATTAAAAAGAGGTATGTATTTACATTTAAATAAGGAACAATCACATTCCAAAAACGACAAACATATTTAATCACATTAAAAAAAATTACAAACAAATATAAAGAATGACGATCACATCATAAAATATACGATCAAGAACGATCACGTTTAAAAAATAACAATCTCATTAAAGACAATGACTACATTTAATCACATCAAAGAAAATCAATTACGAACAAGATCATATTTAAATAATATTAAGAACGATCACATTCAAAAGATAAAATGACAATCAAACATTGGAGCGATGAAGAACGATCACAATGATTTCCCCCCCCCCCCCCCCCTTTCGGAAAACTTTGTAGACCAATCATGTGAATCAGGAATCTCAATATTTTCTGCCGATTTCGTATGAAGTTTCATAATCTAAATATTTGTGACGTTAGATTTAACAAAAAAAAAATCTAAATGTATTTATTTGTAATTGAAAATTAATGGTTGAGATTTAATATTATAATCTAATGGTTAAAATTAAATTAGATTTCATAAAATAGTTAAAGTAAAAAGGGTAAAAAAAAATAAAGGGATGGGATCAATTGAGTTAGATTTAAGCATGGTTTATAAAAATGTCTAATGTGATTTAAATGTTCGATCATTTTCTCTCGCCGTATATTGTCATATACCCTTTATTCCTCTGTGAAAGTAGTGTAGTTTGACCCCTAAAATAAACCTTAAACCAACAGGACTCAACACTGAAAAAAACCTGTCTTGTAATGCAAGACGGGGCATTTGGTTTCAGCTCAGCTCCAGAATCGCTATCAAAATCCGATCCCATTTCTCGCGTTTTCTCATTCTGATAAAAACCCCATCTTTCCCGTCCCGATAAACCCTTGATTTCCGATTCAAACCCCTTTCAAAAATGGGAGAAATCAAACGTAAAAGAGGCCGTAAACCTAAAAATTCCAATTCCGATGCCCTAGATTTCCCTCCCCCCACCACTACCACCAGTGTTTCAATAACGATGGACGATGTTTTCTCAGTCAGCAACGTAGAACTCATGGACCCTGCCTCTACTTCTTCTAAACATCCTCGTAATCGCCGTGGTAGGCCTAAGAAGCTTTCTAAGCATTCTGAAAATCCTGAAAAATTCCCTCAATTGTCTCCTTCTAGACGAGGCACTCGTGGCGTTGAAAATGGGGAATTTACGGCGTCCGGTGAGGTCGTGGCGCTACCCGCTATCGGTTCGGACCGGGGTGAACCGGGGTGGGCTGGGATGGCGAGAGTTGTCCCGGCGATGGACTCTGTGGTGAAAGTTTTTTGTGTGCATACAGAACCTAATTTCTCGCTTCCTTGGCAGAGGAAGAGGCAATATAGCTCTAGTAGTAGTGGATTTGTAATTGCTGGAAGGAGAGTGCTGACTAATGCACATTCTGTTGAGCATCATACTCAGGTTAAGCTTAAGAAGCGTGGTTCTGATACCAAGTATTTGGCGACCGTACTTGCGATTGGGACGGAATGCGATATTGGTAATGATTTTGGTTGTTGTTTTCTCCAGCACTCACTGATTATTGTGCAATCTATAATTTTTTGTTGCTAGAATTGAGAATATGAGTCATGACCATCTATGCGTACACTTAAGAAATGCGTGAAAATACATTATTTAGGCTTAGGAAATGCACGAACGGTTATTGTTATACCAGTTATACCCTAATCCTGGTTATGATAAGGTTTACCATCCACATGATGTAACTGTTAAATTCTTTAATTATGCAAAGATATTTATGAAAGCTTGATAAGTCTCATAAAATTGGAAATCAAAGATTGATAGAGGTGAAAGCAGGGAGCGAAAATGGAATAAAGGAGATTAAGTATGTTCTTTTTGATATTATAAAAAAAAAGTATGTTCTTTTAGGTTGTTTCTTTTCATCACATCTATGAAAATCTTGTTCCCTCTCACAAAAATAAAAAATAAAATACAAATGCATTCTTAAGGATGAATGATGTAAATGGATGATTTTGTGCTATTTCTCGTACTTGCATGAAACTATTGTTTTATTTTCTTTATTTTGTTGTGAACTCAAAGCATTGTATAATATAATGTTGCAGCGTTGCTTACTGTTGATGATGACGAGTTCTGGGTTGGAGTTTCACCTGTAGAATTTGGGGGGCTACCTGCACTCCAAGATGCAGTAACTGTTGTGGGTTACCCAATTGGAGGAGATACAATTTCTGTGACAAGTGGGGTCGTATCGCGGATAGAGATCCTATCTTATGTTCATGGGTCTACGGAGCTTCTAGGCTTGCAGGTTTTTAGTTTTTGAGATTTCATGTACTGCTATTGTATCTTATTAGGAGTGAGAAAAATATGTCTAATGCTTTAGTTGTACTAATTTGCTATTGTAGATAGATGCTGCTATAAACTCTGGTAATTCTGGAGGACCTGCCTTTAATGATAAAGGCAATTGTGTGGGCATTGCATTTCAGTCACTTAAACATGAAGATGCAGAGAATATAGGCTATGTCATACCAACACCAGTTATCTTGCATTTTATACAGGATTATGAGAAGAATGGATCGTATACAGGTACTTTGGATACTTAGAGGGGATGAAGATTTGACCTTAGACATTTGTGTTATAGTACATTGTTCTTTAATGTTTATTTGGCTCTTTTAATTTTAGCAATATATTTTGGATGTCAGGGTTTCCAATTCTTGGGCTTGAGTGGCAGAAAATGGAAAATCCTGATCTTCGCAAGGCCATGGGCATGAAACCAGATCAGAAGGGTGTTCGTGTTAGGCGAATTGATCCCACGTGCCCAGAATTCAAAGTTTTGAAACCAGGAGATATTATCCTCAGCTTTGATGGGGTTGATATTGCAAATGATGGAACAGGTATGGTAAATTGGTGTTACATCATTTTCTCACAAGAATAAAAAGATCATTCTTGAATTGATACCCATCTCTTGGCTAGTTTAGCTACTTAAATAATCCTAATACAGATTCTATTAACTCTGAAAAAGCAACATATAGCCAGTATCATATAGTTAATTTGTCATTAACTAATAACTATCCCTTTCCACACATGACAATGAAATGGCCAAAGTGGGTGCCTTTGCCTAGTGTATAGAATGAAGTTTTTTTTATAAGATAAGAAACAAATATATTCATTAATTACCCGTAGTACTAGAAAGGAAGGAAGATAAGGTAAGTTATCCATCAATGCTCACCAAGAGGCTTACATTAAACCTTCTCATTTGTGGCAATATGGGATGTTGAGTAATTACAGAAGTTCTTGAGCATAAAAATCTCTAATGAAGATGACCAGTGACTTTTAGATATTTCTAAGCTATGGCTATTTATGTATATAAAGGTTAAGTACCATTATTTGTGGGTCTAATGTAAGCGCACAACAGAATTTAAGCATTATTTATTTATTAATTTTTATATGTGATACAGATTATGATGAATAGTTGGATGCAAAATGTATAGCCTTATTTTGAGAAAAATCTCTCGATTCTTCTTCTTGTTGGTTATTTGATAGTCCGTTCTCTTTTATCATTATCTTGTAGTTCCTTTCCGGCATGGAGAGCGAATAGGTTTCAGTTACCTTGTTTCCCAAAAATATACTGGAGATAGTGCAACAATAAAAGTTTTGCGCAATTGTGAGACACTCAATTTTGAGTACCAACTTGCAACTTACAGAAGGCTCATTCCTGCACATAACGAGGGCAGACCCCCTTCATATTATATCATTGCAGGATTTGTTTTTTCAACTGTATCTGTTCCTTATCTCCGTTCTGAGGTTAGTATCCAAGTGTGACTTTTTTTTTTAAAATTTTGTGACATGGTTTCAGTTTCAAATTTTATTGATGATTTTTTTTCTACACAATTCTTGACATATTTTTTATTACCATTTAGTTTAACATCATATGATTTAGCCTTCAACATCATTGTGGTCTCTTCAGGCCTATCTGCAACCTTAATATTGAATTTTTTTTTTTTTTTAGGTTCTGGAATCTAAATAGATCTACATACCATTAACCATATCATTAACCATCAAGCCTTTTCTTAATATGGGGTGGGGAATTATATGTGTGTGAATAATAATTTTGATATATTATATCTAGAGTGTTGGCTTATATCTTTGTATAAGAAAATATTTTTCCCTTTTAGGTTTACAATCTTGGTCTAATATATATATATATTAATTTTTGAGACATTGTTTTAAACAATATTATTGGCGCCGCCACACGTTTTCATCACCTCACTAAGAGGTAACCAATGCATGAAATCAAGTCAAGTGAATGAAGCAGTCAATCCAAATCCAAACATCTTTTAATTATATAACTATTTATATAGTGTGATCATAATCTAATTTTTTACGTTAATGATTTAATCATTACATTTGTGAAAGTTTAAGGATTAAATTGTTATAAGAAAATAAAGGTACATGATTAAAAGTGTAATGTAACTTATTTTTTTGTCAGCTTTTCATCTATCTGGTTCATGCTTTTTAAAACCAGATTTGTAAATAAGACAAACCATATTTGTTAATCTCTTCTTGATTTGATTTTAAGTTTTGTTTTTTTTTATTATTGGAATTGCAGTATGGAAAGGATTATGAATATGAAGCTCCAGTTAAACTTTTGGATAAATTATTGCATTGGATGCCCCAAACACCCGATGAACAACTAGTGGTGGTTTCTCAGGTTCTGTCTCTTACTCTGTCTTCTTCAGTTGAGTACTTTCCTAGATTTTACTTCATAACATTTTTCCTTTATCTTGGAAATTTCCTGCAGGTACTTGTGGCCGATATTAACATTGGCTATGAAGACATTGTTAACACCCAGGTGAGGATTATATCTTGTAAATGGCACTTCTGGAAAATGGGGATATAATTGCAAGTAAGAACTATGCCTGATTGGCTTTTTACAATGTAGGTTATGGCTTTCAATGGTAAACCTGTGAAAAATCTCAGGAGCTTGGCCAATATGGTCGAAAGCTGTGATGATGAATTTTTGAAGTTTGATTTAGAATATCAACAGGTTCTCTCTCTCTCACACTCTCTTTGGAGGACTGTCTTTCCATTTTTGTTATGGTATCTTGAGTTTAATTGTTTTCTGAAATTTATCAG
Source organism: Gynostemma pentaphyllum (assembly GCA_028015215.1). Taxonomy (NCBI): domain Eukaryota; kingdom Viridiplantae; phylum Streptophyta; class Magnoliopsida; order Cucurbitales; family Cucurbitaceae; genus Gynostemma; species Gynostemma pentaphyllum. Next base: position 47,474,161 of record CM051346.1, on the reverse strand, counting down.
ATAGTAGTTCTCCGAACCAGTACTGCCAAAGCAGCTACTTCAGATATTCTGGCAACACACTGCATACCCTCAACTATGTCTAATGATCTCAAAACCTAACTTCAGATTGTAAAGTAGGTATACTCAATTAAATAGTGTCCTATGTCGTACTTCTCACTCTGCTTAGTAGATCTCTTTTTTTTTTTTCTCAATACATTTATGTTTTTTTGTTTTGTTTTATGACATTGGATTTTTGGAGTGTTAGGAAATAGATTCTGGCGAGGATTAGAATGGATGGTAGAATGAATTGAGTTTTAAATGGCTCGGTAACGGCTCCTCAGCTTTTGAGAATTTTGATTAAATATGTAGTGGTAGTGGGATAAGTTTTTTTATTTATTTATTGCTTTCTCAGAATATGAATGTACTTTTGATGACATCTTTATCTCTATCCTCTACCAATGAAAATGTTATGTAAATCAGTTGATTTACCATTGGACACTCTTTAAGTAGTGATTTCTCTATCAACTGTTGGCGCACCTCTCGATATTGAGTGAGCCTAACGTTTACATGTGAAGAAGCTCATAATAAAGGTAGAGAATGTAATCCTAGAGTGTGCGTGTTTGTGAACTTGCGACGGTTCATCTCTTAATCAGCAGGAGTCAAAGGTTGCATACATCATGAAAGATGATTAGTAGCTGAATGTTAGTTTTGTTATGTAACTCTGATCCATCCATGTCTAAAACCTATGATTGTTTAGATGATGGATGGGGCTGCTATTTGACAAGCAGAAATATAAGATTCTTGCATGAGTATTGTCAATCAGTAATCTTGTATGATGAAGATTTTGAAGGGAACAGACAGATCCATTGTGAATGAGTAATGTCTTGTTTCTCTGTTTCTTTATTTGTCCTTTTTCTCTGAACACGTTCAGTTAAAAGAGCATAAATTTAATACAATACGAGGAATTGATGATGTCCAATGTTGCCATGTCGCATACATTTTCGGTTGGAATTTCACGGTTTGAGGGTTTTTTCATGTGATGAGCTTTTTTGAAACAGGGTCAAGAGAGCAAAGAGTAACATGCTTATGTAAATAAACACTAATAAATTATAGGTTTCAAATCTATTTATTTAGGTCCTAAAAAACGTCAACACTTTTATCATTTTGGTCTATGATTTTTTTTAAAGTTTTTGTTTTATATCTCAAACTTTGAGTTTTAGTTTCTTTCATTTTCTTTGTAATTTTTAATTGAAAATGTATTTGACACCATTTTTCGATATTATGATATGATATAGAGTAGATGGGTTAGGTTTGTTTTGATAATAGAATATGAATCATAATTGAATTAGAATTTAGAAGGAAAAAAAATAGATAAAATGATTATTCTAAGGTATTTAAATTTAAAATTTGAAAATGAGGACTGAGAAATTATAATCTCATCATCTTTATCCGGGTAATTAGTGTTAGAGGTCCTCTCAACCTCTTGTACATTCTTTTATATTAATAAATTTGTTGTGAATTCTTCTAAAAAAAAAAAAAATTATAATATCATCATCTGCTAACAAAATAAATAAGAAATAGTATTATGTTGCCAATATAAGTATAGCTTTCAAATGGTTAGACATTTGTTTTTTTCTTCCATGAGGTCAAAAGTTTGATTTTTGTTCTTCCAATTTGATGTAATATCTATAAAAAAAGTATTACGTTATTCTTTTAATTTTAAATTTTAAATTGGGTAAAGAGAGGAAGATGATAATGAAATAAAAATTTGTGTATAAGACTGAGATGATGCAATACCAAAGTTTTGATTGCCAATTTTTTTTTTTTTGATAAACAACAAAATAAATTTTAAACCTAAACTATAAAAACAAATTTGTATTGTTTTTGCTTTTTTGCTTTTTCTAATTGTTCAGGTAGTAGGTGATAAGGGGCCCCGACCCGCTTATTCGCGCCCCGTTTTACGTTCACCCTGTAGGCTGTATGTAGCCTAGCGAGAGGAGAAAGAAGAAATCGTGTAGCAATGGCAGCTGAGGATTCGAATCTGGAAGAATTCTTCGTTGAGAAGAACCGCAAAAGGAACCCTCTTGTTCCTGTCGGTAATTACCCTATCATCTTCTTCGGGATTCTTTAATTTTTCTTCTAATTTTTCAGAGATGTATTGAACGCGTTGAAGAAAATTGGGGTTTTTGTTTGGGCGTTTTGTGCAATTTAAGAGATTCTCCCAATTCGTAATTTTTTTTCGCATTCTCAATGAATTGGGTGATTAGGGTTGTCAATCTTCTGTGACTTTTTAGGGTTCTTTCAGTGTTTGCTCGTCGGTGTCTTTGATTTGTTTCTTGAACCGTTTGAAAACCAATTTTACAAAATTGAGTCTTGGAATAGAAGTCAATTAAGGAAGAAGAAGAACTTTTTAAGTAATGCAGAAGATTTTGTTTGTTTTTAAATTAAGAACGAGCATGGAGATTTTAAGAAGATTAGAGAAAGTGGAAGACTTTAATAGTTAATATGATAGGGGGGAATAGTTGAGCTGTGTGCAAGCTGGCTCATACACTCATGGATATTTAGAAAAAAATGATAGGGGAAGAAAGAAGTTTCATTTTAGTTTCTATGTATGAGTGAAATTACTTGTGAAAGAGTGAATGGTTATGAGTCCTTAGGCTATTGAGCTGCTGCATTATTATTTTTCTAAATCTTTTGTGGTTTATGTTTGATAGATTTGAACATTCAGGTGCACTTGTTACTGCTGGAGTTCTCACTGCTGGGCTGATTAGTTTCAGACGAGGAAACTCTCAATTGGGGCAGATGCTAATGAGAGCCCGTGTAGTCGTTCAAGGTGCTACGGTGGCACTCATGGTTGGCACGGCTTACTACTACGGAGATAATCCCTGGCGTTCGGGTTAAACTTCCGTATGCCACTCTTTATGATTTTCTTTTTCAGCATTTTGCTTTACATCTAGTGATTTAAGTACAGTGAAGGATGATTGTCTTCGAATCCTTCTATAGATATAACATTATGTTCTTCTGTGATTTGTTGACAATGTTTATATTCACTTGAAAAAAATAATCCTACTATGATAGCAAATGTAATTTGTACCATTTTTGGGGGATAGTTGTGCTACCTTCAAGGATAGAATCTTGGTGTAATGTCAGAATACTGAAATTATGAGTATAACTGAGAATCATCTATGGATATTCTCAATATCTTCATCTTTAATTTGATGCGCGTCCATACATATGTGCGTCTGATGTTGTCATCTATGGTCCGACATTAAATGAAGAGCTCACACTCATCCTTATTACCTGTTTTGTTGAGCTTACAATCATGAATTCTTCCGTGTGGACGTTTTACATCAATTCCTTCATTCTCTGTCGACATTGTGTGATACTGGGAAACTTTGAAGTGGGAGCACAATTTTGTGTGTGTGTGTGATTGTACATTTAATTAAAAGAGAGCAGACTCGAATCTTCGACCTCGTTAGAAAGGAGTAAATATCTAACCACTTAAACTATATTCAGGTTGGTTTGAAGAGAGGCTGTTAGGTGCACAATCATTGCATTTCATTCTCATGTCAAGGCCATGAGTCATATTTTTATAATGAAACGTGGACTCTCTATTAAAAAAAATAATGAAACTTGGACTCAAGATTTGGCATTGTCATCTCCCTTGTACTCCTATGAAACTATGCAGCGCTAAGTAATTAATTTCTTCTTAATAATAATAGTATATATATGAGATAATGAGGCTTTTTTTTTAAATCTTATGAATCCTATATTACTAGAAAGTTTATCTATCCATCTTCACTCCCTTTGTGAATACAAAAATCATCACAAATAGATAAAATGATGAGAAAGAATGACTAATGCATACATTTTTGGAATTTGAGAAAAAAAATCATGGTTAGAGGAGAAGAAATGTGTTATAGAAGAAAATTGAGTAGTATTATTAACAATAGTAAGAAATGGATTTGGCCAATAGTTTTTCCTCATTTCGTCATAAACATTCAAGTCACCATATTTTTTTATTAGATATTACATTAAATTAGGGGAGAGGAGACTCGAACCTTCGAGTTCATGAAAAGGGAGCAAGTGCCTAACCACTTGAGTTATGCTCGTTTTGGTTTCAAGTCACCGATTTTTAACACATTTTCTATTGATATAACATTTAAATAGTTTTATCACCCTAATTGGATGGCTATAGTAATTAGGCAATTAGTTTGCTAAAACAATAGTTTTCGATCTATCTCCCCACTTTATCTCAAGGTTTGCAAGATTTTTGTTTTGGGCAAGGCGGGAAGGGGGGGGCGGGCCAATTTTTAATATCAATTGGTTTTTTTTTGGACAAGCCCCGGATATTATCAACGAGTCCGCGAATGGGTGCCCGTGGATTCCCAATTTTTTATATTAGTTATATCAATTGTAGGTTTATATATATATATATATATATATATGTTCAATATTATATAAATTTTTGGACATGGGAGATTTGTTGATCTCAAAGAAATGACGTAGTTATCTAATCAGTTGAACTATATTCTAACAATGACTTATTTTATAAATTATATTGATCAATTATTTTTTTAATATTATTTTTAATGAAATTTAAACACGTGTATAATTTCGTAAAACTAATCAATAGAGTGGTGTGATTAATTTTACAAACCATAAAAATATTTAAAATAACTTTAATTTATTATCCTCTATTTTAATTACGTATACAATTTTTTTAGCGTGCAATATAATATTAAAGAACAATCACTGTAATTTATTTGTTAAATTATATCTCAGTATTAAGTTAAAAGATTAAATTTAGAATCTTTTAATATTTAAAGGAGAAAAGAAAGTTTCTAAGAATTAAAGTGGCAAATTGAATGCATTGGTAAATTAGAAGTACAAAAACTATATTTAACCCATAATTTATGTCTTCCCATTTCTCATTTCTGTAACACCCCCTCTTCTCTTCTCTGTCATTCCATAGTTGTTTGTTTGTGTCCTTTGTGTTCTGTTCTTTCTTCATTGAGCTGAGATTTCACGGCATTGTCATCAGTCTTTGTAAGATAATCTATTTCTTCTTCTTCTTCTTCTTCTTTTCTAGGAATCAATATTTTATCAAACGGGCATGATTTAGATCTTTTTTTTTTTTTTTTTTTTTAAAATTTTTTACTTTGATATTGATAATGATTCTGTTTGGTTGATGAGAAAATGGAGAATGAGGAAAAATATCTCAGAACCCATGAGTCTGCCATTGCTGATTTGCATGACATTTTTCAGACAATATTAGTTTTTATATCTATTATCCTGCTTAAGATGTGTCCAAGATTGGATTTTTTTGACGACCTGTTTAATTCTGATTGAAATGGACAACTGGGTCATGTTTCTCTTTTCGATTAGTCAAAGATTCTTGTAAGATTTGTTTAGATTAGATGATTTGTTTTAATATTTGTGGAATAGTAAAAGAGAAAAAAACAGCAAAAACATTGTTAGTTTGCTTTACTCATTCTTGTGCATGGATTGTCAATTATTTGCATTTTCAAACACCTTGATTATCTAGCTTTTGGTTTCACATTTATAATAATAGATCTTCATGGAATTCTTGTATTTAAGATTGTGATGTCTTAAAAATTTGCTGCAAATATTTAGTTTATAAGAAATATAAGGGTTTTTGCTTCTGTGACTGAAAAAAATTAATGACCTCGATGGCAGGCTGGCCTTCGTTTCGAATTCTGAAGTGCTGGAATTCAAAATGTCGTCCCCAAACAAGAGGAGAGATATGGATGTCATGAAATTGTGAGTTGCTTATCAAATCATCTACTACACCTAACTTTTTTTCTTTGATTTATGTTTTGTTGTTGTTGTAAATGCACTCTGGTTCAGTATTTTGATATCTTCACATGATGATATTGACTTTTAGATATTAATGAAAAACTATGGTGAAGTGCTCATACCTGAACTTTATGGAGGCCAAAGGCCCATACTTTTGGGCAACACGATAGGGTCAGAAAATTAGAAAAGAATTAACTGGGGAAAATTGAATGATTTTTTATAGTTTAGTGTCCTTGAAACTGGAGCGTGTGTAGGTGGTAACGCCGTTTTTGCACCAGCTTTTCAAGAACAAAAGTTATTTTAAAACATTATAAACTGCTGGATTTTGTAAATTTAATCATTCTTCTTCTTCTTGTGATCATGGCTTTCTTTGTGATATAAGAAGAGGAAAATTGTTAACCATGCTTGGCCAACTCAATTCTTTTTATGAATAAGGGAAGATAATCTTCTGCCGATGAAACATGTTTCTTAGGAATCAGTTAGGAAGAAACTACCTGCTTATGTCTCTCTGACACACAATTCTGCATAAAGTCATGTGCCTGAGAGAAAGTTCAAAGTTTTAGGATCTTAGTAAACAAATCTTCAATATAAATCCTAAATTCTAAATTTGGATACCGATCGACTAAATTTCAATTTTTTTCCATCCATTCTGCTGGAAAAGTATATAGTTAGATACGTTTGCAAATTGACAGAATTAGAAAGTGAACTTTTGCATTGAAATCCATGTAGGGGGAAATATTTCATGTGTTTGATATGGTGGATGCCTATAATTGAATTACATAGTTTGTCTCTTTATTGTAATATATGTGATCTTGTGATATATAGCTTCAATATAAATGATATAACGCAATAATGAATGCTTTATAAGGTAAGTCATTGAAAAATTGTAACCATCTTCACTTAGATCCAGTGTTTCAAAAATCGTAAGAGGCTTACGCCTTGAGGCTCGCCTCGCCTCGAGGCGGCAACAAAACGCCTCCGTTCCTACGCCTTTAGTGTGTTTGAGAGGCTTACGCCTCTGGAAGTGGTGAGGCGAGCCGCCTTTTGTTACGCCTTGAGGCATGAGAGGTGTACGCCTTGTGAAAATGCATATTAATATTGCATTTGGATATTGGGCTTTGGGCCCAAATAGATTTTTCTTAATAGAATGCCCAAGAAGCCAAAGGGAGACCACCGCTTGGAATAATTACTTTTATAACATTAAACCCATTATTTTAATAATATATGTAATCTAAAACCAAAACCCTACACATAGTCTGCTGAAACTACTAGTTGTTTTTCTTCTTCCTGTTTTTGACCTTATTATTATACTCATATTTTATGTATTTTATACTAGTTTTTTTCCTGTCTTTTCTTGTTTTATTCAACTATAATTTGACACTTTATTTATTTTTTTATTCATACAAATTGTTCAGTAAAAGTATATATTTCTTATATAAATTTGATGTTCTCTAAACCTATAATTTTCTTGTTTATTCCTAATATTTAATTATATTTTTTCAGCTTTAATTTCTGATTTTTTTGAAATTTTTTTAATGCATTTTTGCCACTATTTTTCCTATAGCAGCACTATAGGTTTTAATGTAAGGTTTTACCTTTTTATAAATTATTTTCTATAGAAAATGAGGCTTACGCCTCACCCCGCCTTGAGGCTTACGCCTCGCCTCTCCATGAGAAAACGCCTCGAGGCCGCCTTAAGACTTTTAAAACATTGCTTAGATCACCATCATATTTTTCATTTGTTGAAAATATTGATTGTTGGTTTACTCGTGACAATTCTTTTACACAAAATCCAGGATGATGGGTGATTACAAAGTGGAGACGACTGACGATGGGCTCAGTGAATTTAATGTGGAGTTCAATGGTCCAAAAGAAAGTATTCCCCAATCTCATGATTTTACTTCTTTTACAATGTATTTCCTAATTGCTTAAGTGGATAGGGGTGATGTCAACTGCTGTTTAATGTGTACTGCAGGTCCAAGTTATATCTGTGTCTGGAGACTTTTTCGTTTCCATGATTATGCATATGGACAGACTTGAACAAAATTTTCCTCGTAGGCATTAGCTAGCTGTGTAACCTGCAAAATGATGCTCCATAACCATTTACGGTGTCAACTAGTCTCGGCATTTACCGTGTCTAGTCTTAATTTAGTCTCTTCTTGAATGTTTCTTTTAATGGTCATAGTCACACCACATCATCCTTGAGCTTTATAGGGGTTTGATAGCCGATTAAGCTATTACGGTGACTTGAAATACAGAAGAAGTTGTTTTGTATTTAATTGAGATTCAATCATCATGGACAGTTCATTTGCTTTGGAACTTCTTGCAGTTTTCTTTATCTACCTTTCTCTTCAAAATAATATTAAAACGAAAAGTCGACCACATGATTGCTAAAAAACGCTCTAGTAATAAAACCTTCATTTTGAAGTTAAAAGTTTATCGTCACTAACTAATTAAAACAATAAAAATCCTACAACAATGACAGGCCTGTATGAAGGTGGAGTTTGGAAAATCCATGTTGAGCTTCCTGATGCTTATCCATACAAGTCTCCTTCTATTGGGTTTGTGAACAAGATATTCCATCCAAATGTTGATGAACTGTGAGCAATGCAAACCTCGCCTAATGGCTCTCAATTTATTTAAGATTTTTATGTTATAATTATTGGCGGTTAACAATTCTTTGGATTATAAGCTGGTAGTTTTATGTTGGGTTTTGACACTAGTTTCTACTTGCAGATCTGGTTCTGTTTGCTTGGATGTGATCAACCAGGCATGGAGTCCAATGTTTGGTAATTATAGACTATCATTCTATTTAACAAAGTTGAAAACTCTTTGACATGTACTCGGGACCGACTGACGTTTATTTTTCATCTTTACTTCTTCTGATGGATGTTTTCATTTTCCAGACCTATTGAATGTTTTTGAAGTTTTCCTTCCACAGCTTTTGCTCTATCCTAATCCTTCAGACCCGCTTAATGGTGATGCAGCATCTTTATTGTTAAATGATAGAAACCAGTATGAAAAAAAAGTTAAAGGTACGAGATCTATTTTCTAAACATATAAAACCGTGTTATGTTTCGATTCCGTATCGAGAATGTAAAGGAAAGTTGAGCCTAAGCGAATACATGTTTATAGAGTAACACAAACATTCAGCTTTCTACTTCATTTTGGTATTTGCATGATTTGTTTTGTCGATGTTGAATGTGCAGCTTTCCTTACGGTGTACTCGATTCTACGTGGTTTAAAATAATCGGTAGAATTAGTGTCTATTCCAAGATGTAAATGGAACTGCACATATTTGTTTTCCTCTTAAATGCTGTCATGTAACAGAGTACTGTGAGCGTTATGCAAAAAAGGAGAACGTCCTGAATTCCAATGCAGAAGAGGAGAGTGAAGAAGATGATGATGATGTAAGTGAGGAGGAAAGTGATTCAAGTGATAATGACATTGCTGGTCATGTTGATCTCTAAAGGACTTAGATTTCAATAGCTCATAATCATCCTTTATTTTTAAAACAAAAACATGGGATTCCCCATTACATGTTCTCATCTTATCTTTGTAATGATATTGCTATTTTTTTTTGTCTAATATATACTTAGCTTATAAAATAACGAAGCTGATTTCGGGTTTAGGGTTTAAGGTTTTGTAAAATGGGATAAAATGTCCTGTAATGGGACGTAAGTACTCTCATTCTTGATTTTCGCTCTTCTCTTCTTCCTCCTATTTTATTATTCTTCTTCCTCTCTTACTATTTAAAGAAAATCAGAGCAAGATAAAAAATGAAAAGTTTCGACAGCATTCTTGCTGCGGATAATCCCGATCGGTCAGGGAAAGGACTCGACAACATCTTGACCGGCGATATTCCTTGACCTGCCACGGCCAGGATTAGAATGACTCCAAAATAATTTTTTTATATAAATATATGGAAAATCATATATTACCCATGAGGAGGATTGTGAAATATCTTTTGAGATAAATGCACAATACACTCCTGTACTATAGGTTATTGTTAAATCATACCCTTGCACTTTTTTGTTTTTGTTTTTAAATACCCCTACGTTTTAGGAAAATTGCAAATCACACCCTTCTATCAAACGCATACCACATGTTCCAAAACCATTAAAAAATTTGAAAAATTTGAACATTTGAGTGTGATTTATAGATTTTACATCTTTTTAACATAAGAGTTTATTCTAAAATTCTACACATCTGTCAATTTTTTTTGTTATTTTTCATGAAATAAGAATACATGACATTCGTAGAATATACATGTATCTCAATTTTGTCAAAACTAATCGATTGAAGGGTATGATTTTCAATTTTATTAAAGTGCAGGGGTATTTTAAAACAAAAAAAATAGTGCAGGGGTATGATTTAACAATAACCCAAAGTGCATGGTGTATTTTGCATTTATCCCATATCTTTTTACCTCAATGTAGTAAGTTCTAAATCTAATTCGGAGCTAATTTATATTTAATATAGATTAATTTCATGAACTTTTTTGCCAAAAATAATTTGTCAGTGTTGGTAGTTAATTTTCTAAAAATATTTATGGTCAATTACTAGAATAACATATTTTTACATATTAATTATTGAAATGTAAGAGCTTTTTACTCAAATAGCATAATTATAGTTCAATTATTTATTGAACTAAAAAACGTAAAAGAAAAACCGACAAATTCATTGAAAATAATAATGAAAAGTAATCAAATAGTTCGATAAATTATTGAATTTGAACTTAAAAAGGCAAAAACCAATTAAATTAATTGAAAATACCCATAAAAAATAATAAAATATAGTTTATACTATTTGAGTAATTTTTATAAAATTTAGATACTTTAGTAATTAGTATGTAAATTTATGCTATTTAAGATAAATTCTAAAATATTTAACACTTTATTGATTAATAAAAAAATTTGATAAATATATGGAAAATCATAAGTAAAAGATTTGAGGTCGGGACGGGACAGACAAGGAATTTTTCGTCGTCCTAGGATCGGTTGCTACTGCTAGGGTGTTTAGTGAAGAATGGGAACAAACAAAATTTTGTATCTCTTTATTTGCATGCATGAGCATAATTCAACAAGGGGCATTTATAAAAGTATATTACAAATTTATACATTTTAAAGTTTATATATTTTTTTACTATAATTTAAAAATACTTTCAGAAAATATATTAACAAATAAAATAAGGCTAAATTATATAAAATACCCCTATCTTATGGGGTCATTTCAATTTTGTCTCTAATGTTTTTTAAAAGTTTCAATTCTACCTTTAATCTTTTAATTTGTTTCAAAAATACCCTTTGTTTGGAGAATTAATCTTTCAAAAATCTCATTTGTTCAAGAAATTATCTTTTTTTTCTTCCATAAATTAATACACTTTCAAAAGTACCCTCTATCTTTATACTTTTGTAAAAATTATGAGAAATTACACCCAAAATATGTTCTTGGAAGGGCAATTTCCCCAAAGGGTAGACTTGAAACCAACCCTAATAGGTTAGAAATATTTCTATATAATTTAATCAATAAATAATTGAAAAACAATCTTATTTCTAAAATACAAAAAAGTAAAACTAAAATAGTTATCTGAAAGAGACCTATAACCACCCTATGAATTAACCTTAACAGCCATTTTCATTTAGAATCATAATAATTACACAAACAGCAAACACCAAAGCTTACTTAAACTTATGTAAAGACACTTTGAAACAATCAATTAGGATAAGTATTCTCAAATATAGAGACTATATAGAGTGCTCAAAGCCCTTAAATGAACGGGCTAGGGCCGGGCTTGCAAAGCCTGGTCAATGAGTGGGTCGGGTCTGACTTAAAATGATAAATTCAAGCTCAGTCCATGGGCTTGAACCCATGAGATAAAATACGGTCCAGGCCGAGCTTGGCCCGGTCCGTTTAAGCTTTTATTTATTTAATTAAATTTTCTATTAAATTTTTAATTGCATTTTTTAAAACTCATTTTTAGCCTTTTAAACTTAAACTTAACTCTAAAGTGATAAAAAAAAATAATTTATTTTTTTAATCTATCCTAATTTTTTTTTTTTATTTATACTTTGTTTTTATATACTGTTTATTAAATTTTTAAATTAACTTTTTTCATCATTCTTGTAGGTTAATTTGATTATATTAAATTTAATTTTCCATTAAATTTTGAATTGCATTTTTTAAAACATATTTTTAACACTTGACTCTAAAGTGATGAAAATCAAAGTTAATTTATTAATATTCTGCTATCATTTATTTTTTAATGTATACATTGTTTTTATATATTATTTATTAAACTTTTAAATTAACTTTATACTTTGTTTTTATATATTTTGACAAAAGATAATTCATTTTCTTTTTTAAAATATAATATATTACATTTTATAATTATATATAAGATTAAATTTAAATATAAAAAACAAAATAAAATATTTACATTATTTTTTATAATTATAGATATTAATAATTTATATATATAAATATTTTTTTAATAATTTTTTAACGGGCCTCGGGTCGGGCCTGATGGAAGCCTTATGGATAAAGCCCGTGGGCCGGGCTTGGGCTCAAAAACATGATCCATATCCACCCCAAAGATTTACAGGCCGGGTCGGGTCTGGCCCGTCAACCGTTGAATTACGAGTCGGGCTTGGGCTGGACTTGGACCGACCAACGGGCTTTATCCATATGATGAGGCTTACTCCAAGTACATATAGACTCCTCAAATTTGGACACCAATGTAAACAGGGACATGTTTTTCAACCCAGCCCTTTCTTATAGTAAAAAAAAATTATAATTTAAAAAAAAAAAAGAGTGGTCCAATTGATAATTTTACATGTTTGGAATTAAGTTTATTAATTCATAAATTAATATTTTATAATTACATAAAGATACCTAAGAATCATCTCAAAATAAGTTTTCACTATTAAAAAAAAAACTTTAAAGGCTATTCAAAACGGGTCCTTAGTATACGGTATTTTAAAGACAGCCATGTGATTAGCTGAAATGAGAAAACAAATTGTAATTAGTGAACTAATATCTATTAAGTGAGGTTAAGTTAGTTTCATCAGCTGGTGTAATGATAAAAGCCTTTGTCTATGAATAGGTTTAGTTCTATTCTCCAAGTAATCTTCTGTGAGAACAATATTGCTTTATTCTTTTATCAATGAAAATTTTAAGCCCTGTTTGGTTTGCAATCTAGATTCAATTTTATGAATCTGGCTTTCAAGAATAAAAAAAAATTGAATTTTAAATTTGTTTAGTTTGCCTTCTAAATTCACAAAATCTGAATGACAAACCAAACAAATTTAAAATTCATTTTTTTTTTATTCCTGCAATCTAGATTAATAAAATTGAATATGGATTGCAAACCAAACAGGGCCATGATCTTTTAGCAAAGAATGGGATGATATGTGTTGTCATTTAATTTGTAGAGTTAACCAACTAGTCTATAAAATCTTATTTTATATATATATGCCTCTTCTTTGTTTCCTATTAAGTTATATTAAGATTTTAGTTTATTTTATCTTCTTCTATTATATTGTTTAGTTCACTATATATAATAACTCAATTTGTTTTTTTTTATTCTATATATTGGTATATGATTTATTTTTTTTTATTTTTTTTTTGTATATTTCTAATTTATTAGTAGAACAACCATAAAATTTAAAGATTTTATATTTTTTCAAGGGATAAGAAATTTTTTCTTCTCAATAAGAAAGAATATTTCATAATATAATATTGTATAACTATATAAAATTCTTAAGAATCATCTCATAATAAGTTAGCAATATCATTATGATTATGAAGTCTTAGACTAGCTACTATAGCTGGGTAAAATGGTAACTTCTCAAAATGAAAAACAATTAATATATTCCACTTTATTTATATTTTAGAAATGGTAAAATCCGTCAAAAATAAATAATATTACAGCCTTTTAATCTCTTTTTTTAGTAGTCACGATCAAGCAAATTCAACTTAGAACTTGTAAAACTTTGATATAATTATTTTGAAACTGATTTTTTTTCCCTCATTTCCTCGACTTGGAAAAACTTCTAAACTTGGCTGTTGATTCTCAATACTATTATTGGTATATTGCTAATTTTAAGATTAAGAATGATATTGATATAGCGTGTTGCATGTTCTCTATCAATTACCTTATACTCGTTTGTTGTATATCAATTTTAATGGTAACAATGTCTATAGATGATAGATCAGCTAAATATAAAACAATTAATTAAGCAATAGCAAAAGCTCCCAACTCATGTTTGTTAAGACAAAGCTCTCATTGAAGCAAATACAAAGCTGAAAAATGGATAATGTGTGCTCGTCGTGAATGCTGAGAGTGAGAGACTATTCATTATTAAGCCTCATCAATAGGGGCCTGACCTTTAAATGAATGGGCTCAGGCTAGGCCCGGGCAGGGCCTGACTTAAAATGGTAAGCCCAAGCCCAGTCCACAGGCTTGGACCCATGAGATAAAATCCAGGCCGAGCTTGGCCCAGCCCGTTCAATTTTTTTTTGAATTTAATTAAATTTCTATTAAATTATTAATTGTATTTTTAAAAAATTATTTTTAACTTTTTAAACTTCAACTTTTTACTTTTCATTATTTATTTATATTTGTTAATGTTAATTAAACTTAAATTTAACTATAAAGTGATGAAGTTAATTTATTATTTTGTTATTATATATTTTTTTATTTATACTTTATTTTATATGGAATTAAATGTTTTAAATTAAATTTATTTATCATTCTTTTAACTTAATTTGACTACATTTTTTTATTAAATGTAGCCGTTGGAGGTAATTCCTTAATAATTTTTTTTTATTTTTATTTTTTTATAAAGATTATTCCATTTTGTTAAAAAAAATAAAATATATTTTTAAATTTATATATAAGATTATATTTAAATATAAAAAATAATATAAAATATTAATATTATAGATATTAAATATATATATATATATATATATATATATATATATATATATTTTAAATAATTTTTGAATGGACTTTGAACTGAGCTTAGGGCCGGGCCTGATGAGGGCCCTATAGATAAAGCCTGCGGATCGGACTTGGGCTCAAATGCATGATCCATATCCAGCCCATTGATTTATAGGCCAAGCCGGGCCTAGCCGGTCAACCGTTGATTTACGGGCCGGGCTCGGGCCGGGCTTTATCCATATGATGAGGCCTATTCATTATATAACCAGACGTTAGGTTAAATCAAACATTACATATGTCATGATATTATAAGACAAATTAAACACAAAATAATAACAAGAGAATCATAAAGTATATTCTCAAGACATTCTTCACTGTCTAGAACAAATCATGCAAGGAAAGCTCTCATTTAGAAGCAAATACACATCTAAAAAGTTTTATTAGTAATTAGAAATCAATTTTATATATTTAATCTCATATTTAGAAGTCAAATGATTGAGCAAAATAAGGTGTGAAAACAAATCAAATATGTAATATTCCTCCTCTCTAACAGTTTCAAAATCAACATATTTATATATATAACTTGTGGAATCAGTTTCAATACTGAAAAAAGATAATCCCTAATTCCCTAATGGTTAAATATGTGTTCATTTTCTTGATTTAGAAATAAGAATATGTTCAAAACTAGCTTTGCTATGATTTTTGCTAATTTTAAGATAATATCACATGGAATTGAAACTAGCTTTTGGTTGCTTGTTCTTTTGTTTAACTATTGAAATTTCAATTACTTCCTACTCGTTTTCATGGAGCAGCATGATTCTTCTATAAATAGTGTCCTTCTTCCCCAACATCTTCCACATCCATTTCTGTCTTTCCCCTCTCCTTCTTTTGTTTTCTTCATTCCTATAAAACTTTCTTCAACTTCTTCTGTCTTCTCCATTCTCCAGTTTTCTATTTTCAAAGATGAATCTTCAATATGGGGCATGTTTTTTCATTCTAGTGTTATGTGTGCTTAGTTTTTGTCTCGGTTCAAGCATCGTCTTTAATGTCACGGTGTCATTGAACGAACGGGCGAATTTCAGTAGAATTGGTGATGCTGTAGCAGCAGCACCTAGAAACAGTAAGTCCCGGTTTTACATTAATGTGAAGCCTGGGACTTACCATGAACATGTTGTCGTTCCTAGAGACAGGACTTTCATCGCACTAATCGGCGATGATGCATCCACCACTGTCATTGTTGACAGCCGATGCAACGACACTGGATTCAGAACTACTAAATCTGCTACGTTTAGTAAGCTGCCATTTTACTCCTTATTTACTTACGTGTCATATTCTATTGGATAATATTCATTTTAGTGTTTCGTTTCGTTTGTTTTTTTTTAAGTATTGATTACGAATATGAAATGTTATATTGTATGATTTGCAGTTGTTAACAGAACAAATTTTATGGCACAATCCATAACGTTCGCGAATTCTGCTGGACCTGGTCCTGCAAAGGGTCCAACAGTTGCCCTTCTAGATGGAGCCAACCAGACATCGTACAAATGCCGCTTTCTTGGTTATCAAGATACCCACTTTGTAAATGGGGGTGAAACATTTTTTAAGGAGTGTGAAATCTATGGCACAGTAGATTTCATATTCGGGAGAGCAGCTGCCGTATTTCAGAATTGTATGGTTTATACAAGATTGCCTAACACTACTGACGTAAACAATGTACTGAAAACAAGAAACAAGTCGGAGGAATTTAATTCAACTAGCCGACAACTTAGTTTTCATTACAAGAATACCTTCTTGGGATTATGAACATAAAAGACTGCCTAAAACTTAACCTTAAACAGTGTTTTTATAGGGTACCAAATAGAAAGGAAAAACCTAAAAGTAAATGGGCCTACACAGAGAGGGCCTAAATAAATATTAAAACATAAAACATTAGTCTTCAGGAAATGGCCCACATCAATTCACCCTGCTAAAAAAAATCAGAACTCATCCACGAGATCAACTTGAATAGTTGGTGCATCATCAGGTGGGAAATACTCGTGGAGATCGGACACGTTGAAGGTTGGTGAGACGTGGATGTCAGGTGGAAGATCCAAGATGTAAGCATTAGGACCAGCACTCTGTATGATGCGAAATAGGCCAATTTTCTTTGCCCTCAGTTTCGAGCAGGTTCCAACTGGAAACCGTTCACGACGAAGATATACCATAACGAGGTCGCCAATTTCAATGGTTTTTGGCCGACGGTGAGCGTCTGCTGCAGATTTGTACTTGGCATTATTCTCTTGTAAAGTATGTCGTACCTCCTGGTGTAGTTCAACGATGGATTCTGCCAAAGTATCAGCGCTTTTGCTAATTGGTTTGCTTAGGTGGAAGAGATCCACTGACTGATTTGGTAATCTGGTGTACACAATTGCAAAAGGAGCCTTGCCCGTAGAACGGTTTGTCATAGAGTTGATTACAAATTTTGCCTGAGCCAGAGTATTATCCCCTGTTTTGGCTTGTCTCCGGCGATACTACGAATCATGCTTCTCAGAGTACGATTAAAAAATTCTGTTTGACCATCGATTTGCGAATGATAGGCACTACTAAATTTGAGTTTGGTGTGGAATCTGCCCCATAAGACTCGCCAAAAGTGGCTCATAAATTTAACATCACGATCAGAGGTGATGGATTTGGGAATGCCATGGAGCCTGACGATTTCTCTAAAGAACAGCTTTGCGATGGCGCTTGCATCAAATGTTCACTTGCATGGCAGAAAATGTGCCATTTTGGAGAATTGATCCACGATCACAAATACTGAATCAACGCCCTTTTGTGTCTTTGGTAAACCAAGGATAAAATCCATAGAAAGGTCTTCCCAGATTCTTTTAGGCACGGGAATGGGTGTGTATAATCCAGTGTTTTGAACAGAACTTTTGGCTGTTTGGCAAATAGCATAGTGGCGAACGAATCTAACCACATCTTTCCTTAATTGGGGCCAGAAAAAACGTTCTTTCAGAAGTAAAATGGTTTTCTCTATGCCAGTATGGGCGGCCAGGCCACCACTATGCAACTCGTGAATGAGATTGGCGTGAAGAGAAGTTGCTAGAATGCATAAACAATTCCCCTTGAACAGAAAACCCAAATGAATATGAAAATCATTCATTCCAACGTTGTTAGAACAGTTTATCCAAATGTCTTCAAAATCAACGTCTGTAGCATATAAATCTTTGAGACTATCCAGCCCAAGAACGTCAGTTTGCAAAGTTACTAGGAGACATGCCTTTCGACTGAGAGCGACTGCCACCACATTTTGTTTACCTGGTTTATGCTTGAAAATGAATTGAAATTTTTGTGGGTATGTAACACAACGAGCATAAATTCTTTTCAACGTCTTATGCGAATTAAGAAAACGTTAGGATTGATGATCGCAGCGAAGGATAAATTCCTTTTAAATAAGGTAATGTTCCTAGTGCTGGAAAGTGCGAATAATTGCAAAAAGCTCCTGTTCGTAAGATGACCATTTCTGCTTTGCCTCGTTTAACTTCTCACTGAAGAACTCGATGGGATGGCCTTCTTGCTTAAGAACTACCCCAATACCAGTCATTGAAGCGTCAGTCTCTACCTCAAACAATTTCTCAAAATTTGGCAGTTTAAGGATGAAGGCATTTGATCAGTTTTTCTTTAATTAGTTTAAAACTCTCGTCTTGTTCTGGCCCCCACTGAAAGGCTCCCTTCTTACGACAATTTGTGATAGGGGCAACAATGCTACTGAAGCTTCGTATAAATCGTCTATAAAAAGTAGCGAGACCGTGAAAACTCCGTACGTCTGTGATTGTCTTCGGTGTTGGCCAATCAGTAATAGCCTACACTTTTGCTGGGTTTGCTTCAATTCCCTCTCTGCCTATTATGAAACCCAAGAACAATAGGCTATTAGTACAAAAGTCGCACTTGTTCTTATTAAGAAAAAGTTTATGAGGACGCAGAATGGCGAAGACTTCCCTAAGATGAAGCATATGGTCATCCCAAGTCTTGCTGTGCACCAAGATGTCGTCAAAATAAACAACAATTGACTTTCCCATTAGAGGTTTCAGAACGTGATTCATAAGTCGCATAAAAGTGTTTGGTGCGTTGCTCAAACCGAAGGGCGTGACCTTCCATTCATATAATCTTTAGTCTTGAAGGCTGTCTTCCACTCATCTCCTGGGCGAATTCGAATTTGATGGCATCCACTTCGTAAGTCAAGGGGGGAGAAAACACGAGCGCCCTCCAATTGATCAAGTAAATCCTCCAATCGAGGTATGAGAAACCGATACTTGATTGTTATCTTATTTATCGCCCTGCTATCCATACACACACGCCATGTTCCATTTTTCTTAGGTACCAACAGAGCAGGGACAGCACAAGGGCTTATGCTGGCCTGAATTAATTGTTTCAACAACAGCTCCTCGACTTGTTGTTGTAGAATCTCATGTTCTTTGGGGCACATCCGATAGTATGGTAAATTAGGCAAACTGGCTCCTGGAATAAGATCTATGCAATGCTGAATGTCATGCTCATGGGGTAGGGTGGAAGGTAAATCGGTTGGTGCTATCTCTTGGAATTCAGCCAACATGGTTTCAACCTCAAAATGTTTTGGTTTGAGTCCCAAATTTTCAGTTGACAGGACTATTAAAACAGGATTTGAAGTTTCTACCAATCGGTAGGATATGTTGCTGCCAGGTAGTGAAAGAAGAACAGGCATGGCTTGAGGTTGATGATGGTTTAGAGGATCAGAACTTGGGAGTAGTATTATTGTTTTGTGTCCCCACTGAAATTGTAACTGTTGTCCCGGCCGTCGTACGAGATAGATTTGTCATATTGCCATGGGCGCCCCAATAAAACATGACAAGCTTCCATATCCATAACATCGCATTGGACAGTATCTTTATAAAACTTCCCAATGGAAAGCTGTATAACACAGACCTCTGTAACACGGTGCTCTCCGCCTTTTTTGATCCACCCGAGTCGATATGGATTTGGGTGCTTGTCTGTGGCTAGCTTCAAGGTTCTCACCAATGTTTTAGCTACAATGTTTTCAGTGCTTCCATTATCTATTATAACATCACACACCTTCTGTTGAATAGTACAACGTGTGCGAAAAATCTGGCTTTTCTTAGAGACAGTGGGCTTCTTTGGCATTAGTAAAACACGTTGAATCACACAAGTTATTCTTTCACCATCGTCTCCACACACCTCCTCCACTTCATCTTGCTCGGGAGTTTCTACACCGGAATCTATGTTAGTTGAGGGATCCATATGACCTACAATTGCTGTTGTTTTTCTAAGAGGGCATTCATTGGATTTATGGCCAGGCTCATTACACTTATAGCATCGGATCGGGTTAGGTTTGGCATAAGGGTTTGGAGTTTTTGATGGGCCAGATCGGGTTGGAGGTTTTGGTGGATCTTTAGGTATGCGGATGGTTGTTGGTGGGAGAGGGTTTTTGCCTTTTAAAAAAAAATGGTCTCCAAAATTTCTCCGGGCTGGACAGGGCCTTGTAGTGGGCTTGGGCTGGAAATCCTCTACTTTTTGAGCTAGGGTGGTGGCCTTGGATAGGGTTTTAACTGTTTTAAGGGCCAGTTGCTCTTGAATAGTTGTATTAAGTCCTCCCACATACCGTGCTACTTGAATCCGCTCTAATTCGTTAAGGTCTGTCTTGGCATTCAAACGATAAAATTCATTGGAATATTCTCAAACATTTCTCTCCCCTTGCTGACATTGGTGATATTGATTATAGAGGAGGGAGCTGGTCATGGTCTTCAGGCAAGAACCTCTGCCTCAGATATTTTCTCATTTTGGGCCAGGTTCTGATTTTTGATTTCCCATCCCTCCGTCGGCCGTTAACGACTTGATCCCACCAAGCTGCTGCTCCATCCTTTAGCTTGAAGGAAATCAGTGTGACTCTAGTCTCTTCTAATACACTCATGTAGTCGAAGAAATGTTCAACGGCTTTTAGCCACTGTAAAAACTCTTTAATGCCGAAATTCTTGTCGAAATAGGGGATATCAACCTTGAGCTTATAATCAGGGGGTTCTCTCCCTGGATTGTGGAATCGACGTGCTCCCCTCACTCTCCTGTTACCCCATAGAATAACCTCTTCAGCTAAATCATCTCCATTCGAACGATCCTGGTCAGTATCCTCATACGAAGTATTTCGTTCATTTTCTTGGTAACATCTCCTTTCATTTCGTTCATTTTCTTGGTAACATCTCCTTTCATTTCGTTCATTTACTTGGTAACATCTCCTTTCATTTCTGTCAAAACCCGGAGCTCGTGCAAATTCACGAGGTGTAGGGGCTGGGCGTGGATTTTCCCTAGGGTTTTCTATCACCCTTTCTATTCCACTCAAACTTCACTGGATTTCCCGAGTAAAACGCTCCATTCGTTCATCCACTCGTTGTTCCAGATTTGCGATGGCAGTCCATAGTGCTGGGAGCTCTTGCTCTCCACCAGCCACTCAAGGTTCACCATCTTCTCCGCCTGGTTCCATCGTCGCCGTCCAAGGATTTTGGGGCTCTGATACTAATTGACGTAAACAATGTACTGAAAACAAGAAGCAAGTCGGAGGAATTTAATTCAACTAGTTGACAGCTTGGTTTTCATTACAAGAATACCTTCTTGGGATTATAAACATAAAAGACTGCCTAAAACTTACCCTTAAACAGTGTTTTTATAGGGTACCAAACAGAAAGGAAAAACCTAAAAGTAAATGGGCCTAAACAGAGAGGGCCTAAACAAATATTAAAACATAAAACATTAGTCTTCAGGAAATGGCCCACATCAACTACCATTGCAATCACGGCACAATCTAAAGAGACTGAGCGTGGAAAGAGTGGATTCATCTTCCAAAGGTGCACCGTAACGACATCTCCTGAACTCGTATCAGGAAAGAACGATGTCGTCGCTTACCTTGGTCGGCCATGGAGGGATTATTCGACGGTTGGTTTCATGAAATCGTTTTTGGATGATGTTGTCGAACCAAAAGGATGGATGAAGTGGCCAGACAAGCCACGAAACCTATTGTTTTATGGGGAATTTTTGAATTATGGTCCAGGAGCTAATGTCTCTCAAAGAGTTAGATGGCCTGGCTACCATACACTGACTAATCCAAGAGAAGTTATAAAATTCACCGTCAAGAACTTCATCGATGGAATTCAGTGGATACCAGAAACCGGAGTACCTTTTAGACTTGCTTTTTAATTTACAGTACATTAATTTTTAGATTAGATTTTGTAATGCGAACTATATGCATGTAAATGTAAATGATACAATATTAATGAAATTTTTTAGCTTTATTACCTACTTCTGTATTTAATCAAATAAAATATGATATATTTATAGATGAGTATGAAAGTAGTATTCTTTTCTATCTATTTTACGACTGAAGGCTAAGACCACAACGCCAATAGAGTTTTTAGAAAAAAATTATTTGATTGTACGTCAAAAAAAAAAATTCAGCACATCAATGATCTTTTTAACAAAGAATAAAATGATATGTTAGCTAGCTAGTCTAAAACATCATATTATTACTAATCATCCATTGATTGACTTAATTTAATGAACTACATGATGACTGACTTATATCTAAAAGATCAGTTCTTTGTTCATTAAGTCAAGGTTTGTGAACACCAAGATAGTCCATTCCTCTATTTAAATAGCATTTTACAACACCATAAGCACACCATTTAAAAGCTACAAGAATTTAAAAAAAAGAAGAAGATAGTTTTCTCATAGCTTTTAGCCCCATAAATATCACAATCATAAGCACAATTAAATTCAATACTCAAATTGAAAAAAATATACGTACAATACCCAAAACAATGGATTATCACTTTAGTTCAAGAAGGACAAAACTTAGGTGATTTCAAGGGAGCGTTCAAACTACCATCCATCCAATGAGATTTTATTACATATATTAAAAGAAAAATTGACTTTTTTTCTCCGTTTTATGTTTTAATAATCATGGGCTTCCATCTCAATACCAATTGATAACAAGAGGAGTGACTCTCAAGACTTTATAAATAATGGTAGGTTTCTTCATCTTTCTGATGTGAGATCTTTAACATGCCCTCAAGATGGTGCTTCTTTTGGATTCATCAATATTAAGTCGTATCCCATTTTAGACCGGATACTTGTTTGAGTTTTATTGAGTTCGAGAATTACTCTTAAATCTGTAATTGTATTAGAACGTGTAAAAAAATTGAATGTACAAATGAAATTGCAGGTATTATTACTACTAGATTTAAAACACGTGCGATGCACGTAAACTTTATATATGTTTATCTCTAATATAAAGTTTAGAAGGGTTTTATTAAATATCAAATCCCCAATTAATTTGGGCTATTTTCATTAGTAATCAAAAGGAGGAGACTAATTACAAAAATATTGGTGGCGCCACTTTAATTACGGATATGGCCAAATACCACCACCGGAAAATGTGAAAAGACGAAAAAAATACCCACAATTTAATTTTCCTTAAATCATGTAATATTTAAGGAATTTATTAAATCCCTTAAATTGTGAACTATTTAAGACAAAATTAAAACTAAAAAAAATTAAATAAAAAGGAAATCTAATTTCTATTTAACTAATAACTAAACTAAATTCATTTCTTGTTGTAAATACATTTTTCTTATGCAATAAAACTTCTCATTAGTTCATCAAACTTCATCTTGTGTTTTTGATATTCTATCTTAAAACTAACATTGTTTGTGAAATCAAACATAGAGAGAGATCAGAGAGGGTAGGACGATAAGGAAGAAACAAAACTTAAAAATGTCTGATCAATTGCTTAACAATAATGAAGAGACTGAAATCATGGGTTTTTTTAACAGTATGGAAAACGTTATATCATATAAACGTTTGTATAACATTTTTGTCAACCACAACTACCACGTCACCAAACTGTCCTAGTTTACTTATTTTTTAAATTATTTTTAAAAAAATGAACTTTTAAGTACATATAATTAAAAAAGTCAATAAAGGGAAGATTAGTTATAATGAGGTTTTAGATTAGCTAGCTAACTCTACAACTTAATGAGTACACATATCATCCCATTATTTGTTAAAAGATAATTGATGTGCTGATTTATTTTTCTTACATACAGTCGGAAGAAAATAAAAACTCTATTGTCCTTGTGGTCTCAGCATTCAGTCGTGGAATAGCTAGAAGAGAAAATTACTTAGCATACCCATGGATGAATGTGAACTCATACTCATTGATATATATATATCATATTATTTTATTAGATCAAATATGGAAGTATGTAATAAATCTAAAAAATTTCATTGATATTGTATCATTTACATGTATATAGTCTGCATTACAAAATCTACTAAAAAATAATGAACTGTAAATTAAAAACCAAGTCTAAAAGGTACCCCGGTTTCTGGTAACCACTGTAATCCATTGATGAAGTTCTTGACTGTGAATTTAAAGACTTCTCTTGGATTAGTCAGTGTATGGTGACCCGGCCACTTAACTCGATGAGAGACATCACCTCCTGGACCATAATTAAAAAACTCCCCATAAAAGAGTAAGTTTAGTGACTGGCCTGACCACTCCAGCCATCCTTTCGGGTCGACAACATTGTCCAGAAATGATTTCATAAAAACGACCGTTGAATAATCCCTCCATGGCCGATCAAGATAGGCGACGACGTCGTTATTTCCTGATACGAGTTCAGGAGAGGCCGTTACAGAGCACCTTTGAAAGATGAATCCACTCATTTGCAGCCTTGAATCTTTAGATTGTGCCGTGATTGCAATGGTAGTGTTAGGCAATCTTGCATAAACCATACAATCCTGAAATACGGCAGCGGCCTTCCCGAATATGAAATCTACGGTCCCATAGATTTCACACTCCTTGAAAAAAGTTTCACCCCCATTTACATACAGGGTATCTTGATAACCAAGAAAGCGGCACTTGTAGTACGCTGTCTGGTTTGCTTGATCTAGAAGGGCAACTGCTGGACCCTTTGCAGGACCAGGTCCAGCTGAATTCGCCAATGTTATGGATTGTGCCATAAAGTTTGCACCCTTAACAGCTGCAAAGGATACAATATCAACTTTTCATATCCCTAATCAATATGAAATGAATGAAAAGTAAAATTGATGCTCACTTACTAAACGTAGCAGACTTGGTAGTTCCATATCCGGTCCCATCGCATCGGCTGTCAACAATGACAGTGGTTGAAGCATCATCGCCGATCAGTGCAATGAACGTCTTGTCTCTAGGAACCACAACATGTACATTGTAAGTCCCAGGCTTCACATGAAATCTCAAGGAGGAGCCTTGGGGAGTGGATGTAGGCTTGCTGAACCACTATAAAAATCTTCGGTGTCTTCTTTCCCTAAACTTTTTAATTTCCACACGTTCCATTTTATTGATTTGTGTTTGATGTTGTGTGTTAATTAATTGTTTGCATCGATCTTTCAAAAATATTGTCGGTTCAACAAATTCACAAATTTACATCTTGTTTGCTTTAAATTTTAATTTAATTGATCAATTTGAAAAACGTTATTGTTATAAAATTCGATTTTAAAATTTATAATTTTTTAAAGCAACCCTATTCACCCCCCTCTAGTGTTTCCATTCGGTCCTACAAATATATCATTTAAAATGTTATTTTCATACAATTTTTTTTAAAATTAAAAATTCTAGAAAACAAGAAACAAAAAAATATTATCACACACTTTTTTTTTTTTTTTCAATAAAAATGAGAGAATGAAAACAAGATACAATTATCAAACATATTTATGTTTTATTTTAAAAGAAAAAGGAACAAAAAGCCCTAAAATTATCTCAAGGTTGGAGAAGGATGCATTAGTTGAATGAAAATATTCCTATGTTTGTAGTTAAAATAACTTAAAATGATAAATTATTATTATAGAGAGCATACATATAAATTGCCTAAAAAATAAATATATTAGTAAATTCAAAAACAGTAGAAAGATATGAAAATACAACTAGACATTAAATAATGTGCATATATAACGTAAGCTAATAGATAAACACAAATTTAATTAAATATCTCAACACTCCCATCGTGTGTTGATTTTGAATTCAAAAACTATTGAAAAAAAGAGTATGATGATTCTTGAAAACTATTGATGAATCATAGAGTTAATAGAACCAAAGAATAATGAACTATTTTATTTAGGTTAAATTATACAAAACGCCCATAAACTATGGTATTTGTTTCAATTTCCCCCCTAACGTTTCAATTCTACCCTCAGAATTTTAACTTATTTCAAAAATACCCATTGTTAACAATTTTAATTAAGTTTTTACGGAAATTTAAGGACTACAGGAAAAGTTAAAACTTTTAAAATATTCATGGGTAAAATTCAAACCTACTACATTTAATATGATTTGGCCCCTAACGTTTAATTTTCATAAAATTTAATGAAAATTGCTAACAAAGAGTGTTTTTGAAACAAATTGAAAGATTGAGGGTAGAATTGAAACTTTTATAACGTTAGGGGCAAAATTGAAACAAAAATTATAGGTTAGAGGCCTTTTGTATACTTTAACCATTTTATTTATTATTAAATTAAAAAATCAAATGTATCCCTAAGATTAGTTTTAAACATAAAAATCTTTTAGTTTTATAGCAAAAGAAAGAATATGATAGTTCTTCTTAGCATAAACATCAACAAAACTCACATGAGTGTGGGTGCTCTATGGGCGCATGGGTAAAGTTTCATAATTTAAACCGTTGAATTTGAAAAAAAAATTGTTTAAATATTGCAAGAAAAACAAAGACTAAAATACAATTATCAACCACATCATTATTATATTCCTCAGAAATGACTATTCTTTTTCCTTCTCCTAATGAAACAAACAAAGAAAAATCATTATTACTACTTTTGAAATAAGGCACTTTGACTTACTGTTTATCAAAGAGAGTTCTATCATTGAATTCATAGCAAAAGCTAAAGTTTAGGCAAAGGGAAAACAAAAGGTAAGGTAATGTGGTTGTCCCGTGAAAGTAATTGAAGTGCATGCAAGCTGACACAGAAACTCACACGTATCAAAATAAAAATGCCAAGAACAAACAGAAGCTTTTTCGAGTAAATTACGAAAACATCTCTTGAATTACTCTTTCCGTTACTCTCTAGGGGAAGGTTTTACTCAAGGCGCATGGTAATGGTTGTCTGAATAGTCATAATCAAGGATGTTATTTTGATGCCATGCTTGCCAAGGAAAAGCAGCAATGACCCTACCATCACCTTATGTCTTATCCCTTGATATTATTCCTTTGTCATATCTCTAAGTTTTAGTGACATATCATTGTAATGCTTTTGTTCCATACAATGGTTTCATATTCCTTGCCCCTCTTGTGTTGTCATTGTGCTCATTTTGGATTCTCACCAATTAAGATCATTTACAATCTGTCCCTCTTAATTGATATCCGTTTTTCGTCTCATTTCATACAAAAATAAAGTAAATAATTCCACCTGTCATTAATCTTTTGAGGGGGTTCTCTTAAATTATCACATCAAACTGAGAGAGGGGAGGTTCGAACCTTTAACTTATGAGATAGAATTAATTGCTAACCAGTTGAACTATACACGGAACTATTAATCTTTTGCGTTAAGATTGAGAGGACAAATTGTTATTAATTTCTTTCCAAAGTCACAATTAGTGGAAAGAATACTATGGTTTTATGCTATTAAAGAATGAAAATCATCATTCAAAGGCTATGATTTTCTTGTTTCACTTTCTGATGAATAAATAAACACATACTTCTGTTAACAATCAAATTGTTATTTTTAATGGTGGCCCTCTCAATCATCAATCATTCCCCCCTACCCTCAGCTCTCCATATCTCAGGCTTAGCCTTTTTTTTTTCCCACTTTGTCTAACCAAACCTTTGACAGTACAAGAAACAAGATCAAGAAATGGACTAAAAGTTCAGGTTTTTGTTGAGAGCAGGTAAGGATAATTTTTGCCTTTGGATAGTTGGTAGAAAAACTGTTTCTCAATTGGATGTCTATTGTTTTTGGTAAAAATGGATATAATTCTAAATCTTCATATTTGGAAATTTGGTTGTTTCAATCAATGTAGGGCCAGGGTAATTAAGCATGGTTTAGTCTAGTGGTCAAAGAGGTTTCCTTAAAAGACTTGAGGTCATGGATTTAAATTATATGTGACAACCTACTTAGAATATTATTCTACGAGTTTCTTGATATCAAATGTTGTAGGTGTCTATGTGATGGTTGCCTCTGAGATTAGTTGAGATTTCAAACTGGTCTGAACACTCACGAAAATCTAAAAAAATCACGGTAGGGCTCAGCTCCCACTTGATGGTCAATCTCAGCCTCACCCAACTTGGCCTTTGACACTAAAAAAAACACAATCAAATCCCAACAATCTTCTTCTGTGGCACAAAAAGAATTCAAAATCCAGACCCCATCTTCACCAACCAAACACTCTCTGAGTTTTATTAATTGGCTTTCCTTGATATCCAGAATCCAATGGTAGGTACTATGCAAGCTTTAGCATCTTTCTGGTTCTCATATAATAATGTTTCTTTTGTCTATCAATTCTCCTTCCCCATCCTTTAAAAAACTTCATTTTTCTTCCTGAGATGTCAAGATTTTCAAATGAAATGAGGCAAAATCAAGATGATTTGATAAACCCGCCTCCATTTTCACCTCTCACAACATTCTCAACTCCTAATGACAATATGAATTATCAAAATGATTTCACACCCTCATCTCCATCTTCATCATTCAGCAGCATCAGTCCAATTCTTCTTCTAGTCATAGTAATTCTAGCAGTCATCTTCTTCATCTCTGGTTTACTCCATTTACTTGTTAGATTCCTACTAAAGAAATCTCCCCCATCCATTTACAATTCCAATCAATACCCAGAAATGGCAGGCTCTCATTCTCTCCAAAGACAGCTCCAACACCTCTTTAAATTGCATGATTCAGGCTTAGACCACTCCTTCCTTGAAGCTCTTCCAGTTTTCTGCTATAAAGACATAATAATGGGTTCAAAAGAGCCATTTGATTGTGCTGTCTGTCTCTGTGAATTTTCAGATAAAGATAGGCTGAGATTGCTTCCAATTTGTAGCCATGCTTTTCACATCAATTGCATAGATACATGGCTGCTTTCAAATTCCACTTGCCCTCTTTGCAGAGCTTCCCTTTTGGGGTCGTCTAGTTTGGAAAATCCTAGGTTTGATTTCCATGAGATTCCAGAGACAGACAATGGCTTTTTGAATCATGGGCAGAGTTTGTTTTCTGGGAATCATCAAAAACGAGTAGCCATGGATGAATCTGGCTGTGAAAGGAAGCTCCTTTCTGTTAGGCTTGGGAAATTTAAGAAACTGATTAATGAGGAAGAAGAAGATGAAGAAGAAGAAAGAGAAGAGAAAGGAGAGACGAGTAATCAGAATTTGGATGAAAGAAGATGTTTTTCAATGGGAACTTATCAATATATTGTTGGGGATTCAGAATTACATGTGGCTTCATTGAATAAGATCGATTTGAAGATTACAAGAGAGAAAGTGAACCCAGAAAATTTTCCTGGAAAGAAAATCAGTGGGAGAAGTAAAGGTGAAAGCTTTTCTGTTTCAAAGATATGGCTTTGGTCAAAGAAGAGCTCAAATGAGATTCATATGGAAGTTCCAAATTATCTGAATCTTCGATCTCATAACTCTGAAAATCCCATTGTATCAGAGGTTTGAGTTTTACTTTTTTCTGTTTTTCATCAATGAGAATGATGAATTAATCATAATTCATATAACATGACATTTGTTTATGTCTGAACTCAAATCAGTTATAATTTATGGAACGCCAGTTAGACATAACGGTATTTTTCCTAAGGTTGAATATTTGAATTTTTCGTATATTGTATCATATATATATATATATATATATATATATTCCAATTTGAATGACTTAGTTTTAAAATAGATTCATAATTAAATTTGAATATCTAAATTTTTTAACTCATATCAAAATTGAATCTCTACTAATTTGTTAAATCAATTGAATTGACTCGATTAGATCTATTGAATTAGCTATTATTTTCTTACTTTGTCTTGGGAAAAATTAGTTTTAAATATAAAATTTGGATTATGCCATTGATGAGCTTAGTTTTTAAGCATGAGCGTGACTAATGAAAAACAAATGTGACTAATGAGTTTTGAGATTCATATCTATTTGATTCTTGAGTTTTCAATTTGTATCTATTTCATTTTTGAGTTATGAGAAATAAGTCAATTTAGTTTTTAATGATATTTTTTTCATTCATTACTATAAAGAACTTTGTTTATTGATAGTTGAAAAACTAACTTCATAGATTAAAAAATATTTTATTTTTTAAAATTCAAGGATAAAATACACAATTAAAAACTCAAAAGCAAAATAGACACAAACCTCAAAATTGAGAAACAAAAAGGTACATTACCACTTCTTTTTATCTCATACTAATTACTATACTGGTTTTTGTAAGCTCTATTTTAGTCCAAAAGATCTTTTTTACAAGATTAGTCCAAAAGTTAATGTGTATGAAGCAAGTCAAATTGAATGTTTCACGTAATTTAAGTAAAATTTACAATATAATAAAAGCAATTATGAAATTTGAGAAGTTGAGATTGTCTTTACGTCCATGAAAAGAAAACTTTTCGAGTTATTCTACACGTAAAAAAACATTTCTCTAATTCTTTAATATGTCCAATTAATGTTCTTACTAGCATAAAAAAGTGTAAATGTTCTTATTGCATTTAAACATACTGATTATTAGTTTTTTGGATAATCACTTCAATGTAATAACATTCTTTATAAACTAAAAAAGAAAAAGTCCACTTTTGTTAATTATTAAAATTGAACCATAAACATTGAAGCTTAAATGAAAAAAAAAATCCCTGAATCAGCTGATGTGGTTTTCTGACACATATTCCGGTTTAATTATTGGTCATTAGAAATAGAAAACAATCGGTTTGGTTTCAATAGTTCTTTTGTTGACCCATTGTAAAATCGAACCAATATTAATTTTTGAAAAATGGAGTAACTAAACCAACCATTATAACTGAGGAAACAAAAACCAAACTGATTTTAATTTTTTATATTCGATTGGGTTCGGTTAGTAATCACTTTTTAAATGGAAAAAAAAAAAAAATCAAAACCGACCAATCATTATCATTTTTCTTATATTAAAAAAAAAAACCGATTCAACCTTCAATTAGCCTTAAATTCGGAAATTATTTTAAAATAAACCAAAAATAATCAAAATAGAAGGGCTCGCAACATTTTTAGCAAACTAAGGGTTGTTTGCTGACGTGACGTCTTCGTTTCACTAGTCAACTTGGAAAACGTGATATGGTTTAACGTTTTTAAACAATGCGCTGACTGAGATATCGTTTTTCATTGAAAACGTTGTATCATACAACGTTTTCTTAAATGAAAACGTGGAATCATCCCACGTTTTCAAGTCAGTAGCTATTTTCCCTTTCCCTTCTTCTCTTCTTCTTTTCTTCCAAACTTGCATCTCTCTCAAATCCCAACCGCCGCCCCTCAATCCCAACAGTCGCCGCTCTGTCCCAACCGCCGCTCGTTCGCCACCTCTCTGTTGCATATTTTCCTCACTTTCGGTACATTTTCTCTAGATCTCACCGTAGATTGAAACCCTAACTCGCCCAAATTTGAATTTTTTGGAGCGATTTTCGTTTTGATCGACGTCGGGAATAGTCATTTTGTTCCTGTAATTTCTTATTTGGTTTTTTGATATTGTTTATAGTTTAGTTTTTTTAAGTAATTATACATTTTATATTTAGGAAATTGAGACTATGAATATTATTTTTGGGTTTATAATTAAATTATTTGTTTTTTTTAGATAGATTGGTTAGATTTGCCGAACTTTACGGTTGTCTTCTATTTGAAGGTGAGTATTATTATTGTAATTATGCTTAAAAATATTGGTTGATTGAATATAGGCATAACAATGTACTTTGTTGGCATGACAATATTGACATATATTATGTTTTGGGTTGAATATAGACCTGACAACGTTTTTAAAAATATTTTTGTTTACGTTCAGAATGAGTGATAAACTTGTTGCCATTTTATGTTTTAAAAATGGGAACATAGTCTATAGATCAAATGGCATTAAATATGATCGAAATGCAAAAAATGGATTTACTATGCATAGTAGTACAAACTATATGAAGAATTCATTAGTGTATTGATCGAAGAATTGAGTATAGACTTGAGATTGAAGGAACATAGCATAATCTATAGATATCCAAGTATGACTGCGATGAGGTCGATCTATTATGCATCATTTCATATTCGTAATCAGGCATACTCATCTTTTACCGGAGATCCATCAGGTTCAGTTGGTGCATTGGGCCCACACTCGCCTCAAGCTTTTCATGATCCCGACTTCTAGAGCTATTGACTATTCCCCCACGTAGATCTCTAACCATTTGGTGAGGGGTCTAGCATGCAGTTTGATCAAGAACCTGTTCGTCCACCACCATCGAGGGCAAGGTTGAGGTCAAGATTTGCCTCCACGAAAACATCCTGGGCATGATAGGCATACTCCATCGTGCAGGACATGGTTTCTTTAGCATCTCATTAGTATATACCGTTTATGGATGTTTATTTTTGTGCACTATCAAACTTTTTTAGAATGTTTAAATTCAGTGTAATAACAAACTTTTTATCATATTATGCTTCAATTTATGTTTATTTCTCATATTTTGTTATTTGCACGAGTATATGGAGATATCGTTCATAAAAAAGAGATACAAAAAGAAGAAATGTTTTCTTACTTAATGTGCGGAGACATCATGCATAAAAAAAAGGAAAATGTAGTTTTAAGCTTCAGTGAAAACGTTATATGGTTGCACGTTGTTTTAATTTTTTTTTATTGAAAACGTGGAATGATTACACGTTTTTAATGAAAACGTGGAATGATTACACGTTTTCAATAAAAGCGTTGTATGATTTCACGTTTTCTGCGGCAAATGAAAATGTTGTCTCATTCCACGTTTTTAGTCAACGGTAAAAAACTGCCCTAGTTTGTTTAAACTTTCACCAGCATTCTATTTTGCTTATTATTTTGAAAACTCACCTTAGTCCGCCCGATAACCCCTTAAATTCAGTCATTTTTCCGGTTTCAAGTTGTTCAAGAAAAATATTGTTGAATAATAGTTCTTAATAACCAACGATAATAAATACAGAGAATATTTTTTACTTTTAA
This sequence comes from Gynostemma pentaphyllum, assembly GCA_028015215.1. Taxonomy (NCBI): domain Eukaryota; kingdom Viridiplantae; phylum Streptophyta; class Magnoliopsida; order Cucurbitales; family Cucurbitaceae; genus Gynostemma; species Gynostemma pentaphyllum. Next base: position 47,441,174 of record CM051346.1, on the reverse strand, counting down.
TTGTTTCAACTTTTTCCAAAGTAGTAATTATGTTTTTTTTTTTAAAAACAGTAGTAATTATGTTTTTAATCAACAATAATAGAAACTTTAAATGATAAAATCATAAGATTTTAAACAACAATAATTGAAAAGCATAAATGAAAATCCATATAGAATGAAATATTTTCAAATAACTTTAAATATATAAAATTCATCAGCTTAACTTAATCTAAATAAAATAACAGAAAGTTATTTCAAAATATATAAAATTCATCAGCTTAACTTAATATAAATTTGACAAAGGAGCTGCTTTTAATGGACTTGAATCTCCTTAAAAAAAAAAAAAAAAATCAATTCAAACTTCACGTCAAAAGTGGATGAGACGAAAGAAGATTATTAACCCAGTATTTTGATGGATTGTTTGAAAGCTCGAAATTGATAACGATTATACTTTTAATTATTATTTTTTTAAATTAAGTTTATTTACCTTGGCTTTCTTTATTTTATTTTTTTTAGTTTTTGAAGTCTTAATCAATTTTTCAAAACATAGATTTAAAAAATGAACATTCAATTTAAATTTTCAAAGTTATTTTTAAAAAGGATTACAAGATAAAGGAGTTGTTAATATACTAACATAATACTTAAAAATAAAATAAAAAAGTCAGAATTATTATGATACAGGTACTAAAAGAATAACATAATACTTAATTAAAAAAAATCCTTTTTTTGAAGGAAAAAAGTCAGAATAATTATGATACACATACAGGTACTAAAAGAATAATTATACGATAATTTCTCCTTTGTACTTAAACATAACTGAAATAGTTTAGTATAGGACTCTCTTCTTATATTGGAAGAGGGAGTCTTTTCTCTTCAACTTGATGTATTATCTAAAACCCGTCTTTTAAAGATTAAAATGTGTTATACGAAGAATAAAAATTAGCTAAGCAGCTAATAGAAATGTAAATAAATAAATTATATATATTCTGAAAACAAAACAAAATTATACCCACTCCCTAAGAAAGAAGTATGAACATAACTTCTTCTTTTTTTCTACCACACCACACTCTTTAAAAATAATGATAATAATAATAAAGAAAAAATAAATAAATAAAATACTTAATTACTCTAAAACGCGTAGCGCCGCCATAGACAGCCTTTCCAGCTCATCAGTTGAAAGAAAGAACACGACTCTCAATCCGGCCGTCCAACTTCACCGGAAAAACACCGCCACGTCATCAACCAGTCCCGTCCACCGACGGTTTTACCGTTACCGTACCGGAAGCAAACCGGCTACCGAAATTCTGAAACCCATTTTTATATTCATCGTCTTCAAAATCCCCAATATTACCGTTATGACCTAACCCCTCGTCGAAATTCAAAGCGTAACTAATGGGATCGTATTGAAACTTACCAAGCTTCACGCCGCCGGTTCGGTTTCGATTGAACCGGCGAATGAAAGTCTTCCATCTCGGACCGGCAACGATCTCGGACCATTCCCGAAGCTTCTTTAATGATCGGAGGCCGCCGCTCCACCAGTGTTCCTGGCCGTCAAATTTAGTTGCTTTAACTCTTTCCCACCAGGATGGTTCATCGGCGGTGGTGGATTGATGGGTTTGAAAGCAAGGGAAACATAAACAACTGTATCGTTTAGAAGATAAAAGGGCATCGGCGGTATCATCGTCTCCGATGGGTTCTGATTCTTTGAAAGCTTGATTTTGGTCTCTCATGGCGGAAATAGAGAGACCTGAGAAACAGTAGATGATTTTATATTCATTTCAACGAAACCAACGGTTTAAAAGAAACAGTGGGTGCGTCACCCACCGGATATCTTTTCTTCTTTATGCGTTATCCCGTATTTTTTTTTTTAAATATAATGAAATGATAAATATCCGATAATTTATAAATTACAAATCATATCTCTTTATTCTTTATGTCATATTATGTGGTTTATGTAAAGAATGTTAAATTTTTCTATTTTTTTTAATATTGTAACATATTATCGACATAGGGAAGTGTGATTTATAATTTTATAAATATCTAAATTTATTATTAATTTATATGAGTATGATATATAATTATTCATTTTTTACATAACCTTTGTTGAATTTGAATGACAAGAGTTTTAATTAAACCCTTGAAATAAATCCGAGTAATTATTTTATATAACTTTCGTGTTATTATAATCTATTATTTATTACATGGCTTTCAAAGTTTAATTCATTATTAAAATAAAAAAATCCAATAATTATTAGTAAAGTAGTGATCGGATACAATAATTATTACAAAAATTCAAATAGTTAATTATCCATTTTTTAAAAAAGTATACATAAATATTTTATAACTCTTTTTTAATATAATTTATATGTTTTTTTTTTTATTAATAATTAAAATTTTATAAAGTGGTGAATCACTTATTACAAAAATTCAATAGTTAACACGATTTAAAAAAAGTATACATATAGTAATTTTTTAATATATTAATTAATAATTAAAATTTATAAATGGTAATCACTCATAAATATTTTGTAAACAAATTTAAAAAAAAAATCTAATTTCATATGGTATACGTGGGTTTAAGGTAATTGACTTATCACAAAAACAACTAGAGTCCCTTGACAGATGGAAGAGCATTAATAAAAGAAAGTCAATTATTAGGAAAAAAAAAAGGAAAAATAATAAAAAGTAAGCGGAATTGAAGCCGTTGCAGAAAAGTATCGGCGGATGATCTGGTGCTTCGCGGGCGGATTAAGATTGGTGGGCCCTTAATTTGTTGGGGAAAAAGTAATATAAATGAACGATGATTAGGGGTTTTAGGACCCACATGATTTGTGTAAAGATGGATCACGATAAGAACGGTGGGTGGCCAACAACGGGGCATCTTTCTTCGCTGGCGATCCTTCCTATGGCTACTCCTACCGAATATTCAGTATTTTGTCTCTCTTCCTCCATTATATTATTTTTTGAAATTAAATTATTGGTTTTATATTATTGACTTTTTTTTAATATGTTGTTAGAGTCATTTTATTGGTTGATTAATGATGAATATAAATTAAAAAATGAATTATATGATGAGGATATGTTACACGTGTGGTGTAAAAATAATTAACATTGTAATCATACATTTTTATGATAAAAAATAGATTTTTTTTTCAAACATATTTTAAATAAATTTGAAAATTATTTTCTTAAATCATAGCAAAATTATAAAAAAAAACATGAAATTTCATTAAATTACACCTTTTTTAGGGTTAAATGCAAGAATGACCCCTACGCTTTTATAGTTTTTCAATTTTACATCCCTACATTTTTTTCTGGTAGAGAATTGAAGAATTAAGAACTCCAAAAATAGTGAGAAAGTCAGGTCATTAAGAACTAGGGCTTCAAGAATCGATTTAGTGGTAAATTCAATCTTTTCGACATGTTCCAATTTTCATAAACTCGAGTTAAGGAAAGGGAAGACAGAGAAGAGAGAGAAAGAGAAGGGAGGGAGGGACCTTTAACTCAAGTTAAGAAAATAATAATATAATATTCAAAAAAAATATTAAAAAAATTCTCCACCGTTAGTTTGGGTGGATTTTATAACACATGTTGGTTTTTGAAAGTGTAAGTGTGATTTTTATTCAAATTAAAGTGTCATGTTGAGAATCTCATATTGGAAAAATAAAGAGAACTCAGAGTCTTTATAAGATACATGACTACTTCTCTCATTACCAATTGGTTATAATATGGAATCTCATGATATCTAAGATGGTATCAGAGCCCAACAAGCTGGGCATTCGATCAAAAAATGGGATTCAACCCAAAAATAGTGAGTTCAAAAAATGCACCATCTTGAGTGGCATGTTGGATGCAGGAGTCATTCTTGCATTTAACTTTTTTTTTTTTCAAAAATTTGGAGGTAAAAAAAATTTCGAACTAATTTTCGTATTTTAAGAGAGAAAGTGAGCAGGATCTCCTCTCTCCTCCTTTAGCTCTGGTTGAATGTATATAAAATAATTTGACAATAGTTGAAAAAACTATTTCCAGCCAATTATTTGAAGGAAAAAAATTAAGTGGGGAAAATAAAAATGGAGGTATCACTTATCAATATCATCCAACTATTATTTAAAAAAATATATATACATTAAATTTTAAAAAAAAAAAATTCCTAAATCTATGAAATTTTTTCATATACAACCCAAACCTGAAACTTTGGCAATTAATATTCAATAATAATATAAAATTTCATTTTCTCCGATCGTTGAGTCGGGACAGGGATCGAACTATGCCGGGTCCTGGGCCTCACATGATATATGCCATGGGCTCAGGCATGGCTCTAATGACTCTCAGTGACGGCAAATTCAGCCCACACCATATCCTCTTTTACGCCGTCAACGCCTTCTTCGGTCCCGATATTGGTTCCTTCTCCGAATGGCTCGCATCAATTCTCGGCCTCTCTGGCTCTATAATTCCTGAAACCATTCACAACCCATTTTTTTACATCCTCTTTCTGGGTTTCCCTTTTTCCCTTCTCTATTCTTGGCTCTCCAATTTTCTTCTTCAAACTGGGTTTCTTGATTCTGTTTCTGGGGTTAGTAAATTTGTAATCTTTTCAGCTCAATTAAGTGTTTTTTTTTTTGGGTAATATCTGACTTTGTTTTCTGTTTTTGCTATAATGGTTTTAGGTAGCTCTTAAAAGGAGACAATGCTTTTTGTTAATTTCAGCTGGTTCTTTTTCTCACTTCTTTCTTGATCATTTATTTGAGGTGAAGTTTACTAATTTACTTTTAAGTTTGTTGTGATTATTGAAATTGAGCAAAATATTATTTCATATGAGGTTATAAAATTTATGACATTTGCTGCCTTTTCATGCCCATTTTTTCCATGAACTGATCTTTGATTAAGAGATTTAGTGTGGGAGAGTTCTGGGTTTCTCAAAATCTTGTATTTTTCTTACTGGGTTGAAGGAAGATTTATATATCCCAGTTCACATCAATTTCTTTACTGATATGGGATTTATAAGTGAATGTTTAATGGTTTGACTTGTTTCAGTTTAAGGTCTCTTCTTGTCTCCACATTCATCACTGAACTATAAATCTTTCTTATGCATTGTTTTTTTTTTAAACATATCATATGGCTCTCACTTGAATGAATCTAGAGTTTACCCTTGTTGCAATCGGCTTTTTCGTGTTTTGTAATCTGATGAAATTGAAGTTCTTATGATTGCCAACACATCCATAGTTCTTAACTTACTGTTTTTGAATTTTATTTGGTTTGGGAATTAATGAAAAAACTAGCTTGTGATTTGGTTGCTAATACTAGAGGAGTGGTTGCCCTTTCTTTCCTGTTTTATATTATCCAGAAACAAATGTGATTAAATAAGATGGTTTATACTAGTCTATCTATGTATAATGCACATTTGCAGGAAAATGGACATTCGTCAATGTATACTTGGATATTGAGCACCGGTTGGTGGGAGAATCGAGCTCCGATCAACCCAGATGCTGTAGTTGTTGTTGGATTCTTGTGCACTTGCTTAATTGGTGGCTTTGTTTACATTAACAGGTGTGTGAATACTAAATCTTTTATTTCATTTTTATTGCATCATTTGTGTGTTTGTGCCCTCAATATACTTTTTCGTGCTTCTTTACAAGACAGAGTGAATTCTGCCAAGTCCATCTGGAAACAATCATCTCAGTCCGTGAAACTTATTGTAGTTGTAGGTAGCCTGTATTGCTTATGGTGTGCAAGCCAGATATATTGGGCTAGCGCTCGTCGACCAGCTGTTGGTGAAGAGGCTGACCTTGGAGTTCTAGTTTTTCTAGCCATTTATTTTTTCCTACCTCACTATCTATGTATAACATCCATGCACCCAAAAGATCATGAAACCCGACAACTCCCCCTGTAATTTCCGCAATCATCATCAGTCCGAAATATCTAAATCGACTATAGTTTCTTGTTTTTAGTTTGAGATTACAGGTCAAAAACTACTTGATTTGCACGATAATAATAATTTATCCAAAATATTTAGCTTTAATCTTGGTTTTTTAGGTTCAAAGCCATCACAGTTCTTCTAACAGTCTAACAAGCAAACACAATATTTCAAGTTGCCACAGCATTCTGGAAAGGAATAGAAGTAGAACAGATAAACTGCAATGGCTGATGGCTTATTGTATACGATCTCGAGTTTGTCATTCATGCTTGGAACCCGTCATCAATTTCGCAAAAGCCGGCAGACAAAAGGCAGCGGTGTGCATCTACCGCAGAGTTAAAAGAAAAGGGCAAGTTAGAATAAAGTGATACAAGAATTGGAACATATTTTTCAGGGAAAAAAACCACCTCTGAGTTGTAGAATTTGGTCGGTTCTTTTGCTACACCCAAATTTTCCTGCTTCAATGATCTTATAGGGTGTTTGAAGTCCACATTTGGGCCTTCAGTGGAACAAAGTATGAAACCTATAGCCCCACTGAAATGGGATTAAGAGGGGGAGTGTGGAAAAAAAATATTAGAATTCATGATTTTGTAGAAACAAATCTTCAAAAGAATAGGTTTTGGTTTTGTTTGCCTTGGATATGCAGGAACAGAAGTCCAAGCATAGTTAACTGAGCCTTTGAATATTTTTTTACAGAGAGAAATAGTATCTTTCATGTCAAAATTATTGAGCCAAGGGCTGTCTGCTGGAGTTGATAGAACCCCACCAGGTTTCAGAGCCTTTGCTAATGATTCAAGGAATCCTTCATCTTTAAGCTCCGTTGCAAAAGCCCCTGATGTAAATTTTCCGATCATTATATGCTGTTAAAAGTTTTGAATCGATTTTGAATCCTATGTATACTTGAGAAAAATGCCGACCTAAATGATCGATTTTACAGGATTTTAAAGTAAATTACAAATTTAACGTCCACAGTTATAACTGATCAAAATATTACTCTAGTAAAAATTTTTTTCATTTTTTTTTTCATTTTCAGTCTAACATCCAGATAAAAATTTAAAATCAAATTAATTTGAAATATTTTTTTCTCATCTTAAGAATTTACTATCATTTCTAATATTTAGAATCATACAATTTAAAATCATTTTTTTATACTCTTAAAACGAGGGAGGTGTATTCAGCTAGAACCTCTTCGAAACTTTAATTTACACAATATAAGATGGGAAAGTTATGAAAATATATTAAACTAAAAAAAATGAGGAGAAAAAAGAAAAGACATACCCATGCCCAAAAATGCATCAAGGATAATAACATCATAAGTGTGTTGAGGAATAGATTTGATAAACGCAATACCTGACAAAGCTTACAACATTAAACAACCGAACGAAATATTTCTTTTTTAAACTAAATTATACAAAATACCCTCAAATTATGGGGTCGATTTCAATTCTACCCCTAACGTTTAAATTTTTTTCAATTATACACTCATTCTTTTAATTTAATTCAAAAATACCATTTGTTGGGAGATAATGCCCTTCCTAAGATATCATTTCTTCTAGGAAATTACCCTCTCTTAAAGAAATTATCCTTTTATTATGAATATACCTTCAATCTCTTATTTTCTTTTAAAATTAAAAGTAATTATACACAAATTATATTTTTGAAAGAGTAATTTTCCCAATGAAAGATATTTTTGAAACAAATTAAAAGATTGAGGCTAAAATTGAAAATTTTAAAATGTTGGGGTAAAATTGAAATCAATCTCATAACTTGGGGTATTTTATATAATTTTAAATTGTTATTTTTTAATAAAAACTGACAATGAGTATTCTCTTTGAACTGAACGACATGTAGTTCGTAATTTCGTACCGTCGCCTAGGTATAAGTGTACTCGAGGATCCTTGTACCCGACAGCGATGTCTGGGAAAAATCTCTTGTAAACCTTAAAAACGACACCGTTTCATTGCTAAGAAAAATCTTAGAAGGTGAATTTGACGTATGGAAATTAAGACCAAGATGTTAATATATAATAAAAATAGACTGAAAAGAGATGTTATTTTGAAGTTTGACTCACATCAATGACCATTTTGTCAAGATCACAAATATCAATTTGCTCCACACAAGAATGTCTAGATACTTCTCGAAGAATTCCTCCATCTCCACCTCCAATCAACAAAACCTATTTTACCAAAATTATATGTGTTATTATATAATCGTTAATGTATGAAAATGAGATGTCAAATATACTAGCTTTATCTTTTGTCATTTTATTTTTTAAAACGTTATGATTTTAGAATGCTTAATTTTTTATTTGATTTTAAGGAAATTTCATTGGATAGAAGATTTTAATACAATGTATATAAATATATCATCGATTAAAATTATTCATAAATATAGTAATTTTTAGGGGCATTTGTAAAATTAGCAATTTTATTAGCAATATTTGTAAAAATATCAATTCTGAAAAATATTTGCAAATATAGCAATTTTTATTGGGTAAATCAATGATAAACATTAAATTACATATTTTTACACTAAGTTTATCATTGATACACACATTAATCAATGTTAATTACTAATTAACATAGTAAAAATTGTCATATTTGTAAATAATTTTTAGAGTTGATATTTTTATAAATATTGCATCAAAATCTGTCACCCAATAAAATTTTCCTAATCTTTATTGATTAATACGTGATTCAATACTGATCATTGATTGCTCAAATCAAAATTTATTTGGTTTATAAATAATGAAAAATGAATTGAGATTAAGAGGAAAGGAAAAAAAAAACCTTTTTGGGATTGGGAATAGAACAAAGGGGAAGGTGAGTGAGCATTTCTTGATAAGCAAACTCATCTTTCTCAGTGAGTTGAAGTGACCCATCCAAGACTACAACTTTTCCATGTGTTTCTGACTACATTTCATTCAAATTCAACCCAATTTTTTTTAAGCAATTACATATATAATTTTAATTTTTAAACAATAATAAAAAATTACCTGAAAAACAAAAATTTCTTGATACTGTGATTTCCCTTGGAATATGACCTTTTCTACCTTATACACATGTGCCTCCCCTGTTTAATATACCAATAATACAATATATATATTTTTTTTTAATAAAATCATTTTTATATAATATAAGGTGGGGGAAAAATATTTAAATAAATACCAGGCCATCCAAAGGCAAGCTCAGTGAACCAGCCAGGAAATAGAGGAGAGAGTAGAGAAGAATCATGATTTTCAAACCCATTTTTGGCTAAAGAAGAAAGATTAATTGTCTTGATATTGTTATTGCTTCCAATACCATTTTCAGCACAAACAGCAACTCCATTTTCAAAATCCATTTCAAAAGTTTTTTTTTGGTTTTTGATTTGGTAATTTAACAAAATTTCTTTGAGCTTTCTGAAAATTTAATTATTTGTTGTGTTTTTGGATCCTAGACTTTTGGTGGGTGCATTTGTATATGGGAGGGGGGCATTGTTATATAAGAAATGGAAATTTTGAGTAACGGACAATGCATGAAATGGTAGTGGTTGATGAGGATTTTAATCCCTATGCCTAGGATTGCTTGCCAAAAATTGGAGTTATCTTTTTTGTCGGGAAAATTTTAATGGGTAGTATTTTAAAGGTATTTATAAATATAGCTCTTTTTTCGTATGAAATAGTGGTTAATAATGATAAACATTAATTATTTGAGACAATTAACGTTGATCGTTGTTAATCACCATTTCACACGAAAAAATCCTTATATATTTATAAATACTTTTTATATTATGTTATAATGATTATTTTTTTTCTTTTATGTGTCTCTTGCTTCTATAACCCTAAACCCTAAATCTCATCAATTGTGACTACATTCAATACCAATTCCTTTTTTTTCCACATATGTACAATTTAAAGTGGGGACCAAACCCAAAATCGATGAGATAAAACTTATCTTTTTTTTTCCAAAGTCCTTCTTTATTAAAAAAAGATTAAAAGGGGCTGTGAAATCCAGCAGTCCCTGCTTTGCCAACAAGTGGGCTACATTATTTGCATTTCTCCTAATAAAAGTGAAAGACAAGGAACTAAAGCAAGATTTCAGATTTAGAAATACTTCCCAAAAACAATCAAGATTACTAGCTAGGACAAGGACAAACTCCATTAATTATCTAATGTCCATTAATTAGGGTATCTTGAGGTTCATTAAGCGGAAAAAAAAAACACTTCCCTACTTCCTTGGCTTATCTAAGAGAGGAAGATAAAAATGTCTAAAAACCTAAATAAAAAATAAAAAATATAATATAAAACTAAACATTTTGTGATCGGTTAAGTTTATGATAATGATATTCTTTAACACATCCATATAAATTAATTGTAAAAAAAAATACATTATTAAACTTCGGCATGCTCAATAGTTTAACTGGATTAAAGGAATGATTTTTTATATTCACGTTATATCGAGAATTTTTTTATAATCCTTATATTAATAATGTTGTTGCATATTTTTTATCTTATTGACTAGACGTATTTGTCAGCAGTGACATATCCATGATTTAAATTTAAAGGGGACACACAGTGGAGTTGCAACTTATAAAAATCGTCAAATCGATAGAAACTGATTAAAACTTATAAAAATCAATACCTTAAACGCCTTACGTGTTAAAAACCGATTTGACACATAGGCGGTTCATTTTCAATTTTCAATTTTTTTTAATATGTTTAGTGTCAATTTTGTTTATACTGTTATAAACCGAACTAAAAACACCCATAACACACAATACATGCAAATATATAATAATTTATTATAATATTAATAACTACAAAATAAAATCTATATATTCATCATTGGTATTTATTTTGGTGAAAATTAAGTCAAGTAAATTCTAAAATATTTAGTTTTTTATGTTAAAAAATCACTTCATATTAATAATTATAAATAAATAAGATAGATAGATAAAAAATGAAAATTTTTATTGGAAATGATATTTATAATATATTAAAATTAAAAATTAAAAATAAATCTACATATAAATTATATTTTGATTTTGTAAATTTTAAAAATAGATCTGATCAATATCTGAAATTAAAACATAAAAAAAATTATATAAAATAAATTGACAAAAGAAAGACAGAACTTTAAACATTTAAAAACATTGGGAAATTATAATTGAAACAACCATTGCTGGAGATCGATCTCGGGTGCACTACAAAAAATCCGGGCAAAGGCAGTGAAACAATGGCGGCGAAATTCAAATCCCCGCCATAATTGATGGAGAAATATCGGCGAAATAAGCCAATGCTAGTGAAATTTTATTTCGCTAACATTGATTTTAAAGAAGAAAAAAAATAACTCCTAAAAAATGTGTTTTAGGAAAGGCCGGCGAGGGCTCTATTTCATTAACTTATATTTTTAGAAACAAGGCTAGCAAATTTCGGTGGCTTTGGTGGGCTATGCCAGCGAAATTTGCCGGCATAGCTCATTAATTTAATTTTTTTTAGGAAAGGCTGGCGAATTTCGCCGGCATTTCCTATCTAATATGGGCTTTTCCTAAACTTTTTTTTTAAAAAACAAAATTAGCGAATTTTGCTGGCTTTGTTGGGTTATGCAGGCGAATTTCACCGGCATAGCCCATTATTTTATTTTATTTTTTTAAAACAAAGCCAGCGATATTCGCTGGCTTTGTGACTTAAGAGGGACGCGTCCCTCTTAAGTTAGCCCATGGGCTATGCCAGTGAATTAATCCCACATAACTCCTAGGCTATCAAAACAGTCATCCGAGGGTTGCTGTCTCATTTCTTCCCCAATTCTCTTCCTTTTTCTTTCTTTCTCCTCTCCTTTCCTCCGATTGCAACCATTAAATTCGGCCATTAAGGTAAGTTTTTTACTTTGTTTTCTTTCATTTCTTAGTTATAAATCAATATTTCATAGTTTTACTTGGTTTAAATGGGTTTTTTAAAAGGAAAAATTCAAAACACACCTGTGGTTTTGGTCAAATGTAAAACACACCTCTGTGGTTTGAAAATGAATATTTATACCCCTGTGCAAATTGACCCCTTCCCACTACACTTTTGATTTTCTTTTAGTCGTAACTTTTTCGTTTGAACTCCGATTTGAATGATTCAAGATGTTTTGAAATTCTCATTTTTAACTCTACGTTGTAGTAAATTTTTTTTAAAATTATCAGTATATAAAATTGTTTACGACTTCAACCCGATCTAATATATTGATGATGATAACTCTTTTTATATACTAATGATTTCTAAGTTTTTAAGTTACTATAATGTAGACCTTGAAACGAAGATTCCAAAACATCTTGAATCATTCAAATCGGAGTTCAAACGAAAAAGTTATGGCTAAAAGAAAATCAAAGATGTAGCGGGAAGGGGTCAGTTTGCACAGTTTTGAAACTACATGGGTATAAATATTCATTTTTAAACCACAGTGGTGTGTTTTGTATTTGACCCAAACCACAGGGGTGTGTTTTGCATTTTGCCCTTGTTTTAAGATTAATGCCCAAAATCCATAATAGGGTTTTATTTTTTCTTAAAAATTGTGCATTTATGATAGTTCTTTAATAAATTGATGATTTTAGTTATAAATGAAGTAGTTGTATATGTTGTTGAAGTTTTATTTGTTAATTGAGAGATTTATTTGTTGATAGAGAGAATTTACTTAAATTTAGGGCTTGAAACAATTGGGGGTTTTCATATTTGTCAATGTTAGGAGTTAAATTTGAATGTTCTTACATGTTTTATATGTTTAATTTGAGTTTTTTGGTGGATTTTTTTATAATCCTAATTGTTAGGAGAATTGAAAAACTATATGTTTAATTTGAGTTTTTTGGTGAATGTTCTTAGGTGTTTCATAGTTGGTGGTTTATTTAATTTACCATAGTCACTTAGTCAATTCAACTTTTGTATTATTTTGGTTTATAAACTAATTTATTTCATATGTTGAATTTGTAGGGACCGTTAATTGAAGTCGTCATTAGCATGGAAAACACTAATAGGTATTTATTATATTATTCATTTCAATATTTTTACATAAGACGTAGCATGCTTTGGGTATGACTATCCTGCAGCAAAGATAGCCACATAATATAAATTTGTCATCTTATACTTTTCTAATTCATGCTTATTTTGTCTAACACAATGGTATCATCCTCTGTTTTATCATATAATGAATATTAATATTAATCTAATCCTCAATTTTGATTTTAGATACATGAAGATTAGTTTGTATGTAAAATTTGATGTATTGAACAGGAAAATCGGGAAACAATCGTAAGGAATAGATTTAATAAAATGAGAATTTTGTAAAAAAAAACTTAAACTTAGTGGCTATCTTGTCTATTTCTAAACTTCCGAACTATAGCCTTTCTAATGATAAAAATAAAAAATGGGCAAAGGTGGCGAAATTCGCCGCCATAGCCTTTGCTAGCGAATTTTGCCGCCTTAGCCTATGCCGGCGAATTTCGCCGCGTTAGCCTATGCCAACGAAAATAAATTCTCGCCGGTTTATCCTTTCTCGATGGTCCTTTTACCGCGAAATGTCCTGGTGAAAAAATTTCGCCTCCTTTGCCCAATTTTCTTGTAATGGTGGTGTGTGTGGAAAGAACGACTTTGGCTAACGAACCAACCTAAACATTCTTCGAATTTAACAACTCATTATTATATTTGATTACAAATCAAGGCACAATTTTTTGTAATTTAATTTCACATATATTTTTTTTAATTTATCAACAAATCAAGGGGAGGCACGTCTGCCCGTTTTACCTACTGATTTACTCTTAGATTATGTTTTTTTCACCTTACCCATCTCCACGTGTGTAGCAATTGGAGATAAAATAGGTGCGAGTCACTCCCAGGTCCTGCACAGTTAAGCTTGCGGAATCAAATATCTAAGGAAGAGACACCCGTGGTGGTGTCCACCTACACTCCGACAATTAAGTTAGAATCGGAATTTTAGTAGAGTTTTTGTAAGATTTTTTTGTAGCGTACTTGAACCAGTTTTCCTCCCTCTATTTATAGGGAGTTCGCTTACTAGTTTCCCGCCAATTTTTGTAATGATTAGAGCTAGGCGTAGCAACAGGTCTACTAACGTCCTAGGTAGGCTCTATTTGGAAACGACTCATTTGATTACAAGCAATCACACTGTCTAATGTCGCCCACGGGTTAGTGACGCTCTTAGGTCTACGGTGATAAACTCTGACAAATCGAGCGGTCAACCCCCCCCCCCCCCCCCCCCCCCCCCCCCCCCCCCCCCCCTTTTCTACACCCCCCCCCCCCCCCCCCCCCCCCCCCCCCCCCCCCCCCCCCCCCCCCCCCCCCCCCCCCCCCCCCCCCCCCCCCCCCCCCCCCCCCCCCCCCCCCCCCCCCCCCCCCCCCCGCTCCCCCCCCCCCCCCCCCCCCCCCCCCCCCCCCCCCCCCCCCCCCCCCCCCCCCCCCCCCCCCCCCCCCCCCCCCCCCCCCCCCTGGATGTGAGGTTGGACAAAACACACTTCTATTATGTCAGGAAGATTGTGATAATTGTGTTGTAATACCCTGCCTTAATCATCTCGGTATTTGTGCAACATATGTTTCTTTGATGCACTGTACTGTCCCCAACCTATCTCGATATATGTACAATACTTAATCTCTACAACCCACAAGATAAACTTACTCTTTACATCCCACTACAACGACGTCATTATATACGTGTCAATAAATATTTATCTTAAAAATCTACCTACAACAAATAACATGTTGGTTCACTATTTTCAATGACATCCACAAAGTATTCCAAACCATCAAGTTTGCATTAGACGTGTATTGGTCATCTTTTTAATTTTTCACATGAAGAGGTTTAAATCAAGCTAATGGATTTAGGAGTGCCCATACAATTTAATATAAAATTGTTGGCTTTGTCTGATAAAACGTGCATTAAATTTCTTGTCTTTTCCACCTAAAATAATTAATTATGATGCATATAATTTAATTATAATTTTTAAAGATTTTGTAATAGTTAACAAACAATTTATAACATTATTAATAAAGAGGGAAAAAATGGACATCATCGAACTCGTAAAATTTTGTTTAAAAAATATTAGAAATTGACTAAAGCGATAGATTTTACTTTTAGATATATAATTATATTTATATCATCACTTTTATTTTATTTTTGAAATAGTATATTTATAAATTATTAAATTATAAATAGATTATCAAAATTAAATTAACAAATTAATTTATAATAAAATAAAATTTTAATTCATAATAAATCATTTAGATGATAATTATATATTAAAAGTCAACAAGTCAATTATTTATTGACTTAGTTGTTATTTCGGTATAAATTTTAATTCATAATAATCTCAAAATTAGCCTAATGTTTCATTACCTAAATATAAATCCTCAATCATTAACCTTAATAAAATAAAATAAAGGTTTCACTTTCATATATATTATATTATAAGGAATGAAAATAAGCGCGTTTGACGTGTTAAAAAAGTATTAGTGAAATTAAAATCTATCACTTTCTTCCTTTGTCAATATCATATGTTGTCTTGGTTCAGATTAATGCAACGTAATTACGTTACCAAACAAGACCCGATTTGTTTTTGGCTTATTTCTTTCTTTCCATATTGCATTACCAAATTTGACATCTCTTTCTTTTGAATTTGTTGAATATTGTAACCCCATCAAGTAAGATATTATCATTTCTCTATAACCCACACACTTTGTCTTCATTTGAAGAAAAAATATATTTATATATAAAAGAAAAAATGTTACACTTTGTTTTAAATATCACACAGTGTTAAAAGATAGAGACTCGAACATTTAAACTTATGAAAAAAATATTGTTATCTGACCACTTAAACTATCTATATTCACATAATTTTTTTAAAAAAATAAGATAATCATTGATTAATTGTTATAACTTATAACTAATTTATTGACTATTGACAAACGATAATTTATTTTACGTGATAATTATTGATTTATATAATTTAATGATTGATTTTCTTTTGAGATATTATATCAAATTGAAATATAGGTCAAATTTTCGATCTAATGGAAAGGGAACAAATGCGTAATTGATTAAGTTATGTTCAGATTGATATTTAATATTTGATTTACATCATAATGATCAATAATAATCTAAATAATCACTTATTCACACATTCAATAATTTATCATATTTGATTAACATGAAGATAACTTAAATTTTTTGACATAGTATTTTTTTAGGAAAATATTTGCCTCCTGATAAATTAAGAGGATCTCCTCTGATCTTTTTACGTGTTCTTTTTTTGTTGGTTAAAAACAAATTAATGGATCTCATATAATTAATATAAAAATATATATTAATTATCACTTATTATTTTTTAATCAATAAAAATAAGATTAGGAGGAGATAAGTATTCTCCTTTTTTTTATGAGATGGAAGTTTTGACACTCATCCTCATTGATATAATATGTATATAAAAAAAATCTCATATTTGTAATTATCTTTTAAATTGTTTAAAAAGAAAAAGAAAAATCCCTTCGGAGTACCTGCCGACAGCTCCACTCATTGAAATCATAAACACTACCCAAAAAAGCGGTTTTTATTTCTATTTTTTATGACAAAAAAAAGAGATATTTTTAATCTTAAATTTTAATTTATTTTTTATTTTAACAATTGATATTAAAAAATTATACACTTTTAAGTCAAAAACTCTCACGAGCGAGACAGAGAAATAAAACCAACATTTGTTTCTTTAATGGAAAGAGTCTCGTGTACTTTATTTCTTCTTTTTCCTTTTTTTTTTTTGATAAACCACAATTAGATAATTAATTAATAATTAGATTTTGACTCAGATTAACTAAACACGTGTCCCTCCACGAGTCGAATCTGACGTTGCTTAGAACAAGCTGACAACACCTTTGCCGTAAGAAACCTGTCGTTATCTGATTGGACCACGTTTTAAGTCGGTTCGTGGAACCCACCACCCGACCCGAACCCGGAACCATGAAGGATCCACGAAGCCAATCATGCCCAACGAAAACGCTCCACGTGTCACAGTACACGTGTACATATTTCTCGCGGCAATTCTATCCCCATATTTCAATCTCTCTCTTTATAAATTCAGAACCTCACTTAGAAAAAAAAAAACAGAGCAATCGAAAAAAAATTGGATTTTTTTTTTCAATGTTTCAGAATTTCAACCTCTCCGATCGTCGGATTCTTACATTTCCGGCGGTTCATCCATGCGAAGCTATTTCTCCGCCAACACTTCTCGCCGCATTAATTGATCTCTGCCGACACATATGCAGTTTCCGGCCGGAACTCTTCCCGACTCAACGGCGTAACGCCCGGGAAACGATTCGACAAATTAGTATCCTTCTGATGTTCCTCGAGGAAGTTAATGATATTGGTTCGGTTCTTCCGGTTTCCGTGATGCTCTGTTTTTCCGAGCTCCACCTTACATTCCAGAAGATTCTATTCTTGTTTGAAGATTGCTCGCGTTCGGATTCCAAGGTTTGGATGCTGATTAAATCTCAATTTGTTGCTACTCAATTTTGGGTTTTGATTAGGGCTATGGCTACGGCTCTTGATGTTTTGCCTTTGAATTTGATTGAAATTAGTGATGAAGTTAAGGAATTGGTAGAATTGGTTATTAGACAAGCGAGAATTGTGAAATTTGGTCTTGATTTTAATGATGAATTGATTATGAAACGTGTTCAATCGATATTGAATCGGTTCGAGACGGGAATCGAGCCGGATTTGATGGACGTGAGACAGGTTTTGAATTATCTTGGAATTCAAACGTGGAGTGATTGTAATAAGGAGATTAAGTTCTTGGAAGATGAAATTGATTTGCTTTATTCAGATTCGAAGGATAGAGAGATTCCGGTTTTGAGTAGTTTGGTGGGATTCATGACCTATAATAGAGTGATTCTTTTTGAAAATTTAGATTATCGCGACACGGATCAAGCAAATACCCAGTGCAGTCCCGAGATTTGGGAACAAGACACGGGATTGGTTACCAAACAACTCTGTTTCTTAAAAAATGAGAAAAGTGAACAGGAAACGAGAAACCGAAGCGTTACTAGACGACCTCTTAGCTGCTTAAACCCCGAAGATTTTCGATGCCCGATCTCTCTCGAGCTAATGACTGATCCTGTTACTGTATCAACAGGTCAGACTTACGATAGAAATTCAATTAAAAAATGGCTCGCTGCTGGAAATTTAATATGCCCAAAAACAGGAGAGAGATTGATGAATACAGAGTTGGTTCCGAATTCAAATCTCCGGAAACTAATCAATCAGTTTTGCTCTGAAAATGGAATTTCACTCTCTAAATTCAACAACCAGAACCATGATATGACTCGAACTATCCTCCCCGGTAGTCCGGCCGCGGGCGGAGCGATGAAATTAGTCTCGGAATTCTCTTCTCCGACAGTTAGTTTTTGGGACAAAAACAGAGAAAAACAAAGCAGCATACGAGATTCGTCTTCTAACAAAATCAAACATATTCAACCGGTCATGTTTGATAAAAGCAGGAACAATTCCACCATTGCTAAATCTTTTATCCTCAATCGATAAAGCGACGCAAGAACACGCTATCGCAGCTATATTGAAGCTATCAAAGCATTCAAATGGGAAAATTTTAGTTGTGGATAGTGGAGGATTGAGTCCAATTCTCTCCGTTTTAAAATCCGGGCTATGTTTGGAATCACGTCAATTAGCAGCCGCGACATTGTTTTACCTTTCGTCGGTGAAAGAATACCGTAAACTCATAGGAGAAATCCCCGACTCAATTCCGGCACTTGTAGAGCTAATTAAGGAAGGAACAAATGGTGGGAAAAAGAATGCAGTTGTTGCCATTTTCGGTCTCTTACTCTTCTCCAAAAACAGCAAAAGAGTCATTGAATCCGGCACCGTTCCGATTCTTATCGACATAATCGCTTCATCGGATAATGCCGAGCTTGTTTCAGATACACTAGCTGTTCTTGCAGCCTTAGCCGAGAGTGAAGAAGGAACAAAAGCAATTCTTCAAGCTTCGGATTTGCCTTTATTTATAAAGACTCTTCATTTTTCAACCTCGTTTGTGGGAAAAGAGTATTGTGTTTCATTGTTGCTTTCTTTGTGCAACAATGGCGGAATTGAAGTCGTCGGAGCTTTGGCCGACGACCGCTCTCTCACGGCGGCGCTTTATTTGCTTATTACAGAAGGAAGCCCAAATGCAAACAAGAAAGCGCGTTCGCTTTTAAAGATTCTACACAAGTTTAAGGAGAATAATCCCATGACGAATTCGGCTGTTTCTCAAGAACGATCGGTACAAGTTTGGTAATTTTATTGAAAAAATTTAAATTTTTTTCTTCAAATTTTTTTTATTTGAGCTCTGTTTTAGAAGAGCTTATGTTTATATTTTACTTGTATATAAAATCATACTCAGTAGAGAAGGAGACACTCGAAGTTTCAACTATTTGAGAAGAAATAACGATGTCTTAATATTAAATTATGTGTAAGTTGATTCATACTTTATTTAGATAAATATAGTTTTTTTTTTAAAATTCTTTCTAGCATTGTTATTTCATATTGTCTATTAATAGTTGATGACTAAAATTATTATAATCTTGTAATTAGAAAGCTTATTGTATACTTGAAGTAATTATTCATAATATTTTTTTTAATAAAAAGAAATAACTTTTATTGTTTTAAAAAAACAAGAAAAAATATCTTTCGTAAAATAATCTAAATATTATATTAAATTTAAATCTATCAAGTGATCATTTCAAAAATGAACTTTCTGGAACAAATTGATTCTGTCCCTCTCAAGTTGAAAAACAAAAATTGAAAGCTGGTGTGTCGGTTGAAGGAGGTTTCTCCTTCAATTGAAAGATTATATTGAAAGGGGAATATGCAATTGAGTGTTGTGAGTGTGACCCATAACTTCCCCAGTTTTTTTTTTTTTAATTAATACTATATATTAAATATTGTTTTTCAAGAAGAAAAAAGACAGATTTTTTATGACAATAAAATTTACTACTCGTAATGATTTCCGGTATAGATGGTTCACAATCAAAATAAAAAATTGATTAACACTATAGCATGGCCAATACTTAGGGGTGTAAACGGGGCGGGGTCCCCCGTTTATCCCCCCTCCGTTTAAGGGAAAAATCCCCACCCCTGCCCCTGTCCCTGTCCCTGTTAACATTTCCCCCGCCCCATTTATGGAACAGGGGCCGGGAAGAACGGGGTGAGGCGGGGCGGGGGCAATATTTTAAAAAAAATGCATGACTTTGTTTTAAATTTTGTTATAAAGTTTAATATTTTTAAAAATAAATTTTATATAATATACACATTTTTATTTCTGAAGATCTGGGCTCTTCTGTTGGGAGGGAAAGACGGTGGATTCCCCCTCCTCTTAACTGCCTTAAACTGAATGTAGATGCAGCTTTCAATAAAACCAGAAGATCTGGGGGGCTCGGGTGGATTTTGCGCGATCATGAAAGCTCAATCATCTCTTTAGGGTGCAAAGAAATTTTATCCATTGAATCCCCTAAACTCCTTGAAGCTCTGGCAATTAAGGAAGGAATCAACCATTTGGATGATTTTGAGATAGGAGTGATAGTTGAATCGGATTGCCTTAACGTGGTTAATCTCCTTAACAACGTGGGTCTGGATTTCACGGAAGTTGGGCGGGTCATAGCAGAGATCCATTCTCTCTCTAGCAACGGCAAAGTTTCAGGTTTCCAGCATGCAAATAGGAGGTGTAATAGAGCTGCTCATGCATTGGCAACCCTTGCAGCAGATATGGGTTTGGCAGGACAATGGTGGGGTGCTTTGCCTCCTGGTTTAGAGCTTCCTCCTGAGTGAAGCTTTCTGCTTTCTTTTTGTTGCTTTTGTGGTTTTTTTCCGTTTGTCTTGTGTTGTTCAAAAAAAAAAAAAAATATACAATATATTTAACAATAAACTAAAAATCTCAAACATAATATATATTTTCATTATAAAGTCTTAAGTAACAATTCAAAGACAATTTTTGTAAACATACATAATCAATTTTTATTTTATTCTAATATTAATCAAATCAATCCAAATTCAAATTTGGTATTTCAAAGTCACAATCAACATAATTAATCCAAGTTCAAATATAATGTATGTAATTAAAAAAAAACTTAGTGCTAAACGGGGCAGGGCGGGGCCCCACCTGGGCCATTCCCCATTCCCCCGCCCAGTTTAGTAAACGGAGGAATTTTTTTCCCTGCCCAGCCCCATTTACGAAGCGGGTTTGGCAGGGTCGGGGCGGGGGTTTCACCCCTACCAATACTAAAAAAGGTTGGGGTGGTGCGAAAATATAATTTTGGGCCCTCTATCATAAATGGTTAAATTTAAAAATATTTTTGTAACGTCCCGTTATTTTGTGATAAAAAAAAATTATTTATTTTATTTTAATTTAAGTAATTAAAGTTTATTTATTTATCGGTAAATTAGAATTTAGTAGTTTATTTCGGTTTAAGTCCTTTTAATTACCTTTTTAGTTTAATTTCGTTTTAATGGTATTAATAATTATTAACGGGCCAATTAATAATTATTAATCACCATTGGGATAGTTTAAGATCATCGGGTTTCGTTTTATAAGTCAAAAGTCATAAAAGGACGTATCCGTCATTTCCAAAATTCCTAAATATCTATTTACTATTCACTTCATCTCTTTAAATTGTCATTTGACCAAAATTGATAAAAAATCTTTCATTTTTCTCTCCAAACCCGAGCAACAAGAGGAAGAAAAGAGAAGAGGAAGAAAGTGTCGCCCTGGCTTCGTTTCTTGGCCGTTTTGCGTGATTTCGGATGCGTTGGAAAGCTCTCGCCGAGACCTTTCTACCCATTCCACTCTTGGAACGTTTCCAACTATCTAAGATAAGCCCTAGATTTCGAATTCTCTTAGTATTTCCATGGAAATTGATTCAAGCTTTTGAGTTCTTGGCCAAAACTCTCATCCCCTTCCAATTTTGTTGTTGAATGTTAATGGAAAACTTATTGGGTAACTATTACTTGACTTTCCCTTAACCCTAAAACCGAGTTTCAGTTGAAACCCTTCCCGTTTGAAATTTACCTTTTTGGGTTTGATTATGGGTTATTTATTGATGAATTATTGTTTATTTAAATTCAATTCGGGAAATTACATATTGTTCAAAAACCCTAATTATCGATACCCATTGAAATCGGGAATATCGAATTTGTTTGAAACCAACTCGAAACACATCTAAATTGCCTAAAAGTCGGAAAACCAAAACCAAAACTCTTTTATGAAGGGGGGCCGAGAGCCTCATTGTTGGGGTTGTTGGGTTTTTCATTGTATTGTACGCGTAGATGTTGTTTGACTGTTATTTGGTTAATTATTAATTGTTAGGTGTAATTTTAACTGTAGGTGTTTTTGAACCTTTCATTGATCGCGTTATCGAAGGTTTGGAACGAAATCTTCTTTTGCAAAGGTGAGAATAGTTAGGATTTAAAGTAATTTTAGAAAGCAAATAAGTATAATGATTTGTAGAATTGGAAACTAAGACTAGGATTCGAATATAAGAATAGAGGGAAGTGAGTTAGTGCCATTAAGATTAAGAGTTAATCCTTTAAGTGAGAACTTAGGAGTTCTCGAGGAAAACATTGAATCTTAGAAATTACTAAGATAGATTCGTTTCGAAGCTTAGGTTGGATCATTGGAAGTTAAAGGATCCAAACTTTTAGATAGAACGGTTAATAGAACCTCGGATTATTGGAAGTTTAGAATCCTTGAAGGTTTAGGTTAATCGTTTAAGTTATGATTTTACTTTTATTATTGTTAGCGGAGTTCGATTGATATATCGTTCTGCCGAGATGCTTATCTATTTTACTTTATGTTTTTTACTTTATATCTTTTACTTTATACCCCTTTACCTTATGCTTGCATCAACTACTTTAATTCTGCACTTTATTTATTTACTTTTACAAGGATATGCAAGCATATGCATATCATATTGCATCATACCATTCTCGCACCATTCATGAAAAAGAAACGAAAGTGAAAAAGAAATGAAAGTGAAAAAGAAAAGAAAGTGAATGAGAAAAGAAGGAAGAATGATGAACCCTACGTGGAGTTCACATCACCTTTAGTGAAAAAGAAACGAAAGTGAAAAAGAAATGAAAGAGAAAGAAAAGAAAGTGAAAGAGAAAAGAATGATGAATGATGAACCCTACGTGGAGTTCACATCACCTTTAGAGAAAAGAAAGAATGTGAAAGAAAAGGAGTTGAATGAGTATCCTACGGGATGTTCTCATTATTTCTAGATTCAAAAGGAGTAAATGGTATCCTACGGGATTGACGCATTACTTCTTCATACATAGGGAGTTGAATGGTATCCTGCATGATGTACGCATTACTTCCTCATGCATAAGGCCGAATGGGATCCTACGAGATGTTCTCATTACCCTTCATTCACGCACAAAAGAGCAAATGCGAAGTCCTACGAGATGCTCTCATGCATTCATGTTTACGATAGATGAAAGAGAGAATCGAGAAGTTGTATGATGTGCAAAGTATATTTACTTTTCTTACTTATGTCATAACATTGTTGATGGATTATATTGACTACGAGTGTTAGTAATATCATCTTTTGGAAAGTCTAAAATGGAATTACCTAAAGTTTGGAGAACTTTAGGATTGATTGTGTCAGATTAATTGGACACAAATCGGAATACGAGTTTAAGGTCTATCTTTACTTTTTATGCTTATTATTCTCACTGGGCTTAAGTTGTTAGCTCATGATATTACAAAAATTTCAGGTAATGCCCTGGCAAGAGGTCGAGGGAGAGGAGGTGGTGTTGCGTGATCAAGGGATGTTGACCTCGAGATGGACTCTTTTGTTGTAAAGTTTATGTAATTATTTTTGTGAATTTTTAAGACTTTGAGGATTTGTATGTTGTATTTAGCTCATAAGAGCATATGGTTATGTTTTATGGTATTAAATCTTTGAACTCCTTATTGGGACTTAAAGTTCCATGTGATTTTATTAGATTTGAAAAATTAGGATGTAAACAGGTTTTGGCTAGACAACTTTCAAACAAAACCACGCCAATTTTTCTTAAAATAAAGACTTCCGTTGTGTTTTCTAAAATAAATTTATTTAAAAGTGACGGGTCGTCACAATTTTATTAAAACACTATAAAAATAAAATAATATAATAAAAGATTTTAAAAATATCTTATCATAATCTACGTAAATAAAGGGGATTTTTTTAAAACATTTCATTAATTCATTTAATAAAACCCAAATTTTGGAATTAACGAGTCTTAGATTTAGGTTCAAGGGCATGACACTCAAGAGATTCGAACCCTACTAGGGCAAGAAAAGGCCCGTTTGATAACCTTCCCAATTTCTGTTTCTTGTTTCTATTTCTCATTTTTCAAAACATAACGTTGTTTGGTAACTCTTCCTGTTTCTTGTTTCTCATTTTTTAAGAAACACTTCCCAAAATTGTGTAGAAATTTTAGAAACAACAAATTCTTGTTTCTTATTTCTATTTCTTGTTTCCAAAATTTTCAACACATTGATAAATTATTACGTTATCCTGTTCTGACTTATAAAATATATTATAAATATTCAAAAATTATACTAATATAACATTGGGAAAAAGACACTTTTGGTCCCTGAGTTTTCAATTTGTTTACCATTTGGTCCCTGAGTTTTAAAAACCGATATTTTAGCCCCTGAGTTTTCATTTTGTTTACCATCTGGTCCCTGCTGGCAAAAAGCTGTTAAATATTTAACAGAATGCTGACGTGGCATTAAAATATTTGTTTAATATATATTTTATTGCTTATGTGGCATATTTAAATGAGGTGGCATGTTAAATGAATTTTATTTTAATAATTTTAATTTATATATTTTAGATTAATTTATTTATCTCTTCTCTCTCCTCCCCCTCTCTCTCCTCTTCATCTCCTCTCTCTCCCTCTCCTCTGAACTAAGACTTCATCTTCTCTAGAAAGACATGAGAACCAACCACCGCAACTCTCCATCTCCGGCGAAGTTATCTTTGAAAATCTCAAACAACCCAGATCTCATCCCCTTCCCTATCTTCATCTCTACTGTAACTAGTCTTCACCGGATAAACGTTCACATGGCCGAAAAACTCAAACCATATGACCATAGCCCCCACTACCGATCAATTGAACCCAAACGTCTCACCTCCAATTTAAGCTCCATTGACATTTTTTAACCCATTTTACTATAATACTCAACTCCATATCACCGAAAAATCATCACACCCAAAGCTTCATTTATTTCTATTTTTAAAACCACCTCCCCTGTAATCACTGCAAACAAACAAAAAAAGAAAGAAAGAAATAATGAAAAAAAAGAAGTCAATTTGTTAGTATTAAAAACCAATGACAGCAATCATCTTCACTGAACTAAGATTGGAAATGAACAGCCTAGGAAAAGCTTCAGAGGCAATGTAATCAGTTGAATTCATAAGCTCTATTTTCATAACCATTCAAAGATATCAACTTTATCAAATCATAATATAATTCTCAAACAACATCTTCCTAAAAAAAACCTTAAAAAAATCAAAACTTTTAGAGAAAGATGATTGTGAGAGATTGAGGAAAAAACTGGAAAAGAGAAGAGAAAGAGAGAAATGGGATTGTTAATAAAGATGGAGATTAATGCAAATTGATCGTGAATCCATGGAAATTAGCGAAATTGAAGGATGAATCAAACACTTGTTTGGTTTAATTCAATCGTCACCGAACGAAATCGGCAGCTCAGATTTGGAAAGAAATAGACAGAGTGAGGGATTTATGATGAAGATAAGTTAACAGACAGGAATCAGAAATTTCATCAGAAAATCGAAGCTTCTCCCAAATTGATTTTTAGTTCTTCCATCACCACCTCATCTTAGATCTCTTCAATATCACAGATCCATGCCATTCGAAGCTTTCCCCCAGAAAACTTTGTTATTTTCATTCAATCCCTTTCCGTCATCAAAAAAATCATCATCTTCGCTACTACTTCTCACAAACTCGTGAAAATCCCATATATACTTGAATGTTTGGAATGGTGCTTCGCGAAAATCACAGATCTACGACGATGACAAGTTATTGATAAAACGGCGATGCAAAGAATAAAAAGCTATGAATTACTTGGATTTGCAGGTTTATTGAAAGATGAAAAGGGATCTTGGAGGTGGGATGAAGATGAAGTGATGAGAGAGAGAGAGGAGGAGAGAGAAATATTATCTAATAAAAAAAGAAATTAAAAAATATATATAAATTGTCACATCATTTAAAATAATATTAAAACTAATATTTTAAGGCCACGTCAGCTTTTATATTATTAAAAATATGTCACATCATTTTTCTGTTAAATATTTGACAGACTTTTGACGGCAGGGACCAAATAGAAAGCTAAATGAAAACTCAGGGGTTAAAATGTCGGTTTTTAAAACTCAGGGACCAAATGGTAAACAAATTGAAAACTCATGGACCAAAAATGTCTTTTTCCCTATAACATTTTTAAATATATCATTTAAAATTGTAAAATTTTCAAAATATTTTTATTTTTTTTAAATGAGAAACAGAAACAAGAAATAGTTACCAAACACATTTCTGTTTCTTTTTTCTTTCAAAAACAAGAAATAAGAAACAGTTACCAAACATGTTTCTGTTTCTCTTTTTAAAAAAACAGGAACAAGAAACAAGAAATAGAAATAGGAAACAAAAAATAGAAATAGAAAACAAGAAATAGAAACGAGGAAGGTTACCAAACGGGCTCTAAGTAGCAACATTGGGATAAGTATTATCTATTGGGCCAAACTGTTTCCATATCTACTTTATCTCATTTATTATATTTAATATAAAACTTCTATCCAAATTTTGGGCCCCAATCGTCGCACAATTGGCACAATACCAGGGTCGGGTCTGATCTATAATTAGATCATTTATTCAAAAATATTTTAAACAATACAATATAAATTAACATTAGAGAGGGCTTAAATAATCTCAATTTAGTTATTTGACACCAACTCAAATGACTGATGACATGTTTAGTAGAGGTAAAAACCCAATAATCAAATAAGTAATGTTATATCAAATAAATGGATAAGGGAATGGATTATTGGCTAGATGGTGCTAATATTATATGAATGATGAAATTTTTTATTAATGCTGATACTTTGGAAAACCATAAAAATTTGTTGTCTGTGTTCCAAACAATAAAAATTGAAAAACCTCTGTATCTGTTCTTACCTATTAATGCTGATATTTTGAAAACCAACCCCGCCCCGCCCCGGCCCCATATACGGGGAGAAAATGATAAGTGGGATGGGGTGGGGAAATTTCCTTTAAACGGGACGGGGATACACAAGGACCTCGCTCCACCCCGCCCCATTTACACCCCTAATAATATCTAAAAAAAATATCCCACAAAAAATTCCAAAATAAATATATTTACACTTAACATTAACAAATGCTAAAGGATTTTATTATGCAAAACTATTAGTCCTAATTTTAGAAAAAGGAAAAAAAAAGATATTTCACTAATCTTCCATCGCCGTCCAAAGCTTCACTCTCTCTTTTTTCTTCCTCCTCATCACGCAACGAAGGTAATCTCATGTTCTGGTTTTCTTTAAATCTCCATGCTTTCTTGCTCTTCTTTCTTTTTTTTTTCCTACTTAGATCTCCAATTTCCTTACTTAGATCTCCAATTTCCTTACTTAGATCTGTGAGTTCGATTCTTTGCGTTTCTTCATTTCTCTTCAATTCTAATGGTTCTTTGTTTTTGTCTTAAATTCTTTCTGTTTTATCTATCTCACTTGTTTTACGAATTAAGAAAGAGGGAAAAGAAATTTTAACATTTTTTTTTGTAATTTTGATAAAGGCTTCTTGAATGATTATTTTTGCCGTTAATACATGTTTTCCTAGGGTTTTGTATGTTGAGCTTCCAGTTTTTTCATTCGATTGCAAAAGCTAGGTTTTTTTTGTTGTTGTAATTTTACTTCTCAAATGAATTATTAATTCATCACGTATATAATCTCTGGCATCTGGTTTCTTTTCTTTTCATGGTAAATCCTGTTGGGTTCTTATTCAATCTGCTTTCTTATTGCTGATTCTGTTTAATAATAAACATTCTAGAGATCCTGAACTTTGTGATGGCGACTGAATCGAAAACCGCGACTGAGGAAGTGAAGATTGATCTCTTTGAAGATGATGATGAGTTTGAAGAGTTTGAGATTAATGAAGGTATGGCTTATGATTGTTTGCCTTTTTAAATTCCTTCCCTTATTTGAAGTCCTTCACCATTGGTTTCAATACACGTTCCTTTTCCAATTATGGTTGCTTGATGCGTGATTACTCTCTTGTTTTAACGAAAAGTTTGTGAATTTGACGGTCACCGGCTTGGTGATAACTGTTTCTGTTCTTTGTTTGGTACAAAATGCCCTATCACTATTTCTTGTCTTTAACTGTTTCTGTTCTTTGTTTGGTAATGATTCATAATTTGTTGAAAGTTCAAAGAAATAAACTATTAAGTAGAAAAAAATTGGATCAGAATAACCTGTCTTTTGGACATAGTTTTGTCAATGCACAAATTATACAAGATACTACACCTCTACTGTACCTATTGGTTAACATTTTTCTCTTAACATGTGCATTTCTCTGGAAGTCTCTGTTTGCAGTTGGGCCAGTTAAGTTCTCACAATATTATTAATTGTTTGGATGCTTATAAGTACTAAGAGTGGTAGTTCTATATAAAAAAAAGTTGGAAGGAACAAAAATATTTACATATTTTGCTTTGATTTGCCAAATGGTGGTGGTCTTTTGATCAAGGGATTTGTGGGACATTTCTTCTAATAATTAAGTTCTAAAAAGATTTGCTTCAGCTGATGTCTTGGTTGCGTTTAGGTAGACTCTTTGGTCCTTTTTTCTTTTTTAAAATAGCTATCAGAATTTGAACCACCTTACGATGCTTACCTTTACTTAGTCACATAGGAAAGCTTGTAGATAGTATCCTAGATAGGTGGTCACCGTGGTTTGGCCATGACGTCAAGGATTATAGCTTGCCCTCTTGACAACTTAGCGAACTCACAGTAATTAAATCTCATGTGCTTTCACTCCATCTGTCACAATGTGGACTTCATACCTTCTGCTCTGGAAAGATGCAACGGTGTGTATATGCTAGTGTAGCAACTTGATGGTAAAAACTACTTGTGAAGTTTGGAAGTCATATGATGGTAATATACCTTAATGTCCTTTATCGGTTTATTAGAAATTTTGGTAGTTTATAGGAATGCCAGTTTTAACAATGTGTTATTTTTGTTAAAAAATTCTTCTGTTTTGAATGATGTTATCAATTTACAGAATGGGAAGTCAAAGAAGAAGGGAAAGAAATTACTCAGCAGTGGGAAGACGACTGGGATGATGATGATGTCAATGACGACTTTTCATTGCAGCTTAGGAGAGAATTAGAGAACCACACCGAGAAGAAATGAGAAGAATTCGGTCACTTGCTAAGAAAAGCGGACATTGGAAAAGTGTAGATGGTATTATGAATATTCAGAAAATTGTGAAACATTGGAGAATTATGAACCATTGGCTCAAAATATGGCATTTATTTTTTTTCATGACCATGATATTGACCACGGATCTTTTAATGGTTCGTTTGCTTGAAAGTTAAATATGAGCCCAAGGGTTGAGAACATCTAATGGAAACATGATTTTAATTTTTAATCATTACTTGGTGACAGGTTCCTGGAAATTTCATGGGATTGGCTAAAATAATGAATTGCTAGCAACATACATTTAATGAAAATGTGCTAATTTATTTTGTTTCAAGTATATGACCATAGAGATGTCTAACAGTGTTTAATTTTTCTGTCTGTACAGATTAGTCATTTTATACTTTGGATGGTTCTGTTAGTTTGGAATGTGAATTAAAAATCATTTCAATCATTAAAATTTATTATCTTTTTATATGGTTAATCATTGACACCATCAGGATTATATTATGTGTATGAAACTGATTAGTAAATCCCCCTTAAAAAATAAAATACCATTATAATTTTATAATACTAGTTATATTGGGGAGATTTGTAGAATCTCTTCCTTTAAATTTATGTTATTAGATGTTAATCCTTCTAATTGGGAGGATGATCAAACTCAAACAAACTCTTCAAAAGAACTCTCCTATTTTTCTTTTCTTTTTTTGATGATATCTAGATGTTTGAAATTCAATAAAACGGTAACAGTTTGAATGGACTTCAATCATTTTCTGTTCTTTTCACCTAAGATGTCGAAAAGAAAAAAAAAACGGCAGTTTTCTCATTTCTGAGACCAAATCCGGGAATCCAGCATCAACAAAGCAGAAGAAATATACAAAAAAGAAAGAATACAGACAAGAACAAAAATAATATTCCTCCCTCTTCTTCTTAATCGCCCATTCTGCACCTTTTTTCCCCAATCACCATAATTTCCAATTCATGGTTGTTACAAACGGTGGCCGTGAATCTCAACCAGCTCCGTCCACTGGTGGCGGAGATGGGAAGTGGTGAATGACCAAAACTCAATGTTTTCCATCTTCATCTTAACTATAAAACAAGCAAAGTAATGCAAATTCTGTAGTTTTCTACTGTCACTAGGAAAAATAAATCTTAATTACAAAAGACTTAAATTTGAATTCCTAAGGAGACATCATTAACTCAATTTGATGAGCCTCATTTGTAATTGTGACACCACTTTCTTCATCCAAAACCAACCCGATTTTCGGGACATCGGCACGAGTTCTACAAATTGGACAAATGGGTGTTTTTAACAACCATGAATCTATGCATTGAGCATGAAAACTATGCTTGCAATTTGGTAAAAATCTGCACTTTTCACCCATTTTGAAATTCTCTAAACAAACAGCACAATCCACTTCACTTGTTTCTCTAACTTTATAATCATAACAAGGAAGTTTCTGCAAATCCTCATCTGACATTTTCTTGCCACCATTATTGCTTCTTCTTTGGATCACATAAATCTCATCATTTTCTCCTCTGAAAGCTCTTCCCACAATACAAAAATGAATCAACACCAAAACAGCTATTCCCACTAGTAATAGTATGACAGAGATTATAATCTCCATTACCATAGTAACTTTTTGTAAAAAACTAAAAACAACCCAGAATTTGTCTTCAAATTTCCAAGGCTGTCTTGCCAAATTTGCTTGGAAAAAAAACTGAGAAAATTTGTGGGGTTTCTTTTTTTAGCACAAATGTTTCAACTTTGCTCTGAAAAATCAGAACTTTGAGGAGATTGATGATAAGTCACTGTCACATTTAGAAATCACTCATCTTATCAAAAAAACAAACCCCAAAATTGTACACACAGGTGTCTGTGAGTTTTTTTTTGGGTGGGTAGATAATGTTAATCTAAAGGAAGCATTTTTCAACAAGTGTCTTGAATTTTGTCCTTTCTTAATCCCCAATTCTCAAAAATAGCCCATAATTCTGAACTTGCGTGTGGACATCTCCAGCTGAAATTACTCATCAACCCTCCATAAATAAGAAAAAGACAGGAAATCAAATCAAGTTTGGCCTCAGAGAAAAGGAAAGTTTTTTCAGCTTTGGTAGAAAGAAAGCTTTTCAAATTAAGGTATCTGAGATTTTGAATGAAATCAAAGGGTATTAAAATTCGACTGTAGAGAAACTCGAATTCCCAATTAAATAAACAGCAAAAAATCTCAGTCAGGGTAATAAATTTTAAGCTTTTGATTTGGAATCTAATGCTAAAAAAAAGTGTGCCTTTTTTTTCCCCAAAAAGAAATTAGTGGGAGAGACAGAAAGAAAGAGCAGGTACCAAAAACCAAACATCTTTATTTCAAAATCATAAACCAAGAAAAAAAAAGAACAAAACTTTGTCTAAGACTTTAGGTAATGATATAATTAAAGAGATTGATAGCTAAAGTTCACCAATGATTAGAATGTTTTTTTTCCATCACCAAAATATTGGTTGTAAGGAATTTGATGCCAATTTCAATTATGTCTTTTCTGACAGGTGTTGTATTATGGTACATGTAAATATTCACAGCCACATGAAAAAAAATAAAATAAGGGGAAGAGCGTCACAGGACATCTTTCTGTGCAAATTTAATGATTAGTTTTATAAAAATAAATAATCAAGAGAATCTAGTCACGTGGAAAGGAAGTCTTATAATAAAGTAAATATAATCTTAATCTAATCTAATCATAGTTAGATTAAATTTCACTGGTGATTGTATTATCTGAGATCATTCACCACAATTATTGAACTTCCATCATTTTTTAATTAATAGATTAATCATTTCCTTCAGAATCAATTAATCTTGAGATGTTTGGTAGGACTAGAAGAAACTATTAAGTCCGAGTTTGTGTAGTTTTTATATTTGATAGACGTGGTTAAATTCAAACAAACCCTCATTTTTTATTGTTTAAAACTATAAGTTTAAGAAAACTAAATCTGAGATAATTAAATATACCTAATAATTGGTGTTTGTTTCTCTCCTATTTTTCTAAACTCACTAATTTTTTCTTTCGTTCCCAGCTTCTTTTTTAATTTGCTCACTTGGTTGTTTTTCTTTTTGCGGTCCTTTTCGTGTTCTAATCTGTAAACTCTAGATACAAAATTAAGTTATCATTGTTAAATCATTAAAAAAAAAAAACTTGAATTTGATGCAAATTTTGACACCTAAACTACTATACACATCTTACTTCAAACACATCACTCATAGATATGTAAATATTGACAAATGAAAAGAGGAAAAAAAACCGTATCAAGGACTAAAATTTGGGGAAGCAGAGACTAAAATAATGAAAGTTAATCGACCAAAACAGACTAAACTTATAAAAATCTCTAATTCAAAATATGTTTTAAATCCTTTTTTTGTTTATTTTTTTAAATTATATGTTCATATATTTGATATTATTATATATCAATGCTTGTTGATATTTTAGATAACATCTGATACTATTATTTTAATATACGCTAACACTTATTGGTAATTCATTTTAAATATTTTTCTATTATATTAAATATTTCAAAATTAACATAATCAATAAATTCAACAAGTGGAATAACATTTCTTATTAAATATAACTTCCATCTTAAAATTAATTGGTAATGAGAGGAGTGACCGTTAGATTTATAAACGTTGTTAGGTCCATTCATCTATTTTTAATGTAGGATCCTGAGAAATTTCAACAAATTACAAATCGCCAATTAATTATTCAAGCCGATGAAAAAATTACAAGTCATTAAAATTGAGACGAGTAGAAAGTTAACATGTGTCTCTAATTTAAATTAAAGATATTAAATTGGCAAATCAAATAATGTCACTTGTCTTTTTCATAGCCCTTGGATAATATAAATTAGTCCAATGAAAATATGACACATGGCGATTTGGGTCCAAATTAAATAAAGCTCATATCTACCAAATGCCCACCAAAAGCTCTATAAATAAAGGAGTTATTCATTCATTTGGCTTTGAAGGCAAAAGAAATTCGAAGACTAAAGACTTTTCAAAGAAGTCTTTGAAGATCGCTTTGAAGCCCTCGTATCGAAGTTCATACTTGTGAGAAAGAATCAAATGAACAATTTATTAGAGATTGTAGCACTAAATACATCAATACAAACGTATTTATTCCGCATTCTAATTTCTTTACTTAGAAATTTCTTTGTGTGAACAATGCCCTCTCAAGATGATGTCTCTTTTGGGTTCACCAATTTTGGGTCAAATCCTATTTTTGGATTAGATGCTCAATTGAGCTTTATTGGGCTCATAATACCATCTCAATAAAACATGAGTTTCCATTTTAAAACCAATTGATAATAAGAGGGTGGTCTTTAGATTTTATAAACGTCTCAGGTCCCTTCATCTATTTTCGATGTGGGATCCTAAACCAATTAAACATTGATATTTCTATTCGTTTAATTTATTTAAGGGATGAAAGTTTGATGTAGTTACTACATGTAAAACATGAGTCTAAACAAAGAAGCTGCAAGTTCTTTGACTTTACCATTCTACCATTACTGACATTAAAAAAGAGCAAGGAGTTTTTAGTCTTTCTGGCCAACTGACTTTTTTTTTTAACAAATCTGGCCAACTGACTTTGCCACCTGTTTTCTTCTTCACGGAAATCGTTATTTTCTATTGTAGAAAATTGGTTCACATTGCCTTTAAAGATCTGCTACTTGATGAATATATAAAAGAATAGAATGTGAGATTGAGCTTGTAATTTTTGAATTCATTACTTCTTGATTAATAAGAGAGATTAACCTTGTGAGAGAGGAGTAGGATATTCGATCCTAACATCTATATTTTCTGGTGTTGATTCTTCTTTTCTATCTCTGTTTTTACTTTGTCCTTGATTATGAGTTCTTAGTTCTTAATTCTTGATTGAATGATACTTAATTTGTGGAATTGTGAGTTTGTTTTAACACTACATTTAAACCTAAAACTGGAATAAATTGCGTATAATATCTATACTATATTAAAAAGCTAAGAAGTTGGTGAAACATTTTTAAGATAAAAATGCTCTCTAGATAATTGACAAATAACATATGTTATCATTTCTCAATGGTTATACAAAATCTATAATTTCAAATTTCAATCTAAAATATGTTTTTTTAAGTAAAAAAAATTACATATTCATCTAAAATCTATTTTTTTTAAGTAAAAGAAATGAAATAAGCTTTAAAAAAATATAAATTTCAAATTTCAAAATATGATAATGATGATTTTATTAATAAATAAATTTCATTTTTTAAAATAAAATAAAAAACGAAAAAAATCATTTTTAAAAAATCTAAAATAAAAAATCAAATCATTATTAATAATTTAAATTTAGATAACAAAATATATATAATTCCCCTGAACAATATCAAAACAATCCATTATTTCAAAATTATAGAAAGATAATCCAATTCACCTTCAAATCAAAATGCTAAAAAAAACTTATTTTTTAAAATCGAATAATTGCAAATAACATATAATCATTTTCCAATAGTTATATGTGTTCTACAATTTCAAATTTAAAAAAATAATCATTTTTCAAAAATCTAAAACTAAAAATGAAATCATTATTAATGATTGGGATTTGATAAAAATATAACTTCTCTTGAACAATTTCAAAACAATCAATTATTTCGAAATTATAGAAAGATAATGCAATTTCACCTCCAAATTATCAAAATACTAAAATTATTTTTTAAAATCAAATAATTGACAAATAACACATATTATCATTTTCCAATAGTTATACATGTTCTATACAATTTCAAATTTCAAAATGAAAAAGAAATTAAATCATTTTAAAAAAATCTAAAACTAAAAATAAAATCATTATTAATAATTGAGATTTAGATAACAAAATATAACTTCTTTCTCAACAATTACAAAACAATTCTTCATTTCGTAATCAAAGATAATGCAATTCACCTTCAAATCAAAATACTCGAAAAAACTTATTTTTTAAGATCAAATAATTGACATATAACACATATTATAATTTTCCAATAGTTATACGTGTTCTACACTTTCAAATTTAAAAAACAAAAAAATAAATAAATCATTTTAAAAACTCTAAAACTAAAAATCAAATCCTTATTAATAATTGAGATTTAGGTAACAAAATATAACTTCTTCTCAACAATTTCAAAACAATCCATTATTTCGAAATTATAGAAAGATTATACAATTCACCTTCAAATCAAAATACTAAAAAAAAACTTATTTTTTAAAATCAAATAATTGACAAATAACACATATTATCATTTTCCAATAGTTATATGTGTTCTACAATTTCAAATTTCAAAAACGAAAAAAAAAATCATTTTTCAAAAATCTAAAACTAAATACCAAATCATTATTAATAATTGACAAAATATAACTTCTCTTGAACAATTTCAAAACAATCCATTATTTCGAAATTATAGAAAGATAATACAATTCACCTTCAAATCAAAATACTAAAAAAACTTATTTTTTAAAATCAAATAATTGACAATTAACATATATTATCATTTTCCAATAGTTATATGTGTTCTACAATTTCAAATTTCAAATTTCAATCTTAAATTTATTTTTCAAATTAAAAAAGAAAATAAGCTTTTAAAAATTAAAATTTTAAAATTAAAATACAAAAAAAATAAAAAAATAAAAAGATATATGATAATGATGATTTTATTAGTTAATAAAATTCATTTTTAAAAAACGCTGTTTAAAGTAAAATCTCAATCTAAAATCTATTTTGTAGGTCAAAAAGGAAATAAACTTTTAAAAATTAAATTAAAATTAAAATCATATATTGAAAAATGGAAAGCTATGATAATGATGATCATATTAGTAAATAAATTTCATTTTTTAAAATGTAAAACTAAAAAAACACCATTACATTAAATTCAGGGAAAGGAAAAGAGAATCTAACTTTCAATCTGATCATGGGAAAGGAATAGGTACATAACCAGTTAAGCTATGTTTATGTTGACTTGAGATAACTTTTAAAAATATTTTTAATAAATAAAATGTTTATTATAATCATGGAAACAAACATGTTTAAAAATTATCTCAAACAGGTCATGAGAAGCCTTCACATTCTCACATAGTAAATAAACACAAGAAATTAAAGTTTTTAAAATATATTATCAAGTTTTTAAGTTCACTTTCATTCTTTAATTTTCAGGTAATACCCAATTTCTTGTGAGATTTGTTTGCTATTCTTCCTCCTCTTCTAATGCTGTCCGAAATAACCTAATCAATTCTTGACCTTGTCAAGTCTGAAAAATACCACAAAAAAAAACATAATACGAAAAAACAGTTAAAATTTTCTGATAATTTTAATAGAAATTTTTGGAAATTTGGCATTTATGGCCTTTATATAAATTATGCACATACAATATTTTCACTGTTCTTAAAAAGATGAGTGTTTGATTATCATAAAAGAAAACAATAATCCTTTAAAAAGAAACCAAGAAAAAAAAAGGAAATTATCTTCAAATCTTCTTCTTCTTCATCATCAATCATTTATATGTTTACTTACAAGTTCAAAAACCGTCTTTAAAAACCACTCACTCTCTTTTATATTTAAAATTTGATACAAAATGGTAAACACCGAGGCAGCTAGGATCGTCGTCGGTATCATCGGTATGTCGTTGAAACCCTAATCAAATCATAATGTAATTTGGAAAAGGTTCTATAACGCAATTGCTTTCTTTTATTGCAGGAAATGTAATCTCTTTTGGTTTGTTCATCTCACCAATGTAAGCATATACATCTCTCTCTCTATATTTTCCTCTCTCTAGAATTAGGGCACAGCTGAGCAGAGCTAATTGATTTATTATCGATAAAAATGGCGGTTGGCAGCCCGACATTTATACAGATATGGAAGAGAAAAGCTGTGGAAGATTTCAAGCCAGATCCTTATGTAGCCACTATCCTAAACTGTGCAATGTGGGTGTTTTATGGAATGCCCTTTGTTCATCCAGACAGCATTCTGGTCGTCACCATCAATGGCGTCGGTCTCTTCATCGAGATCGTTTACGTATCCATCTTCCTCCTCTATTCTCCATGGTCGAAGCGTGTAAGTGCCTGATCTCATCCCTTTCCTTTCTCAAAATCTCATGATCTAACATTCCCTAAAAGGAAAATAAAAATAAAAATTAGTAGATACCACCCTGTTAGTTACTTCCAAATTTTTATTTCTTGTTTTTTATTCCTATTTTTTTTAAAAGAGAAACATGTTTGGTAACAGTTTCTTAAAGAAGAAAAGAAACATAAATGTGTTTAGAAACTTTTTTTTTTCATTTAAAAAAAATAAAAATATGTTGAAATTATTAAAATTTTAAATGAAATATTTAAAAATATTATATCAATATGATTTTTAGATATTTCTAATATATTTTATAAGTCAAAACAGGACAGTATAATATGTATTAACGTGTTGAAAATTCGAGAAACAAGAAACAAGAAATTAGAATTTATTGTTTCTAAAAATTTTACATAATTTTGGGAATGTTTCCAAAAGACGAGAAATAAGAAACAAGGAATCAACAAAAAATGAGAAGGTTACTAATGATCGTTTTTAAAAAAATATTTATAAATATAACAAATTTGTGTGTTGATGAGTGATTTACTATGATGATGTCTGATTTTTTGTTTGTTTATGGGAATTTCAGAAAAGGATATTGATAGCTCTTGTTGTTGAATTAATCTTCTTCGTGGCTGTTGTGTTCATTACATTGCAATTTTTCCATACAACAAAATCAAGATCCGTGATCATTGGTAGTTTGTGTATATTGTTCAATGTTCTTATGTATACTTCGCCATTGACGATTATGGTAAGTCGAAAATTAAGCTTTTTAATTTGCAATATTAACACATGATTAATTATTATTTTTTAAAGCAAATAATCAAATTTTGATATTGAATTTTGATTGTGTTTTTAGAAATTAGTGATTAGAACGAAGAGTGTAAAGTACATGCCGTTTGCTCTCTCACTAGCCAGCTTCTGCAATGGAATCATATGGGTTATCTATGCTCTTCTCAAGCTCGATCCTTTTGTCTTGGTAATTCTTTTTTTACCTTCTATATTCTAAAGTAATGGAGAAATTTATTCTTTTTTAATTTAGGGATGGTCGTAAGTTTATAAAAAAATGATAGCATATTCATTGATATATCATGTCATTTAATTATTTGAACAAAAAATAGAATCATATGAGCTTAGGGTTCAAGACGAATAATACCGTATGAATGTGAAGATTATAAAGACTAGTCATCCGAAACACATTTGGGAAGATCGAATAGCTAAAATCGAGGAACCCTATAAAGGTTATAAGGAATATTCGTGGGGAAATTATAGATAAAAAATAGTGTTTACTATTTCTTAATTATATGTTTCATTTCTATCAGAAAAAACATATCAATAAAATATATGATATATACGAGTTTCATGCAGTTAGGATATAGGTAAAAAATGAAAGATTTCTTTTTGACTCAATCAATAGGCAAATATTATTATAATTGAAAAGAAAACGAGCAAATATTATCCGAAATTTTTGGATGTAAAATTAAAAAGAAGGAATTTAATTAATGTATTGAATTTTGGAAATGAAAATTGGCATTGACAGATTCCGAATGCTTTGGGATCACTTTCTGGGCTGGTACAACTGATTCTGTATGGAACATACTACAGATCAACAAGGTGGGACGAGGACGTGAACCGAAATCCAGAAGTCGAACTATCCGACGTGTAGTTTTCGAACGTCGATCTGTCGATGCGTTTACCATTAGATACCTTCTTTCAAAGAATGGGAGCTTCTTTGAATACCAAACAAAAAAGCAGTATTAGAGCTTTGTTGAAGCCTCAAATAAAATGTAACTCATGTGTTATTTCTAAAGGTAGTCTCATGATATAATCACCAATTGAAAGACTCGTCTTTTGAGTTTAAATCATTGAAGTTAAGTAAAATTAATGTGACAATTTCTGTTATTAAAAAATAAAACATGAATTAAAAAAACATGAAACATGAGACTGCAAACCACATGCTAAATTTTCTACGATATTTTTACATTATAAGTCACTTGATTATCGTTAGTCTTCGGTTGGAACTTACGCCTTTGAATAGAAGGGTTGTTTTCATATTAAATTTTCCATCTTTTACTTTATGTCTGCATGGAAATGGTTTTTAGCTTCTTATTTTCTGAAATATGTTGAAATATGTGGTATTTTTTAAATCGAGATTCCACCAATTTCCTTATGAGATTGGAGAGATTAGACAAATATCTGAGATTGGTAGATGTGTCATTTATAAAAAAATTCAAAACTTTTATTATTTTTAAAATGTCATTTTTTTAAAAACCTCTCTAAAAATATTATCCTTACTATATAAAAGGCTAGATAATTTAGAAACATTTTAGGACTCATTTACCCCTCAATATTTTTGGAATTTACATTATTACCTTTTAATGATTTCACATAATTATATGAAATATTATCAAGAATATCCACATTAATTCACATTTATTCACTAATATCGGTTGTGTTTTTTTAATATCAATTTTGCCCAAAAAACACCATAAATGGCGGTGATCCCATGTTTTCCGTTTTGTACAATTACCATCATGCTCTTTCCTTAAATATTGTAGACCATAATAAATAGAGGGCAGAAAACGTCTTTTCATTGTTCCCTTAAACGGCGCGTAGAGTTAAAGTGGGTAAGTTTGCTAATTTATAAAACATATAAGTATTAATGCTATTATACCTATTTATTATGGTCTAATATGAAATTAACCCTAATTATATTTGTCTTGAATTTTGTAACTCCCATAATTACGTTGACGTCAGTTTTGTTTTTCTTTTTAAATTTTAGTTTCTTTATGGCATACAAGACTAATCATATTCCAAAACTCCCAAAAAATATTGTTTTTAAATACAAAAAAGTACAATGGAAAGCCAAACACTATATCCCAAGACTCTACAAGATAGATTTTTTTTTTACTCTTACAAGATTTCCTCTTCCCTTCAATTATGTGTATGATTTTCATCTCCTTCGAATCTTTCCTTATCTTTCACTTTGTTTTCATTTGAGTCAACATTTTTTATCTCCCATATAATTTTAATTTTAATTTTAATTTTATTTAAACAAATATATGCAATGTTTACTGTATCAATTTTGCCTGAAACTTTTGGTTATGGAAGAGGGTGGATGCCTTGATTGCTTCTTATATTTTTTTAAATTAACGTATATTTTTATTATTATTTAAACTAATTAATTAATTAGATTGATTGATAAATTTTATATAAATTATTTCATCAAATAGGAAAAATAACCTTGACAAAATCTCAAATTTATAAATTTTGAATTTCTAAAATACAACTTAAATATGAAATTGATTAATTTGAAAGACTTAGAATGAAAAAAAATTATTTACTATCTCTAAATTAAAATTCATTTATATTGTTTTATTAAGTTTGAGCTTCCTAGAAACTACTGTCTTACATTAATTTATATACCACTATTAATTTATTTTATAAATTTTTTATTTTACTAAAATATCTCAATATTATGTGCACTTGAGTGAATTTTTACCGTAAGATTACATATTTTTTATATTCATGAAATAAAATATTGATTAAAAACTTAGTAAAAAGTTAAATAACATATATATGAGAGGAGTGGCCCTTAGACTTTATAAATGTCGTTAGGTTCCTTCACCTTTCCGATGTGGGATCTTTAGCATGCCCTTTCAAGATGGTGCGTCTTTTGGGCTCACCAATCTTGGGCCGGATTCCACTTTTGGACTGGATGCTCATTTGAACTTTGTTGGGCTCTGATACCATATTAATAATGTTGGCATCCATCTCAAAACCAATTGGCTATGAAAGGAGTGGCCCTTAGACTTTTTAAATGTTGTTAGGTCCCTTCATCTTTCCGATGTGGGATCCTTAACAGTTACTTCCAATAAAAACTAATAAAAAAATTCACCTACCACTACTACAAATTTGGCCTTAGTTGACACCATCATTTTAATGTTAGTTGATATTTTTGTCATATAGCATCAACTTATATGAATTAGGAGTCAACAAAAAATTATATAAAATAAGAGGAAAAAACAAAAGCGTCAACTCTGAACAATCCCGGAAAAAGGTGATTATTGATGGCGTTTGCGTGTCAACTTTCATGCATCAAAATGTCAAAACGACATCGTTTTTACTTAGCGAAAAATTGTGAATATTGATGCCTTTTGCGTGTCAACTATCTAAATTCTAATGGCGTTTTCGTAAATACTCCAAATTCGATTTTCTCTCTCTCTCTCTCTCTCTCTCTTAACCCTAAAGTTAAAAGAAAAAAATGTTGAATGAAGCCCCAGCCGCAAGAAGAAGGGAGTTTTCTTGTTTTATTTCACCTGTATCACCGCTTCAATGGAGCTCAATCCATCGTCATTCATCGTCGTATTCAGGTGAGTTTTCAAATGAATCTTCTTCTTTAGCATCTCATTTTCCTTATGATCGCGATCGTGATTTTATATTTAGGGATTTGATTTAAAAACAAACTCAATTATATGAAATCTGACTCATGGAATGCTCGATTTCCAGTTACATCTTCGCAACGATACCGATCTTGATTGGGTGCGTTTGGAAAAATCTTTAATTTCTATGTTTTTTCGTGAATTCCCGGGAATATGAGAGTTAAATTGGTAAAAAAAAACTTGATGTTTGATACTTTTTTTGTTCGGTGCACGTGTGTTTCTGAAAAATCATGAAGAAATTGAAGAGGAAAATGCTAGGGTTGAGTTTTTGTGCTGAGGATTTCGATATTGTAGGTCTTTATTACCATGTCAACGAGGAACATCCGGTGGAAGTTAAGAATATGGTATGACCGATCTATAATATTTTGTATCAAATTCCCATTCGTATTAATCTCAAAATGATCATTTTTTATTGATTATCATGTTTTTATTATTAAAGCTTTCTTTGATGATAAATGTGGATTTTTGTTTTAGCTTTCACCCCTAGCAGTGATATGGATATCACGATTTAATATATGAACCAGGTAGAATAAATGTTATGATGTTTGATCAATAATGTTCTCCATTGTTTCAACCTAAGTTGAAATTTAATTCATTGTTTGGATTTATAAGGTGTTCTTCGTTGTGCTATTTTCTTGACTTGAGGCAAAGAAGAGTTTCACATTCGAAGGAATTGTCTAGGTTGCTACAGAATTGTCATCCCGGCCTGCCATGCTCTTTCTTTTTTTAATCATATTTCATTTTTCGAGTCCTAAA
The DNA here is from genome assembly GCA_028015215.1 of Gynostemma pentaphyllum. NCBI lineage: Eukaryota > Viridiplantae > Streptophyta > Magnoliopsida > Cucurbitales > Cucurbitaceae > Gynostemma > Gynostemma pentaphyllum. The sequence continues at coordinate 47,398,498 of CM051346.1, read as the reverse complement.
TCTTTGAAGAATGTGAGTATAATTTTATATGAATAGTTGTTCATTTACTACTATGGAAAGTCTATTTGTTAGCAAATATATCAGCTTGATATTGTTGTTTGTATTTTTATAATTAAGTTAAAATTATTGTATTTTTATTTTCTAAGGTAAAGAATTGATGCTAACTCTAGGCATTGTGGTAAAGAAAAGAAAGAAAGAAAAGTTGAATCAATGAAGGGTATTTTGAATTTTTTTTAAAATTATCTTTGCTTATGGAATTCATATGTTCAGCAAAATAAATAATATAAGGGGAGTCTTTCATCAATATGTGGAGTACCAAGAACCCAGAGGTAAAGAAAGACAATGTAGTATTATTTTTGTGGTTTGATGTGTTTTTTTTTATTGTTTCATTACTTAGTTGCAATAGCCATGTTTAACAATTCTTTTTTATTTGTGTAAGTTGTACAAGCTGTTTACTACTTAAAGAGAAGGGTTTCATGATGGAATATGATGTAGCATTGCTTTTGCAAGTGCCCTGGAAACGGCGGGGGAGGGAAAAACTAACAAGAGTTTTGTGTTGTAGATTTCTGAAATTTATGAAGAAGATTGCTTTGGGGGAACACTTAAAGACAACACAACACCTTCAAGTCTCATTGTGAGATTAGAATTAGAATTAATTGTTACTTTTAGTAGTCCTTGAACTCATTTTGTAGTTTGGATAAGTTATAATTAATTGTTTGTTAATTTATAACTATGTAGTTATTGGTATGTTAAAGTTAATATCGAGATTACAATTTGCTGTTGAAACTTGAGGTTGAAGAGTGTTTTGATATATGAGAATATTAAAAAATTGTGCATGTAGGTTTATAATGAAATGTAAAATATTTACGAATTTTTTTTTGTGATTTAAGATTTAAAGTTGACGTGCAATAATTGTCAATATATAATTATATAGTCGACAATCAAAATACGTCAACATTATAAATAAATATTGATTATTTTTATCAGTCAACAACGATGTAAAGTTGACACGTTTTATGAAAAATGACATGCGATTAGATGACGCCACAAAAGTGTTGCGTATTTTCATTGTTGACGCGTACTGCATGTCAACTAACGTCAAATTTGTAGTAGTGTACATGTGTATTTTTTAGAAAATTTTAATCAAATTTAAACATTATTTTATTAAAGAATAAAAAAAAGCTCAAAATTTTACGTACATCACATATATCAATAATCTAAATGTTATATTACTAAAATATATTATCTATTAAAACATATTATCTAAATGTTATATTACGTGGTAAAGACTAGTTTAAAAAAAAAGGTTATGAAACTTATCTTATTGGACATTTGGCTAAGGTTTTTAAATCTTCCGAAGGTCTATAAATAATAAAAAATATTGTCAAAATAAAAAATAAAGCCACATACCTTAATATAATATCAATAGAATCCAATACTATAATTATCTAAAAATGGTAAGAGGAAAACAACTTACAAATTACAAAACAATGAACTTTTTGCCAACCAATTTCAACACCAAGACACATTACGTTAAAACATAAGACTTGTCTAAAGTTGTAAAGATAGCACACTAGCTGACTTTCTTCAACTGATATATTTGACAAAATAAGGAAGTTAACAAGCTAACTATCCACCATTAGTTAGCTAAAATCAGTTGAAGATATTTTAGAAGTTAAAAATCAGTTCATGAGTTTGTTACAATTAATATGTTATTTACCATTTGTACCTAACTCTTCTATAAATGAGTTCTGTACTTTTTGATCATCAATTAATGAAAATCTATCTCTTATGATCAACTTGAACTCCTCTCTCTCTCTCTATACTTTCATATGGTATCAGCCTAACTCCGATCCAATCTTCCGCTACTCTATCCTCAATCCTCTCATGGCGTCATCTTCAACATATGAAGAAACTACTGTAACAACTACTCCTTCTGACAGTCTTGTCAATCTTGGAATTCGCACTAAAACAGTGAAGCTTGGAGATGACAACTTCCTAATCTGGAGACTTCAGATCTTGACAACCATTGAAGGTCACGGACTTGAAGAGTTCATTGATCAAGAGTATGTACCTCCTTCCAAATACATTTTACCTGCTGGACATGAAGGAACTATTTACTAAATATGCGGAATTTCTTTAGTAAATTAATTAACGATTAATTACGGATCCGTTAATAACATGCAATTGTGATCAAATCGTAATATAAATATAAGGTTTTTCGAAAAAACTTACATTGTAGATTTATGGAGAATCGGTTGGGGTTTCGCTTTACAACATCAACCACTTCACCAAGCCTTCTATGCTATATCCCGATCACAAACCAACCGACTTGTGGAATCGAACCCAGAAAAAGCGAATAAGAAGAAAAATTCTTCTTATTTTTCTATGCCAAAATCGGCAATGGGGAGACTAAAAGAGAGAATTTTGATAAATATCAAAGTATCAAATATGAGCACCCAATGGTCATATTTATAAGAAAAATAAGGGTTTGTTTCCTAATCAAATTAGGATTCTTATTTCTTTTAAATTAAATAATCAAATTATTTAAATAAAATAAAAAAAAAAAAAAAATGCTCGAGACATTATCAAAATTAGGAAATCAAAAATTTCCTTTTAATCTTGACATGTGGCGTGAGCTTTTTGACTTTATCTCTTTTTTTTTTTTTATTTAATATTTATCTTATCTTATGTAATTAAAATTAGAAAAAATCAAATAATTTATTTCTAATTAACTACATAAATTCAGAAAGTTCATAAAATAATTAATATGGGATCAAATCCATTTAATTAATTATTTTGGATAAAATATTAATTTGTTTCATAAAACAAATATATTTAATTCTCTCCCCCTTTTTTTTATTATTAATTAAATAAACTCATTATTTAATTAATAATATTCATTATTAATTTCTATTTAAATAAACTCATTATTTAAATAATTAATAATATTAATATTAATTTCCATTTAAATAAACATTTTATTTAAACAATTAATATATCCCTTTTATTTAAGTAATTTAATTACTTAAATATAATTCTTTCTTCCTAGTTAAATTAATAACTTGGTTAGTATACAATGATGTATGGGGTGTGCCGGGCCTACGATGGACCTATAGATCATGGGCTCCAATAATTATTGATTTATTAATTAAACTCATTAATTAATTAATCATAATTATTAACTTAGGGTAATTCCACTATAAACCCTAAGTTGAACCCCTACTATAGATGGGTTATGTCCATTTGTTATTAAGTTTGTTTTGACATATCCTTCACGTGGTAATCTCATAATTACAACCGGGTCAAAAATTACCGTTTTACCCTGGTAATTATCTCTTTTATCCTTGTGTACCGATGATTCTCTAATGAACATTTTTCTATAGTTTTCAAGTCCAAACCATCCTTCTCGAGCCAGTGGAAGGTGAGGCCTAAGTTAAAGATAGATGGGTTATCGCTCAAACACTTTCATTTGTTTTAGGAAAGTTATGAATGCCATCTTGTATAGAAATGTGTATTCCCAAGCACCAATTTAGTCATTTCCCGAAACGGGAGTTTATCGAGTGTATCAACGGATCACCTTCAACTATGTGAATCAAAGGAAAAGACTTCTTAGTGTGAGTTCACAACATACTCGGGGTGATCGAATCTTAATAACGTAAATTTGATATTATAAATCATTTCCTATAACGGTGTTATTTAGGAATTGATTTATTATCCTGGTCCCATCTTATATAAACTCATTATATATGATGTTTCCACTTGCATCTACATCATGCTAATGATTTGGATCAAATCGGTGAACAACATCAAAGGTGTACCAAATGAAAGGTTTCCTAATCTGTTTGGTAGACTATTTGAGTTACTATCTTGGACTAGATCCACTTTTATATCTCATAGTAGTCAAGATTACGAAACTTTCCCTGGAATTTTCCATTAATGTTTGAATATTTAACGAATATCAACATATAATAAATTGCACAAAATTCACTAAAATAATACTTTTATTTATTCATAAAATATTCTATTACAAATTACGAATTCTAGGGCATAAATCCCAACAGGACAAACTACCAAATCTTTGAATCCTGCGTTTACAAAATGGAAACTTCAAGACAAACTTCTGTCATCTTGGCTTCTTGGTTCCATGACAGAAAGTACTCTTTGGTAACCTATGTTATTGATGTACATGGAAAATATGGGCTTGTATTACTTCTTTATTTGCAACAGAAAACATGGCAAAAGTAATGCAATTCAAGTCCAAAATCGTGCTAAAGAAAAAACTGGGTATCCTCAAAGACTATCTTGCCAAAATGAAATCTTTGGTAAATTCTCTAACATCTGTGGGTCATAAAATCCCAACCCAAGATCATATCATGTGTATTCTTCAAGGTCTAAGGGCTGAATTTGATTCTATAGTTTCTGTCATTTCTGCTAAAACCACAAAACAATCCATTTAAGAAGTCACTGCTTTACTAATGTCACATAAAGTAAGATTAGATAGGAATGTGAGTAATGAAGGTTCTGCTCCATCTGTCAATCTTACAACTAATCATTATGAAAGGAAGGATAATGGAGGAGGTTCTTCTGCAAATCAGAGGAATGGAAATATCACCTATACTGCTAATCGTGGCAAAGGAAAAGGGTGTGGAGGAAGGAATTGGCATACAAATAACAGACTACAATGTCAAATGTGTGGCAAATTTGGCCATACTTCTCCTAAATGTTACTTCAGATTTGATCCAAATCATCATGGTCCTGCTCAAAATCCAAATCAAAATGGGAATTCTTCAATATCACAGACTCACAACAATGGCAATCACATGACGACATACTTGACTTCCCAAACTGCTTCTAATGATACCAATTGGTTTCCAGACTCAGGGGCTACTAATCATGTGACTAATTATATTGAACAACAAATCGGGAATTGTTTGAGAATATACAGTGGGTGGAACCGTTTAACAATTCATCATAGAAGTTCATCTCTTCTCGCTAAATGTTCTAAACCTTTTCTGCTCAACAATATGCTTCATGTCCCTCAAATAACCAAAAATCTAATCTGTGTCAGTCAATTTGCAAAAGAAAATAATGTCTATTTTGAGTTTCATTCTTCTGTTTGTTTTGTGAAGGACAATACCAATGGCCAGGTTCTACTTCAGGGGGATCTTCATGAAGGACTTTATAGGTTCAATTTGCAAAAGCATCATTCCAATATTGCTATGTCACAACCTGTCAAAGCCCTCTCTTTCAACTCTGTTTCTTCAAAATCTAATGTCAATACTACAACATTAGATTCTTGTAATTCTTTAAAAATTTGGCATAGAAGATTAGGCCATGCGAATCCTGTTATTATAAAACAGGCTCTTCAATCTTGTAATACTTCTATTCCATCCAATAAAACTTTCTCATTTTGTCATTCTTGTCCCCTTGCTAAAAGTCACAAACTTCCTTTTTCTGATTCAACAACCATATACACTGCTCCCTTACAACTTGTCACTTCTGACTTATAGGGACCTTCTCATATAACATCTTCTCATATAACATCTAGAAATGGCCATAAATACTACATTAGTTTTGTTGATGTATACTCTAGATATACTTGGATTTACTTCTTACAAGCAAAATATGAAGCCTTACAAGCCTTTATCCAATTTAAGACCCTTGTTGAAAACCTTCTAAATACCAAGATTAAAATGCTACAAACTGATTGGGGGGGGGGGGAATTTCGAGCTTTTACTTCCATACTAAAGAGTCATGGCATCTTACATAGACTCACATGTTCCCCACACTTCTGAGCAAAATGGTATTATAGAAAGGAAACATAGACATATAGTAGAATCTGGTTTAGCCATGTTATCTCAAGCCTCTTTACCTATGCAATTTTGGGATGATGCTTTTACAACTTCTGTTTTTATCATTAACAGATTACCTACTAAAGTCTTGCATGATATCTCTCCTCTTGAGAAACTATTTGCCACTAAACCAGATTACTCTTCTCTAAAAACTTTTGGCTGCAGCTGTTATCCTCTCTTAAGACCATATCATAGTCATAAAATGCAATATAGATCTACCAAGTGTACATTTCTAGGCTATAGTTTTCAGCATAAAGGATACAAATGTTTGTCTTCTGATGGTAGACTATATATCTCAAGACATGTTCAATTTGATGAATTATCTTTTCCTTACAAACATTTTTCAAAATCTCCCTCTGACACTTCCAATCAGGATATCTACATTGGTCAAATCCTAATTTTGTCTAACCAAAATATTACAGGTCCTTCACTAGTTCCTTTATCATCTAGTCTGTCAAACAGTAGTCTCCCTTCTCTGTCCCATTTGACAAATGATACTGTTTCTGACAATCCAACCTTATCAACTTTCCACCCTAACCTTTCTGTCCTACAAGCTGTTCCTACTACTTTACCCACTTCTACTATGACTATTGATAAACCTGTACCTATTTCTCATGTTTCTTCTCATGGACAAAATAATCACTCAATGGTTACAAGGGCCAAGAATGGAATCCATAAGTCCAAAGTCATTTTACAGGTTAATTTTCAAGAAATTGAACCAAAGTCAGTAAAAGAAGCTTTACTTTGTCCTCACTGGCAGCAAGCTATGCAGGAATAATACAATGCTCTCATGAAAAATAAGACATGGAGTCTTGTTTCCAGACCATTAGACAGAAAAATTGTTGGATGCAAGTGGGTTTTTAAGATCAAAAGATACTCAGATGGTTCTATTGCAAGATATAAAGCTAGACTTGTGGCTAAGGGGTTCCATCAGCAAACAGACATTGACTATAATGAAACCTTTAGTCCAGTGGTGAAGCCAACAACTATTAGAGTTTTATTGACTCTTGCTTTGTCTAAAGGCTGGGAATTGAGGCAACTAGATATCAATAATGCATTTCTTCATGGTATTCTTCAAGAAGATGTCTTAATGGAGCAACCTGTAGGCTTTGATACACATGCTTCAACTATGGTCTGCAAACTCCATAAAGCCTTATATGGACTGAAACAGGCTCCAAGGGCATGGTTTGAAAGATTAAGTGAATTTCTTCTTCAAACAGGTTTCACTAGCTCCAAGGCTGACATTTCTTTTTTTACAAAGTTCTCCTCCACTGATTGCACCTATATCCTTGTTTATGTAGACGACATCATTATCACTGGCAGCTCTTCTCTTGCAATCAACAATCTTATCTTATCTCTTCACAACACATTTGCTCTTAAGGACTTGGGAAGACTAAGTTTTTTTTTTGGGAGTGGAGGTATCTTACACAGAAAAAGGAGATATGTTGTTGTCTCAGTCTAAGTACTTTACTGATCTATTGGAGAAGACAAAGATGTTGGATGTGAATTCCATTTCCACACCTATGATTAGCAAACTTCCTATCTGCTATAGGGAGTGAAGATTTTCCTGATGTTACTCTATATAGAAGTGTGATTGGCTCTTTACAATATGCAACAATCACAAGACCTGATATATCATATTCTATCAATAAACTGTGTCAATTTATGCACAAGCCTAAACTCATACACTGGAATGCTGTTAAAAGGCTACTGAGGTATATTAAAGGTACTCTTCATCATGGTATCTTCTTCACCAAATCGAGCACATTGAATCTCCAAGCTTATGCTGATGCAGACTGAGCATCTGATCCAGACGACAGGAAATCCACCTCAAGTTTTTGTGTCTTTCTTGGCAGTATTCCCATTTCATGGTCATCACGGAAACAACATACCATCTCTCGCTCAAGTACTGAGGCAGAATTTCGTAGTGTTGCTCATGCCTCTGCAGAACTCATTTGGTTACAAACTCTTCTTTAAGAACTCAAGATCATGACCACACATTCTCCAATTCTTTGGTGTGACAATTTGAGCACAGTACATCTTAGTGCTAATCCAATCTTACATTCTAGAACTAAACATGTGGAGATTGATATCTATTTTGTAAGGGATCTAGTACTTAAGAAGAAGCTCCGTGTGCAACATTTACCATCTAGTGAACAGGTAACATTCTTACCAAGCCATTGTCTCATTCATCCTTTCTCAAATGGTGTCCAAGATTAAAAGTTCTGTCAGCATCGGACATTGGCTTGCGGGGGGATGTAAAGATAGCACACTAGCTGACTTTCTTCAACTGATATATTTGACAAAATAAGGAAGTTAACAAGCTAACTATCCACCATTAGTTAGCTAAAATCAGTTGAAGATATTTTAGAAGTTAAAAATCAGTTCATGAGTTTGTTACAATTAATATGTTATTTACCATTTGTACCTAACTCTTATATAAATGAGTTTTGTACTTTTTGATCATCAATTAATGAAAATCTATCTCTTATGATCAACTTGAACTCTCTCTCTCTCTCTATACTTTCATAAAAGTATTAGAATATATTAGGAGAGAGATGACTCGAACCTTTAATCTTAACAGAAGATAGCATGTATATTTAACAAGTTGAACTATACTCCGTCGGTAAAATCCTTTATTCATCGATTATAGTCACTTACTACCTTGATAATTATGACATACATACATTTGAAAGCATACAATTGGAAAACAAATCTATTCACCTACTCTTCCAACTACATTTCATGTTCGACATTAATAATGGTCCTATTAATAGAAGGTTTATTTATTTATTTTATTTTTTTATAAAAAATTTATAATTCAAAATCCTTATATAGATTTTCCCGGAAAATCTGATGATATTTCACCGAACCAATTGCTGAAGTCTTTCTCGCACCCTCGAAGTCTCTACTCCGACTCTTGAAATCTTGGCCTGCAAATTAGAAATCCGATCTTAGTCTCACCAGAGGTTTTGAAGTTTAATATTATTATTACTTTGATGATTAAAGGACTGAATAGTTTATGGAGAAAGAGAGTTCATATGTTGGTTTGATAGCTAGATTAATTAAATTTTGATCTCAAAATTTGACATTTTATCATGGAAAAATTACAAAAATCGCCTCTGAAATATATGGATTGTAACCATCACACATTTGAACTTTCAATTTTCACAATTGATCATTTAAATTTTTAAAAAGTCATTGTTGGTATGAGTAGGAGCGAGATCGGAAAAGAATTACTTGCCCCATGAGAATTTTGGGGGCTGGGTCAGGATGAGGATGAGGGGCTCAAGGACCGACCCCATAGAGATTTTATAATAATGATTATTTAAATTAAAATTTTAAATAGAGAATAATTTGTTAAATTAAAAATTTATAGGTCCAATTTTAATATGATAAAAAGTTTAGGGCTTAATTAATTACGTAAATTAAAAGTTTGCATGTATAATTGACAACCCCTATAGTTCAAAGATGACTTGTACAATTTTTTTTTTGAATGACGACAAATTTTAAAAGTTCCACATTTTAAGTTCACAAGTTTTACTTAGGTTTCAGTCCCTCATATTATCTCTCTTTTATATTTTAACCAAAAATCTACTTGATACTATTTTTTTTATTTATAATATTAAGAGTAGATAGGTCAAGTTTATAGTTAGATAATAAAATGTGTAATCGTACTAATTTGATTAATGATAAACAGTGAAATTATTAAGTAGAAGTGAAGGGGTGGAAAGATTAGCATCTTAATCATTCTACAATCTACTCACATCACAGGAGGGACCGAACATAATGTCACATTAATTCAACGTTAAAAGAAATTAGACAGACAAATAACACGAGGGAAGCCAAAATATAATACCATACAAAAAAATAGTAAATTAAAACAGAAATTACATTTAAAAAAAAAAAAAAGATTAAAACCATAATTTAATTAATAAATTACCTGAGCATGAAGGGAATGAAAAATCTTATTTCCAAGAGTGGAACAGCTGGCGCTAACAACTTGACCTCCTTCTTCTTCAACAATGCTAATAAGTTGATTAAACATAAACTTCTTTTTGAGCCCACTAATCACTATTACTTCTATTCCATTATTGCTTTTCAATTCTCTTAATTCCACCAATGGCAACATTGAATCATCATCATCATCAATGGGCCCAAATTGATCATATTTTTCTTTTTCTTCCATAGCTAAAACCTCTTTCTTTTTCTCCTCCAATTTCTCTACTTTTTCTTTTAACTCTTTTATGTATGAGATAACACACGAGATTTGTTTCTCTTGTGATAAATTATTCTATATGAACCAGGAAAAAAAAACAATTATTAATTATCTATAAGTCTATAACTAAAGACGGGACTGCAAAATTTATAAAGCTATTTTTAAGAAATAAATGGAACGCGCAGAATAGAAAAAAAATATATACTAAAATGTAGATCTACCCCAGGTTATAATTTGGAGGATGGATAAATGAAAAGGGAGAGAGAACCTTAGATGTATTTAAGTGAGTAGGAGGAACAAGAGAAATAAGATTAGAGCAAAGAGATTTCATTTGAATTCTCCGGTTTTTCTCGACCATTTTACGGTCGATTTTCTTCGTCATTTAGAAGCACCTTCTTTCAATTTTTAAGAACTTAAAAAAAAAATGGAGAGAGAAAGTAGATAGTACATAGGAGAGAGAGAGAGAGTAGAATGGGTTGTTTATATAGTAAAATCATGGAAGGGGAGGAAGATAAGGTGAGGGGCTGGATATGAAGAGGATAAGGGAGTGTAAAAGGTGGTAACGTGGAACCATACGATGTTGCTTTTGGGGGAAATAGGTGGAGCCATCGACGGTTCTAAATGGACTAAATTCATCCTTTTTAACGATATTTTGTTTTCTTTTATGTTTATGTTTATGTTTTTTTTTTTTTTTTTTTTATTATTTGAATGTCTGGCTGTCATTGGCAAAAAATCTAATCACAGACCGTTGGGTTGTTTCTCCAGACTGCGTTTTATTAAACCCGCGCTTTCACCGGCCACTTTTTTCTTTTTCTTTGGTTAAATTGAAGGACCAATTGTTCTCCCTTTGGTCTACTTTGACATTTCATCTCTTTCAAAAAAAAAATCTTGGCTACACCTCTATTTGAGGTATGTTCCAATTTAATACTCGTATACTATGGTAAAAATAACTTGTATAACATCTTCGTTGTTACAAAAGTTAATTGATTATCCATGTGTTCGTTTTTTGTGATCATGACAACCACATGACAAAGACAAAACACAAGATGTAATCTTAACTAATGTATAAAGGTAGAGTTTTATCTTATGTGAGCTTTTATCAAATCATAGGGGCTCAATTAAAAATTTTAAAACCATGAGAATTAAATTGGCAGACCTCAAATCATAGGGAGTAAATTGAAAATATTAAAACCATAAAAACTAAATGTTAAGTTGATTGTACTTTTAAACTTTCAATGTTACCCTTATAGTTTAATTTACGTTTAAACTTTAAGACTTATTGTCACGTCAACACGGTCGCTAATTTAGTCAAATTTCTTTTAATGTTTACGAAATCAAAAAATTCCATCCCATAATATTGAGATGCCTACAATTAACCCTCTCAAATTTTATTTTGTAATAGAAATTTTATATTGACGTGATGTTGTAAGATTATTAAAAGTTTAAGAGTAGTGGGTGATATTGCAATAATTTCAAAAGTTTAAGGGCATATGATAAAATTAAAACTTTAAAAGTTACATCACAAATGCTTCATAGTTTAGAGGAGGGTTAGGATTTAATGATTTACCCTTTTTTTTACTAATACTTTTGTGTTTTTATTGTCTCATACTCTCTTTTTTATGTAAGATATATAAAACTGAACATTATAATGTGAATACAAAATAAAAGGAAATTACATCTTGATTGATAACAATTTTTAAATATTGTCATTTGTCAAGTAATAATAATTTTTTTTCAAAAAATATGAGAAAAACAAAGTTTTAAAAACAGTCATACTGATATGTTTCATTTGAAATTTATAAATACAATATTCAAATAATTATCACATGGCAGGAGTTATATTAAAAAAACATAAAAAATATTTGAATCTTTCAAAAAATAGCCTTTAGAAAATAAAGCAATAACGAAAAAAAAGAGAAAAGAACATAGGATTGAATTTGGAAGTGAAATATTAAATTAGTTAAGAATAAGATAAGAATAAAATGCATGATGACAGCAATAAAGACGTAAGGGCAAACGTCAATGAGAATGAATAGGATCATCCCAATTTTAAAGCGTGGAGGAATATTTTGTATCATTCAATTTTTTTTTATGTTATAATTTTGATTTTTTCATTTCTCAAAACCTTAATATTCCTTTATTTAGCAAAATTTCATTGGGTGACAGATTTTTATACAATGTTTATAAAAATATTAACTCAAAAAAGTATTTACAAATATAGCAATTTTTATCATGTTTATCAGTGATAAACAGTGATTTATGTGTTTATCAGTGATAAACTTAGTGTAAAAATATGTAATTCAATGTCTATCAGTGATAAAGCTGATCAAAATTTACTATATTTACAAATATTTTTTTGAGCTTTTATTTTTATAAATATTATTAAAAAATTTGTTAGATTTACAAATGCTAGATTTAAGCTGATCAAAAATAGTAAACGGGATGATGTCTTTGACCAATTTTGTTTGACCAAAAGAAAAAAGGTGGGACCCTCGCCGTGGATGGATGTTACTATACTATCCTTCTATGCAACTGCCGTACAGTAGTAAATTCAAATTACGCTTCTTTGAGAACACACACCACAAGAATCATAATAATTTCTTTCATTTTGAAATTTCAATTTTCCACAATTTTTTTTAATTAATTTTCCAAAACTTAATCGATATTGTTGTTGCGTAAAAATAGAGAGCTTCCACGTATGCAACGAATTTAATATATGAGACGAGTCGGAGGTAGTGCGCTACTTTGACGGCGTGCTACGTAACGTAGGTACCTGCACAGGAAAGGAACAAAGCACCGGTGTGGTGCCAGCCTAACACCCTCTAATATTAAAATCAGAGCAAGTAGAGCTTGTTTGCCAGAGAGAATTGTACTAGAAATTAGTTACCTAATGAATGAATTTCTTCTCCTATTTATAGGAGAATAGGTTGATAACATCATTGTGCCACGTGTCGCGTCGACATGGGCCCAGTGTTGCTTCTCAATTACGTGTTTCTTGCGGGTTACGCCACATGTCATTTCCTAATTGGATACTTGCATTCGGTTTAAATAAGTCTATGTCGGAGACTGCGTAGCCAGGTCTTATTGGGTGCGTAGACTTTATGACTATGCAATGTGATCAGACGAGGTGTCCAGGTACTATGCTCAGACGAGGTGCCCAGGTACTATGCTCAGACGGCGTGCCAGGCACTGTGCTCAGACAGCGTGCCCAGGTATTGTGCTCATAGTTATATTAAATTTCACTGGTGATTGGATTGTCTAAGATCATTCACCACAATTCTTGAACTTCCATCATTTTTTAATTAATAGATTAATCATTTTCTTCATAATTAATCAATTAATCTTGAGACATTTGGTAGGACTAGAAGAAATTGTTAAGTTCGAGTTTGTGTAGTTCTTGTATTTGGTGGATGTGGTTAAATTCTAACAAACCCTCACTTTTATTATTTAAAACTCATAAGTTTAAGAAAACTAAATCTGAGATAATTAAACATACCTAATAAATATAGATTAGGTTAATGAAGTCTAACTCATCCTACTTTTACTAAATAAATACGGGTTAATTAATTATTCTTATATTGATTCCTACGGTAATCAATTATTTTAAAAATTTGCTCACATTGGTTAGTTATTTACTTTTATGCTGAAGATAATATTTTGATCTATGAATATGTTCTAATCTCTAAACTCTAGATACAAAATTAAGCTATCATTGTTAAATCATTTAAAAAAAAACTTGAATTTGATGCAAATTTTGACACCTAAACTACTATACACATCTTACTTCAAACACATCGCTCATAGATATGTAAATATTGACAAATGAAAAGAGAAAAAAAAAACCCCATGTCAAGGACTAAAATTTAGGGAAGCAGGGAATAAAATAATGAAAGTTAATGAACCAAAACAGAATAAACTTATAAAAATCTATAATTCAAAATATGTTTTAAATCCTTTTTTTGTTTATTTTTTTTAAATTATATGTTCATATATTTGATAGTATTATATATCAATGTTTGTTGATATTTTAGATAACATCTGCTACTATTATTTTAATATACGCTAACACTTATTGGTAATTCATTTTAAATATTTTTCTATTACATTAAATATTTCAAAATTGACATAATCAATAAATTCAACAAGTGGAATAAAATTTCTTATTAAACATAGACTTCCATTTTAAAACTAATTGGTAATGAGAGAAGTGACTCTTAGATTTATAAACATCGTTGGGTCCATTCATCTGTTTTTTATGTAGCATCCTTAACATGCCCTCTTAAGATGGTGTCTCTTTTGGGTTCACCAATCTTGGGTCTAATCCCATTTTTGGATCAGATGCTCGATTGAGCTTTGTTGGGCTCTTAATACCATCTTAATAAAACATGAGCTTCCATCTTAAAACCAATTGATAATGAGAGGGGTGGTTTTTAGACTTTTTAAACGTTGTTAGGTCCCCTCATCTATTTTCGATATGGAATCCTTAACAAATTAAACATTGATATTTCTATTCGTTTAATTTATTTAACGGATGAAAGTTTGATTTAGTTACTACATTTAAACCTAAAACTCGAATAATTGTGTATAATATCTATATCTATACTATATTAAAAAGGTAAGTAGTTGGGGAAACATTTGTAGAGATAATTGACAAATTACACATATTATCATTTCCCAATGGTTTTATGAAATCTATCATTTCAAATTTCAATCTAAAATCTTTTTTTTAGTAAAAAAAAAAAATAGTTTTTTAAAATCATTATTAGTAAAATTAATTTTAGTTTTTAAAAATTAAAAAGTAAAAAAAAATACGTATTCATCTCAAATCTATTTTTTAAGTAGGAAATAAGCTTTAAAAAAATATAAATTTCAAAATATAATAATACGATTTTATTAATAAATAATTTTCATTTTTGAAAATAAAATAAAAAA
This sequence comes from Gynostemma pentaphyllum, assembly GCA_028015215.1. Taxonomy (NCBI): domain Eukaryota; kingdom Viridiplantae; phylum Streptophyta; class Magnoliopsida; order Cucurbitales; family Cucurbitaceae; genus Gynostemma; species Gynostemma pentaphyllum. The sequence goes on along the minus strand of CM051346.1, from coordinate 47,383,492 downwards.
CGAAAACAAAAACAAAATCTAAAACAAAAAATCAAATCATTATTAATAATTCAAATTTAGATAACAAAATATATAACTTCTCCTGAACAATTTCAAAACAAATCCATTATTTCGAAATTATTATAAAGATAATGCAATTCACCTTCAAATCAAAATACTCAAAAAACTTATTTTTTAAAATCAAATAATTGACAAATAACACATATTATCATTTTCCAATAGTTATACGTGTTCTACAATTTCAAATTTCAAAAATATTTTCAATAAATAAAATGTTTTTTTATAATCATTAAAAAAAATATTTAAAAACTATCCCAAACAGGTCATGAGAAGCTGAACATGTGGAAATAAACCGAAGAAATTAAAGGTTTTAAAATATATTATCTAGTTTTTAAGTTCACTTTCATTCTTTAATTTTCAGGTATACCCAATTTCTTGTGAGATTTGTTTGCTATTCTTCCTCCTCTTCTAATGCTGTCCGAAATAACCTAATCAATCCTTGACCTTGTCAACTCTGAAAAACAGCACTAAAAAAAAACATAATACAAACAAACAGTTTTTTTTTTTTTGATAATTTAATAATTTTTTTGGAAATTTGGCTTTTAGGACCTTTATATAAAATATGCACATACAATAATTTCACTGTTCTTAAAAAGATGAGTGTTTGATTATCATAAAAGAAAACAATAATCCCTTGAAAAGAAACCAAGAAAAAGGAAATTATCTTCAAATCTTCCTCTTCTTCATCATCTATTTGTTTACTTACAAGTTCAAAAACCGTATTTAAAAATCACTCACTCTTTTTTATATTTAAAATTTGATACAAAATGGTAAACACCGAGGGAGCTAGGATCGTCGTCGGTATCATCGGTACGTCGTTGAAACCCTAATGAAATCATAATGTAATTTGAAAAAGGTTCTATAACGCAATTGCTTTCTTTTATTGCAGGAAATGTAATCTCTTTTGGTTTGTTCATCTCACCAATGTAAGCATATACATCTCTCTCTCTCTCTCTTCTCTCTCTCTCAATATATATATATTTTCTCGCTCTCTAGAATTAGGGCACAACTGAGTAGACCTAATTGATTTATTATCGATAAAAATGGCGGTTGGAAGCCCGACATTCATACTGATATGGAAGAGAAAAGCAGTGGAAGATTTCAAGCCAGATCCTTATGTAGCCACTATCCTAAACTGTGCAATGTGGGTGTTTTATGGAATGCCCCTTTGTTCATCCAGCAGTATTCTCGTCATCAACATCAATGGCATCGGTCTCTTCATTGTTGAGGGCGAACAAAATCGCACATCGGTTAGAGAAGGGGATAATCATGGGAATATAAGGGGAAAGACACATCTCCATTGGTATGTGGCCATTTTGGTGAAACCAAAGGCAAAGCCATGCGGGCCTAGGCCCAAAGTGGACAATATCATATCAATGTGGAGTTGTGGAGGTCCCGTGTCCCCTAACATTCATCGAGATCATTTATGTTGAAATTGACTCTAAAGGCTTAAAGGTAGAAGACTATTGCTCCTGAAAGACTGTGTTGTGGCAGTGTTGTGACTGTGATGCAGCATTGCTGTTAGTTTTGAAGGGATGATTTACTAAACTAGCGGAATTAGATTTAGTAAACTAATTAACATTTAATTATGGATCTATTAATATCATGCAATTTGTGAAAAAACATGTAGATTCATGATTTAAATTTCGAAAATTAAAATCAAAACTTACATTGAGTAATAAATGGAGAATCGGTTGGAGGTTTCTTTACAGCATCAAATCCTCAGCAACACCGGATCTTCTACGCTATATCCCGATCGATCAAACGAAACCCGATTGTGGGGTCGAACTTTAGAAGAAATTGGGAAGAAGAAAAATATTTTCTTCCCAATTTTGAATAGGGAAAATCGGCACTCAAGGGGGGAGAGGAGAAAGAGAGAATTCCGAATTTCTAAGGAATTTAATTGTGTGATTTATGAATGACCCAACCCTCCTATTTATAGAAAAATAGGAATCCTAATCCCATTAGGATTAATCTATAGAGATAAATACAAAAAGAAAAAAGATTATCTCTTTCCTTTATCTTGCAATTTCGAAAATGCCATAGATAAATAGGAGATTATTTTCTTTTCTTTATTTTATTTATCTTGGGTAAATAAATCTATATAATTATTATAGGATATAATTCAAATAATTATCTCCTACAAATTATCTATGAAGGCCAAAATTAATAATAAATAATTAATAAATCAAATTTATTTAATTAATTATTTTGGGCCAATTTCAATTGGGTTCATTAATCCAATTGGGCTTGAAACTCTCTCTTAAATTAATAAGTCCAACTTAATTAATTTATTTATTAATTACCATTTAAATAAAATATTTTATTTAAACAATTAATAATATTAATATTTTCTCCCGACTAAATATTATCAAATTATATTTAATTATTAATTTCCATTTAAATAATTTTCATTATTTAAATAATTAATAATAAATATTTTAATTATTAATTTCCATTAAATAAACTCATTATTTAATTAATAATTTTATTGATAACATTTTATTATTAATTAATTAATTATTAATTATTAATTCCGTTCAAATAAAATTTATTATTTAAACAATTAATAATTGTTAATTAATTTCAAATTATTAATTACCATTTAAATATACTCAATATTTAAATAATTAATAATATCTAATTAATAATATTTCATTATTAATTTCATGTTTAAATAAACTCATTATTTAAACAATTAATAATGTTCATATTAATTACCATTTAAATATACTCAATATTTAAACAATTAATATTGCCTATTTTAAGTAATTCATTTTACTTAAAATTTTCCATTTCTTCTACTTGATTTCGCGACTACGATATTTGGGCTAGCATAGGGACCTGATGGACCTATAGATCATGGGCTTAATAATTAGTCAATTAAGTGATTAACACATAATCAGTTAATTACATATTATCTAACTATGAATGATTCCACTATAGATTCATAGCTGAACTCCCTTCACTATAGATGAGTTATGTCCATTTAGTTTATCTTTATTTATATCTGTGATATAATCCTTCACGTGGAACACTCATAATTACAGATGGATAAGATTTACCGTTTTGCCCCTGTAATTACCGCTTTATCCTTGTGTTCCCGCTGATTCTCCAATAAACACTATCTTTAGTCGAACTATAGATAATATACTTCTGTGATCAATAGAAGTTGTGGCGCCACTTGTTCATGTCTCGAATCATTACATCAAGGGAGTTTCCTAAAGTTCCTAAAATGTTTAGGTATCGCACTGTTACCGTTAATTTATAGGAAAGTTATGAATTCCATCTCGTGAAAATGAGTTCCCAGCTACTTATCTAGTCATGTTCCCAAAACAGGAGTGTATTGAGCGTTCTTACAGATCGCTCTCAACTATGTGAATCAAAGAACATAACTCCACAAATAGGAGTCCGCATTTCACTCATGATTGAGATCTATCACAGTTGATAAACTTAGTTTGATATTCGATTATTTCTCGTAAACAGTACTAATGAGAAATTTGATCGAACATCGTGGTCCTGTCTTATACAATCAACATTGCATATGATACTTCCATTTCATGTCTCCCACATGAATGATCAGGATTCGATCATTTGTCTATAAACAAAATGCGAAGCTATCAACAGTGTTACCAGGATAAGGTTCCCAAACGTTATCCATTTACTGTAGACACTTTTAAGTTACTCATCTCGACTTTAATCCTCTTGTATGACTCACATACTAAGTCGTGATTTCATAAGAGTAACTTAGGGTTTACTATTTGAATGTTTGATATTTATATATTTCCATATATTCCTAATATCATTAATTGAATCAATCTAGATAATATAAAGAAATTATGTTTATTTATTTAATTTATTCTTAATAAATTATTATTATTAAATAATTACAAGTTCTAGGACACCATTCCTAACAAGTTTTTTGTTTTAACTAGCCGTTGGAGTCTTGAGTTGCCTAGCTGTTAATTTGTCATTTCAGTTTGTTGTTAGCCATGACAGTTGTTGTGGGGTGAAATTTATAACACATGGAATTTACAACTTGGCAAAAAGGTCTAAGCACCTCGTCTGAGCGTAGTACCTAGGCACCTCGTCTAACTTCAGTAACTGGGCATCTCATCTGACTGCAGTACCTAGAACACCTCGTCTGACTGCAGCACCTGGGCACCTAGTCTGAGCACAGTACCTGGGCACCTCATCTAATTAGTGTCTAGTCATAAAGTGAACGCACCTGACAAGACCTGGCTACGCAGTCTCCAACATAGACCTACATATTTAAACCGAATGCAAGTGTCCGATTAGGAAATGACACGTGGAGTAACCCGCAAGCGACACGTAATTGAGAAGCAATACGTGGTCCAAACCTGACGCAACACGTGGCACGATGATGTCATCAACATATTCTCCTATAAATAGGAGAAAAAATTCATTCATTACGTAACTAATTTCGAATACAATTCTCTCTGGCACACTAGCTCTGCTTGTTCTGACTTTAGCATCGAAGGGTGTTACGCCTGGCACCACACCAGTATTCTCTTTGTTTTCTATGCAGGTACATACAGTGCTCGTCAACTACTCAGCACATCGCCTATGCAGCACCTCCAATGCAGCGCACTACCTCCGACTCTTCCCATACTCTAAGTTCGTTGTTTACGTGGAAGCTCTCCATTTTTAGGCAACAACAACAGTTAGAGTTAGTTAGTTCTTGTATAAAGGCTTTTGGCTATCTCTTGTAAATAGTTAGTTCTTAATTCAATTTTTTCTTGTAATCGATTTTTGCTTTCAATGAAAAGTTCCTCTCTTGATCTTTCTCTTCATCTTCTTCATTGTTAATCCGTATTTTGTTTACAATTGGCATAAGAGCTTCAGCTCTCATTCGATCAATCTCTCCCTCCCATTCTTGAATTCTCCAAAAATTCTATCAAGATCCAACCCTCGCATAATCAAGAATCCAAATCTAAAACAAGTTTTGAATCAAGACCATGGCAGCAAAATTTGAAATTGAGAAGTTTGATGGTAAAGTAGACTTTGGTCTGTGGAAGAAAAAGATTAGAGCAATTCTCGTGCAACAAAAGGTAGCAAGAATTCTTGATGACCCTCCCACATTACCTGATACTGTCACAGTTGATAAGAAGGCAGAAATGGCAGACACTGCATTCAGCACCATCATTCTCTATCTCTCAGACAAGGTATTTTGCATGGTGGATGAAAAGACCACAGTGACAGGCTTACAGAACAAGCTTAACTCTCTCTTTATGACTAAATCCTTAACCAATAAGATTTACATAAAGGAAAGATTATTTGGCTACAAGATGGATTCCACGAAGAGTTTAGAGGTCAATCTGGATGATTATGCCATAATCTGCATAAAAGTCTCACAAATTGATGAGAACAAGGGGATCATCTTACTAAATTCCCTACCAAAAATCTATAGAGAAATCAAGCATGCTATAAAGTATGTGGTAGACACATTGACCCTGAAAATTGTGAAAGATGCATTGAAGTCTAGGGAATTGGAGATAAAGTCAAAGAAGAAAGCATTAGAGGCTCTTTTTATGAGGGGGAAAATGATTCTTCCAAGAATCACAAAGGTAGCAAGAATAACAAGAACAAGTTCAAGACAAAGAATAAGCACAAGAGGTATTTTCAGTGTGATAAGGATGGGCACTGGAGGAAAGATTGTCCTAAATTGAAATCTAGATACAATGGAACCCAAAAGGATCAAGCACAACAGGCAAAAAACATCCATGAAGGTTATGATTCTCCTGCTGAGATGTTGATGGCATTAGAATGGGAATATGGTGAAGAATGGGTCATGGACTCTGAGTGTTCATTTCATATGTCCCCAAACAGCACTAGGTCTATGAAGATGGGCAACAACAAATGTTGTAATGTCAAAGGGGTTGGCTCAATTAGATTGAAGCTTGCAAATAGTGTATCAAAGATTCTGCCCAAAGTAAGGTATGCGCCTGATATGCATATAAATCTCATTTCAATGGGAACCTTAGACATGGATGGCTATGAGTTTCACTCAAAGGATGCAGTCTTGAAAGTCTACAAAGGGGATTCTGTATATTTTGGTGATTTGAGACATAATCTGTATTTTCTTCAAGGAAGAGCATGTTATGCACAGTCAAATGTAGTTACATAAACAAATGAAAGTGAGATTCAATTATGGCATAGAAGAATGGCACATATCAGTGAAAATGGGTTGCAATCCTTATCAAACAGGGCCTGATTGATGTTAAGAACCAACAAGCATTGGCATTTTGTGAACATTGTGCTGTCAGCAAGGCTACAAAGCTGAAGTTTAATAAAGGCAAGAAATGCACAAAAGGAATTATGGATTACATCCATTCTGAATCTTAGGGACCTGCAAGGGTTCAAACCAATGGAACGTGCAAGGTATTTTCTTACTTTCATTGATGACTATTCAATAAAGCTTTAGGTGTGTGTACTCAAGAGCAAGGATGAATTGTTCAAGAATTTCCTAGAATGAAAAGTGCTCACTGAGAATCAGATAGGGAGAAAAATAAAGATGCTAAGAACAAACAATGGCTTGGAGTTTCTTAATAAGAAAATGGATGATTTCTGCAAAGAAAATGGCATTGGCAGACACCTAATAGTTCCCTATACCCTTCAGCAGAATGGGCTGGCAGAAAGGTTCAATATAACTATTGTTGATAGAGTGAGGTGTATGTTGTCAAATGCTAGGTTACCTAAGAGTTTTTGGGGGTGAAGCTATGAAGGTTGCTGCTTATCTCATCAATAGAAGTCCCTCGGCAACCTTAGATGGAAAGACTCCAAAAGAAATCTGGACTGAAACCTCTTCAAATATGTTTAACATCAGAGTTTTTGGATATGCTGCTTATTCTCACATGAAAGACAACAAGCTAGGGCCTAGAGCAAAGAGGTGTGTCTTCATTGGACACCCTCAAGGAGTCAAAGGCTACAAGTTATGGTCACTGGAATTAAGAGATGCAAAGTGTTTTATCAGCAGAAATGTGACTTTCAATGAGTCTGATATACCTTGGAAATCTGTCAATGGTGATTCAAAGAGGAAGTCTATTGATTATGTATATTATGATATTGACCTAGAGGGAGATATCAATGAAGAAGTTCCAGCAAGTTCAGTGCAAGCAAATCAACCAAAAATGGTGATAGATGCCCAAGTCAGTGGCAGTGAGCAGTCTGGGCCATCAGGAACTACCAGTGAACATCATACATTAGACACAATTGGAGGGGTGGTAGAAGACTATCAATTGACCAGAGTCAGAGATAGAAGGGTCATAAGGGCTCCAAGAAGGTTTGATGATGAAGATTTTGTAGGTTATGCTTTAAATTGTGGAGCAGTGGACATTGATTCAAAACCAAGTACCTACAATGAAACAGTCAGCTCAAAAGATAAGGATTTATGGCTTGATGCTATGAATCAGGAGCTGAATTCTTTATATAAGAATGATACATGGAGTTTGATACCCAAGCCACAAGGTAGAAGAGTGGTTTATTGCAGATGGATATTCAAAGCAAAGCTTAGCTTGAAGAGGACTGATGCTCCAAGGTATAAAGCAAAGTTGGTGGCCAAGGGATTCACCCAAGTGCAAGGAGTTGATTATTCTCACCGTTTGTAAGGCATACTTAATTTTGTATTCTTCTAGCTATTACTGTTCAATTCAACTTAGAATTGGAACAAATGGATGTGACTACTGCATTTCTATATGAAGAGCTTGATGAAGAGATTTTGATGAATCAACCTCCTGGGTTCACCAAAGAAAAAGAGAAACACCTGGTATGTAAGCTTCATAAGTCCTTGTATGGATTAAAACAGCCACCTAGGCAATGGAACAAAAGATTTGATGTCTTCATTACTAAGAATCTGTTTGTTAAGAGTAGTCTGGACCATTGTGTTTATGTAAAGCATATAGTAAAGAGAGTGTTTGTCTTTCTTTTGTTGTATGTAGATGATATCCTTCTAGCTTCATGTGACATGAATGAGATAAACAAGGTGAGGAAGCATCTCAGTCATGAATTTGAGATGAATGACCTATAACCTGCTAGTAAAATTCTGGGTATGGTCATTAGAAGAGACAGAACTGCTGGTGTTTTGTTCTTGCATAAGAAGGATTACTTTGATAAAGTGATTGATAGGTTTGAAATGGAGAGTGCTAAGAGTGTAAATGTTTCTTTAGTTGCTCACTTCAAGCTGTCATCAAAGCAATGTCCAGATTCTGAGATTGAAGCTTCTGAAATGAGTGTGGTTCCTTATTCTAGCCTAGTGGGAAGCTTGATGTATGCTATGGTTAGTACTAGACCAGATCTAGCTCATGCTCTAAGTTTGATATCAAGATTCATGAGTAATCCTGGAAAGCCGCACTGGGAGGCTTCTAAATGAGTGTTGAAATATCTGAAGGAAGCAGGGAAAAAGGGTTGTCGTTCTCTGTTAGTTCAAGCATTGCCGAATTTCTTGTGGGTTTTGTAGACTCGGATTATGTAGCTGATCAAGATAGAAGAAGGTCTTTGACTGGCTTTGTGTTCAAAGTGTTTGGGAATACGATTAGCTAGAAATCAACCTTGCAATATGTGGTTGATTTGTCTTCAACAGAGGCTGAATACATGGCTTTGTGTGAGTCAATGAAAGAGGCAGTGTGGTTGAAGAGATTGGTTGCTGAGATGCTTGGAAAAAGTGTAAGGTAAGAGTTTATTGTGATAGTCAAAGTGCATTGGCCTTGTCTAAAAATCCTTCATTTCACAATAGAACTAAACACATTGATATAAGGTTTCATTATGTGAGAGAAGTAGCTCAAGGTGGTGAGGTTGAGTTAGAGAAGGTTCTATCTGCTGAGAACCCTGCTGATCTGCTAACCAAGGTGCTTCCACAAGCAAAATTTGAGTACTTGTGTGATAAATTGAAGCTGGGAGTGGGTTAATGTGTTAAGTAATTGAAGGAGTATCAGCTGGTAGTTTGAGATTTTAGAATCAAGAGGGTGTATTGTTGAAATTGACTCTAAAAGCTTAAGGTAGAAGACTATTGCTGCTGAAAGACTGTGTTGTGGCAGTGCTGTGACTGTACTGCAGCATTGCTGTTAGTTTTTTGTTTTAACTAGCCATTGAAGTCTTGAGCTTCCTAGCTGTTAATTTGTCATTTTTGTTTGTTCTTAGCCATGACAATTAGAGTTAGTTAGTTCTTGTATAAAGGCTTTTGGCTATCTCTTGTAATTAGTTAGTTCTTAATTCAATTTCTTCTTGTAATCGGTTTTGGCTTTCAATGAGAAGTTCCTCTCTTGATCTTTCTCTTCATCTTCTTCATTGTTAATCCGCATTTAGTTTACAATTTACGCATCCATCTTCATCCTCTATTCTCTATGGCCGAAGCACGTAAGTGCCTGATCTCATCCCTTTCCTTTCTCAACATCTCATGATCTAACATTCCCAAAAAGGAAAATAAAAATAAAAATTAGTAGGTAAGACCCTGTTAGTTAGCGTCCGTTTGGTAATCTTCTCAATTTCTGTTTCTTGTTTATATTTCTCATTTTTAAGAAATGAGGTTGTTTGGTAACTCATCCTGTTGATGAGTGATTCACGATGATGATGTCTGATTTTTTGTTTGATTATTGGAATTTCAGAAAAGGATATTGATAGCTCTTGTTGTTGAATTAATCTTCTTCGTGGCCGTTGTGTTCATTACATTGCAATTTTTCCATACAACAAAATCAAGATCCATGATCATTGGTATTTTGTGTATCATCTTCAACGTTCTTATGTATACTTCGCCATTGACGGTTATGGTAAGTCGAAAATTAATCTTTCAATTTGCAATATTAACACATGATTAATTATTTTTTTAAAGCAAATAATCAAATTTGATATTGAATTTTTATTGTGTTTATAGAAATTAGTGATTAGAACGAAGAGTGTAAAGTACATGTCGTTTGCTCTCTCACTAGCCAGCTTCTGGAATGGAATCATATGGGTTATCTATGCTCTTCTCAAGTTCGATCCATATGTCTTGGTAATTCTTTTTTTACATAAGAAATTATATTTTACCTTTCAATATTCCAAAGTAATAGAAAAATTTATTTGTTTTTAATTTAGGGGTGGTCGTGAGTTTATAAGAAAACGATATCATATTCATTGATATCAGGCCATTTAATTATTAGAACAAAAAATAGAGTCATATGAGTTTAGGTTCAAAATGAATAATATCGTATTAATGTGAAGATTATAAAGACCAGTTATCCGAAACAGAATAGCTAAAGTGGAGGAACCCTATCTGGGGCATATGGAATTCATGGGAAAATTATAGATAAAAAATAGCGATTACTAATTTTTATATGTTTCATTTTTATTGGAAGAAACATATTAGTGAAATATGTGAGTCCAATTTAATATATACGAGAGAAAAAACTTGGCTGCTTAATTTATAAGTAGCCAAAGATGCTTATAGCTAATAAAAGAAACCCCACATGCATACATTTCTCAATTTTTTTCATTTTTTCTTTTTAAGTTTTGTCCAAATAACCTTTTTTTTATTGGTCCTAAGCATTCTTGGCTGCTTATAAAGTTTTTTCCATATACGAATCTCATGCAGTTAGGATATAGGTAAAAGTGAAAGAATTCGTTTGACTCATCAATAGGCAAATATTATTATAATTGGAAAAAAGAAAGTGCAAATATTATCCGAAATATTTTGATATAAAATTAAAAAGAAGGAATTTAATGTATTGAATTTTGGAAATGAAAATTGGCATTGACAGATTCCGAATGATTTAGGATCACTTTCTGGGCTGGTACAACTGATTTTGTATGGAACATACTATAGATCAACAAGGTGGGACGAGGACGACAACCGAAATCCAGAAGTTGAACTATCCGACGTGCAGGGCCGTCGTTGGCATGGTGCAACTGGTGCGATCGAACAGGGCCCCCGAGCTTTGGGGGCCCCAAATATTGAATTAAAAATTTAGTATTAATAATATATAAATGAAAATTTATTCGATAAGTCGCGTTTGTTTTACCTTCTCCCTACAATATGTTTATATGCTCTCTGCCATTATGAGTTGAGTTCAATCCCAACATAAATTTAAAGTTCAATTTTTATATTTTTTTATACTACTTTGATAATTTTATGTTATTCTTTTATTATATTATTGGGTAAAATACGTTTTTGGTCCCTATAGTTTCACTTTGGTTTCATTTTCGTCTCTGTACTTTCAAAACTGACTTTTTTCGTCCTTGTACTTTCCAAAACCCACTTTTTTAGTCATTCTGTTAACTTTTCTGTTAGTTGACTGTTAATCATTGGTGACATGGTATTTTTAATGACGTGGCAGGTTGAATTATTTTTTTATCAATATTTTTAAATGATATGGCATTTTAGTACTTAAAACAATATTTTTTTATTGATTTTAAAATTATCATCTCTCATCTCTCTCATAACTTTCTCTCTCCTCTCTATCTCTCTCTAACATCTTGTTCGTGCTCATCTTTTAATGCAGTCTGCTATGAAACGTCTTCAAAAGGAGTTTCATCTCATTCTCACTGCCCAACGTGGATCTCTCGATCTCGAATCGATATCGAATATTCGTTCGTCGAGAGATTCGGTGTTGAACCCTAGCTCTGATGTTGAGGATGATGATGATCTTCGATTTGCTAACGAGACTGTTAGCGAGGAGGAGCGGGTTTCGAAGACGGCGGTGTCGGATTTGAAGATGATTACCGATTGTATGATCTCTTCTGGTTATGGTAAAGAGTGTGTTAAGATTTATACTGTGAATCGGAAATCGATTGTTGAAGAAGGGCTTTATAATCTTGGTGTTGGGAAGATGAGTTTCTCTCATCTTCATAAGATTGTTTGGGATGTTCTGGAGGTTAAGATTAAGAATTGGTTGAACGCGATGAAAATTGCGGTTAAAACCTTCTTCGATTCCGAGTGAGTTCTCGCCGATCAAGTTTTCTCTGCTTCTTCAACCATTAGAGAATCAGTCTTCACAGAAATCACAAAAGAGAGTGCTTTGAATCTGTTTGGATTTCCGGAAACCGTCACAAAATCGAAGAAGTCTTCGGAGAAGATTTTCCTGATTCTGGACATTTATGAAGCAATCTACGACCTATTACAGAAGATTCAATCGATTTTCAAATATTTTTTTTATCAATATTCGGTTAACTTCCTCACACCAGCCCAGAGTAGTTTAGATCTACGATTTTCAGTGGTATTTGACTGATTCAATGAAGTTGATGAAAAAAAATGGTGGTGATGTTGGAAGGAGAAGAGTAGGAGATGATACAAGCAAGGGATGAAGGAGAGTTTTGCTTGAAAATCCATGAGATAGAGAGGAGAGAGACAATTATGAGAGAGATGAGAGATGATAATTTTTAAATCAATAAAAAATATTGTTTTAAAGTACTAAAATGCCACATCATTTAAAAATATTGATAAAAAAATCAAGTCAACCTACCACGTCATTAAAAATACCATGTCACCAATGACTAACAGTCAACTAACAGAAAGTTAACAGAATGACTAAAAAAGTGGGTTTTGGAAAGTACAGGGACGAAAAAAGTCAGTTTTGAAAGTAGAGGGACGAAAATGAAACCAAAGTGAAACTATAGGGACCAAAAACGTATTTTACCCTATATTATTTTATTGATATTGTGTTTTAATAAAAATAATTTTTTATGTATATATTTTTATGATTTTTCATATTAGGAATTATATGATCAAGGGCCCAGATTTATATATCACATTGGGCCCTTATTTTTTTAGGAACGGCCCTGCCGACGTGTAGTTTTCAAACATCGATCTGTCAATTCGTTTTCCATTCGATACCTTCTTTCAAAGATTTGGAGCTTATTTGAATACCAAACAAAAAAAAAACAGTAATAGAACTTTATTGAAGCTAAAACGACACTGTTTGATATGAATATCAGTATTATATTTTTCATTGATAGGAGGAAGAGATATATAAAGAGTACACAAAGTTTAGCAAGCTAAAGTTAAGGAAATAAACAAGGAAAGTTATGAAAATGACAAGCTGTTCATGGCTTGAAATTACGGTGATTGACAGTGGTACATATGTGCAATATTAACAGAAATGAAGTTGTACAATTAAGGATTGATTTTGCTATTTAGAAGCCTCAGCTAAAGTGTAACTCATGTGTTATTTCTAAAGGTAGTCTCGTGATATAACCACCAATTGAAAGACTCGTCTTTGCACGAGTGAGTTTAAATAATTGAAAGGTAAATAAAATTAATGTGACAATTTCTGTAATTAAAAAATAAAACATGAATTAAAAAACATGAAACATGATACTACTACTGCAAACGACGTGCTAAATTTCTACAATATTTTTACATTATAAGTCACTTTGATTCTCATTAGTCTCGGTCGGAACATATATACCTTTGAATAGGGTTGTTTTCATATTAAATTTTCCCATTTTTGCTTTTAAGTAGGCATGACAACTAGGGATGACAACGGGGCGGGACGGGGTCGGGATGTACTTCCCATCCTTTAACCAGTACAGATTTTTAATCCACATACCTTACCCTATCCCCTAATCAAAAAATCTTGGGGGCGGGTTCGGGGATTCTCCATTTTATATTTTAATTCTTATTCAAAATAGATATAAAAATGAAATATATATTCAAAATATACTTTTTTTAAGATAAAAAGAAAACATAATATTAAACATTTTATAATTTATTAATCAATAAAACCATATTATATGTATATTTTTTCAATAAATAAAGATAAAAATAAACAAAATACATAAGATATTATTAAAATATCGGGTTCAGAGTCGGAGGAGGGGCAGGGGAATGTATTCTCATCCCTGTACCCTAAAACAAATCGGGGGAAATTTCCCCCCAACCCTAACCCTAAACCCTATAAAACGGGGATTCCCCGCTTATAGGAAATTTTGTCATCTCTAATGGAAACGGTTTTTAGCTTCTTATTTTCTGAAATATGTGGTATTTTTTAAATTGAGATTCCACCAATTTTAGTCGAGATTAGACAAATCTCAGAGATGGGTGGATCTGTGATTTATGAAATAAAAAAATCAAAACTTTTGTTATTTTTGAAAATATCAATTCTTAAAATGTCATTTTTTAAAAAACCTCTCTAAAAGTATTATTTCAAAAAAAAATCATGAAACTTATCTTACTAGACATTTGGCTATGGTTTTTAATCTTCCCAAGGTCTATATATTCATCAGTTATAGTCAAGGAAGTAAAAGTCGTCGATTCAGTCGACATTATCGACGACAAGTCGCTCAAATGAAAGCTCGACATATCGATGGAGGGGTAAGAAGTTTCTTTTCTTGAATCGACGAGTTATCTATGAAGTCGTCGATATGTCGAAGTCGATGGAGTTTTCGAGCTGAATGTCGACAAATCAGAGGAGGAGTCTTCATGAAACAAAATGCTACAACACAAGCTTCTTCATAAACGAAGACTTCGCACAATTTTTGGAATTGATGCGTGATTTTCTTCTTCGTCAATAAATCAAGAAGCAGGTAAATGAGCGATTTGACTTCACTGAACCAGAGGCTTGCCTTCATCTCTATGAAGAGGTGGATATGGATTGATTTGAGAATTGGTGGACCCCTCATTATAACAGACTAATGGTGGAGAGATTTGAGGCTTAAATAGTATTTCTTTTTAATTATATTTTATATATTATTATTTTTTTTAAGATTATTAAAATTTTATTATAAAAAACAATTTAAATTAATAAATACTGTAAGCTCATCATTTGAATTTGAGTTTGAATTTTTTAATAATACTAATTATTATTTTTTTTTTCTTACTAATTTATTAGATTATTTGATGTTTTATTTTGCATTGTCTATTTTTGAGTACTTGGGAGTAAAATATTATAATAATTTGTGTACATTAAAATAAATATGAAACTAGCAAATTATGATTTCAATTAGTCTTCCTTCAAATATACGGAATTATCGATGAAAAAGTCTATCGACATCAACATTTAACACCTTACTTCCGACAAAATTTGTTGTACTATTTTAATTTTGATATGTTTACTATCATATATGGATGACAAACTCTATTATATGATATATTATAACTAATTAAAGTTATTGTGAAAGTTTCAGTAACAAAGACAAAAAAATCACCTAAGTTTCCATAGTTTCCGTGATTTTTATGGGAATGTCCGTCGACATCGACAACTCCGTCGATAACTCCGCATATTTAAACCTCGACATTTTCATCGATATCGACTTTTACTTCCTTGGTTATAGTCACTGACTATCTTAATAATTATGACATACATTTGAAACAAGGGAAGAAATATAGATAAATACTATGTTGTTTTCTCACTTTTAATTAATATTATGTTTCTATGAGAAGAAATTATTGGAGGAAGCTATCTCATTGAGACTGTCTTCTACTTGTGTGACTCTGACGTGTGATAGTTTCTATTATATCTAGCCAATAAAATAAAGAGAAGTTAATATTTAAAAGAGAATTTTATTTTTAAAATATCATGCGTCACACATGCATGAAACAGTCTCCTCTAATAATTTCTCTCCTTTGAAGACATACAATTGGAAAACAAATCTATTCACCTCTCTCTCAACTACATTTCATGTTCGACATTAATAATGGTCCCATCTTTTATATCCATATCCCCTCAAATAATAGAAGCATTTTATTTATTTTTTTAAATTCAAAATCTTTATATAGGTTTTCACGGAAAATCTGATGATTTTTCACTGAACCAATTGCTGAAGTCTTTCTCGCACCCTCGAAGTCTCTACTCCGACTCTTGAAATCTTGGCCTGCAAATTAGAAATCAGATCTTAGTCTCACCAGAAGTTTTGAAGTTTAATATTATTATTACTTTGATGATTAAAGGACTGCATATTTTATGAAGAAAGAGAAAAAGAGTTCATATGTTGGTTTGATAATTAGATTTTATCATAGAAAAATTACAAAAATCACCCCTAAAATATATGGATTGTAACAATCACACCTTTATACTTTCAATTTGAACAATTGATCATTTAAATTTTTTTAAGTGCTAAACCTATTAAATTTTAGTTTGACAAATTATCTACTTCAATTATTAAATTAGGCCCTAAAAAGTCATTGTTGGTACGAATAGAAGCGAGATTGGAAAAGAATTCCTCACCCCATGAGAATTTTGGGACGGGTCAAGGATGATGATGAGGCAAAGTTTGCCCATATAATTGACAACCTTTATAGTTCAAAGATGGTTTGTACGAATTTTTTTTAATGATGGCAGGTTTTGAAAGTTCCACATTTTAGTTTACAAGTTTTGCATAAGTTTCAGTCCCTTGTATTATTTCCCTTTCTATTTTTAACCAAAAATCAACTTGATACTATTTTTTAATATATAATATTATGAGTAGATAAGATCAAGTTTATAGTTAGATAATGAAATGTGTAATTGTACTAATTTGATTAACGATAAACAGTGAAATAATTAAGTAGAAGTGAAGGGGTGAAAAGATTAGCATCTTAATCATTCTACAATCTACTCACATCACATGAGGGACCGAACATAATGCCACATTAATTCTACGTTAAAAAAAAATTAGACAGACAAATAACATGAGGGAAGCCACAATATAATACCATAAAAAAAAAAAATAATTAAAACAGAAATTAAAAAAAAAAGATTAAAACCATAATTTAATTAATAAATTACCTGAGCATGAAGGGAATGAAAAATCTTATTTCCAAGAGTGGAAAAGCTGGCGCTAACAACTTGACCTCCTTCTTCTTCAACAATGCTAATAAGTTGATTAAACATAAACTTCTTTTTAAGCCCACTAATCACCATTACTTCTATTGTATCATTGCTTTTCAATTCTCTTAATTCCACCAATGGCAACATTGAATCATCATCATCATCAATTGGCCCAAATTGATCATATTTTTCTTTTTCTTCCATAGCTAAAACTTCTTTCTTTTTCTCCTCCAATTTCTCTACTTTTTCTTTTAACTCTTTTATGTATGAGATAACACACGAGATTTGTTTCTCTTGTGATAAATTACTCTACACGAACAAAAAAAAACAATTATTAATTATTGAATAAATCTATAATTAAGGACAGAGATTTAAAATTTATAGAGCTATTTTTAAGAAATTAAAGCGTGCAGGATAGAAGAAGAAAAATATACTAAAATTATATAGATCCACCCCGGGTTATAATTTGGAGGATGGATAAATGAAAAGAGAGAGAACCTTAGATATATTTAAGTGAGTAGGAGGAACAAGAGAAGTAAGATTAGAGTAAAGAGATTTCATTTGAATTCTCCGGTTTTTCTCGATCGTTTTACGATCGATTTCCTTCACCATTTAGAAGCACCTTCTTTCAATTTTTAAGAAATAAAAAAAAATGGAGAGAGAAAGTAGATAGTTCAGGAGAGAGAGAGAGAGGGAGTAGAATGGGTTGTTTTTATAGTAAAATCATGGAAGGGGAGGAAGAGAGGGTGATTGGGGCTGGAGATGAAGATGAAGATATAAGGCAGTGAAAAAGTTGGTAACGTGGAACCATACTGTTGTGGGGTGAAATTATATCAGGACACGTGGAATTTCTCAACTTGTTCAAAGAATGGACAATCGACACGTTTACGTCACCTGGGAGTCTATGTCTACGTCACCTGAAAAGATAAAGCTACGTCACCTAGAAGGCTACGTCTACATCACCTAGAAGGCTACGTCTACGTCGCCTGGGAGTCTACGTCTACGTCATCTAATAAGGCTACGTCTACGTCGTCTGGAAGGCTACGTCTACATCGCCTAGAAAGGTACGTCTACATAGTCCCGAGAGTCTACGTCTACGTCATCTAGTAAGACTACGTATCAAAGACCAAGAAACTACATTATATTGATATCCAATCAAACGATGACACGTGGCATGACCAACAAGTGACACGTCGTTGGGAAGCAACACGTGGCCCAATCCAGACGCGACACATGGCACGATGATGTCATCAAACTCCTCTCATATAAATAGGAGAAGAAATTCATTCATTAGGTAATTAATTTCTACTACAATTCTCTCTGGCACACTAGCTCTGCTTGCACTGACTTAAGCATCGGAGGGTGTTAGGCCGGCACCACACCGGTGCTCTCTTTATTTCCAGTGCAGGTACATACAGTGCTCGTCAACTACTCAGCATATCACCTACGCAGCACCTTCAGTGCAGCGCACTACATCCGACTCGTCCCATACTTTCAATTCGTTGCTTACGTGGAAGCTATCCATTTTTAGGCAACAACATTTGGCGCCGTCTGTGGGAAGAGTATATAACTAAGTGCTCTACCATTGAGGATGAGTCGAAGAAGTCAACACGGTGATGATGTGGATGACGGTGAGAACCGTAACCCTCGTAATACGAGATATCAAACTCGTAGCAATAGGGAACGACAACAACAAGCTGAAGAGAATCGAGAAGAGGTAAGGGTTGCGCCTGTGCCAGACAGAAGGGTAGATGACTTAGAAGAGCAAGTTCGAGGTGTGAACCGAGATCTTGCAAAAGTACTAGAGATACTCACGCGAAGGTCAGATCACCAAGCCCCCACTGACAATCATGATTTACGATCGAAGAAAGAAAAAGAAAAAGAACCTATAGAAGGTGTTGCAGAGTCGCGGAATCACGAGAAGGGTGGTTCGAAGGGGAAGTCGAGGCAACATACTCGGGACACTTCTCCTTCTTCCAATAAGTCTTCTCCCAAAAGGCATCCTAGCATGAAAGGAAGGTCTGACCTAAGAGAAGTGCTCAACAAAAAAAGAAAAGCACAAACTAGCATAGCAAAGTCTACTATCGAAAGTTCATGACCTTGGGCACCGTAGAAGAAGCTCCAAGACGAGCTTGGCCATATGAAGAAAGAGTATCGAGGAAAGGCTCCCCTTGTGTTAGAAGATCTCCTCGAGCAAACTGAACCACCATTCACAGATGACATCATGGAGGTAGAACTTCCTACTAAGTTTAAAATGCCAACTATGGCAACTTATGATGGTTCAAAGGATCCAATTGAGCATGTTGATACATTTCGGACCTGGATGGAACTCCAGGGAGTCCGAGATGCTATCAAATGCAGGGCATTCCCTCTTACATTAGGAGGCTCTGCGCGAGGGTGGTATAGACAACTCAAGCCAAGGTCTATCTCATCATTTAAAGACCTTACTAGATCTTTCGTAACTCAATTTCTGGGCGGAAGAGATCATAAAAAACCAGCTACGCACCTTTTGATGCGCGCGCGAAATCAGGGAAAGTCTCCTGAGACTACGTAGTAAGATTCAATAGTGAAGCATTGAAAGTTGAAGGTTACAGCGATGACATAGCTCTAACCGCAATGATGGCTGGATTAAAAGATGAAAAATTCTTATGGTCACTTGGTAAGAAGACACCAGCTACGTACACCGAGCTTCTTGCTAGGGCTCAAAAGTACATGAGTCTTTGGAGAATTACTTAGTGCAAGAAAAGCTCCAGGATGAGGGAGGTATTAACAAACAATCGGAGCACAAAAAGAGAGAGCAAGCGAAGACCTTTCCAGGAGTACTGAACGTCATGATGACGAAAAAAGGAAAAGGTCGGGAGACCAACTTGATAAACAGAGTCTTCCTCCTAGTAAATTTAAAAAATACACTCCCACCACGGTCCCAATTGAACAACTACTCATGGAGATCCAAGACAAAAACATAGTGAGGTGGCCTGCTAGGATGATGGCAGCGTCAAATAAGAGGAACAAAAACAAGTATTGCCTCTTCCATAAAGACCACCGGGCATACCACCTCGATTGCTTCGATCTCAAGGAAGAAATTGAGACCCTAATTCAAAAAGGGTACTTGAAGGAATTTGTGAGAAGTAAAAGAGATGAGGAAGATCAGGACTGTGATAATCAAAATTTTCCAATTGGAGAATTAATAACCATCTTTGGGGGCCCGACTATTGAAAATGAGCCCAAGCTCTAGAAATGACCATGCTGGGTTACTGGGGTATTGGTCAAGGCATCAACATATTGATTGATCTCGTCAGAAAGGCTCTACTACACCATGAGGATGTCAAGCAACTCAAATTTTACTTATTTTAGTTTTCAATTTCGTTAAAATTTCTTATTGTAAGCGGTTCGACAATAAAGTTAATAAGATTGGACTTTTTTTTACTTATTGTATCTATTAGAGTTAAATCATTCGAGAAAAATTAGACTCGAGTTAGACTTCAAGACATAAAACTCTACTCGGGTGGGGGCCAACTACGTGAACCTACAACAAAAAGTTCTAAGTCCGCCAAGGTGGAAGAGCTAAATAAAAAATTCTAAGTCTACCAGGAAGTGCAGGGCTCGCAAGAGCCGCACCTGGTAGAAGAATTTAAAACGACCAAAAATTCTAAGTCTACTAGGGAGTGCAGGGCTCGCAAGAGAGCCGCACCTGGTAGAAGAATTTGAAACGACTAAAAAATTCTAAGTCTGCTAGAGAGTGCAGGACACGAGCCGCACCTAGTAGAAGAATTTAAAACGACCAAAAATTCTAAGTCTACTAGGGAGTGCAGGGCTCGCACGAGTCGCACCTAGTAGAAGAATTTAAAACGACAAAAAAAATTCTAAGTCTACTAAGAAGTGTAGGGCTCGCACGAGCCGCACCTAGTAGAGGAATTTAAAATGATAAAAAATTCTAAGTCTACTAAGAAGTGTAGGGCTCGCACGAGCCGCACCTAGTAGAGGAATTTAAAATGATAAAAAATTCTAAGTCTACTAAGAAGTGTAGGGCTCGCACGAGCCGCACCTAGTAGAAGAATTTAGAAACGACTAAAAAATTCTAAGTCTACCAGGGAGTACAAGGCTCGCACGAGCCGCACCTAGTAGAAGAATTTAAAACGAAAAAAAATTCTAAGTCTACCAGGGAGTGCACGGCTGCCGCACGAGCAAGACCTAGTAGAAGAATTTAGAAACGACTAAAAAATTCTAAGTCTACCAGGGAGTACCAGGGCTAATGACACCTAATAAGATAGAAGAATTTAAAACGACTTAAAAATCTCTAAGTCTCCTAGTCAGGATATGCGGGCTCGCACGAGCCGCACCTGGTAGAAGAATTTAAAACGACTAAAAATTTCTAAGTCTACCATGGATTGTAGGGCTCGCACGAGCCGCACCTATCTTAAGGGAATTTAAAACGACTTAAAAATTCTAAATCTAGCGAAGAAATATAGATAAATACTATGTTGTTTCAGAAGAATTTAAAACGACTAAAATTTTCTAAGTTCTACTGGAGAGAGTGGGGCTTGACGACGAGCGACTTGTGACAGTAGGATAGTTTAAAAAAAAAAAAAAAGTCAACGGGTTAAAGGTCAAAAAGTCAACGGTCAAAGGGTTCAAAAAGTCAACCATCGACGGGTCACGGTCAACTGATCAAAAGACCAGGCCATGCGATTTTTTACAAGTCGGAGACAAAATACAAATCTCCCACCGACTACATTTCATGTTCGACATTAATAATGGTCCCATCTTTTATATCCATATCCCCTCAAATAATAGAAGCATTTTATTTATTTTTTAAATTCAAAATCTTTATATAGGTTTTCACGGAAAATCTGATGATTTTTCACTGAACCAATTGCTGAAGTCTTTCTCGCACCCTCGAAGTCTCTACTCCGACTCTTGAAATCTTGGCCTGCAAATTAGAAATCAGATCTTAGTCTCACCAGAAGTTTTGAAGTTTAATATTATTATTACTTTGATGAATAAAGGACTGCATATTTTATGAAAAAAGAAAAAAAGTTCATATGTTGGTTTGATAATTAAGTTCAACGGTCAAAGGGTCAAAAATTCAACCATCGACTGTCACGGTCAACTGATCAAAGACGGCCATGCGATTTTTACAAATTGAGACAAAATACAAATTTTTTAAGTGCTAAACCTATTAAATTTTAGTTTGACAAATTATCTACTTCAATTATTAAATTAAGCCCTAAAAAGTCATTGTTGCGACGAATAGAAGCGAGATCGGAAAAGAATTCCTCACCCCATGAGAATTTTGGGACGGGTCAAGGATGATGATGAGGCAAAGTTTAGCCCATATAATTGGCAACAAAAAAATAAAAAAAAGGTTGAAACGAATTTTTTAATGATGGCAGGTTTTAAAAGTTCAACGGTTTAGGTCAACAAGTCAACCATCGGCGTTGCAGTCAACTTTCAAAGTCGCCTTGCTATTTTTTCCAATTTCTAGACAAAACCAAAAATCAACTTGATACTATTTTTTAATATATAATATTATGAGTAGATAAGGTCAAGTTTATAGTTAGATAATGAAATGTGTAATTGTACTAATTTGATTAACGATAAACAGTGAAATAATTAAGTAGAAGTGAAGGGGTGAAAAGATTAGCATCTTAATCATTCTACAATCCACTCACATCACATGAGGGACCGAACATAATGCCACATTAATTCTACGTATTTTAAAAAATTAGACAGACAAATAACATGAGGGAAGCCACAATATAATTCCATACAAAAAAAAAAAACTTAAACACTTGAAATTAATAAAAAGATTAAAACCATAATTTAATTAATAAATTACCTGACCATGAAGGGAATGAAAATCATCTTATTTCCAAGAGTGGAAAAGCTTGCACTAACAACTTAACCTTCTTCTTCTTCAACAATGCTAATAAGTTGATTAAAATTAAACTTCTTTTTAAGCCCACTAATCACCATTACTTCTATTGTATCATTGCTTTTCAATTCTCTTAATTCCACCAATGGCAACATTGAATCATCATCATCATCAATTGGCCCAAATTGATCATATTTTTCTTTTTCTTCCATAGCTAAAACTTCTTTCTTTTTCTCCTCCAATTTCTCTACTTTTTCTTTTAACTCTTTTATGTAGGAGATAACACACGACATTTGTTTCTCTTGTGATAAATTACTCTACACGCCAAAAAAAAACAATTATTAATTAATGAATAAATCTATCATTAAGTATTGATATCCAATAAACTATGACACGTATTTTTAAGAAATCAAGTGACACGCGATAGAAGAAGAAAAATATACTAAAATGGTCTAGATCCACCCCGGTTATAATTTGGAGGATGGATAAACTGAAAAAGAGAGAGAACCTTAAATATATTTTTAGGTAAGTAGGAGGAACAAGAGAAGTAAGATTAGAGTAAAGAGATTTCATTTGAATTCTCCGGTTTTTCCGATCGTTTTAGGATCGATTTCCTTCACCATTTAGAAGCACCTTCTTTCAATTTTTAAGAAATAAAAAAAATGGAGAGAGAAAGTAGATAGTTCAGGAGAGAGAGAGAGAGGGAGTAGAATGGGTTGTTTTTATAGTAAAATCATGGAAGGGGAGGAAGAGAGGGTGATTGGGGCTGGAGATGAAGATGAAGATATAAGGCAGTGAAAAAGTTGGTAACGTGGAACCATACAATGTCGCTTTTGGGGGAAAATAGGTGGAGCCATCAACGGTTCTAAATGGACCAAATTCATCGTTTTGTTAACGATATTTTGTTTCCTCTCGGGGTGGGAATGAAATAGGTTTCAGAAACTCATTCTCATATTTGTTTCACACTATATTTTTAATTGGTATTGATTGATATCATATTCTCATGTTTACTACACACTCACATTATTTCTATTTCAAACATAGGTTTCACAAACCCAAACATTACAAACTCATTATTCAATATTCCAGCATCACAAACTCAAGCTTCCATTTTCCAAACCCCCAATCAAACAACTGTTTTAAGTTTATGTTTTTGTCTTTTGTTTTTTATTATTTGAATTTCTCGCTGTCATAGGCCAAAAAGCTAATCACGTAACAGTGGGGTCGTTCTCCCGACTGCGTTTAATTAAACCCGCGCTTTCACAGGGCACTTTTTTCTTTTTCTTTGGTATAAATTGAAAGGACCAATTGTTCTCCCTTTTTGTCTACTTTGACATTTCATTTCTTTAAAAAAAAATGTATACCTCCTAAAAAAAATCTTGGCTACATCCCCATTTTAAGGTCTGTTTCAATTTAATACTTACAGACTATGATGAAAAAAACTCATATAACATCTTCGTTGTTAAAAAAAAATGATTATCTATGTATTTGTTTTTTTTTTTTTTATCGTGACAATCACATGACAAAAACAAAACAAATTGTAATCTTATCTAAAAGTATAAAGGTAGGGTTTTATGTGAGCTTCTATCAAATCATAGGGGTTCAATTAAAACTTTTAAAACTACGAGAATTAAATTGATAGACCTCAAATCATATGGAGTAAATTAAAAATATTAAAACTATAAAAACAAAATTGAAACAAAACTTAAAGCTAAATTTTAATCCGATCATACTTTCAATGTCACCCTTACAGGTTAATTTACTTTTAAACTTTAAGATTTATTGCCATGTCACCATGGTCACTAATTTCGTTATTTTTTTTAGCACACTAATTTCGTTAATTTCTTTTAATGTTTAGGAAGTTAAAAAAAAAATCCATAAGAATATCATACCAATGTCGAATCATGGAGCCTCGGTGTACCCTAATAAAACCAAATAGCCATAAGAATCAAAATTGAAATGAAATGAATTATCATTAATTGGAAAACTTAGTCAAATTTAAATTGACGTGGGACCATAAATGAGGGGAAATAAGATTAATGAAATTTTAGGAGAGGGAATTACAAAATTGAGATTGATTCCATCATGATTGAGGTAAAAAAAAACCATTATCACCTTTCCATTCACCCTAAGTATACATATGGCCAAAGTGTATGAATATTATGTTTAATTTATAAATGATTTTTATGTGTTACATCTATTTGTTTTTTTGTTAGTATATAGAGAAGTTTAATTCCATATAAGATTTAAATCATCTCTTCATGAATGTTATGAGTAAATAAATAAAATATATAATAAAAATGAAAATAAAGATAAAGATGAAACTAATAAAATATATATGGAGTTTTTTCAAAAATATCTATACTACCTCTAAAAGGGGCTTAAGGGGAGAAACTTTTGATTTTCCCTTTTGCCCCTATTGAATATATATGACTTAATTTTTCCTTCTATATTTATTTTTAAGGATATTATAGATAATTAATTTGATTAGTGTAAATTTAATTTTGTTCAAAATTTGATTTGATTTTTATATCCATGCAAGAATTAGTGAATGCATTGAACAATATAATTTAATTATTCTTGGGCAATGTAAAGCCATTTTCTAAATTAAATAATTAAAAAAAAAATTGGTGAGTGGATTATTTAAAGAAAAACGAGACATTTTTTTATGAGGAGCAAGGGATCGATTCTTTTCAATAATTTTTCCTACTGATGATTTTAACCAATTTATCTACTATTTCTTTGATTTTTACGGGTATAATTGTTTATCTTTATTATTTTTTTTCCATCAAGTTTTTGTTAAAATTCAAGGTATGAAAGCTTATCCAAGAATGTCTAGGGACTATGATTTACTTAATTTAAGTGGAAAAAATACTTTATACAAGTTAAATGATTTTTGATGTTCATCATTACTGTTTGTTTGTTTTTTTTGGAAAGAGAATTTTTTTAATTTATATTGGAAATTATTATAATTATACTTTAGCGGATCAATTGAATGTTTTCTTAATCTCTCCTTTTCAACTTCGTTAACTAAAATGTCAAAGGTCAAAATTCAAACTTTTAGCTATAATTTAGTCATTAATTCAGGGATTAAAATAGTATTTTGTATTATCAAATTTATTAGTCTTTCATTGAACTTCAACAAAATTTATGTGCATTAAATTAATGGACATACTTTGATGATGTACCTGATCTTTGAAATGTTAAACATTTATTTATATGAAATTAATATAGTATTTGTTCCAATGAATGGTACATTGAAGTGAGTGCTTTTTTCTATGAATAAATAAATTAGAGCAAATTAAAGTAATCAAGATTGTGAAGGAGAGTGATTGAGAGTGATTAGGAAAAGAGGATTCATATGTTCAAAAGAAGAAGAAGAAATCAAGACCCTTCATTTTTTTACTTTCATTTTTTTAATAAGATATGTATTTTATCAATATCTGGCATATTTTTTTAATGACTTCCAATACTTTTTCATAATATTATGTTTCATAGGAAATATTAGGATGTTATTTTTTCATTCATTATTAATCTGTTTGAATTCATTCTATATTATAATTTATTATTTTTAATTAGTGGATATGGTAGATATTCCATGCCATTATAAAATTTGGAAGAATATAATACTTAAATATAATATATTTCATTGTTTGATTGAGAAAAATATATTATTCAAAAGTTAAAAATTTTAAACATAAACTTATTCTTATAAAATTAAATAAATTTTAAAAACGTCTTTTTAAAACATTTGATAAAAATATCACGTGCAATGCACGTACTATTGACTAGTCATTTTAAGAATTGATATTTTCAAAAATAGCAAAAGATTTGAAAATTTTCAAAAATGACATTTCTCACACCGAAATCCACCAATCCTAGATTGAGATTAGTCTAATCCCAGATGGTGGAATCTCAATCTGAGAAATTTTATTTTTGAAATATTTAAAAAAATTTACTATTCTTGAATTTTTTTCTAAAAAATTTTTTATTCGTTAAAATTTCTCTAAAAAAATATAATAAATAACTATGACAAATTTATAACTTTTCATGAGTCCCCCCTAATCAATAAGAAGTTTTTGTTTATGTGAACACACCTTTTGAACTTCAACCTAAGTATTTATTTGCAGGACAGTCCTAAGATAATGGGGTCCGGTACGAAAATGAGATTTTGGGCCCCTATTATATAATTTTAAATATATAATAAATTTAGAAAAGATACATAAAAAATATAACGTTATTAACTTCAATCAAATGACGAATATTAAAAGAAATAATATAATTTAAAATTTTATTTAAAAAGTGACATTCTTCTTGAATATTTAAATACAAATTATCTATTACAAAATTATTTAAAATTCTTTTTTATATACCATTTTTATAATATGAATTCGTAATTAAACTCATAAATTTTTTTTAAAAAAATTATTTTTTTATATACATGTGTAAAAATATTGTTGTTATAAATTTATATTTATGACAATTCGTTAGAACAGACTTTTATTTGATAATGGTAAAATTGAAATCTAAAGAAATATAAAAAAAATAAAGAAGGAACTAATAAAATACAATTAAAAGGATATAAAGAAATAAAATAAAGTTTTTGAAATAATTAAAAAAATTAAAGTAATGTAAAGTAAAGTAAAGTAATAGAGGATTTAAGTTTAGGGGGACACGTGATACGTGCACATATAAAATTAAAATAATAATAACTATTATATTTATTTCTTGATCAGTAATATTTAATTAATTTATTTTTGTATGGAAAAAATCATTCAAGTCATACTAATACAATTTTTAAAAGGTATAAATTAAATAAAGTAGAGAACTATTAAAAAATTACAATTCTAATATATTGAGCCTAGTTTATAACTGTTTTTCTTTTAAGAAAAAAGAATAATAATTTAAATTAGAGATGATTGAAAATCTAATAAAATTTACGACCATATTTATAAATATATTATTTTTTTAAAAATAATTTTACACATGATAAATCATCGAGCATGTTAATCGATCATTAAATGATTACTAATATCTAAGTTAATCACTAAATTTATGATTAATTCAAATATGAAATCAATAGTTATTAGATGAAATTATTATCATTTATTACATCCAATCAATAATTTATTTATTTTTTTGAGAAAAAAATACCATAATAAAAAAAGTTATAAAAAAAATATTAAATTTATAAACATTGTATAGTTTTTTTTTTATCCATACAAAATTCCCTTAAAATGATTCATTCTAATTTTATTTTATTTTTAAAGTTGGGCCCCCATTGGCCCTGGCTGCACATGGCCGGGGCCGGCCCTACTTATTAGGAATAATTTCAATACGCGTGAAGTAATTTGAAAATAGAAATATTTCAATGACAAATTTGAGACTAGATACATATAATAGGAAAATAAATGTGATTTTCCATACAAAGTTAAGTGCTAAATATAGAAGGAAGATTGTATATTTTCATACTTAAAGAATAAATATGAAAATTATTTCAAAAGATGGAATCTGGATGACCAAGACTTTGACCAAAAATTAAAAAAAAAAAGACCAAAAAATTGACTTTGATTGAGATTGAAGCCGATCCACATTCTCTGTACAATTGTTTTTTGGTACCAATTTTTGAGAAATTTTAATGGTGGTATATTTTAATGCAATATATCATCATTTATAAATATAATAATTTTTATTATATCAATGAGTGGTCACATATGAATAATATGTGAATAAGCTATTCACTAAGTATAAAAATATGTAGTTTAATGTTAATAACTTATTAATCAACTCAAAATTTATTATCTATAATACTTTTAAAAGGGGCTTAAGGGGAGAAATTTTTGAATTCCCCTTTTGCCCCTTATTTAATTATTAAATTCAATTTTAATTATATAAATTTAGAATATAAGTCTTATTTGATTTTTATTAAATGATTTATTTATTTTAATTCATGAATGTAAGACTCATTTATAGGGAAGTGCATAAGTTTTGAATTTCATTTAATTTTTTATATATATTTAATCAATTTTTTCCCTTAAAATAGACCTTGAAATATGTGTCATATAGTTGCATGAATTTACATTAATTCAATTTGTTTAGGGTTTAGGGTTAAAAATGTGCACTCCCCAACCCGTACTATTTAAGAAATGTATGTTTTTGGTCCTCCATCAAATGACAAGGATGATGTTGTCTTTTCTAACGAGGTGGCAGCCTAATTGGTTTTTTATATTATTTTTTATTATGAAATAGGAACTCTCCCTCTCTTACACCTGTTTCTTCCTTCTTCCCTTTCTCATCCACGGGCTGGGCCTCTCTTCTCCTCACAATCCCATCCCATGGAAACTCCAAAGCACAGACTTTTCTATA
The DNA here is from genome assembly GCA_028015215.1 of Gynostemma pentaphyllum. Lineage (NCBI taxonomy): Eukaryota > Viridiplantae > Streptophyta > Magnoliopsida > Cucurbitales > Cucurbitaceae > Gynostemma > Gynostemma pentaphyllum. Next base: position 47,354,455 of record CM051346.1, on the reverse strand, counting down.
ATTTTTCACAAATTTTCCTTCTTTCTTCCTTTTCTTTCCAGAAAGTGATAGAAATTCCAAAAAATTTGAGTTATTTATTCTAAAAATTTGTTTTTCATATGATAGATTCTTTTGGTTTTAATTTTGTGTTAGAATTCGGTTGCTTTCAATCAAATGGAAGAAACGAAAAAATTCTCTTAAAACTCATTTATAGAGAAGTGCATAAGTTTTGAATTTCATTAAATTTTTTATATATATTTAATCAATTTTTTTTTCTCAAAATAGACTTTGAAATGTATCATAGAGTTGCATGAATTTGCATTAATTCAATTTGTTTAGGGTTTAGGGTTAAACAAAAATTTGCACCCCCTTAATATTGAACAAAGCCATCGGTTGAAACTGTTGAAAGAATATCAACAATCATATTATCATTACTCATTTATGATGCCTTTTGATGTTCTTCATGTAAATTAGTATAAGTATGTTTCTAAACTTGCCAAGCTCTTCACCCTCTTTCTTCTCAAATTACTCAAATTGAATTCTGATGATTTCGGATAGGACCATATTGCTTACCATCAATAATTATTCAATGTTTTTCATCTATAATTATTCAATTTTGTTTTCTCTAGAACTAGAAGGGTTCATAGTACCGAAATCCTAGAAATTCATAAAAATTAGTTTACTCAAAAAAATCAATTTCCCTTCCCTTATTGATTTCGGATGACAACCCCCACCATTGTTTTCTCATTTGCAAGACTTTGGATGATTTATCTTCGGTGGGTATGTGGATTCAAGAAATAAAATTATCCAAATAAAGAGTCAAAGAGTTGCAGTTGAAGCTTTGTTTTTTTGAAATTGTTGCATTTGTGTTGTTGTTGCCCATCCCAATGGCCTTTAGTTGTAATTATGGTTTTGTCAAAATTTCAGAAATGTTCAAGTTGTCTTTTTTTTTTTTTGCATTATTATTATAGTTGTTATATTATTGACGTTTAAAGGTTAAATGTATTGCTTTTTTTTTTAATAATAATTTTCTATATTACTTGAATAAGCATGAAATTCAATCCATGTGTTTTTCTTTTTAATGTCATAGTTTTAAAATTTTCAAAACATTTACTATTTTTGAAAATATCCATTCATAAAGTGCCATCTAATTGAATTTTTCATATAAATATTTTATTTACAAAAGTAAAATTTTTTTTGACAAAGAATATTAATTAGGAGTATCGTTCATTAAGTGAACATTATTTTTTATACAATTAATTGGTGATTGATATAAAAATAATTTGTGAAACTAAGAATTAAATACTAGACGATAAATAAATCTATACTACTTCTAAAAGGGGCTTAAGGGGAGAAACTTTTGAATTCCCCTTTTGCCCCTTATTTAATTATTAAATTCAATTTTAGTTATTTAAATTTAAAGTATAGTAATTTTACATATTTAAAAAGTTGAAATAGCCTTGGTCAGCATTAATTTTGGTTTAACTTTTAATGTTGATAGAACGAAATTATGCATGCATCTAATTAAACTCTTAAATAAAATAGAACTGGATAGTCTTTTACAATGAATTAAGTAATAATGAACCTAAGTAAGAATTTGAAGAGAATAGTTGTCTGAAATTCAAATAAATACATGAATGCACGAATATATGGTGAACTAACTTTGATTTCCAAGGAAAAAGTAATTACTATTTAATGTTGAAAACTTTTCTATTTATACCATGTGATGATGTGATCAGAGCAAGCGAATTGAGGATGGAAATGATAAGAGGAATAGAGAGGATGAGAACTTAAGCTAAGATCAACAAAGGAGAGAGATTTTAAGAGAATATAAATCATTGTAATCAATCCATTTGGACATAGCCAAAATCTTCGTTTCCAGCCGCAAAGGATTCTTCACTAAAGATTTGAATAAGTTGGGTAACACCCACTATTGATCAATGGCCACACTATTGATGAAGTTTGCTTGATTATTCTTAATAGTTCTTTTTGGTGATCAATAAAATATTGTATGAATTATCAGTTATATGGATATTTATATCATATTGTTATATTTTTTTTATTTGAAAAATAAGCATATAGTAACATTTTCATTAATAAAATAAATATATACATGAAATTATTTAGTTATGGCAAACTTCGTTTCTTCATAAGAGAAAAACTCAATAAATTATATAATTTCCTCTTTTGAATTTTTGTTCAGGGGCATTTGAAGATTGTAACAATCACGATTATGTCATTGGGATTAATAAGGGCTCATTTGATAACCTTCTTAAATTCTATTTTTTGGTTTAGGGTTTAAGATTTTTTAAAATTTAGGGTTTGATCTATTTATTTTAATTCATGAATGTAAAATTAATTTATCGGGAAGTGTTAAGGTTTAAATTTCATTTACTTTTAGATATTTTATGTAGTAGGGTTCAAAGATATACCTCTCAATTCTTTTCTTTTTTTCCATAAAACCTAACATTTTTTTCTTCAATATTTTGTTCCTCGATTTTTTATTTTGGTTTAGGCTTGAATGACTTGAGTTTGAATACAATATAAAATTTAGTTTGTAGAAAAAGTTAGGTGAATTTAGAAAGAAAATAAGCCTAATTATATTGTTTACCTTCTTAGGTTGGATTTTTTTTAATCAAACAATATTTATAATTTTAGTTATTTCATATAGATAAAAGTATAAACAATAAATATTTTTTCTGTTAATTTTTGTAGAGAATTTCAAAAAAAAATTATATAATATATTTTTATATACGATTAAATATTTTTAAATTGTCAAAAAAATGTTTTCACGTGCAACGCACGTAATATTGGACTAGTATTTATAAGTATTATAACAAACTTTGCTAGATTCACAATCATCCTTTTCTAGTATATTTTATCCATCCCTTAGAGAAATGTCAACATTTGACACTTTTTTATGAGTAGTTTAAAAGTTAGCAAATATTTTGAAATATTTCAAAAATGACATTTTTCAAACTGAGATTCCACCAATCTCAAGATTAGACCAATTTTAGTATGAGAAATATCATATTTGAAATTTTTCAAAACCTTTTCCATTTTTAGAAACTAGTTTTTACCACGTGCAAGGTAAATGTTTTCTTTCCAATATTTGAAAATTTAATAATTTATTTGATATTTTTAAAAAAAATTATATTTTTTTAATTGCCTGCACCTGGTAGCAGGATACTATGACGGTATTTCGATGAACAATAATAAGATACACCAGAATCTAACAGAACTCGTATAAGAAATTTACTCTCCAATGAAAATAGAAAAATAGATGAAAAGAAGAATACAAAGTGAAAACCAATAAAAATGCTCACTGATATTTTTGTTATAATTTAGTTGCAGCATACGAATCCTATTTATAGGAGTGCGTAGACCAACGGCAACGGATGAAAAAATATTGAATTTCTAAAATTCAATTTGATGTCAAAACCGTAGAAAACAACATTCAGAAACGTCTTGCGGCAAGAAACGTAATCCAATTTAATAATTGAATTAAATACTCAATTTTGAATCCTTGAGAAAAAGGTTTTGAAATATATTGAATTGGATATTCAATTTTTCCCTTCTTAATGTCAAAACTTTGCAATACCACACCACCGTCTGACTTTAGTCAAAAATTACTCACAAAATGTATTTATATAAACACCAAAATTTAACAAAGTAAAAACCCACTAACTTTCACTTTATTCTTATATATATACATACAAAATATATTATATATATAAATTTTCCAACAGTTTTTAAGTTCACTTTCATTCTTTAATTTTCAGGTATACCCAATTTCTTGTGAGATTTGTTTGCTATTCTTCTTCCTCTTCTAATGCTGTACGAAATAACCTAATCAATCCTTGACCTTGTAAAATCTGAAAAACAGCACTAAAAAAAAGCAGTTGATTTTTTTTGATAATTTAATAGAAAATTTTGGAAATTTGGCTTTTAGGGCATTTATATAAAATATGCACATACAATAATTTCACTGTTCTTAAAAGGATGAGTGTTTGATTATCATAAAAGGAAACAATAATCCCTTAAAAAAAACCAAAAAAAAAAAAAGGAAATTATCTTCTTCTTCATCGTCTATATGTTATGTTTACTTACAAGTTCAAAAACCGTCTTCAGGAGGAGTCTACGTCACAGCCACTGGTTTGCAAATTACATAAATCAATCTATGGCTTAAAACAAGCCTCTCGCCAATGGTTTGCAAAATTTTCTACTTATCTTTTATCTTTTGGTTTCAAGCAATCTCAAGCTAATTGCTCCTTATTTACAAAAGGGAGTGGAAGTACTTTTCTTGCTTTATTAGTCTATGTGGATGACATAGTCATTACCGGCCCCACTGTTTCTGAAATACAGCTTTTGAAGTCTTTTTTGCATTCTTAGTTTATGTTAAAAGATCTTGGATCCTTGAAATTTTTCTTGGGTCTTGAAATATCAAGATCAAAAATTGGATTGGTCTTATCTCAGAGAAAATATTGTTTGCAACTTTTGGAAGATTCAGGATTTCTTGCTAGCAAACCTGTTTCCCTTCCTATATGGATCCAAAGTCACAATTGATATCTACAGTTGGTGATCTTTTATCTACTGATGAAGCACATACATATCGTAGATTGATTGGTAGATTACTATATCTTACCATATCTCGACCTGATATTACTTTTACGGTGCATAAACTTAGTCAATTTGTATCCAACCCACATTCATCTCATCTGATTGTTGTGCATCATCTTTTGAGGTACTTGAAATCAACTCCAGGTCAAGGTATTCAGTTTTATAAATCTACTACATTTCCTCTTCAGCTGAAAGCATTTGTAGATTCTGATTGGGGTACCTGCCTCGATACAAGACGATCTGTTACTGGTTTTGTAATTTTCCTTGGAGATTCTTTGATTTCATGGAAATCCAAGAAGCAAACTACTGTTTCTAAGTCTTCTACCGAGGCTGAGTATCGGGCCTTGTCTATGGTTTCTAGTGAATTGACTTGGCTTATGCATTTACTTACTGATTTACAGGTTTGCATATCTCAACCTGCTATTGTTTATTGTGATAATCTTTCAGCTATACAAATAGCAACGAATCCAATTTTCCATGAACGTACAAAGCACATTGAAATAGATTGTCATTTTGTGAGGGAGAAGATTCAAAAGGGTTTACTTAAGGTGCTGCCCATTCGGTCTTCCTCACAGCTAGCTGATGTGTTTACTAAAACTCTTCCTAGTTCTCTTTTATTTCCACTTTTACACAAGATGGGTGTTGTCAATATACATAACCCACCTTGAGGGGGAGTATTATAATTATTGTATTAACTATTCTATTAGATAGTTAGTTAGAAAGTAGTTATGCTAGTTATAGTTTTGACACTTGTATAAATACTACAATTACACATCAATGAGAGATGAGAATTCATTTTTACATCTAATAGCTTTGTTGAAGCCTCAACTAAAATGTAACTAAGGTAATCTCGTGATATAACCACCAATTGAAAGACTCGTCTTTGAAAGAGGGTATGAGTTTATATAATTGAAGGTAAGTAAAATTAATGTGACAATTTCTGTTATTAAAAAACATGAAACATGAGACTACTACTGCAAACCACATGCTAAATTTCTACGATATTTTGTCACTTTGATTCTCATCAGTCTCGGTCGGAACCTATACCTTTGAATAGAAGGGTTGTTTTCATATTAAATTTTCCGTCTTTTACTTTTATAGGCATGGCAACTAGAGATGACAACAGGGCGAGGTAAGAGGAAAACAACTTACAAATTACAAAACAATGAACTCTTAGTCTTTGCCAACCAATTCCAGCGCCAAGACACATTACCTTAAAACATAAGTCCTATCTAAAATATTGTAATAAAATACAAGAGGGATTATTCGAACTTTCAATCTTAACAAAAGATAATAGGTAATTAACAAGTATACGGCAAAATCCTTTATTCATCAATTAGGACATACATTTGAAGGCATACAATTGGAAAACAAATCTATTCACCTACTCTTCCAACTACATTTCATGTTCGACATTAATAATGGTCCTATCTTCTATATCCATTATTCCCTCAAATAATAGAAGTTTTTTTTTTAATAATTCAAAATCTTTATATAGATTTTGCCGGAAAATCTGATGATTTTTCATTGAACCAATTGCTGAAGTCTTTAATTTCAACTAGGAATCTAATATTACAAATGTTATATTTGTATAATACTCAAGAACTCGTTCATTTAACAAGAATTAAAATTAGTAAAAAATAGAATGAAAACCAATTGGAATGTAAATTTATGGAGGTTTTTAAATCATTTTTTAGGGGTGTTCAGTTGAGGGGAAAAGTTCAATATAAAAGTGAATGGGAAGAGTTTTTCATAAACTTATCTCATCTCATGTTTGTTTCCATTTACTTTCCTATGGATATTAACATCACTCTCTTGTGTTTACTCTAAGATCTAACCCGTCTTTTCAATACACTCACCTCATTTTCACTATTCATTCGTATTCTCATACAATTTAAACACATCACTTTTCTCAACATCACCAACCCATACTTCATTTTTCCTAAGCATCACTAACTCAGGTTTCACTTTCCCATTCCCCAAACCAAATGCCCATAGGAATAAAAATTGAAATGAAGAGAATTGTCATTAATTGGAAAACTTAGTCAAATTTAAATGGGTTAATTTCATATTAGACCATAATAAATAGGTATAATAGCATTAATACTTATATGTTTTATAAATTAGCAAACTTACCCACTTTAACTCCACACACCGTTTAAGGGAACAATGAAAAAGCGTTTTATGCCCTCTATTTATTATGATCTACAACATTTAAGGAAAGGGCATGATGGTAATTGTTCAAAATGGAAGACATTGGATCACCGCCATTTATGGTGTTTTTTGGGCAAAATTGATATTAAAAAAACACAACCGGTATTAGTGAATAAATGTGAATTAATGTGGATATTCTTGATAATATTTCAATTTAAATTGACGTGGGACCATAAATTGGGTGAAATAAGATTAATGAAATTTTAGGAGAGGGAATTACAAAATTGAGATTGATTCCATCATGATTGAGGTAAAACCCCATTATCACCTTTCCTCCATTCACCGTAAGTAATACATATGGCCAAAGTGTATGAATATTATGTTTAATTTATAAATGATTTTTATGTGTTACATCTATTTGTTTTTTCGTTAGTATATAGAGAACTTTAATTCCATATAAGATTTAAATCATCTCTTCATTGATGTTATAATTAAATAATTAAAATATATAATAAAAATGAAAATGAAAATGAAAATGAAAATAAAGATGAAACTAATAAAATATATGGAATTTTTCAAAAATATCATTTTAATAATTGATATTTTCAAAAATAGCAAAAGGTTTGAAAATTTTCAAAAATAATGTTTCTCACAACAAGATTCACCAATCTTAGACTGAGATTGGTCTAATCCCAGATGATGAAATCTCAGAGAAATTTCATTTTTGAAATATTTTAAAAATTATATTGTTCATGAAATTTTTTCTAAAAAAATATCATTTGTTTAAATTTCTCTAAAAAAAATATATCCTTAATATATAAAAGTGGTGATATTTAAGAAACTTTTTTGGACTATAACCCTTTTAAAATCTTAAAATTACTAACATATCATTATATATACCCTTTTAAAACCTTCAAATTACTAAAAATGTCATTATTATTTATACTCCACTATCTATTAAATGACTATTTATATTTTTAATAAAATATTTCTCTTCATTGAATAAGAAATTGTCAATTTTATTAAATAAATTCCTTGGTTTTTTTATTGTTTTCACAACATCAAATTATAAAATAATTGAAAAAACAAGTACAACATATGAAAATGAATGTGATATTAAAATGAATTTATTGTTTAGATTTATCACCAATTTATGAAAAATAAATTATATTTTAGTATTCAAATATTAAATGATTTAATAAAGGTGACAGTGCTTTAATTTTAAAAAATATTTAAAAAAAAAAACTTAAATTGTTTAAAAAAAACAGTTAAGATTAAAAAAAAACAACTACAACAAAATATAATTTATTGAATTAGTAATGGTATAATATTTTATAGAAATTTTTACATCTTAAATCAATTTTTGAACCTTAATTACAACTGTACTATGAGTACCAATTTAATTACACTTTTGGACTTTATAGGCCATAGTCAGCGGTTCTCCACCTTTTTATGACTAACTTACCCTTAATTGCAACTGTTTCGCAACTGTTTCTTAATTTCATAATTTTTTTTACATATATTCTTTTTTTTATAATTTATTTTTGCCGCTTTATTGTAGTTTCCTTATTTACCCTTTTTTTTATTAATTAATATTTAATATACGATTTTCAAATTTGAGATTTGATTCTCATATCTTTTGCCTCTGATTGGTAGTTTCCTTTTTTATTTTGATTTATTTTTATTAAAAAATCTTAATTAACTGCTTCAAATTATAGACATGATCTTCAAATCCCCTAAATCACGTTTGTCAAATAAATCGGTTGGGGGATTCGTTATTTCAATATTTCTCTTTTACGTCTGTTCTTGATCTTCATACCTGTTTCTCTTCGTTTTTTCATCATTTTCATTCCATCTGTGTTCTTCAAGGTTTCTTCATTTTTATCTGTTTCATTCATCGTTTTCAGGTACGGTTTTATTTTTTGTTTTGTTTAGCAATTTCTCTTCTGGTAGTTTTTTGTGTTTGATTAATAACCTAAATTTTATGTGTTCATTGTAGGATGGGTCGATGTGTTGAAACTGTCATATATCATAGTGGCCGTTTTGATGAGAATTATGTCTACGTGGATTATCAATATGAGGTTTTTAGAATTGCTAACAATATTACTTTGGGAAAATTGTTCAAAAAGTTATCTAGGGAATAGATCGCAGTGGAGATGTCCGGTTGAGATCTGCTATATTTCAGTTCTTCCTCATGATGTTAAACGTTCAGCTGGGAGGCCGAGAACTAAGCGCATGCTTTCTGGTATTGAATCATCGTATGCTAATAAGAAGAAGTGTTCACACTGTGGTTGGAAGAGCCACAATCGAAAAGCATGTCACAATGCCATTCCGAATTCAGATTATCCATCTTCCTCTTGATTTTTAGTTTATAGTTTATTATTTTTTTTATCAAGAAACTGTTTTTTGATTTTAATATATTTGTAGGAAGTTGTGTTAAGTTATTTTCATTATTAACAATTGCCATACTGTTTTAATTGTTTTCATGATTGAATTGTAGGAATTTGTTTTAAGTTCTATTTTTTTTTACTGGGTTTTATTTTGAACAATAATATTCTCTTCATCCTGTTTTGTACATTCTTGCATTTTCGCACTTTAAATTGTGAAACAAATTTACATTTTAAAAACTTTATGTTTAATAATTATAAACCCTAATAAACATTTATACATTGCCAATTTGTATTGTGAAATATTATTTGACAATTTTTTAAAAAAACTTGGTATAAAATTGTAGACTCTGAAAAACATTTGTTCTATTCTATAATTTTCTCGTTATGTTATTAAATTTTAATAAGTTTGTAATATTAGTGATTGAAGTTATTTCTTTTAAAATGTTTAATTAATATAAATATTGTTAAACTTTTGCAAACATTATATTATATCTTCAATTAGTTTTCAATAGGGGTGAAAGTTGGTTTGGTTTGGTTCGGTTTTAAACCAAACTTAAAAAACCGATTGGTTTGGTTCAAAAATTAAACCAACCAAACCAAATAAAGAACCAACCAACCAATGGTTTGGATTGATTTGGATAGCGGTTTCAACGGTTTGTTTCCACATTTTGTCTTATAAAGAGAGTTTAGTTATAAAAATCACTTTTCAAAACCCACATTAAAAATTCGGCAAAAATAAGTTTAAAGTTAAGAAATAAAATTTAAATGTCAAATTTAAAATTTAAAATTCTCTAAGTCATTCACCCCATAAACTTTTATTCTAATTGGTTTGTATCGTTTAACCACTAGAGTAATCCACCAACCACCTATATTGGTTTGGTTTGGTTTGGTTGCTATCAAAAAAAAACCAAACCGCCCCCCACCCCCCCCTTAATTAGATCTTGCGGTTCGTTGGTTTTTATTTCACCCCTAGTTTTCAAAATGTTTAATAAATATATACATTGATAAACATTTAAAAACCGCAAATAATCGAATCTCTTTTTACCAATTTTTTTGAATGTAGAGTATTAAACAGTTATATACATTTATATATATATATATATATATTTATAAATGTTTGCTTTTATTCAATATTTAATATATTCCTTTTCATAAATCAAATACTCAAATAAACTGATGCACCAGTTTGAAATCTAATCAAAAATCATAAAAATAAGTATCTTCTGAGCTTCCACTTATGAACACATTTTGACGATCCTCAAATTCAAAATGTATTTGAAGCATCCACTTATGAACCTTATCTTCTGAGCCTTAGTTAATTTCTTGATCATCTTCACAATTGTCCCTTGTTTAGAGTAAGGTTGGGTTTTCTTGTTGTGATATCAATTCTCCAATTGTACTATGTATTCTGGACCCATATCAATCTCTGTTTTCTCTTGTTTATCAACTCATTTCCACTGCACATAAACAGAATTTCACATATTTACAGATGGTTACTAAATGTTGTTTGCTAATATAATGGTTACATACACTATTCCCAAACTTCTTTTTCCTAATATTCAATATTTTTTCACATTATATTCATGGCACAGATCAATATACTTTCAGCATTCATCAATTTGTAATGAATAAATGTTTACTGTTGTTTATTGAGAATAAATTTTATCACTGACCTCAAATCCGAAATCTTCTTCTTCATCATCGTTATCTATTTCGTCTTCATTTTCATCTGTACTCTGATCATCGCTTATCTTATCTTTGTCTTTTCTACATTTCACTTTGATTTCTTCATTCTCCCTCATTTCCAAAACTTTTCCGATTAATTTTTTTCCTTTACATCATAAAAAACAGCATTTTAATGTCTAGTTAACATCAAACTCGATGTAATTATTCATTGATTTAATTTAAAAACAAAAAAAAAATCATACATTTTTTATTTAGAAAAAAATTCATACCTTTTTTTCGGTTTTTAAATCTCCCGACTTTTGTTCATCACCTTCATTGTTCATTGTTTCTTGACAATTTTCTTCTCCCTTTTCCTTGCTAATCAGTTTAGATCTTGCCACCAAAAAAATTTTCTGACTCCACATCTTCAATGAAAAAACCCTAGTCATTATTCGTTTTCCCCATTCGTACTTTCCCTTCTCTCTGTTTGTTCCCAAAAATAGAATTTTTCAAATTTCAAATTTCAAATTTCATTCAACTGAATTAGGAGATATGAAAATAGTTATTCCCTCTTATCAAATCCCACAATTTCCGTTTATCCTCTTCATTTATGATTTAATTTTTTTTTACACGTTTTCCAAATTATGCAAGTGAAAATGACGTGTGTCAGGCGCGGCAAAAAAGTCTTTTGATTGGGTGATATGGTGGTGCTTGTCTATTTTTGTAATATTATTAATGATGTAAACATAGGTGTAATTATACCTAGTGTAATGATTATAGATGAAATTACCCCTATTTTATAATATTTAAATAAATTTAAAATTTTTTAATTAAAAATATTTAAAAGTTTAAAAATCAAAGAAAAAAATATATATAATTTCTTAAATTTTAATTAAAATTAGAAATAAATAATCTATAAATGCAAAAATTAACTAACATATGTATATAGAACAAACAATTTATTTTTTATTTGGTAGTATAAATTTTAAAAATAAAGATGTTAAAAAATCATCTTATATAAAAAGGCATATAATTATATAAATTAGTAAACTATACAATAATTTAAATATTAAATAGAGCAGAATAATATGTTAATAAAATCATTTCGAAAAAGATTTATAAACCATAGAAAAATCAAATAAAAAATATTTTGATCTTTTAAATATTTCTATGTTAGAAAAAATACACCAGTATGATTTCTCACCACATTTTAACTGATTTATTTAGAAAAAGGTAATTTGAAGATGGTTGGAATTATCAGGGTATGTGTAAGATTAGACTTTTATTCCTACTGTGTATTCTTATGTGTTTTTGTTGTTTTTTTTTTTAATTTATGTAATTTCTAATCGAATTTGTGGTTTTTTTGGTAGATGTTTTACTTTATTGATATTTCCTCCCGAATCTATTGGCAATTTCTATCCAATAATTATTTTTATGTAATGTTTTTAATAATAATTTTTCTTTTAGATGTTTTACAAAGTTGATATTTAAGTTTGATTCTTATCATTGCACGATCATCATTATTACTACACAAGTTGTATTCTTTTGGATGTTTGTAGTTGATATCTTTGGTTGGCTTGAGCTCTAGGTACGATATTTACCCCATTCATTTTATATATATTAATTTTCTTCTTAAATTTATGTGATTCAATTATTTTAGAATGTATAAAATTTAAATTTCTTCTTGGATAATTAAATACTCATATGTGTATTTAGTAATATTGATTATAATTTTCAATGCAATTTTTACAATGAAAGCTTTCTCAAAATTTTCACTCACGATGGAAGACTAGAGTTATAGAACTTTATATGTACAATAATTTATTTTGCATTTTTTTTCTTCTAATAAAGCAATAATGATTCTAATATTTTCTAATTTTTGTTTTCATAATAATAATTCATTTTTTTTATTTTATGTGCTAGAATGGTAAAAGCTTTAAAAATAAAATGATTATAAAAAAATACATTTCAAGGTACAAATAACGTAAAACTAATTATTTTGTAGTAACTATCAACATCCAATTTAATAATCAAATATCGTATTTAAAAAAAAAATACAAAATCGAAAGAAGTTTAAAAGTCACAATATGTATGATATATATATATCAATGTGTTTTTTTAAATAATGTCTACTCAAGTATTGAAAATGTTACATTTTCTTATTTTGATTCATATTTTAAGTTAGCCAATTATAATAAAGATAATTTTGTGACCACATAAAATTATAATATTAAAAATGTGTTAAATTTTAAAAATAATATCTAATAGATAATTTACTTTACTAAAAAAAACTAATGAAATTGTGAAATTAAAAAAAAAAACATTTATTTAATACATAAAAAGTTATAAATTTAAATTATTTATATAATTTTAGTTAATTATTATAATTGATAAATGCATTTTATTATAAAGTAAAATTACACGTGCATCGCACGTGCTAAAATTCTAGTATAATAAATAACTATGACAAATTTATAACTTTTCATGAGTCCTCCCCTAATCAATAAGAAGTTTTTGTTTATGTGAATGCACCTTTTGAACTTCAACCTAATTATTTATTAGGTATGATTTCAATACGCGTGAAGTAATTTGAAAATGGAAATATTTCAATGACAAATTTGAGACTAGTTACATATTATAGAACAACAAAAAATGTGATTTTCCATACCAAAATAAGTGCTAAATATGAAAGGAAGATGTATATTTTCATACTTTAAGAATAAATATGAGAATTATTTCAAAAGATGGAATCTGGATGACCAAGACTTTGACAAAAATAAAAATAAAAAACCAAAAAATTGACTTAGATTGAGCTTGAAGCCGATCCACATTCTCTGTACAATTGTTTTTTGGTACCAATTTTTGAGAAATTTTAATGGTATCATTTAAAATTATTTATAAATATAATAATTTTTCTTATATCAATGAGTGGTTACATATGAATAATATGTGAATAAGTGTATGTAATTTAATGTTAATAACTTATCGATCAACTCAAAATATTTATAAATATTATAACAAAATTTGCTAGGTTCACAATCATCCCTTTTAAAGTATACTTTATCCATTCCCATAAAAATTAGAGAAATTTCAACATTTGACACTTTTTTATTACTAATTTAAAAATTAGCAACTATTTTGAAATATTTCAAAAATGACATTTCTCAAATTGAGATTTCACCAATCTCAATATTAGACCAATTTTAATCTGAGAAATGTCATATTTGAAAATTTTCAAAACTTTTACCATTTTTATAAACTAATTTTTACCACGTGCATGCACACGTTTTCTTTCTAATATTTGAAAATTTAATAATTTATTTGATATATTTTAAAAAATTATATGTTTTATAAAATTATTTATAATTGACTACAATCATTTTCAATATATAAAATGTATTTTTTTTTTTTTAATTTCTAGGCTGAGTTTGCGACTCAAATAAATAATTTTATGCATTTAAACATTATTTTATAATTAAAAAATAAACTATTGTATAGTTTACTAATTTATTGAATTATTTTACGTTATTGTTTACTAACTTAAAGAATTATATTTTATAACATCAAGTTTTTTTTTAAATTGTTTCTTAAATTGCCATTTAATATATATTTTATGGCAATTATAATTAAAATTATTTGATAATTCAATAATTATTAAAAAAAATTCCTTTTAGTTTCTTTCTCTAATAAATGTTGTAACTTTAAATATTAAATAAATCTATCCATTTAAAAAATTGGTTAAATATGAATAGATATAGTTAAATATTAAAAAAAAAATTAAATATAAACTGTCATTTAATAGAAGGTGGGTAATAAATATGTAATGAAATGTTTAGTAACTTGAATATATGTAAAGGGTATATATATAATGTATGTTATGTCATTCTAGAAATTGGCGAATGGCATAATTTTGGTCCAAAAAAATTTCTCCGACTTATCTCCTTTTAATATAGTAGAGATATCAATTATCAAAATGTCATTTTTAGAAACCCTTAAAAATAATTTTATAAATTCTTTCCATCCGAAACAAATAATTTCTAACTCCACCCATAGAGTGTATATAAAATCAAAATGGGAAAAAAGTTTTCAAATATGGTCTTCAAATTTTGGAATTATGATTTCACGGGTATGTGTGACACGAACAGAAATACCCTTTTCTTCTATTCTTTCTACTAAGATAAAAGGGGACAAAATCCAACTTTATTTCTTCACAAAGTAAACACATTCTTTCCTAGAAAAAAATGACCAAACACAATATTCTTCCAATTCAAATTTATCATCAATTGAAATCTTCAAAAAAAAAAAATTAAATAAAAAATCTAATGGATAACAACATTTTAGTTAATAGTAACGTCATTGAAGATAGATAATTAACTCAATTAGTTAAGGGGCTCTTGCAAAAATAGTAAAAATATGTCCAATATTTATAAAAATAGCAGTAAAAAAACATATTTACAAAAATAGCATAAAAATTAAATTCGCAACTAAAATATTACAAAATTGTCACTAGTTAATCAGTGATTAGTAATTACTAATTTACTGATATCCTGATATTTTGTGCAGGAATCACTGATAATCACTGATTATTTTATAAGTTATCACTGATATCTCTAATCACATGAATGAGGGTTTTTAAAAATCTGCTATATTTGCAAATACTTTTAAAAAATGTTATATTTATAAATATTGCTAAAAATTCTGTTACCCAATGAAATTTCTCATTAGTTAAACATCTATAGGTCATTCTTTTACGTCGTCGTAGGTTCGAGTCTCCTCTTGTAAAGAAAGATAGGATTCAATAAAATGGAGTGGAATGTGGAAGTAAGGAAAAGCATAGAAAAATGAGTGTATTTTCCTCCATTACAACCCCATCTCATCCACCGATACTCCAGCCACCATTAAAGCCAACATTGAGCTCTTTCAATCGCCGCCACTTAATTACAACTCTAATTTCTATCTCCAGCTATTCCTTTGGTGATTCAATCTTGCCCATTTCTTCAAAATTTGTTCTTCCTCTTGCTGATGCTCGTGGTCTATTTCTAATGCCTCCTCTTCGTCTGGTCAATAGGTAATTTAACTAACCCTGAAACTGTTTCATAGGAAATATGGGTTTTTTTTTTCTGGTAAATTGGGAATAGAGATTTTATGAAATTATAGTTATTAAAGTGCAAAACTTTTGTGTTTAATATTTTTTAGGTATTTGGATTGAATCCTTTTAATGGTGTGAGAAGGTACTTTTTGGTAAGGGCAGGAGAGTCTGAATTTGAGAGCTTTGGGATAATTAACACAAACCCAGTTGCAAAAACTTCAGTTGATAGTGGATTGTCTGAGAAAGGGAAGAAACAAATTGTGAGAGCGGCTTTTGATTTAAAGGAAATGGGAGCTTGTGAAAGGGGTTGCTGGATATGGCCCTCTATTACTCAGAGAGCTTATCAGGCAGCAGAGATTATCGCATCGGTTAATGGCATTAGTCGAAGGTACGTGAATTAGTCATTTGAGCTCATGGATTTTTATTCTTGACGTTCATGATGCAGGATCATCAAGTATTTATATTTGCTATTGGGTGGCAAAATTGTGTAGGATCTATAATTGTTGGTCTGGCTATTTGTTTGGTTTTAAATCAGTGTTTCGCTTTACTTTGGTCTCAAATGTTTGATTAGGCGGCAATTCGGTCTTTAGATTACTTATTTAGTACAAGATCTTTCTTTTTGTTAATGACTTATTTCTGAAATCCTAGCATGGAATCAGATATTGTAATAGGTATGACACAAAAAATAGGTAAAAAATTGACTATACCAATCCCTCTATTACAATCCACTAAAGAAAAGGAAGGGCTTAAAATGGATAATTATTAGTTCAGAGGTTCAATTGGTACAAGTACGGTTTAGTGAAGTTAATATTTCATTCCTTTCAAAGCTTAAATTGTAATGTTTGTTGTTGTATTTTCCTTTGTACATTTCTGGTCTCGTGTTCAAGAAGATAATAATTATTCTTTATATTTCATCCCTTTTGTCTGTGTTTCTTTGCCATTGTTGCTATATGTTGGACGGGAATCTTTAGCTTACTAATTGGTTGTGTTGGTTTCAGTTATATAGTTCCTGAATACAGTTTTCTTGATGCCCGAGGACTGGGAGTTTATGAAGGCAAGGACTTGGAATCTGTTTCGAAAGTACTGTTTCTTTCGATCTTTTGTTGAGTTTCGAGTTAATATGATGTTGTCTTCCTTTTTCCTTGCCAAGTTATTATGTCATTAACAAATGAAATCAATTTGTATAGTTGGAATTTACCGTCCAGAGGCATTGTGTGTTTCAATGTCCTTATAAAATGTGTTGGAAAATAACAGGTATATGCTTCAGATAGCATCTCTTCGAGCATCAAACCTCCTCCAATTGATAACGGAACCCCTAACGAGAGTGTATCTGATGTCTTTGTTCGTATAACGCAACTGATGTCAATTCTTGAAACCCAGTACTCTGGTGAAACCATTATCATTGTCTCACCAGATTCTGATAACTTGTCAGTTCTTCAAGCTGGTTTAATTGGTCTCGATTTACGAAGGTAGTTGCGGATCCAAAAACTTGTACATATCATATGTGAAATCTTATATCTTGTATCCTAACAAGTTTGATCTCAATTATTAACAATTTAACCTTATTTTCCTTCTCATATTCAGGCATCATGATCTTTCCTTTGCTCCGGGGGAAGTCCGCTTTGTTGATGCAAGCAGCATCCCTACCTATAAACAGCCAGCTTCAGCAGTATATAAGTGTTTAAACCCTCCCAATTGTAACTGATGTAGCATTTTTTTGTCAACAGAATGTACAGAAGTCTTGTAACATATCCTCAGCTTCTTATGTACAATTGTTCACTGTCATCTTCATTGACACAATCTCATGGCTGCTGTATTTGAATGTTTCCGGCATAAATTTTGTATTGTATTTCTGTTGTCGTGTCGCGTAAACCTATTAAATCAATAGCTTTTTACATTTAATTACAAGTTTTCTTATGTTTGAATCTAGTTTCTTATGTTTGAATCTAACAATAGCATCACAAACTTCAATATCTACAAAAGATGTATATTTGCTTCAGACTTCTCATTTTCAGTCTATAACTCATTTTGGGCCACTTCAATACTGCATTTCTATATCAAATACAAATTTCAGATTACTTAAGAGGCAGAAAGCTTCACATTTCCATCTTCAATCACACCGGATTCATCTCGATTTTAGCCTTACGGCAAACCGCAGGTCGAAAGAAAAAGTTAAAAAAATTTGGTTGTCTGATTAAAAGCATCTTGACAACTACTTGTTGCTGGAGAAAGAGTTTGAAGCATAAGGGATTCTCAAATGAAAATCTTAAAATCATCCCTCTTTTCCTGTTGTATCACTGTCAAGTATCTTTGATTCTGCATTATCTATCTCACAGCTTACCTGTTTCTACATAACAAGCATTCATTACCCTCTTTTGCTGAACCACCCCCCACCATGGTTGGTGGACCACTGCTTAATGATATTGAAAGGTAAGTGTGCATGCATGATGCATGATATTATTTTCTCTCTTAAGGTTTACAGCCAAGAAAATCTTTTCTTTTGTCATGAAAGTTTCTCCAATCTCTGCCCTTTGGTGATGATACTTTTTGAGTTTTGATAATGCAGTTTTGAATTTTGATGATATATTTTAGACCCCTTGATATATTTCTCTCGCATATATTTTTTTTTCTGATTTCTTCATTGGATTAAAAGAAAAGGCACGCGTAATATTAATGCCTTGTTTGATAATAATTTTGTTTCTTTTTTAAATTAAATTTTCTTCCCTAATTTAACTTTTAAAATCATAAATAAACTTTCAAGAAAAAAAAAATAAACCGAACTATAATTTTTTTTGAGTGGATTTTCCCCTAAAAATGACAAACACTAAAATTTATACCAACTTGAGTATAGCTCAATGTTTGATATCGGTACTCTCTTTCTATGAAGTTAAATATATTAGTTTTCCTCTTCTAATTTGATGTAATATCTCACGAGAAAAACCATTAAAAATTATAAGTAAAGAAGTTTAATTTTTTAAGAACGGATCATTATCCCATCTAAATCAAAGACATGTTAAAATTCAAGAGATTTAAAATTAAAAAAAACACCATTTTGGAATTTTGTGTTGGTTTTGGAGTAAGGTCACTATCTCAGTTTACAAATACACCATGGATGAAAGCAACTTGCATTTGCTGCATTTCCTGAGCAACCCCACACCAAATTGCAGACAATTTTCTTCTGTAATATTTCCCAATTCTCTGTATTTTTCTACCTACTATTGGTAACCACCTCTTCAAAATTTGGGTTGGTTTTTAATTAGCAAGCTCTTTGATACAATATCAAACAAAAACATTTTTTTTCCTTTTTCTTAAAATGTCATTGAAATTTGACATTAAAGCTATAGAATTTAAATAGTAAGTTGATCACAAGTGCTAAACTGTTTAGTATAAGATTAAATTAATTTGAAAATTTTCTTTTTTCATAACACCCAAAAAGGAAAAATAATAAAGTGGCAAGCTTTAACAAGAGAAGATTTTTTTTAGGATTTGCAGACTTGTGGCAACAATTATGCTCTGAAATGGCAGTCTAGACACTTTACAGTTGTATAAGCAAAGCTGCAAAGGCCAAAGATAGCAGCTTAGTTTTCTTCATAAACCTCTTTTTCTCTCTCAAATACATATTTGATGATTCGACCCAGATAGAATTTCTTGATAAAATTCCAAACTTTACTTCGATTTCACTTCCCATTGTTTGTGATTTAATTAACTTCTTACCCTTAAATGAAGATCCTTTAGCTATCTTTCTTGGTGCCCATATTTTATAATTTACCTTTTTTTTTTTTTAGTTTTGGCTATGGCAATTCGAGGACTCGATTTCAAATGGTATATCTCTTTTTATAAGAAGTGGGAATTTACCCGAATGATGAGTTTTTTATTTGCTAAAGATTTTGGTTCTTCTTTCAGGTACGATGGATTCTTCTTGTCGATGCTTGCTACTAGCATGTATCCTTTCTTACACAAATAGTAATGGAAGGTTTTTTATTATCAAAAAAATAGTAATGGAAGGTTTTTTTGGTTTATGTTTGGTCTTGTCTTGTCTTGTCTTATTTTAAATTTGTTTATAAATTGTTGTGGATTTTCACATGTTGTGTCTTTTGCGCTTTCCTTGATATCAAACTGTTTACTACCTGTTCTTTTGCTGTTTTTTTCATTGAATTTTTCTTAAACAGTCAAATGATTATGGTATGGTTTTAATTTTCATTAAAGTTCGATTTTTTTCCGACATTTTTACTACCCGGAAATTAGAATGCTTGCTTGAGTAATATCCCTTTTGTGTCTTCTTTAACTGTTTTGCTTTGTAGAATTATTGTGGCCATCAATTGGAAGAGGTACCATAGTTGTACTTATCCATTGCACATATGGATTGTGGTATGCTTTCTGAATTTTAAAGAAGTGATATGAATTTAGGATGATGCATTTTTTTAACTTTTCTCTCTTGATAATTCTTCATTTGATTTTATTCTTTCAGGTTGATTATACCTCCGTGTTTGCTTTCCGTCTTTTGCTATTCATAGATAATGGACTTGCAGCTGGGATGGGATTGTAAGGCCTTCTATCTCCCACTTATTGTGTGTTGTGTTCCCCCTTAATTGTTCAAGAACATCAGTTCCATTTTGTTCATTCTTTCATGAACGAGTTCGATTTCGACCAACTATACTGCAATGGAAATTTTACTGAGAATGAATAAGGTTCTCCTTATTGTACTCAGCCCCTATTGCAAAATTCTAATTTGTTGCAGGCTAATTGTGAATTTTTTTACTGAAATTATTGGAAAAGGCATCTAAATTCTTCTGTCAAGTTATTAAATTATGTGTACCAGTATTTTTTTTTTCTATGCTTTTATATTTATGATTTGTAAGGGGTGCCTTATTTAAATTTCATTAGGGATTTTGGGTGGCAGCAGAGATATGCTCGTTTTTGTGGAAGAGTTGTGGTTCTTTCTAGTCTTTCTCTATTGCTCTACCCATTTTTATGTGCGTGGACCGTAATTGGTACCTTATGGTTTAGAGATGCTAAAGACTGTGTAAGCCATATTATCATTTCTCATTTCAAATTGGCTGTATCATCTGTATACAGGCTTTGATTATTTCATTCATTCTTATCGATATGCAGTTGCCTGAAGAAGGTCAAAAATGGGGATTCCTCATTTGGTTGCTTTTCAGCTATTGTGCCCTCCTCTGCATTGCTTGTATGTCTGTGGGAAAGGTTAGTCATTCTCCATGTACTTTTCCATTTTTCAATTGACTGGATTTTTCCCTTTATTTTTATTTAACTGGATTTTAATTTTAGACTAACCTCTAGTAGAGGTATGCACTATGCTGCAGAGCTATCGTTTTAAATATGATTATGTGCTCATTAACTTTTCTGTTGACCAAATATTTAGTTCTTCAAAGTTCAATTTCTTCTTATTTCAATTCTTCTTAGTTCAATTTCTTCATTTCTTGTTGTCTTTGGTGCCTGTCTTATGCAGTGGTTGGCGCGTAGACAAGCACACGTGTTACGTGCCCAACAAGGTATACCGGTATCAGAATATGGGGTAAGCTTGAAAAGTTCTCATGAATTGAACTATGGACGGGTTGGCAACAACCAGTGATTTTTTCAGAGTAATAGTCTTACATAGTCCGTTATGTTCTGGTATTGAGTGCGTATTTATTATTAAGAATGTATTTGCTATTCAGCATAATATAAGGGATATATATATCTTGACTTTGAATTGTAAGTTCTTACACTAAGGTCTGTTTGGGATAACTTTAAAAAGTGTTTTTTAATGGTTATAAAAAATAGTTTCTTTATTCAAAAACACTTTTAAACACTTCCAAAAGTTATCCCAAACGGGCACTAAGTGAAAGGTGGAAATAGAAAACTTAAATTAATGTTAATAAGATATGTAAGTTTGTCTTGGAGGCATGATTTTCTATACATATGCATGGGAAGGGTTTTACGGTGACTTAAACATAATATTTTTTGGAGGGAAAAGATTAAGTTATTTATTGGAGTAAACCAATGGACAATGTTCACTTATATTAGAGACGACCTCTCCTGGCTGGTGTGGTGACGGTGTAGTGTGCTTTTGAGGAAATCTTTCCCAAGTTCTGATGTGGTAGACTAATTTACTTTAGAACAAACTGCAACTCTGTTTCTATCAAAGAAAATATTGCCTCGAGTTTCTACTGGATTGGCATTCTCTTATCATCATATCATGTTTGATGAAGTAATTTACTTTTCATTTTCTTTCTGTCAACCATGAAAAGCAGTGTTCGGTATCTATATTGTTTAACGCCTTTGTTTTTCTGTGATATGAAATCCTTCCCCTCTTCTTGTGTAATCCTGACAACGAAAAAAGAAAGAAAGAAACCACCATTGTAGAATCTACACTTTATTTTAATCGATTGCTCCTGTAAAAAAAATATAAAAAGCATTTATATTTTGGGATCATATGCTCCTTTAGTTGAAGTTTATTATTATCAAACTTGCATGTTGCTTATAGCTAACTAGGATTTCCTGCAAACCAGGTATTGATTGACATGATTAGGGTTCCAGATTGGGCATTTGAAGCTGCAAGACTAGAAACAAGAGGCATGGGCCAAGATGCTGCTGGATACCATCCCGGGCTCTTCTTAACCTCTGCTCAGGTAAAATATTTTTGAAGCTGAAATTCTTACACATGTTCAAAGTATTCACCAGTTTCTTACATAATTTGGTCTATTATGTGCTATCAACTTGCAAAAAGGGCTATATAATATATCTAGTGTCGTAGCATTTATTTTTGAGCAAAGTCAAAGACCGACAGAGTTCTTGAACTTGCCATTGCCAATTCATGGGTATAATATGAAGTCACAAAACTTGTAGATGTAGTCTATGGAAAAACTAGTGAACGGCTTATTTTTTCCCTGTATACCATGTAACTGCTTTCTCTTCATCCAAATTGCATCACCACCAACACAAAATATAAGAGTAGTTATCATCAATGTGAAGTTCTTATGACTGGACAATGTACCCGGAAATTGTACAGAGGGAAGCTGTGGAAGCTCTCATCCAGGAACTGCCGAAGTTCCGGTTAAAGGCCGTCCCAACTGATTGCAGTGAATGTCCTATTTGCCTCGAAGAATTCCATGTAGGAAATGAGGTAACTTTTTCTTTATATGCATCTTTGATCTTAACTTTATCATTTAGCCCATTCTCATAATAAACTTCTATGATGTAATCTGATTCATTCTGTGCAAACATAAACCAAAGAAATTAGATGCTGGATGGGCACTATCTTTGGTATTGGGAACTCTGTTTTGGGATTTAAGGGGCCGTTAGAAATAAACGGGCGCTTAGTGATTAACTTTTTATAATATCAAGAGCCATAAACAATATAAATTTTCTCAGAAATGGCTATTCATTAGAAAAACAATTGTTTAGAGGTGGAATAGACACATATGTCCATTTGATTTTGGTGGAGAACTTATCATGGGAGAAGTGAATGTAAATGTCCTCCTGGATTTCGTGCAGGTTCGTGGTATGCCTTGTGCTCACAATTTCCATGTAGAATGTATTGACGAATGGCTTCGTCTAAATGTTAAATGTCCTCGATGCCGCTCCTCAGTCTTCCCAAATCTTGACCTCAGTGCACTATCAAACCTTCGTATCGATACCGAACAAACATCTGCTAATGTTCTGACTGCCAATGGTACTGTAAGAAACCAACCTTCAAGCCAGAGCTCTCTGTTGAGATTGCAAAGTTCAAGTCCCCCAGTTCATACAGAGAATACAGCCACCTTTGATACTGACACTGCATTAGATGCAGCGGAGAACGGGAGCGCACCTGTGACATCTGCTGCATCTCAACATTGATTGATAACCGAACACCCTCCTATTGAACGCATTCTTTTTGGTCACTCCAACTTACCAGCCACATTCAGTGGTTTTGATTTCATTCTTTCTACCATCTTAACCAAATTTCCCCTTTGAAAAAAACTCCCCACATTTCCCATATGTAAACTTTCTCTACTTAACCTATAAAATCAAATCACTGAGCTTGTAAAAGTGGTTAAATTATCAATGATTTTTCCCATTTCCCCTTTTTTTTTCCTCAACTTTTGGTTGGTAGCTTTTGAAAGATGCTTATTAAAAAGCTATTTTCTGACAATGACTTTACAAAATTTCAATTCATAGGCTAAAAATAAAGGCTTTCTCTTTCACGTGGTTTCCTCCATTTGCCATGTTCATGATTCGTGGTTTCTACAGATTCCTCACTACTTGACAAATATTCCCCATCAGATCCTCTCTTCCTAATTCCTCTGTTTTTTCTTTTTCTTTTTCTTTTTTGGCCTTCATTTTTAATTACATGTTATACATAAACGGTCTCAAATGGTAGATTTTATTTATGTATTTTCCATCTATGTCGGTGTTTTAGTTTTTTACTTAAATGGTAAATTTTTTATTTATTAATTTATTGAGAATATATATAGATTATCAAAATTAAATTAATTATTTAATGAAATTAGAGTTTTAGTTGTGAAAACCTTGATGACATGACAACAATTGTTCAGTCTAAAACAAAAGTTATAATAATAAATATTAAAAGTTAATCGTGCATTTATTTTCAATAATTTATTGAATTAGAAGTAATATATTTTATTGGTAAATTTTTTAAAATTTTGTTATATGTTTGGAATGTTTGATATAACATAAATCTTACAAATAACAATATAAAAATCCAATAACTTTAACATATTTTCATATAATAATAAAATTGTTATTATATCTCAAGATCTTATACCAACTTGATTTAGTAAAATTCTCTTAAATTGTATAAAAACAACTTTCTAAGCTCATCATGCATGTCTTTTAATGGCCATTTGATCCATGCATGTGCTTGTCTACGCAACATTATTAGCGATATTAACTATAATTTTTAGTTGAAACTTATATTATATTATAAGATTACTAAATCAATTGATGTAGACAATTTAATTCATATATATCTATAATATAAAGTTTTTTTTTTTTTTTTTTTTTTGTGGTAGATAAAAAGTTATAATTGGTTGGTGATGGGCTGGAGGTTGGCCCACAATAAGGAGTGGGTACCTAAATGACTGAAAAACGATAATTAATTGGTTTTTGTAGATAATGATTCAACCTTAAAATTATTGAGATCCCAATTTTTTATTTTTATTATTATTTTATTTTCCACCATTTTGATCTTTTCAAACTTTGGATGTCAATCTAATCTTTTGTTTTAAAGGTGATATGATTTCTTGAAGGATCATGCCAAAAGAGGAATCACATTAGGAGGAAAAAAATAACTTACCTTTTAAAAAAAATCGTATTGATAAACTGAAAAGCTTAATTGTGTTGATGTCTTATCTTTAAAAGAAAAAAAAAGGTTTGTGTATATCTGAATTAGGATCGTTTAACAAAAATATGAACTAATTTATTTGATTGTTTATTAATATTTTTGTTGTTAATTAAAATATGAAATTTATGTTTGTAATAAAATGAGATTTTAAAAGACTAAATATCATTTTAAAAAATTTTAAGACTAAATTAGAAAATGAGATGAAAACTAAATTTTAACTACCATAAATATAAATTCTTAACGTGATTACGAACCCCGTTAACGTTGTGATGTTTTCCCACAACTTCTCTTATGCAAAACAAATCTTGACTTTTTTTTTTTGTGTCTTGAACTATAAAATTGAATTACAATTCTTAATTTGATGTGAAGTATCTTTTTAAGAAATAAATGCGCTTAAATCTCGTGAAATTGTTTCATCAAAATATGACGATATTTAAAACAATTTCTTTTAAGAAAAAAAGTAATAATAATAATAAGTAAATGTAAAATACATTACTGTACTTTGGATTGTTAATGTTAAATCATACCCCTACTATTTTTTTGTTTTAAAATAACTCTGTACTTTAGTAAAATTGCAAGTCACATTTTTCAATCAATTAGTTTTAACGCAATTGATATATATTTATATTTTATGTATGTTATGTATTATGATTTCATGAAAAATTACAGATGTGTAGAATTTTATAATAAACTCTTATGTTAATAAAATGTAAAATATATAAATCGCACTCAAATGTTCAATGGTTTTAAAACATGTGATATGCGTATAATATAGACGTGTCTAAATTTCGTTAAAACTAATTGATAGAAGGGTGTGATTTATAATTTCCTAAAGTGCAGAAGTATTTAAAATATATATATATATATATATATATATATATATATATATAAAATATTGTATGATTAAACAATAAATAACAAGGGTGTATTTTACCTTTATCATGATAATAATAATGAAGTTCCATTCCAAGTTCCCATGTCCACGTCAACGAAATGTTTGCGCGTGGTAGTTGAAGATGATTAATGTCTGACGTGGGAAAGGAAAAACGAAATGATATGAGAAATGAAAGTTAAGTTAAATAAATAATTAAATTAATAAAAGAGAAAGAGATAATCTATGTAATTAATTAAAAATTAGAGTTCTGCCAGAGACTGTTAACGTACGGACAACTTACCAAAATGACAAAAACACTGTCCTTTCTTTCTACGTGGGCGTGGGACACCCCACCCTACTTTTAGGTCTTGTGAAAAACTTTTTGGACCTAAGACTATAGGACAGACGAAGTACTGCCAAATTTTTACTTCTTTTCTCTCTCTTTTCCATTTTTTTTAAATCCCATGTTCTCCTCTTTCTAGATACCAAATAAAATTAAATACCGGTTGTTTCATCGTTGAAGTCTGGATTCATGATGTCTAAAAAAGTAAAGTGTGAATTTGTGATATATGACATTAGAATTATTTGAAAATGAGAATGAATAATTAAAATAACTTAAGTGAATTTGAAAAAGTGATATCAATGCCAATGAAAAACGAATGTGAAATAGATATGAGAATGAGTTTGTAAATCACATAACACCCCATATACAAAATGACCTTGATTTTGATTTTTTTTTTTTAACTAATGATTGTGTTTTAAAATAATGAGTAAAAAAATTAAACTTAAAATATTTACTAGCTAAAATTTAAAGAAAAAAATAATAAGAAAAACCAGTAAGATGAAAAGGGGCAATTTTTTAAAAAGAAAATAAAAAAGGTTATAATGCTTAAACAACAAACTGACCAATTAGGGCCTGTTTGGTAACCATCCCAATTTTCGTTTCTTGTTTTTAGTTCTCATTTTTTAAGAAATTAAGTTGTTTGGTAACTATTCCTGTTTCTTGTTTCTCATTTTTTTAGAAACCATTCCCAAAATTGTGTAGAAATTTTAGAAATAACAAATTCTAGTTTCTTGTTTCCAAACTTTTCAACATATTAATAAATTATTATATTGTCTCGTTTTGACTTATAAAATATATTATAAATGTCTAAAAATTATATTGATATAATATTTTTAAATATGTCATTTAAAATTGTAATATTTTCAAAATATTTTTATTTTTTTTAAATGAAAAACAAAAACAATAAATAGTTACCAAACACATTTCTGTTTTTTTTCCTTCCAGAAACAAGAAATAAGAAACAGCTATCAAACATGTTTCTGTTTCTCTTTTTAAAAAAACAGAAACAAGAAACAAAAAATAGAAATAAGAAACAAGAAATAAAAACGAGGAATGTTACCAAACGGGCCCTTAGGTTTCTACTTAACAATAAAAATGGTTTAAACACTATTTTGATTCTCATTTGACATTTTTCTCATGTGTTTCAATTTATTTTTAACAAATAACTTATTTAAAACAATTTTTAAATATACATTATTAAGTATATGAATCCATCCTCTGAATAGATGATATAGTGTGATTCATATTTGAAAGAGAAAGTTTATAAAAAAGAGTTAAAGATAATTACACATGTTATATCAAAAAGAGGAAAGATCTATCATCCTAATATATAACGTCGATTTTTTATAATAAAATAATACATAGAGAGATGATGAAAGAGATTATTACAAGATATATATTATATAAAATTTGATAATAAAAACATCTTTTAAAAGTTAAGATAATAAAACAGAATATTATTTAATTAGTTTTTTTTTTTTTTTGAGAATTACATCAAAGTGGGGTAGGGGGACTCGAAACTTCGACCTCAAAAAGAAGAAAGTATATACCTAACCAGTTGAGTTATGCTCATGTTAGTTAATATTATTTAATTAGTTAGATATTATTATTTTTTATATAATATAAGATCATTAGATTGAGTCTTTTTCTCTTAGTTTGATATATAAATGAAATTGAACAAAATGAAATTGCATGAGAAGAGACGCGGGAGGTGTGACACGCGCCAAAAAGGTGAGAGATTGGGGAAGGGTCCGGGCAGCTTTGATGGGTGTGTGATTGGAATCTCATATAAAAATTGAATTAATTAAAAGATTTGAAAAATAACCTTTAGCCATCGTCATCGATAATGGTAAAAGACCCTAAAATTAGAGAGAGGGGAGAGATGCCGTATACGGAAGAGGACCATACGGCTTGTCCGACAAAACCACGGATACCTCACTGTAAAAGTGGGTCCCATTCCCCACACACCCTATAAACCCTATTGTATGTCCCTACTACTTCTCTCTCTTCTTTCGGTTTCTGTTACTCACTCACTCCCTCTATCAACCTAACTGCCCTGCCTTTGCCTCCTTCTCTCTCTAACTATTCTTTTTTCCATTCTAATTTATAACCCCGTTCTCGAGTAATATTTAGGGGGTGTTTATTTGAGAGTTTGAAAATGGAAAATGAGTGTGGGAATGGGTTTGTGAAACCATTTTCATATTTGTTTCACTCTTTTTTTTACTTGAGATTGACATAACATTCCCAAGATTTTTATTTGACATCTCATTTCCAACACATTTACATTATTTTCATTATTTATTCTCATTCTCATATAATTCAAACACATTTTTCACAAACCCACACTTTTCTTTCCCTGACATCACAAACTCAGGTTTCTGTTTCCCAAACCCCAACCAAACTGTCCCTAGGTGTTTACGTGTAAATTTTTTAAAATATACTAATAAATCAATAAAAAAAACGCAGGTCACATAGGTAGGAGAGAAATAGGAAAAAAAAAGGAATTGTAATTGTAATTTTTTATGCATGTGATGTTATCTTATTGACTTGTTAGCATAAGGTAAGTATTTAAGTATTTATTTAAACGTCACATAATATGTATTTTATTTATTTATGTGATGTTTTCTTATTTTTATATTGACTAGGGATATATTTTTTTAATATAAAATGTTGGGATGAGGATTGAACCAATCTTTTGAGAGTAGAACTATAAGTCTAGACTATGTCTTGATTGACACTACTCATTTTATTCATACAATGCAATATATTACAATGTAATAATCCATGTTTTCATCATAAAATATAAATTCTTACTCTACAACAAACAAAGACGAGTTATTTTTTAAAATAATTGTAGTTTTTAAAACGTATTAGTAAAACATTCTAGGAAACCATGGTAGTATGCTGATGTAACGTAAACGTAGCATTTGCCTGATCCCTTTCTTCTTAGCTACATCATCACACTATCATAGTTTCCTAAAATGTTTCAAATGTATAATGTTTTTCTAATTTGTTTTAAAAACTACAATGATTTAAAAATCTAACCTAAAAGTTAATATTATGATCATATTAAATATTATACATACAAACAAAATGATTCTTTTATAAGTTTGCCATCAAAATCCATCATTTTATTGACATGGATAGGGGTGAAAATTAGTTCAATTCTCATATAACGTGAAACCGAATCGAACTGAATATCATTTAGTTCGATTAAATTGAATATTAAGGTCATCGATTTGAGACCCCTATATTAATTTTTTTTTATATTATCAGTCATTATTTATCTATTGATTTTGTGGATTTATACATATTTCTATTCTTAAATGTATTAATTATTAAATTAATGTATTTGTTCTCGGAACTCTTATAATTATAAACTAGTTTAAAATATAAAAATGTGTTGAACTATCAGATCGAAGAGTCAGATAAATTTTAAAATAATTGTAGTTTTTAAACATATTAGAAAATATTGTATATTTGAAATATTTTAGGAAACCATGGTAGAGTGTTGATGTGACACTCACGTGGCCTTACCTAATCCCTTTCCTTTTGCCACATCAACACACTATCATGGTTTCTTCAAATGTTTCAAATATACAATGGTTTACCTAATATCTTTTAAAAACTACAATTATTTTAAAAATAAGCCAACAAAGACTACACAAACCCGTAAATTAAACGCCCCTAATTTTGATTGGTGTGTAACATAGAGGAAATAGATAGAAAGAAAAAAAGTGGAAAGTAAAAATAAAGGAATGGCAAGATGGGAAAAAAAATAAAGAAGAAGAAAAGGGGAATGAGGTAAAGGGGTCATAATCAAAGAGGACCCAGATTGTCCCCTAAGAAGAGGATCTTTACACGTTATGAATGTAAAGATTATGAAGGCATTAGCATAAGGAAAGGGAGGAGATGAGTCCTTCACTCACACACAAACACAGACACAACACAACACACAGACAGAGAGAAAACCGCCAGCTCCTTCTCCCATATGCTTTCACTGCACCACCAGAAACAACAACTACATCTCAACCGACTCTCCCTCTCCTCTCTCTCTCTCTCTCTCTCTCTAGTTCTTTAGCTGTAAACCCTTTCTAACTTTCATCTCTTTCTCTTCCCCATCTTTCCATCTAATGTTTTCTCTTCTGGGTATGAAAAGAAACAGTTAAAAATTTCATCTTTTTCCCAGTTCCTTAAGGATTGTTTTATGTTTTCAACTAAAAAATAACTGGGTTTTATGAGTTGAAGAGGAAAGTTTTGTTCTTTTTGGAATTAGCCCAGGTTCATGTATCTGATTTTGAAAGCTAAGTTGTGTTCTTTTTTCTGCTGCTTTGTGTCTGTTTGATATGTGAACTTGATGGAGTTTTTTGCTGGGATTAGTTTTTTCTTGTTTGAATATCAATATACAAAAATGTAGTTAAATAGTGAATGGATTAAAGAAGGCTAGTTCTTGTTTTTTTCTTTCAAGATAACAGATCTCATTCTCATTGTCACGTCCCTTTATTTACCCAAAATTTGAATCTACATTGAGCTCAAGTGGAGCAAGATTGATGATATTATTAAACTTCTGGCTTCACCCATGAAGAATTTCAACTGGTTTAAGCCAATTTCAATCAATGGAAAGCCTGGGAAGAGACTCTCACTTGGAGAATATGAGAGGGCAGTGTCATGGTCTAAATACTTGGTGTCATCTGGGGCTGAGATTAAGGGGGAGGGAGAAGAGGAATGGAGTGCTGATATGTCTCAATTGTTCATTGGGTTTAAATTTGCTACAGGAAGACATAGCAGGATTTATAGAGGAGTGTATAAGCAAAGGGATGTTGCTATTAAGCTTATAAGTCAGCCTGAAGAAGATGAAAATTTGGCATCTTTGCTTGAGAATCAGTTCATTTCCGAGGTCGCATTGCTGTTTCGGTTACGCCATCCTAATATTATCACTGTAAGCTATATAGTTTATGATTCCTTTTGTGGGTTGGTTTTATTTGTTCTCTGCAATGAATATTCCTAGAGGAAGAAAGGAAATAGTGATGTTTTATGCTGAATTCTTTTGTGTTGTTGTTTACCTTTTTCTATGTGTGTTATTCTGTTCAATAGCAACTTCTCTGCTGATTCCCTGATAAAGGTTTTTTTTTTTTATTAAACCATCACTTTTTTTTAAAATTCATATTATTTTGCTGATGTCTTTAGTGCCTTTCCATGGCAGCATGCAATGCTTTTTAGCATCTTTATCAAGGAAAGAGCAGAGATAAATGGATTCTGTATTGTCTGGAAATGATAAAAAATGATTCTTTTACCATGGGGAACCCTCTACTACATAATGTCAGATTCCATTGAAGATTCTCACTCTTCTTTGATGTACTTTAATTTTGAATTGGTCTTGGGTGTTTTTCCCACTATGGGAGGGGATAAGCTGTAATTTAGTCTGAGAAAAGAGGGGGAAAGAAGAAAAAAATCAGTTGCCACCCCTCACTTTATAAGGGCTAATCAAGCTTAACTTGCTAAATCTTTACCTGTGTGACGTTCCTCCGTCTCCTTCCACCGTTGTGAAGCAGAACAAACCATGACAATCTTTGAAAATGAGATCTAGTAGATATTGATGTTAAAACAAACAACACACGAATGACGAAACTATTATGGTTGCAAAATCGACCATGAAAAACTAAAGAATCCCTTGAATGAAGTTCATTTCATGCAATAGGTTATAACAAGTGATTGAACTAAAATTCACCTCACCTTGGAATTGAAAATTAGTAAATTGGGTTGTCATGTCTTGTAATTCTCTGGATAGTCTAATATTTAGAGTAAATACTCTGAATTTTCTCTCCACACTTTTGCATCATTGGATTTGTGTTGGTTCAGAAATTGGTTTATCATTAAAGAAATGAATAAGATCTCTTTGACTGCTGAACACCATTTTCTACCTTCTTCTTGCAGTTTATTGCAGCTTGTAAGAAAGCTCCTGTGTTTTGTATCATCACGGAGTACATGGCCGGGGGTTCGTTAAGAAAATATCTCCACCAGCAAGAGCCATATTCCGTTCCACACAACTTGGTTCTGAAACTAGCCCTTCACATCTCTCGTGGGATGCAATATCTTCATTCTCAGGGAATACTTCATAGAGATCTCAAATCAGAGAATCTTTTACTTGGTGAAGACATGTGTGTGAAGGTAGCAGATTTTGGCATCTCATGCTTAGAAACTCAGTGTGGAAGCGCGAAGGGATTCACGGGAACTTACCGCTGGATGGCGCCTGAAATGATCAAAGAAAAACATCACACAAAGAAAGTTGATGTTTATAGCTTTGGTATAGTCTTGTGGGAGCTTTTAACTGCATTGACGCCGTTCGATAACATGACTCCTGAACAGGCAGCATTTGCAGTCTGCCAGAAGGTAGATTTTATATCATTCTTCTTGTATAATTCAGGTTCCCATATCTGATAGCAGCAGAATAACAATGTTGATCCGCACCAAAGAAAGCATGTTATTTGGACTAATGAATTGTTAACAACTAAGGATCTAACTTTATAAAATCTTACTCAAAGTAAAAAACTATGAAAAGGGGACTTTCAAAAAAACTTGTTTTTATGTTCTTGTTTTAAAGATTTGAACAAGATTTTAAAAACGTCTTGAGAAACGCGTAAAAAACATAATCATTTAAACAGGCACTTATGATTTGATTTCTATTTCGTGATTACGCTTAATTAATACACTTCATATACTTGATATTGATTGTGTTGGCATTTGACTATTTTCCAGAATGCAAGGCCACCTCTGCCTTCTGAATGTCCCATGGCATTTCGTCACCTGATTAAGAGATGCTGGTCAAAAAATCCAGATAGGCGACCGCATTTTGACGAGATCGTTTCGATTTTAGAAATTTACATGGAGACTTATACAGAAGATCCAGAGTTTTTCTCTCACTATGATCCCTCATCAAATCATATTGCCTTACAATGCTTACCGAAATGTATTACTGAAAGAATGTCTGTTTCTTTGAAGTCTAGGAATTCATCTTCTTGAATCTTGTATCATTAATGAATATATATTATTATTAAATCTTGCAAAAGTTTTAGGTTTTTCAAGGTTTTGAATTTTTGTGCCCTTTCCCTTTTGTTGTGTTTGAGGCCATGAAATTTTAAAGAGACAGATATTTTATTATTATGCAAATGGACTCTATGTTCATTAAATATTTGTTTGCTTTTCATATGCAAAGTCAAGGTTTTTTTTTAAAGTATGCGGTTCTGTTTTTTTCAAATTTTTTTATAGTTTTATATAAAGGATACATATGATCAACAAAGCGACAGTTTGGCCGAGTGGTCTAAGGCGCCAGATTTAGGCTCTGGTCCGAAAGGGCGTGGGTTCAAATCCCACAGCTGTCATTTTTTCATTTTACCTATCCAACCTAATATTATCCTTATGTTTTTAAACCAAAAGAATATTAAAAAATATATATATATATTTTTAAAGTATACCTTTTTTGGGATTTTTTTTTAGATTTCTTTTATTTTTATTTTTTGAAAACGATAACTAAAGTACCATTTTTATTATCTTTCTCCCAAATTTGTATATATAATTGGAAAAAAAAACATAAAAATTTAAGCATTATTAATAATTTTTTAAAAAAAAAAACAAGAAATGGTTAGTGAATGCCTATGAATCACGAATACTTTAATTTGGGAGACATATTACGTAATATTTGTTGAACATATTAAATATAGATGATGTGTGGGGTATTTCTCGTCGGAGTTTCGTTCCACACGATAGAGCACGTCGAGTCGCGTGCTGTCCCTTAGCGGCGGAGCAACTTGAAACACTACAACAAATGACGGTCGCGAAGGGCACGGTGTGGTGCCGCCGACGACCCTCCGACGATCAAGTTAGGTGGTGGTAGGTGAGACTTGCCTTGCGCCGCAGAGGTTAGGTCCAGGATAATCAGGCTATTCGTTTTCTAGGTTAAAGTGTCCTGCACATGATTTGGGAGGCCAGGTGCCTTTTATACTTCCTTGATCGAGGGTTTGTCGACCGGGCTAGCATGAGGCTAGGCTTAATGGGCTTTTTGGCTAGCCCACAAGAGATGAGCTCCTATTGGTGTTGGTTCGGACGGTCCCGGACGCACGCGAAGCCGTCTTGTAGCGAGGCGGCTCGCCGAGGGGGCCGCTTCGGGCATGATCGTGATGGGCCCGTCCCCATGTGAATCGACCCAATATGAGCGCTGACCCATGAGAGGCTATTTTTACCCTTTTCAGTTTTCCCTATCTCCTGGATCGGAAGGTCCGATGTAGGAGATAACAAATCGATCGGATCGGTGGCGTGATGTTCGCCCCTAATCTTCGTGCTATTGTGGAGTGGTCGAAGGCTGCGACCTTAGGAAAATAGACCGCTTGGCCATGTTGTGGCTCCGGGCTCTATTTATTTCCTTTCGGGAGTCGTCGAGTTCATTCGCGGTTGAGTCCGTTTCAAGAGACGCGGCTCCTTGCGAGATGGATCCGTTGGATCTTCTGGACGGGCGCGAATACCAACCTGGACGTGAGTGGTTCGAGATCGTCGTGTTCTTTCCCACGTGTCGCGATGATGGGACGCGTGTTTTCTTCTTTAAATAGGGTTTTTCCTGCATTTTTAAGGCTCATTTGCCGTTTGAATTTTCGAAAACATCAGTAAATCGTCCGCCTTGAAAGACTTTTAGTTATCTTCATCCTGTTCCTGAAGCTTTCCCCTGTTCTTCTTGAAGGTTAGTTTTCTCTTCTCTGTCTCTCGTTTCCCATTCTTGCTGTAATGGACAATTTTGGGGGGAACTCTGTTACTAGAGGCCATAGGACCCCTAGGTTAGCCGTGGGGGACGACGATTATGACGGTCCGGTGTTTGAGAGAGTTGAGTCTGGGGCTTCCCCTTCTTCTGTTTGTGCCGGTGGGGCTAATGCCATCCCCTCATCTCGGGGCGAGCCTGAGGGAAATGAGCCTGTGATTGATCCTCGTTCATCGATTGGTGAGGAATCCCTGCCTTCTGTGAGTGAGCTTGGGTCGGTTTCGAGATTCAGGCGGGTTTAGACTCTACCCTTTCTCCCACTTCCTATCCTTCGGGGGAACGGATCCCTGTTCTGTGGGCCCTACTACCGTTCTTGACCCTTCTCATTCTTCGGTTCCTGTTCGCCAGGAGGCGCTCAAAGGAAAAAGAAGAAAGGGAAAGGCCGCACTAAGGGTAGCGAGGCCGCGCCGCAGATCGATCCATCCGGTCCCCGCCCTATCGGGAGAAGTGGGTTCCTCTTTAGCCGGCGAGGTTGTGGTCTCCGATCCTCTTAGGTCTCCCACTCGCGACTCAGGCGGGCCGAGACGGCAAGCAAGAAGAAAAGGAAGAAGAAAGTAGATTCTCACCAAAGGGCATCAAGGAAGATAGGGGGCCTTACCACTATCCTTCGAGTTGACGCAGGCCAAACTCGACAAGTTAAGGGTTGACTATGGGATTTCCTCGGACTTGAAATGAGGCTCCCGGAGGCGTCGAGAGGGTTTACCTTTCCCCGGGGGAGGGTTGGACCGCTTTTTATCCGCGGTTTTTCCGATTTGGCGTTCGGCTTCCCCTTCCCCCTTGATAGTGAAGTCTTTAACACCTGGTCTCGCGTTGGGCCGGTTAATGCCGAATGCTCGAGGTCTTTGGTCGCCTTTCGGTAGTGTGTTACGGGTTGGGCTTTCGCCTACTACCCTGAGCATGGTTTCCCACTTCTGGTCCCTTCGTCGAATGTCCAGGACAGGATGCGTTTCGTCCTCCATAATCGAACCGAACCTGGCTTTGGTGGGAGGGACTTCTTGTGACAAGCGTTGGAAGGAAGAGTGGTTTTTCATCCGTGGCCCCTTTCTTCTCCGGAGGTGGGCCACTTCCTACCTCGTGGGAAGACGAGGGTGAGGACATGAGTTTCAGATTATTTTGTGCTTCGCCCCTCCGGATGTGTGCTAACCATTTTCAATTTGTCTTGTTTCGGTGAAGAATCCGCTAGAAGAGTGTTTCTCGGGAGGTTCTCGGCCAATGCAGGATTCTTGCTCGGAGCGGTCCTTTCAATTGGGAGGAACTCAACCAAGATTCTTGGCTAGTCTTTGCCAAACTCCGGGTTCCACCTCCAGGTTTTGTTCCCGTTGCTCCTCGTAAGTGTCTGCTTTCGCTTTCTCTTTTCCTTTTCCATTTTTATGTGCTTGACTGGGTATGCGGTGACTTGAGTTGGTTGTGACCAGGTTTCAAGGCGTAAAGATGGCCGAGTCAAGCTTACCCCTGTTCCCAATTCCAACGATCCTAACGCTTTCCTTGCCCTTCTTCGGACATGGGGAAGAAAAGGTCCAGGCGGCGTCTTCATCTCGATCCAAAGGGAAAGCGGTGGCCGCTCCAAAGCGTTCCCGTCCTTCGGAAGTAGGAAGTTTGTGAAGGCGTCGGCCAAGACGGAAATCCCTACGGGAGACGCAGTGGCTCCTCTTTCTGGATCCTCCCTGCGGACCCTCCATTGGGTTCTCCTGCGGATCCTCCAACCGACTCCCTGCTCCCAAACGAAGGAGGGCGGAATCTTCGGGGCACTCGACCGCGCGGTAAAGGGTGCCGATGCATATATTTTGAAGCATCCTGAGATGGCTTATCAATCATTCCCTTCCGAGGCGGATTCGCTCTCTTCGATTATGCCAATGCTTTGTCTTCGATACGGACTTTGGACAGGAGGACGATCAGGTAGCAAGAGACAGACGGTGGCGGGGTTCGCGTTCACCCCACGGACGGTGCAGGTGTTTCCCTCCCGGCGGGCGCGCTTCTTCATCTGCACTGGTGGATCAGTGCCGCGGGCGGTGGATCCTCTTCGCTCCGTCTGTTCGCCTCTCCGGGTCCAACTTACCGACCAGGGTCGCTTAACGATTTCGTCTCCGACGGGCCATGGACGCCGTCGGTTTTGCCCGTGATTTGGGGGCCGATGAGTTGGAACCTCTAATTGACTACGACAGTGAGGTTGTGACCTTTAGCCGCATGTCTTATAGGGAGTCGGGCCAGGTCATCATCTATCTCCTGTTTAATTTTACTGTTGCTTTTTCTTTTGATTTTGGTCCGCTTCTTATGTCTTGAGATACTTGGTTTGCCAGGGGACCCAGGCCTCGACGCAGATGCTTCTCAATTTGGAGAGTTTGCTCGCCAAGCATCGGGAGCTCAAGCAAGAGCTGGCGGAGGCGAGGGCCAGCGGCCAACAGTCCCATTTTGTCGACTCGGCGTTGCAAGAAGGCCTTCAGTTGAGAAAGGACCTGGATGAGGCCGAGAAGAAGATTTCCTCCCTGGAGGTCAAAGGGCTGCAATTGGCCGCGGACCTTGAGCGCGTCCAAAAGGAAAACGAGGATCTGAAATCCCTCAGTGAGAGCAATAAGAAATTGCTCGAAGATGCCATTGCTGCTCGGAGCCGAGCGTTGGAGGATCTCGATGCTGCCCGTGAGGAGGGATCCAAGGTCTCGGACGCCTTAAACAGGGAAGCCGAGTCCCTTAGGAAGGTCAAGGAGGAGTTGGACCTTGTTGGACCTGGAGAAAGACTCGTTGAGGGATAAGGTGTCCGAGATCCCTGGCTCCGCGACAATGTCATGGACCTCCAAGCGAAAGGCTGGCCGTGGCAATCGCGGCGTCGGTGGATTCTATCCTCATTGGGCTTCTTTGTCGGCCGAGACTCGGTCAAGGCTGAGATGGGTCAAACCGAGGGAGAAGATGATCCGCTCGGTCCGGTCGAAATTGACGATGCCATTGATCGCCGGTGGGAGAGTCGATGAGCGCGCCACAAGCTTAAAGGCGCCAGGGTCGAGGCGATCGAAGGGGGCGAGGCTGGCACGTCCCATCCTGCGCCGCCGAGAGACGCCGCGACCGAGGAGGCAGATGCTCGTGATGATGGAGGCGATGGCGC
Source organism: Gynostemma pentaphyllum (assembly GCA_028015215.1). Classification (NCBI taxonomy): domain Eukaryota; kingdom Viridiplantae; phylum Streptophyta; class Magnoliopsida; order Cucurbitales; family Cucurbitaceae; genus Gynostemma; species Gynostemma pentaphyllum. Next base: position 47,316,098 of record CM051346.1, on the reverse strand, counting down.
GGTCATTAAGGACGTCTTTGTTGAAGCTCCCCGACCGAGACCGTTTATGTTTCGATTGACTCTTTCTTTTAGGGCAAACCTGGGTTGTGGAGCCACTATATTTTTCTTTGTTTGAACTTTTTTCTCCTTTTTTATTTGTATGAACACATGTACTGTTGAGGTCAATGCGCATGCTTCTTCCTTCATGTTTACTCGTTGTATTTTCCTACTCGCTTTGCGTGGACGTTTCGACTTGTGAATGTTTTTACAAATGTTCTTGATTATTTGGTCGAATCGAAGTCTGGTGCTTCCGGAGAAGGCTTAAAGATTACTCGGACGGACCGAGGTTTTGTGCTTCCGGAGAAGGCTTAAGGTTACTCGGACGGACCGAGGTTTTGTGTGCTTCCGGAGAAGGCTTAAGATTACTCGGACGGACCGAGGTTTTTTGCTTCCGGAGAAGGCTTAAGATTACTCGGACGGACCGAGGTTTTTTGTACGTTTAAATACTCCAACGTCTTCTATTCTTTTAGAACAGGAAGTGCTAAGTGCTCGGACAGACCGAGGCTTTTGCTTCCGGAGAAGGCTTTTGATGCTCGGACGGACCGAGGCTTTTTGCTTCCGGAGAAGGCTTTTGATGCTCGGACGGACCGAGGCTTTTGCTTCCTGGAGAAGGCTTTTGATGCTCCGGGCGGACCGAGGCTTTTTGCTTCCTGGAGAAGGCTTTTGATGCTCCGGGCGGACCGAGGCTTTTTGCTTCCTGGAGAAGGCTTTTGATGCTCGGGCGGACCGAGGCTTTTTGATGGATGGAGGGTACGGGCAAACCATGCGAGCGGAAAATGTGGAATTTCTTTTTCTTCCTTTCTTTTTTACATATTGTCGATCATACATAAAAATAAATGACAAAGTAGGAAGGAGAAAGGTGTCGCTTCTTCTAGTCTTCATCATCATCGATAATGCCTGCTGGAGTTAGTCTTCTTCGCTTCTTCAAGGAGGCCAGCTCTTCTTTCAGGGATCGGATCTCTTGTTCGTAGTAATCGTTGAGATTACTTGCCGATTGAAGGCGATCCTCGAGTACATGGTAGGGCTCACCCGGTCTTGTCCTCGTCCGTCCCTGCGATTTCCAGGCACTCTCGGAGAGATAGGTTTTCCCGCTCGAGGTGCTCCGCTCGGCTTCCGCTCGAGGGCTTCTCGGATGCTCCGGGCTTCTTGCCTCAGGGTTTCAACGTCTTCCCTTTTTTTCCTTTTCCTCAGCAGGTCGTCTCCAGCTTAGTTATTTCCGCGACGATTCTGCGGTTCTCCCATTCTAGGACTCGCTTAGTCACCCTCGAAGTCGCGGTGGAGTTGTCCATATCCAAGGTCAGGTGTCGGACGTCCGAAAGGCAAGTTGCAGGGTGGAAGATGACTGGAAGCGTGGACTTTTGGATATCTCCGCGATCCTATTCCTTTTATAGTGGGAGGAAGTGATTTGCCTTGGGGTCCGAAGGGTTTGCCATTAACTCGAATGACGTTCGCGCGAGGAGTCGCTTTCGTTATTCGAGGTGGTGACGTCAGGCGACGTTTGGTCATGTCAAAGGTCTGCCATTCCCGTCAACTCGCTTTAAATGTGATAAATCGTCTTGAATTCGGGGGATTAACCGCTTAATTACCCATTAACGCCCACGTCGCTTCGCATGCCGGGTTGCGCGTAGTGTCAGCTGGATGCTTGATACCGCCGCAATCGCAAGCGGCTCGAGGGTCCTTTAAATAGGCCTTCACGATTTCTCTTCCATTTGCTTCCCCATACCCAGCTTTTTGAAAAACTTTCCTTCGCTCTCTGGATCTTCAAGTCTTCTCTGAGATTCCATGCCATGGGGTTTTCCCATCCTCCCTTGTTCCTGTTTCATGTTTGGCCTTTCTTGGTCATGGCTTGCACCAGGAAAGTTTGGTCGTGGTCTTCTACGCCTGTTTGGTCGATCAGGAGGACTTGGCATTGGTGGTCGTGGGTCCTCCACGCCCTGTGAGTGTCGAATCCAGGTTCATCGTCACTGGGGTGACCAATCGCCTCACCGCCTATCGCCGTGGCTCCGGAGTTTGTTCCGGCAGCCTCCGGGGACCGGGGTGAGCGAGGGGGAGACGGTCTTCTTTCCGCCCCTTCGATGGTCCCCTTCATCAACACATCGTCCGGGGCTTCGGCATTGGAGGTGGCAGCTCGTCTCGCATTTAAGGAATCGAGAAATGCGTTGCCGCCGAACCGATGCGGTCCTCTGGTTCCCTTCCTCGGGTTTCCCGTGCTATGACGAGAGAAGAGAAATCCCGCACGGGTTGAGATTCCGGGTGATAGCTCGGCTACTTTCCAAAATCCATCAGGGGGCCAGGTGCGGCGGGTCGAAGTTCTTCCTCTCTTTCGCTGACGGGTTCTCACTGAGCCTCGGAATCGATGAGTTGGTGGAGCGACTGACGGATGAACGGCCCCGCCACTCGCTTCTTTGAGCAAAACCTTCATCCTCTCCCAGGGGACGTTCTTGATGTTTCCGACGACGATATTTCGCATTCCACCGTTTTACTTTGTAGAACTCGTGTAATTTCTTTCTAGTGAGTTCCCAAAGATGTGGGTCCGAGCCTTACTTGCTTGTTGTGAAATAAAGTTGGCGTTTTATTCACCTTCGTTTCTTTTCCTTACCCTTTGCGTGGGTTACTTTCTATAATTCCAACGCGTTAAGTTCTTTGGTCCGTGGGGGACTTAGAAACTATCCCGAGACACCAGGTGTTTCAACCCAAGGGGATTTAGTAACTTGCCTAATCGTATTAGGGATGATTCTCTCACACTCACACATGGTAAATTCTCAAATGCGTGGCGTTCCATGCCTCTGGAATCGGTTCGCCCTTTCCATCTTCAAGACGATAAGTTCCCGGCTTGACTTCTTGATCACCTTATACCGGACCTTCCGATTCGGTCCCAATTTTCCCGCTCCGGGCTCTTGCGTGTTCTGGAATACTTTCCTCAGGACGAAATCGTTTACTTTGAAGCGCTACTGTTTCACTTTCTTTTCAAGTATTTGGCCGATTTCCCTGGTAGCATGCCATTCGGACTAGCGCTTGCTCCCTTTTCTCTTCGGCCAAGTCTAACGCCTCTGCCATCATGGCGTCATTTTTCGCCCTTCGGGATCGAGCTTGGTCGTGGGGATGATCATTTCCTGGTGGGAACAACCGGCCTCTACCCCGAAAGCCATGGCGAATGGAGTTTCGCCAGTTGGGATTCTAGGGGTGGTCCGGTATGCCCAAAGCACTCCGGGCAGTTCATCTACCCATCTTCCCTTTGCTCGTCCTAGTCTCTTCTTCAGGGAGTCCATGATGGTCTTGTTTGAAGCTTCTGCTTGTCCATTCGCTTGCGGATAGCGAGGCGTCGAATACCGAAGCTCCACTTTCCTGTCCGCGCAATATTTCCGGATAGACTTTCCCGTGAACTGAGTTCCGTTATCGGTGATGATAACTCTGGGAATTCCGAAGCGGGTGAAAATGTGCTTCCAGAGGAATATCTCGACTTTCCTTTCTGTAATCTTTGCCAATGGCTCGGCCTCGATCCACTTGGAGAAGTAGTCCGTAGCAACGATCAGGTACATTTCTGTCCTGGAGCTAACGGCAATTTTCCCACAGGTCCAAGTCCCATTGCATGAAGGCAGGGGGGCCGAGATTGTAGTTAACATCGTCGGCGGTGCATGAATGGTCTTTGCGAACCTTTGGCATTTATCGCAGCGGGAAACGAAGTCTTTTGAATCTTTCACCATGGTGGGCCAGTAGTACCCTTGCGTCAACGCTCTATGGCATAAGGATCTCGGTCCTGCGTGATTTCCGCAGGTGTCAAGGTGCAACTCGCCGAACGTAAGAACTTTCTCGACTTTCCCGGACATTTCGGATAGGGTCCGCTAAGGATCTCCTGTACAACTCTCCTTGGATGATCGAGTACCTAGCCGCCCGGGATCGGACTTTTCGTGCTTCCAGTTTTTCTTCGGGCAGATGTCCCGACTGTAGGTATTCGAGGATCTGGTTCCTCCAATCTGATTCAAGCTCTGGATTTTGTTCTACCGGCATTACTTGTCCAACTGTTCCGTCGTCTCCACTCCCCATGTTCGAATCAAGGGTGATGCTTGGTTCGGACAGATGATCGACGGGAATGATTCTTCTTGTTTCCGTTTGGACTGCGGATCCGAGACTAGCCAGAGCGTCGGCATGTCCATTTTCAGCCCTCGGTACTTGGCTGATGTCGTACTTCACGAACTGAGATAGTATGGACGTAACTTTTTCCAGGTACTTCGCCATCCTGGGGTCCTTTGCCTCAAATACCCCTTTCACCTGGTTCACCACAAGTTGAGAATCACTTCTGATGTTTAAGTTCTCTACTCCCAGTTCCTTCGCTCTCTCGAGCCTGCCTATCAACGCTCGTATTCGGCCGTTGTTTGAAGCCTGGAAATCAATCGGATCGATTGTTCCAGGAGGTATCCTCGGGGTCGACAGGACTAGCCTGCGGCGGATCCTCTTGAGTTCGAGGATCCATCAACGCTTAGGGTCCAGGTCTCCACGGGGTCAACAAGAGCTACGTGGTTTGTTTCGATCTCGCCCAAATTCACTGGGGTCATTTCGCGACGAAATCCGCAAGGACTTGTCCTTGATGGTCGTCCTGGCTCGTAAGTTATATCGTACCCACCCAATTCTATCGCCCATTTTGTCGGTCGTCCCGAGACGTCCGGTTTGTGGAGGACGGCTTTTAGTGGGTAGGTGGTCCTTACCACTATCCGATGGCCCTGAAAATAGTGCTTCAGCTTGCGCGATGCGACTATCAGAGCTAGTGCTAGCTTCTCCATCTTCGAGTACCGTGTTTCGGCGTCAATCATCGCTTTACTCACGTAGTAGACCGGGTCTTGAGCTTGACCAGTCTTCGCGCACTGTCTGCCGAGCCGATCGGCCGCATCAGATACCGCTAGGTATAGGAATAGCTTTTCGTTATCTGAGGGCTTGGCCAACAGCGGGGGCGAAGACAAGTAAGCTTTTAGCTCTTCGAATGCTTTCTGGCACTCGACTCCCCAACCAAACTCCTTGCTCCTTTTCAGAGCTTTGAAGAATGGCATGCATCTATCTGGCAACAGGGATATGAACTTGTTTAGTCCGCCAAACACCCAGGTTAGCTTTTGTACACCTTTCGGATTCGTCGGTGCTTGCATGTCTATTATTGCTCGGATCTGGTCGGGGTTCGCCTCGATCCGCGCTGGTCACCAGGTGACCCAGGAACTTACTCCGGGACTCCAAATGTGCATTTATCGGGGTTGACTTCATCCCGTATCGGTTTAGGACTTCAAAACTTGTTCCATGTGGGCCAGGTGGTCTTGACCTTACGCGATTTGATTAGCATATCGTCGATGTACACCTCCATCGTTTTCCCTAAAAGATCTTCGAACATTCTATTCATCAGCCGATAGGTGGCTCCGCGTTTTTCAAACCAAAGGGCATCACAAGTATAGCAAGATGTGCCTACATTGGTTATGAACGAGGTCTTTTCTTGATCCTCCTGGGTTCATCTTGATTTGGTTATATCCAGGAGAAGGCGTCCATAAAGTTGAGTAGCTCGTGCCGCCGTGGCATCTACCGGTTGATCTATTTTCAGAACTGGGAAGGAATCTTTCGGGCAGGCCTTGTTGAGGCCGGTGAAGTCAATACACGCCCTCCACTTCCCATTCTTCTTTTTCACCACTACTACATTGGCCACCAATCGGGGTACTTTACTTCTCGGATAAAACCTGCTTCCAGGAGCTTCCGCACCTCCTCGTTGATTATTTCGTTTCTCTCGGCGCGAACTTACGTCTTTTTCGTTTGACGGGGGTTGGTTCGGATCGACCTCGAGATTGTGGGTTATGATATCGGAACTTATACAGGGCATGTCCGTGTGGTCCCAAGCGAATGTTTTCCAACTTTTTCTCAAGAAGTTTGTCATCCGTCTTTCAGGATCTCCTTTCGGATCCTTCCCGATGCTCGTCGTTTTCTCTTGATCTTCTGGATGGATCGTATTTTCATTGATCCATCCTCAGGTGCTTCGATTCTTGGCCAGGAGCAAAGGGCGGGCCTCTTTCGGGGCCCCGATCCTGTAATTGCTATGCTTGGCATCGGGACTTCAACTTGACGATCTCGACCAAACATGACCTTGCAACTTCGGATCCCCTTTTATAACCCTAATCCCTTTCTAGGTAGGGTATTTAATTTTCCTGGTGAAGCGTTGAAGGGTGTGCTTTCATATCATGAATCCAAGGTCGTCCGAGCAAGGCGTTATATCCCGAGTGGGAGTCTATGACATGGAAGAGCGCCCGGAGGGCTCGCGCCCCGACCCTAACCGGCAATTTGATTGTTCCGTTAGACCTCACACTTGCCGTTAAATCCCACTAGGTCCTGAGAGTTCATCGTGAGGTCCGACTCTCTTAGTTTCATGCCTCTAACGCCGACATGTAGATTATGTTGATGGAAGACCCTGGGTCTACGAACCCTGGCGACCGTGTAGGATCCGATAGATATTGATATTACTAAGGCGTCATTGTGAGGCAAATGCACGTCTTCGAGGTCCTTTCGGGAATATTTAATCGGATCTTCGAGGCGTGCTCGACCCGATAGACGGGGAGTCTAGCTTCGCGATAAGACCTTTTATGAGCGTTGACGGATTCTCCGGTGCGGTGGATCGAATTGATTTGACCGTCTCCGGAACTTCACCGGCGCCGGCGAGCCTTTCATCTGTTTCTCTCGGATCCCGCCTATCGATCCTTCGATTCGGGCCTTGCTCGCACACGCGATCTATCTCCCAGGCTAAGACCTTGCAATCTTCGGTGGCATGCCCTTTAGATTTATGGAATCCGGCAGAGGGTTCCTTTCTTTCCGGACTTTTTTGGGCGTCGCGGCCTCTTTTCTCTCTCCTCCTTTCGGAAAAGAACGAGGTGTTTCCGTGTGGAGAATTCGTTCCGGCCACGCTTCTGGATCTCCGATCCTTCCCCATACTGGATTTTCTTTCCTTTTCGTCTCCCTTTTCCTCCTTTCCCCTATCCGAGCGTCCTGCGCTCCCTTCCTCTTCTTTCATCAATGTGAGGTTCTCTCTTCTTCCATATCCCCCTGGACCTTGATCCCTCTCTTCGCATTTCTCGGGCTACCCTCTCGGACTCATCCTGCGATATCTTTGCCATTGCTCGGTCCAGGCCTCTTTCATAGTCGTAGGCCTCCGTTTGTTAAAGGACCTCCAGAGGGGATGGTTCAGGTGTATTGCCCGTGAGAATGCGGTAGGCCGCCCTAGGTCATTACGGTCTTTGACTTCTAGCTTAACTTGTCGAAATCGACGATGAAGTCTCGGAGGGTTTCTTTTTCTCCCATCACGACGTCATAGAGGTCGTGGTTAGTTTTAGCGAACTTCCAGACTCACGCTATACTGGCCGAGAAAGGCGGAAGACAGTCCGAAAAGGTTTCGATGGACCTTTTAGGGAGGCCGTTGAACCATAGCAGGGTGACCCTTTCAGGCTTGTGGGGAAGAAACGGCAGGTCGGGGCATCCAGATCGGGCCCAATCACGCACGAGGACTCCATCATATTTACGAAATGAGCCACGTGCTCCATCGGATCCCCAGTTCCGTCGTACATTTCGAACTTTGGGAGGATGAAGTGCCTCGGCTGTGGAACGGACATGACCCTTTTCGTGAAGGGAGAGTCTCCCGGTTCTCGGGCGTCCGAATTGGGTTTAGCCCCCTTTCTCTCGACGCCTTCTTTGCCGGCTTCTCTTCGAGGATCCGCCTCGCATCGTGTACTTCCGTTGCTTTTTTCTGCGCTCGTTCGCGCTGGATGCCGAGCTTCCTTCGTCACTTCCAGGTATAGCTCGAATCTTGGTTTTCTCTGTCACTTCTTTCGCGACGGCGCCTTATCTCTAGTCCTGGGCGGGACTGTTTTGCTTGGTGCGTCCTTTTCCCTCGATGAGGAGATCTCTAAGCTTGCGTTTTCCCTCGTCGACGGGCCGTCGACTGGCACGGAGGTCGCTCTCCTGGTACATTCTTCGCCTTTTCGGACATGGTGGCCTTCCTACGCCGGCCTGTGGCCTGAGATTTGCCAGTCCTGGTGGCTTAGAAGGGCCTCCTCATCAACGTTCAGGACGTTCTGGCCGTTGGCTTGGACCGCCGCCAAGCCTCTCCCTAACAAGGCCCTCATTTCCGTACTTCTTCTCTCGAGCTTTGTGGGCCTCCACCATCTCTCGGTGTTCGTCAAAGCGATGGTGATGGTTCCCGACATGGTCAAGGTTCGAGCATTGAGGTCTTGAGTATCATCGCCTACTCCCTTATCTCGGTTTTGCGTTTTTCGTTAAGAGCTCGTTGCCTGGACGAACGAGTAGTCATTGATTCGTCTTTGTAGGAACCAGGTGAGTATCTAGATTCTACAGGAATCAAAGATGAACGGCCCCACGGTGGGCGCCAAAGCGTGTGGGGTATTTCTCGTCGGAGTTTCGTTCCACACGATAGAGCACGTCGAGTCGCGTCTCGTCCCTTAGCGGCGGAAAGAACTTGAAACACTACAACAAATGACGGTCGGAAGGCACCAGGGTGTGGTACCGCCGACGACCCTCCGACGATCAAGTTAGGTGGTGGTAGGTGAGACTTGCCTTGCGCCGCAAGGGGTTAGGTCAAGGATAATCAGGCTATTCGTTTTACAGGTTAAAAGTGTCCTGCACATGATTTGGGAGGCCAGGTGCCTTTTATACTTCCTTGATCGAGGTTTGTCGACCAGGCTAGCATGAGGCTAGGCTTAATGGGCTTTTTGGCTAGCCCACAAGAGATGAGCTCCTATTGGTGTTGGTTCGGACGGGTCCAGACGCACGCGAGCCGTCTTGTAGCGAGGCGCCTCTTCGAGGGGCTTCCGCTCGGGCATGATCGTGATGGGCCTGTCCCATGTGAATCGACCCAATATGAGCGCAGCCCATGAGAGGGCTATTTTTACCCTTTACAGATGACAAATACTTTAATTTGAGAGACGTATTTTGTAATATTTTTATTTTTATTTTTGAAGATATTATATAATATTAGAGAAGGTTCGAACTTTTAATGAAACATAAATGTCTAATCAGATGACCTATACTCAACTTATAAATATATATCAAATAATTAAATACGTTAAATATTTTATTGAATATGATTATAAGTTTATTCAAATCTATTGTTCATAATTTAAATGTAATATAAAAAAAAATCAGAATTATATATATAATTGGGATAAATCCGAAAATATCCTGAACGGTGGTGACCCACCGTTGAAGAGGAGGAGATGAAGATTTGGCGGCGGGGGATAAAATAATCCGAATTGAATTATGAATTATGATAAAAAAATAATTTGCTTCGAAATGAGCAATCGCTACTTTCCGTTTTTCTGACAATCACTGTCTACTCTTTCTTCATCATCTGATGTAAGCATTTCTCTTTCAAGCTTTTTTTTTGTTCCATTAATGGAGATTGCTTTGCTTTCACTGTTCATTTTGATTCATTGATTGCTTTTCTGATTCAGTTTACAAAATTAGGTTACTAATGGCTTCTCAATCTGGAAATCCTTCGACGCCGACTGAGAATATTCTGAATTCAGGTTGAGGATCCTCTGATTTAACTTTTTATTCTTCTCTGCTTGACTTTTGTCAACTTTGAGGATCCTCTGATTTAACTGATGTTTCTGGTTTCTGAATTTGTTAATTTATATTCGAATTTGAATTAATTGCCGTTTAATTCTTGATTCAATGAATTGAAAAGCAGATTGTCGGTATTGAGTGAGGATTGGTGTTATCAATTTCACTTACCAGTGTTTGAATTTTAAATTTCTTTGATTAAATTACTTTCCATATGTTCTTCAATTCCAGATTATTGGTAGGGAACTTTGTTTTGTTTCGCTTCGGATTTCTATTTTACACTCTAGATAAAAATTCTGAAAGCAAATTTTTATAATCATCATCAGAGCACTCTAGATAAAAATTGAGTGTTACTGTTGGAAAAAGTCGTTATATAATATTGTTTCATAAAACTTCAAATTAGCAGACAAATTTTAATAGCACTAGGCTTAAATGACAATTATCAAACTCGTAATTATCGAAAGTACATTTGCTTCCGGATGATAAATTATGCTTGGAGATGCTCTTCCCTACCATTTTAAAGGCGTGTAGTTTGACCAAATTTTCCAGTATTAATACTATGTTTGAAATAAGAACTTTACTCCAGTCACAGAGCATGAACAACCACAAATAGTGGTTCAGCAAGATGAGAAAGCCGGTGGTGATAAACAAACTGCGTCGGTGTTTGTCAACTCTGAACCCATGCGAGAGGAGCAAGTAAAAAATGCTGTGCAGTTCCTTTCACATCCTAAAGTAAGGGTCTCTCCTGTCATCTATAGAAGATCTTTTCTTGAGAAGAAGGGCCTTACACAGGAAGAGATAGATGAAGCATTTAGGCGCGTGCCTGTAAGCCAGTGTTTTATTCTCACATGTGCACAATTTTTTTCGAATCTTCATGTACCACGGATTGATATGTACCACACTTCTTATTCTCTAACTGACCTATAACACGTGTTGATATTTCTGATATTAATAGTGTACCTGACTTGTATTTTCATGAGCAAATCCCAGGATCCACCTCCTTCAGCAGTAGCAGCTAATGTGAGTCGAGGTAATACATAATACTTTTTAAATTAGCATTTTGTTTTCCTTTTGATGTCCTGAATCACTTCTCATGATGTTATTCTTTATAATGATCAGACGGACAGGTGAAGTCACCTTCAAATAATCAGCCACAAGCTTCCATACAGACTTTACAACCTGCAGCTGCTACCCCCTCTGGGGCTGTTTCATCAACGGGCACACTTCGACAGTCTAAGTTTCACTGGTCTCATGCAATTCTTGCTTTAGGATTGCTGTCTATTTCAGGTGCTGGAGCAACTTTGATAATTAAGGTACCTGACTAGTTTAAATTCTCACAAAGTTGGACATTCTAGTGGAAATCTGCTGTATTTTAAATTAATTTCATGAGCTTTCAAATGGTTTTCATGAACACATGCTGACACATATATGGGATATGGCCCATATGGGCAATACGTCTATATGCAGTGGATTTTATTGACCATGTATGTATCTGCTGCAAGAGTCTGATTTCATTTTCCTGCTTCAGAAAAAAATTATACCAACATTGAAGTCTTGGATACGGAAGGTTGTAAAGGATGAAGAAAATGAGCATGTGGAAAGAGAAAGCTCCAAACCAAGTTTAGAAGAAGATGCAGCTGCTGCTGCAAAATCAGCTGCAGAAGCGGCAGCTGATGTAGCAAAAGCAACCCAGGAAATGTTGAACTCAAAATATGAAGGTGCGTCACTTGGGTGCTTTATCTCATTTGCTGCCAAATACTATCTTTAACCTCCCCCTTTTCTGTACATTGGATCGCTCTCAGATAATTTATTTTGTGATGATTGCACCTTATTATGTACTTGACCAGATGGTAGAAAATTTGAGGAGTTTGTCAGTTTGTTAAATGCGCAACTCCTGGAAATGAAGTCTCTGACTGGCGCCTTACAGAATTTGGAAGGTAATGACAGTTATTCTTCCTTGCAACTGCATAATTCATCTACGCCAAGTCCAAAATCCCTCTTTTGTGCCTCATAGTTTTGTTCTTTTATCATTCTGTTCATTTTTTTGGACTTTTTTTTGGAAGGAATATGCTTTTCCTCATTAATCTGCGAGTTAATGATAATGTAGGATATATGTTGGATTCTAGATGACTTGCATGAATTTGAATAGAACATCCTTGAACATCTTTTGTTTACAGTATCATTTCAGATATTAGGAGCCTATGAACGTATACCACTGAATGTCCTATCTTCCTAACACATTACCAGGTCAAAGAAATGTCCCTGGAAGAGCCTCTTTTACCGAACAAGATCATCAAGTTAATGTTACTTATCAAAAGGTAAGATGAAAGTTGACTGTGATTCTACATTTTTTGTGATTTTTACAAAATATAGGCTATGATTTCATGAACTCAGACTTTATTATTTAACTCTTTACTGAATTTAATTTCTGTACAGCAGCTATATGCAAATGGCAATATGGACTACAACTTTTCCACAGGTGGTTAACATTTAGCAAGTTCAGAGGTATATTTTTGCTCTCTTGTCATATAACAATATTTATGTGTGCAGTGAAACCCTCCTCACTTCCCATGTCTATTGAACCTTCAATTGTGCGTCATCCTAATTCGTACATGGAGGTAATTGATCTTCCCTTTACTCAGAAAATTTCCAGAAAAGTTATCTCATTAAAAAAAAAAACCTTCCTGAAAGAAGATAAAATCTCTTCACAGTTCACATATCTTTAAGGCATATTCTCTTCCTTCATGGGTTTTCTATGGTAGTCTTTCAATTGAGTTACAACAAAATATGAAAGTGAACTAGTTCGAGTGGTGTTCTAATCTTTTAAGAGAAATTGTTGTTTATCGAATGAATTTTCTGCTTATGAGTAGGGCCAGTAGGCACAAGGAGTGGTATGGCGAATGAGTCATGCAACATAGGTTGTTAAATTTTACACTTAATTTAGTGTGGATGTTGATATGGATGGATGGCGATATTTTACAATTTAAACCATGGCATTCCTTCGAATTAGTATCGATGTTAACTTACTGTTGATTCTTTCTTATATGCATGAATATGGCAAAGCAAGAGAACTAGTAGTATTGGTCAATATATCGTTTATGCCTCGGTCTTTGTGAGTTTGCCTACTTAAATTGGTAACGAACGTAATAAAAAAAAAATAGCACTCTTCCAGTTCCAAAAATGGGAACTTATCCTTATTTTGTCCATGATAGCAGCCAGGGGAGTTTCGTCAGGTGCCGAATAACTCAAATCCTATCCATGAGTCCCAAAGAAGGGGAGGAAATTTCAATTCCACAGTACAAGACAACGGGCAGAACTATCAGTTGAAGGGTGACAGTTCAGTGCCTTGGTGGCAGCAACGAAACGTCAGAATCACAGAGATTGATAATGAAAATAATCTCAAAGCAGGCTCCTCCGTTGACCATCTATCTGAGCAGCCGATTAAGCGGACATGGGTTCCTCCTCAGCCACCACCAGTTATAATGCCAGAAGCAGCTGAAGCTATTCGACGGCCTAAATCAACCGTCGTCCAAACTGAAAAATTAGCCGACAATCAGCTGGTCACACCTCCTGATACGTCTGGTGAGGCGCAAAGAATTTCAAGAAACGGGTCTGCAGGTGAAGTGGAGATTGGTGAGGGAAGTTCAAAGACAAACTCAAGTGAGATACAAGAAGAATAGGAAGAGATAGTTACATAGCAAAATAACGTTCAAAATGGTTTTATCTGTTCAGTTTAGGAATCCCCATCTATCCTTTTCGTCATAGCTCAATATCTACTTCAAATCAATACTCAGATACTTTTCTTTACTTCTATTGAAAGTTAGATTTCTTTAGATCAAATATTCTATCTAGTCTCTCTAGAGGTCTCAGAACGGCTGATTCAATTCGTAAGTTTTAATTCGCATCCTTATCGTGGAGTGTTAGAATAATCACTATTTACTTTCGTGTTGAACAATCAAGAACGACCAGATCATTATCTCCTCTAGTTCAACTAATTAATAATCAACGTCAATAAAAAATGAAGTACATATTGAAATTTCAACAAATTGAATCATCTCAAAGAATTACTAAAACATTGATGAAAATTATTTACTTTTATGTAAAGATCTCACATCCTCATTACTAAACAGTTTTGAGATGAAAGCTTCTGAATACTAAGTCTTCTAATCATAATTGAATTGTGTGATGTATCAAATTATGCAAGCCACTTTAGAATTAGACTTATCAGCCATCTTCTTTTTAGTGAGATAAGTTTTTTAAACTAATGACTATGTCACCAAATCACTTTATCGGTGTCTGTACAACCCTAATTCAAATCTTCGAAGACTCGTAATTGGCATTGATTTGTCAAATTATTTTGCATACAACCATACTAAAACCATTATTCTAAAATCTGTTTGATTTATTCCAAAATAAAGAGTTGCAGCTCAAAAGAATGTTTCATGGTGGGATTGAGCCTAGTGTACAAATGTAGAAAAATAATGTAATTGACAAAAACTTTGGTCTGCCATTTTTGCCAAAAAAGTAAAAATAGAAGGTGGGGTTCATTCTGCACATGGCTGGCTTGGCTAAGGCTTATCTTATTCATTATAGAAATGTCAAATACCAAAAGGACATAAATCAGACACCAAAAACTTTTACTTTTAGTATTGATATTGTATTGTTGGGGCATTCTTTCTTTGAAGAAACTTCTTTATAAACTTCATTATTCAGCTTATTACCTTTCAACATGATTGACGCCAAGTAAAGGACAAAATATGGAGACTTCTACTAGAAATTATTGAAAAATGTTTTTAACTTTTATTGACATGTTGAGTTGTTAAAACAGCTCAAATTTTTCACCAATATCTTAATACTGACGAAAATTCTAAGGAAATTATTAAATATATTATTTAAGGGTTTGATGAAGAATATCATTCACAAAAACACGCTTAAATTACACATCGGAAGAGTATCTGACCTCCTACTACTATTACTAAGCATCTATTTTATAACCATTTCGTTTTCTATTCTTGATTTTTGTTTTTAATTTTTAACAAAGAAAATTGTTTAGTATCTATATAGGTTTTCCGTTTTTAGTTTTTTAGCTTAAAATTATAAAAAGAAAATACTAACAATTTTTTTTTAAATCTATATATGTTAAAAAAAAAAGAAAGAAATTATTATAAGCAAGTCATGGCTTTTGCCTTCTTTCGACCCAAATAATAGGATATAGAGTTAGTTTTAATGATAGAATGGCCTATCCAACAAACATAACATGATACTATGATTGATCCACAATTTCATTACCCCCTTTGTTGGGAAACATCAATATTGCAATGCAAACCCCATCCCATGACCATGAGAATGGCTATTGCTTTTATCAGGTGGCTTGGGAATTTAGGTCTTCTTATTTACCTATAGGTCCCTTTTTTATATAGATATTAACGAGAAAATCGCCTATCCAATTAATTGAATTAAAAGATGAGAGATTAAACTACTCATTTAAAAATGATAATATTCATTTAGTAAATATTGATTGATTCTATTGAAGTAATATGTGGATAAAAAAAATGAAAATACTTACCTCCGGATTGGCCTATGTGTCTTAAATCTATTGATTAAAACAAACTAATAGGTCCATATAGTTAATAAAAATAATATATTTATTATTTTTTTATTGGGTAAAATACCGTTTTGATCTATGAGTTTTGAAAGTCGTGTTTATGTGGTCCCCACGTTTTCAATTTGTGTCTATGTGGTCCCTTAGTTTTAGACATTACGCCTATTTGATACCTGCCTTTTCAATATTATGTCTATTTGGTCCTTGGGTTTTCAAGATTTTATAGAAATAAATTTAATTGGTCATTAATTAAACAAATTTGTTAACTCCTTAGCAAAATATTGACTTAATGCTGACATAACATGTCTAATTGGCCAAAATATTGACGTGGGATTAAATATTATTTCAAATATTTCATCAATCCAGGTGTACGATTTGGAATAATAAATTCTCATGTCATTATTTTGACCAATTAAACATTTTATGTCAGCGTTACGTCATGATTCTGTTAAGAAGTTGACAAATTAAGAATAAATTAAAGTTATTTTTAATAATCCAGGAACCATATAGATACAAATTGAACACTCAATGACCAAATAGACACAATGTCTAAAACTTAGAACCACTAGATGTAAATTGAAAACGCGAGGATCAAATAGACATAACTTTCAAAATTCATGGACCACTTTGACACAAATTGAAACAGCAAAGACTAAATAGACGGGACCTCCAAAACTCAGGACCAAAAAGGTATTTTACCCTTCTTTATATTATTTATTCAATAGAAAGGGAACCTATGATATAAGTCATAAGACAGTCAAGAGGTGAAGACAATATTTTCTTTAAAAGAAAAAATATTTTGATTTTCTCAGCATGCGACAGCTGACAGGGAAGCTTTCTCTCACACACCTCTCTTTTTCCCCTCCCTATCACCAAAGGTTTACCGGCAATGCATTATTTTGGAGAATTGAAATGTGGAGGTGGTTGGATAAGGGCATCATCAGGACAAACCCTTTACTTAACTTAAAGATCATGTATAATATATACCACGGCCTTATATAAAATGCACCTAATCCATGAGATTTGTTTTAGTTTTACTTTAATTTTTTTAAGGGCAAAATGCAAAACACACCCCTGTGGTTTCGGTCAAATGCAAAACACACCCCTGTGGTTTGAAAATGAATATTTATACTTGTAGTTTAAACTTATGCAAATTGACTCTCCTCTATATCTTTGATTTTCTTTTAGCCATAACTTTTTCGTTTGAACTCCGATTTAAATGATTCAAGATGTTTTGGAATTCTCATTTCGAGCTCTACATTATAGTAACTTAAAAACTTAGAAATCGTTAGTATATAAAATTGTTTACGACTTCAACCCAATCTAATATATTGATGATGATAACTCTTTTATATACTAACGATTTATAAGTTTTTAAGTTACCATAATGTAGAGCTCGAAACGAGGATTCCAAAACATCTTGAATCATTCAAATCGGAGTTCAAACGAAAAAGTTATGGCTAAAAGAAAATCAAAGATGAGAGGGAGAGTCAATTTGCACATTTTAAAACAACGTGATAAATAATCATTTTCAAACCACAAGTATATGCCAGATTTTGCCCTTTTTTTAATTCTACTCTTAATTTTTTAATTTATTTTAAAAATACTATTGGTTAGTAAATTCCGGTATATATTTATTCTCTCTTTCTTACTATTTTGACCTTCATAATTATCGGTATATATTTATTTAATAAACAAATTTGTAAATCTCTTAAAAAAAATAGAGGTCTCTAGATACCTTAATTACTCCATAAAAATATCAAAGGAATCCTTTCATATTCTTTTCTCTAAAATTTGAAGTGTTTACAGTTTAGCTTTGAGTTTGCTTCTGGATGTTCATAGATTTGTACATTATACGAATTTTTTTAACACAAAGGGATCAAAGCCATACAATTTTGAGATAGGGTATTTGATTTTAAATATATTACACTAAATTGGAGATAATTTTTTTGAATTTTCGATCCCATTATAAAGAAAATATGTCTAACCACTTAAATTATATCAAGATATTTCTTTTAATTATATCCAGATTGACCAATAGAATATTAATACTAATAATAAGAATTATGTTCAAATCCGCGATAAAAATCCAGAACATTAAACCTGACTATTTGAATTGTGTTCAATTCCGTTACACAAACTTCAATATATGAAGAAGAGTTAACAAAAATTAAATTATTTGATTATAACAAATATAAAGATTTTAGATATTTAATATATAAATTTTAAAAAATAACGTGTTGTACTTAAAAATTCATATAAATCTATCTGATATTAGTTTTTTTTTTTTTTAATGGTAAATTTGACCCTGACCTCCTCAATTTTTAATGTAAAAAAAAAAAAACTCATGTATCGGTCTATGAATTAAAGCAAAAATATTTGATAATATAAAGACAATGGGTATAAGCTAGAGCCATACATTTTAATAATCATTTCAATATCTTTAATATTTTTTGTCACATTTATTAAGCATTTGACTCTTAAATAGGGTCAACGTTAAATATTTCCATTTTTAGTATTAAATATTTCATATTTTTCATAGATAACTGCGAAAACAAACAAGCAAAATAACACCTCATTTGTAGCATTCACACACATAATTATTGGTATTTTCCATTTAGCAGAAGATTAAAGTTTTCACAATTATAATTATTCCTAATAAATAATAACCTTTACTCAAAAAACACTAAAAACTCAACAAACCAAAAAAAAGGATTAATTAATTAATTTAATTAATCACCCAACTTTTCATCTTCTTCCCCAAATCAATTTAATTTGAAACCCTAATACCTCAAAATGGATGCAAATTTTTGCTCAAACACCATTAAATTTTCGCTCCCTTTACCGCCGTCGCAGCGGCAACTCTGCTTGCCTTCAATTTTCCTGCGATCCTTTCATCGTCGCCGGAACCGATACCTTTTCCCGACGAAACTCCGGCAAGTTTCTTGTTCGGAGCTAAAAACACAAACACATCCTTTCCGTCACTGTTGCTTCTGTGTAAAAGGTCTCGAAGCTTCCATCTCTTAGACGATCCCATGGAATTGCTTTTCTTACATCTCTCGAGCGATACCTTTGGAGACCAAACGCAGTAAGTTCCAGGAACGATTCCGTCGAGCTCGTCGGCTTCAGACGATGAACAAGAATTCGTATCTCGTTCTTCGCTCATAAGTTTTCCTAGCGATGGACGATGAACCTTAACCGTCTTGGATTTCTTCAATTCACCGTCGACGATGCTGTTGCTTTCGATAGAATCCGGAGCAGAAGAAGGAGAAGGAGAATCATTCAATAACAGATTCATATTGAATAATGGATAAATCGGTCTAATTTGACCGTTATAGAAGATATCATCGGCGGCGGAGATAGTTGTGGCGAACGAGTCACGGCCAGGAACAACGGCGAATTCAAAATCATCGTCTCCGATTGGATCAACAACGTCAGTAAGAGCATCATCGTCGTGTGGATTGTTTTGGTGTTGAGGAAATCTGTGAGTGAAAACATGAGAATCGTGGCGGAATTCTTCGACGACGCGAGCGGCGATTTGAGATAAATTGGAGGAGGTTGAAGAAGAGTAAGAGTTGAAGCTGGGAGAAGATAGAATTGGAGATTCAGTAGCTTGCATCGTAATCGTGAGATGAGAATGAAATTCAAGTTTTGCTTCGAAATGGAAATGGAGAAATGGAAATGGAGGTTTAATTTTTCATAATTTACAGAGAAAGAGAAAGAGAAGTAGGCGCCCACTAAAACGGAGCGTTGCAGAATCTGTCGTGCCGTCCCCTCTTTCTATCTTTTTTTTTCTATCTGCTTTTTTTTTTTCCACAACAAAATTAAAGACTGACTTCAATATAGTTTTATTATTTATACCTATGATGAATTTAACTTATAGTTTGGTTTGAAACTTTGAGGTCTTTTTTTATTTCTTCTTCTTCTTATTTGAAAAAGAAAAAAAAAAACCCCAAAGTGCTCTGATTTTCTTTCTTTTTTTTAATAAATAAAAACTCTAAATTATGTGTGACGATGAACAAATACGTCTTGAACTATTTTTTAAAGTAAATATCTCTAAGCTTTTCTATTACATCTATTTATTATTATTATTTTTTTAGTTTCTCTCACCACACGTGTAACTTTACACATGTGTGAAATTAGGTCAATGTTTTTTTTTTTTTAATTTTTTTGCGTGACTTTCGATTTAAAGAAAAAGAATTTGTAGAAGTGAAGAGTGGGAACTTATGTGACTCATCTATTTTAGATAATTTTTTAACGATAAACCAAAATTCTTATTTGGTATATCATCTAATTTCATATGTGTCTACTAAAAAAAATAAAAAATTCATATGTATCAAGTCACACGTGTGATTAGTGGAACATAAAATTTAACACCCGTAAACGAAAGAGTTTATTTTAAACACTTATAATTTAGGGGTATTTACTAAATATAATTTAAAGAGGTACTTGTCACAACCCACTTAGTTTAGGAGGTATTTATCACAGCCTTTATAGTTTAAGAGTGATTTTTATTTTTTTTTCTCTTTTATATGTTTTAAAAAAATATATGAAGGGGGATTTGAATTATTAATTTAGACATAATAAAAATATGTTATCACTGTGTTAATTAATCTATATGGGATTTTTTTTTTATCAATGTAGTCTCTTTAATTTAAAAAAAATCTATTAATTCTTATAATTAGATAAAAAAAATTAGGAAGTGTACCAATCATTGTTACAAAGTTAACAAATTGTTTATGAGTTTGTTGTGGGTGACAATCACTAACTATACAATATTAATTTATGTGTGAATATAAAGTTTTTAAACGTGTAAATATGATAATGACACTAATAAGTGTAAGCTTTTTTTCAATTCATAAAGATTAAATTGAAAGTTTTAAAACGATAAAAGGATTAAGATCCAATTTCTAAACCAATTTTAGAGTATAGAGACTAAGTTTGTCATGGTGCTTTATTTTAAAAATAAAACTTGTTTTTAATTATTTAAACTCAAAAAAATCAAAATTTAGTCATTACTACTAAATTCTTAGGTTAAAATTTAATTAAAAATAACACAGTAATTTAATTTTTAATTAGTTATAAATTAAAATGACTAAAACATGAATATTCCAAATCATGTTTTGATTCCTAAACTTTTATTTTTTTATCCTTAAACTTTTAATTATTTTATTTTAATTCTTTAACTTTGTATAACAAATTTCCATAGTCATTTTTATATCATTTAAAATAAATTATTTATATAAGAGTAGATGTTTATAAGTACAATTCTTTCAAGCCATATATAATGAATTGAGTGTTGGGTTTTTAAATAGATCTTGAATATTTTGTTAAAATGATTTATTAAAATTAATAGTAAGAAATAAAATATAGGTTTAAATAGAATTTACGGACTAAAACGCATCCTGTAATAAGAAGGACTAGATTTGAAACGGATTAAAATATAATTTTAAAGAATTAAGTGAATATAAAAGGAAAATTTAAAGTTATCAAAAAAAAAAAAAAAGGAAAATTTAAAGTTCTTTACCTGCGTGACACGTAACACGTGTAATCGAGACACGTGTAAGATGAATGGAATTCATACGTGTCGAGCAGATATTTGTTGGTGGAATACGAAAGGGGCAGCCGTTGAGCCACTATGCTCTGTTTGGTTGTCTTTTATCGAATACTCAATGCCTCTAATTCCAACACTCCAAAAAAAATAAAATAATAATAATGATAATAAATAAATAAAACCTCACCTTTTTTCCCTTCTAATAAACAATAACATGGGTGAGGCTTAAATTAATAATATTGTGTGCATGCCAAGTCATTTTAATTTTGAAAATAGATTAAATTAAAAGGGGAAAAAAAAGAATAGATGAAATTTTATTTGATAAAATTAAATTAAACTTTTCAAAATTAAATTTGGAAAAATTCTTTAAATGTCATTTAAAAAGAAAACCCATTAGAGAAATTCCATTAGATTGCACTTTTTTTTTTATAAATAATTAAAAAAAATATTTTGAAATATTTCAAAAATACATTCCTTGTCATTTTAATTTTTTTTTACTATTTTTAAAAATAAAAATTCTCAAAATTTCATTTTTGAAAAACTACTTTTAATCTAATTAAGTGTCCCACATAATTCAAATAAAGGCAAACAAAAATCTCTAAATTTTGCATTCGAATCGCTCTCCCAAACAAGGTCCTATTAAGAAAATAATTATTCCAAATTTAACCTTTCATTTTCATCACTAGAATTAGCTCCGTGGGGCCGAAGAAAGACAGCGAGTTAGATTAAAGTGACATAGAGGGTGAGGTATGTAAATCACTGTCAATCATCTAGTGAATGACACGTGTAAAGTAATAATTTTAAAATATTTGTATTTTGGTATTTCCCCATGAATGATGCATATTCTTTGCCTCATCTGTTACCTTACTACGTCGTTTAGTGAAAATGACTTGGCATTGGCAATGACATGCACACAATATTCTCTCTCATTATTCTATTCTTCCTATGTTTAATAACTTATGTTGGAAAAAACATGATAGTGTAGTATATTTATGATAATGATAATAATAATAATAATTATTATTATTAATAGTAGCAGGTTCCACGTTTATTAATATAATTCATGAGATTTTATATTTAATATAAGATTATTCAATAAAATCCATCATTAAATTAAAATCATGTTTAGATTGTTTGAAATTTAGATTCTATTGTACCTCTAGTTGATAAATGTGCGACGCCGTATTTGGTGCATTTTATATGTACATAGTAATGCATTAATTTTCATAGTAACCCCCCTTTATGATGGACAAAATTCAGTCTTAAGAAAATTTACTTTTGCGTATAAATCACATCATCGAATTTTTCTACTTTTTGTTATTTTTTATTTTTATGTTTTAGACTCATGTTTCATCTGTAGCATATTAAATACTAAAATAAGTGATTTTTAAAGTAATTTATTGCTTTTGTTAAATTATATGTATGGTCTTATCTTTATTATCAGTATCAATTAAGTACTATTTTTTAAGTTTCATTTAAATCTAGTAAGTTAAAGTAAATTTTATTAGTAAGTTATATTATCATTTATAATTAAATTATTAATTTGATGAAAATTTGATTTAGACTTGATAAAATTGTTTCAACTATACTTATGTTCATAGCTTATATATATATATATATATAATAATAGATTTATTAATATTTTATTAACATCAAGATCTTGTTGAATTTAGTACCATTATCTAATGATTATAGCTTTCAAATGAGAGAAAATCTATAGATCAAATTGATATGTGTGAAAAAGTACACAGACCACACCTATATTTAACCATTTTTCTTTATTACTCACGTTTAAGTTTACTATTAAACTACAAAATTAGAAAAGAAGGGAAAAAAACATAACAAAACAAAACAAATTAGAACAAAATAAAAAAATTATATTTTATTATCTTTGTGTAATTGAAATATGAAGTGTCATCAATGAGATTTTCCATTTAACTTAATTCAACACTTTATTCAAAATCTTCAAAAGAGAAAGTCAGGTTCGAAATTTGAAATTTAAAATTTCAAGAAAACTCTTCTAACTACTAAAACAAAATAACTTTAGACTCTTTGATTCAAATTTAAATCAACAAGAATCAATACCATATGAATTCATATTTTACAATTTTTTTTAAAACATATGATTTATTATCCAGTTAAACTATAAATAATTAATAGTAAAAGGAATCAAAGATCGACGTCGGTGCCTTTTATGACAAAAAGAAGAAAAAAAAAGAAGAAAAAAAAAAGGGAAGAAGCCAAATATTATTCTGAAATTCAATGGTATTGGGATAGAAGGGACAAACTCATCGAATATTTGTGGGCAATGATTTGAGGAATATTACTAAAGCATTGGCCAAAGAAGCTTCTTTTTCCTTTTCCTTTTTATTTTTTTAAAAAATATTTTATTATTGAATTAACTTTTCAAAAACTTAAAAATATTATCTTAAGGTTGAGTTGTTGTCACGCTTGTGAAATGTCAATTTATGAATCTAATCCAAATAATAATAATAATAATAAAATAAAAGATTACTTTGATCACAAGTTTTTGCAATGAATTATTGTTACTTCTACAAGTAATATGATGTTTTTGAGGTCATTATTTTGAAAACAAGTTAATTGGGTTTGTACTCATAATTCATCATTTCCTCCCCATTCTTTTGTAATTCTTACGTTGATTTTGTGGTAATAATAATTACAAATCGAGAGTTAACTTACAATTTCCTTAAAAGGCCAAAAAAAAAAATATATATAATAATAATAAAAATAAAGAGGAAAAAAGACGTGATATCCAACAAAGGTAAGTCAACCTTTGGTTGAAGCCAAGATTTTATAATTTTCAAATATTCTCCCTCTCTTCAATTTTTTTCAATAGCTCTCTCTCATGAATTAAATGTGCTTTTTTGTCCCAATATCTAGGTTTGTTTTTAATATTCAATAATAATAATTTATTAAGAAAGTTCACTTATCAATAATTTAGATGTCTGATTTCCTAAGATATTTAAATTATTGTATTTCTTTAATAAGATTGTTCATAAGACTTTTATAAGCGTGATTAATTTTTTTTCATTGTTTTCTTCTATTAAAAAGAATTAATTAAAATGTTTAAAAAAATGATTAATTAAAATAATTTCTCATAAAATACATAATTTAATTTACACATCAATTTACGATTGTAAACTTTTAACAAATAAGTGTAATTTATAAAATCTACTATTTACATTTATATGTGTGAGATATTTTTCACACACAGTTGAGCACATGAGGACACGTGTTGGGTTTTTGTTGACGCAACTACCTGAAACAGATAAAGAGTGATCAGAAGGGCAAATGTGCGATACCGGCCAATGACCCTCCGATGATCAAATTAGGTGAAGGTAGATGGAGTGTAGAGTGTACCGTAAGGCAAAATGTAGGGTTAGAGATTTGTGCCCTTACTTGATTTGATAGGTTAACGAACCATTTATACTCTCTTGATCGTGGGCTTGCTTAGCTGGATTAGTATAGAACTAGGTTTTTATAGATTACCTTGTAGCCAGGTGGGAATTAGTTCCTCCAAGCGATAATCATGATGGGTTTGAACTCGTGTGGGCCGACCAGTAGGAAAGCTATTTTCACCATTTACAATATGTAATTTCCTTTTTTTACTATTTTAATTTTTAATAATGATAGAAGGGTGTGATTTGAAATTTTCTGAATAACATACTTAAAATTATTTTCAAATCACATAATGATTCTTAAATCAGAATAGAAGTGTGATTTGTCATTAAATAAAAATTAAAAATTAAAAATTAAATGCTTTGTTGTCTTGAAAATTGAATGAACTCGGCGTGCAACAGCACACAAGTCGCTACCTTGGACAACCCCTTTTAAAATTTGTTTTGGGCCAATTCTAAATTCTCAGACCCGTCCTAGAATTAAATGGTCAAATGGCCTTTTTAAGGCCTCAAACTAAAAAATAAATTAATAATGATAGATCAAAATATCAAATTATATAGACAATTGAATTCATAAAAAATAATATAAATTATAATTGATAATCTTCCCGGTGTTTGTATATTAAGAAAGCAATAATTTTAACAAGCATTGACAATACCAATGTTAGTCACCCATTCTGATTTCAATTAAAAGTTTTTTTTTTTTAAAAAAATATATAAAAATTAAAACAGCTATTTTACAATCAGTCTTAAAAATAATTAAAATACCCAATTGAATTGGATTTGTCACTTCTCATTTCCTCTGCCCTGCCCACTTTACTTGTGGATTATCATACATGTGTTTGGCAATAAATCAAAATTGAAATTTTTCAGTAGCTAAGGGGATATCATATCATATCATAGCATCATTTCAATTTTGATTCCTTTTAATTGCAATCCTATTCCTAGTGGTAGTGGATGCTGCACTCTTCAATTAGATAACCCACTCATGGCTTTAGGGTGAGTTTGAGATAGATTTTGAATTGTTATTCATTCCCTTAAAATATTTTTTAATTATTGCAATTTCTTGTAACACTTTAAAGCGTGCTTGATTCATGTTTCCTCTTAAAGTTTTTGTAGACAATTGTTTTACTAGAAATATTTATTCCGTAATCCCATCAATCACCAAAATGTTAACCAAGCATTTAATTTAAACTGTATCGCGTCATCATGATTCTAACGGTTATGATTAAACACCATCATTGATGCTGAAATATGAAATCAGGAAGTGATAAACACCGAGAAATATATTAGTTCCGATCACAAAGAATCTTATGTCAATTGTTGAGATATCTATTTTATTTACAAAAGGAGAAAACCCAAGAATATAATGTATATTCATGAATGAGAATCCCTCACCAAAAATCCAATAAACCCATTCACACATTCACATGATGAAATAATGAACTAAACCCTAATTGTCATTTTCTCTCAACTTAAATACAAATACCTAATACAAAAATGCCTTTTGTCAACAAATACAAAAATACCACCTATTAATAAAACTAACAAAAAGATCAAATACAACTGAATATAATAATCAAAATTAACATTAACTTCAAACTAAAATTTAATAATTTTAATTTTTAATGAACCACGAGGAAACTCCATTCACATAGCAAGCTTTATTTTTGTACATTTTTTATACCACCATCTTCTGCACATCATTCCATAGGATAATAAGCCCATCACCATTCAAAGTGGGCTTTGACCAAATGTGAAGCCAGCTTTTATTTTCCACAAAGATGAAAGAGAAAGTTCATAATTTTATTTTAATAATCTCATTTATGTGGGCATTCAAAATAATTACAAATCACATCTTTCTACTAATCTGTTTAAATGACTTTAAAACATGAGTTTATTCACATCAGTCACACATTTCAATCCAATAAAAAATTAAATGAAATTGAAATTTTTTAACTTATGAATGTTAATTGTAGAATCTTATTAGAAACCGATGTAAGTCTACTTTTAATTTTACTAAAAATATTCTATTAATTAAGATATTATCCTCACTTTATAAACGAATTGTAAAATATCGCAAACAAAGGCACTTATATTTATTGAAATGCTGAAATCAGTACAAGAGTAAAAAAAGAAAAAAAGCACTATCAACACAACAATGAGGTGAATGTAAAGCAAGGGTATAACATTTGGTGTGTAGTGAATGAGGGTAGGTTAGTAAAAAGCCATAGGCAGAAATATCAGTATTCTAACAAAATTGGTGAATCTACACTTCCTGCTTCTTCTTCTGCTTTCTGTCCTCCATTTCTATGGCTGCCTTTCCTTCCAATTCCAACATCTGCTTTAGTTTCCTGGATAAAAAACAAAAACACCAATTACAATGTTACCCATGTGGATCCTGAATGGATTTCTGACTTTTTATTTATTTATTTAATTTTAAAAAAATTATAAAAATTACTGACTTTTTAAGCTTATCATGATTTATGGGAATCTTTGAAACTAAGAATCAATTGAAAAAACTCTTGACAATATGAGGCTTTGAAACTAGGAATTTTTTTATCCAAATGATCCATATTGGAAATTTACACTATTAAACGAAGAAATTAAAAAAAAAAAATCATGGGAAAAAGTAAAAGAAATTCCTGAGGAAGACATTTTGCAAGATAAGGAAGCAAGATTCTAAGTAGCTTAGCAGGTAAGCATATAAAAAGTACTAAGCCAACCTTTTGCTATTAAGAGACAGAGTTTCAAAACAAATAATCTAATGCTTTATTTGGGAACAATATGATACCAAAACCAAAAGGAATTTTTCAATTGATGACTATATTATTTACATTGGCACATATCCTCCATAACTAAGATTCTTTTTAAAAAAATATATATGCGTGAGTGTTTGGGACAGCTTAGGTGTAACTCAGTTAATTTCAACGACCCTACAACACTTAGCGTTGCAATAAGAAAGAAGGAATTATGTACCTTGGCCCTGAATGATTTTATAACATGTATCAACAATTTGTCCCCTGCTATCTGCCTCACTCTCTTTATGAGATCATGCCTTGAAATCTTATGATCCTAGAATTCAGAAGCTGAACAAAATGAGATCACAATAGCAAATAAAGTTATTTAGATAATCACTAAAAGAGGCAGGAAAAAAGAAAATTCCAACCATGAAATCACTTACTCTATGATCTCTATGATACTTAATGATCGTATCAATTTCTGGTGAAGGTAGAAACTTTGAGAGAACAGAAATCAGAGTTGGAAATGGCATCCAAGGAGAAGTTGGCATTCTCAAAGATTCTTCTTTACTTTTCAAAACACCTAAAATGTTTGAAAACACAATAAAATTAGCATCATAGAGAGTTCTAAAAAACAAGAGACTAATTGATTATCAAACAAGTCTGTTTTTCAAAAAACCAAAAATAAGAAACGAAATGGTAATCAAACGGGGAGTTTACTGACCTTTAACGCAAGGAGGCGATCGGAAACTGATCACATACTCAGGCAAGATATGGGTGTTCATATATGAACTCCAAATTATATATTTCTTTGGTGCAAAGAGATTATCTAAACCAGAATCAAAATCTTCAGAACTTGGATGATTTTGTCTAGAACCAGAATGAACAACCTCTGATTTTCCCAATATTACACGACACAGCAACAAATGTCTCAACCCATCTTTATCAACAACAGTATTTTCCAAGCTGAAAAAAAAAAAAAATCAAATCAGAATTGAAATCAAAATTCATAATCAGACATCAAATAGCATAGTATAGGTTCATGTTTTCCAAATATTAAAAGAAAAAAACAGAAAATGAAATAGTTATCAAACCGAGCCATAATAATCTATTTTAAGGCTAACCTTTCAAGAGGGTGATCATCTGGAGAAAGATAAACACCAAATCCAAACAAATCTGAATTTTGAGGCTTATTGCAATGAGCAAAACCATGATTCAAAATATTGTTGATTTCATTCTTTGAAGCTCCAAACCAAGCATACTTAACATTTGCATTTCCTCCATTTTTCTTCTCAATTGCTTGAGAATAAATCTGAAAACTATGTAAACGAGCTTCTCCAATATGAGTTGAATGACGATTCTTGTAAACCGACACTACTGTTGTTTGCTGCCCAAGTAACCTTAAACCCGTAATGAATCTTCTCTTGATCAAGTCATGGATCTTGTCTTGTTCCACAAGTTTCACCAAACCCTCATTGAACCATTCTGCTTGCTCTATATTCGGTCCCGATATTCCGCTTTCGGAATCAGAAACCAGGTCCTGATCGGGGCCGGATGAGTCTCCGGCGTCGGAGAATCGATCGGAGTCGGAGAAATCTTGAGTTCCGGAAGTCTCGGAAGATAACTGTAACCGACATTGATCTTCCATTGATTAGAACTTGATGGAAAAAAAACAGAGGAAAACAGGGAAATGAAGGTGAAAAAAAAGGAAAGAAATTTATTCAAGAATAGAGGGAGATAGAGAAATATAAAGAAAACCCAGAAAACATTGATCCAAATAAAAGAAACCCATAACCGCCAATCGAAAGTCGGTGAACTAAAAAAAAAATCAGATATTGATTGAAAGAGTCAAAACAAGTTTTCTTGAAGAAGAAGCAGCAGCCAAGATTATGAAAACAGAAACCAAAACATTAAAATAAGTAATCCCAATAAGAAAAGAGATGGAATTGATGAAGCAGTAAGCAAAAAAGGTCAGAAAACGAAAAATAAGAAGAAAGTGGGGTTGAGGAGGGGTAACTTGGGGAAGAGGAAGATGGCAGTTATAGAGAAAGTTAAGACGGTTTCATGGGTTTTATTTCTTATGGGCGGTGGCAATGGGTATTTGCCGCTATTGGTTTTTAATGAGAGGAAAAGGAAACCCATTTGATATTTTATTTTGATTTTCTTTTATTTTTTCAAAGCGTGGAACCAAGGCGGTAAGTGTAATTCCTTATCCCACTTGACCACCTCTTGTATATTTTAGGTTCATACTCACTTACCTTTTATAAACGGTAGTTACGTGTTTTAATTCGATTGGATCAAATATATTAATAGATTATAAATAAATATTTTTTTAATAAATATAAGAGACCCACTCCATATTTTTTCCAATTAGAAATTAGAATGAAAAAAAAAAAAGTAAGAGAAGTTCTTTTTGACAAGACAAGTATTATCTTTTAAGTATTGAGATATTATTTTAGATATAAGGAGGATACTCAAATTTTCGACTTTATGTGAAGATGGTATTAGAGTCAAAACCACTTTAGCTATGCTTATGTTAGCCGATAAAAATAATATTTTTTTGTCAATATAATTTAGAAATAAATTTAAATTTGGTTTGTGTTAAATAGACATTTTAGTTAATGGAATATTTGTTTTGAATATCTTAATTTTTAAGTTAACTTAATATGTTTGGATGATGTGCCTAATTCATAAATTGATTTTAGTTCATTATAATTAATTGTCTTTATTAATAAATTAATGCAATACCTAGTATTAAATAATAACTAATGCCCTGTCATAATTAATTAATTAGTTAATTCAAAGTCATAAGTTATTAAGATATTTAGTATTTATTTAATTAATTCATATATACTCTATTGATTAAAAAATAATTTAAACGTATTAATTAATTAATTAAATGTAATGGTAAATAAATCTATGATATGGCTATCGTGTAAACATGTGAAAATGAAAGGGTAAAACAACTCTCATTTATAAAAACTAGGTTTTTCACACGTGCCATGCACGTGGAGCACGTGGTTTGTCTTTCAAATTTTATAATAAAAATGCCAATATTATTATGAAGTTATTTTCTTAACTAATATTTTAAAAATTCAAATTTTATAATGAAATAGAAGAAATTAACATGATTCATATTAAAAAATATCTTTAAGATGAAAAAAACTTAAATTTCATGATTTTATACCATCTTGTTACTAATGGATGATGGATACATGTAAATGACTAAAGATTAATAATTATTTTATATCATCTTGTTACTCATACATAATATTCATTTCCTTTCCATAACTCTATCCTCAAACATTTAGTTTTTTTTTTTTAAATTGGTGTGTTAGTTCATCTCTATTTACATGTATATATATAGTAAATTAAAAGTGAAAATTTCAATAAATTTTTAATTCAATTAGTGAGTTAAAAAACTTTTCTACTACTCATTTATTTGGGGTATTACAAGATGGTATGCTATGTCATTTGGTTTTGATCTTTTAAAAAATAATCACACTAACGTAATTATATATTTAAATTAGAGAGAGAATTGTTTTAGTGTGTGTTTTCCATTGCTTGACCTAGTCTTAATATAATAAAAGAAAAGGAATTAGGAAGGGAAATGTTTGTTTGAGAAAATAGTAGAAGAAAAGTTATTAAAAATTAATTTGATTGTTGGGTTTGATTTTAAATTTAATAAGTCTATGAAATTATTTATTTTATAAATATGACCAATAAATTATTACTAACTTAATTTTTTAGATAAGCTCATGATAAAATATATTTGAAATATTTATTGAACGAACACAATTTTTGTTTATTGTATTTAATTAATTTAATAATTAGAAAGTATATTTAGAAAAATTTAGATAGTGTAAAATTTGTTTATAGTATTTAATTAATTGTTAATAATATTCAATTATTAATAATAAGAAAGTATATTTAGAAAATTGTAGATAGTATAAAATTTGTTTATTGTATTTAATTAATTTAATAATAAGAAAGGTACATTTAGAAAAATTTAGATAGTATAAAATTTGTTTATTGTATTTAATTAATTGATATTGTATTTAATTAATTGGTAATAAAATGATAATTAATTTTGAATGATGGCATTATAGAAATTTAAATGAATTATAAGGGTAAAAATGGAAATCAACCTCTAAGCCACTTTTTAGATAATATATATATATATATATATATATATATATATATATAAAAGTGATTCCTTTTAATCTGTATACCAAATATGGATTAAGTTATCTAATCTCATTTTTCATCATTCATACCCATTTACCAAAGCCATAGGGTTGTTTGATGGAATTAAATGAATTATGAGAATAGGTTTATGAAACTCATTGGGTTGGTACCCCATCTATAAATCATAATAACTTTTTTTTTCTCTTGTTATTATTGATAATATCATCTTATTTCTACTTATTAACACAATTTTCACTATCGAATCTCAATTTTATATAATGTAAATACACGCATCTTATTCTCATTTATTTCATTCCCATCAACTCATTTTAAAACATCATAATCTAAAGGCACATCCTTATTCTTGCGTTTCTAATTTTTAATTATTTTATCATATTGTTTACATTGTTCGTTTCATGAAAATTTATGAGATAGTGGAAATTCCCCCTCTTATTTCAACTAAATATGTTTTAATATTTTATTTCGATTGTAAATTAAAGATGATTTTTTCTTAATCTCAAAATACATGCGAATAATAATAATAAAAACTAATTGATATAAATATATCAAGATTTCAAATATCCCTATGGTCAATATTTAGAAAAAAAAAAAATTTAATTTTTTATTAATTCTAAAATTTTTTAAAATCCCTTTTTGATGTTTTTTATTAATTCTAAATTTTTTTAAAATCCCTTTTTGATGTGTTGAGAATCTCACATCAGAAATATGAAAAGAACTCACAAAATTTATAAAATACATGGGCTACTCCTCTCATTGCCAATTAGTTATGAGATGGAACCTCATGATATCAAGATGGTATCAGAGCCCAACAAGCTCAAATGGGCATGCAGTCCAAAAAGGGGATCCGACCTAAGAATGGTGAGCTCAAAAGAGACATCATCTTGAGGGGGCTTGTTGAGAATCTCACATCTAAAAGATGATGAGAACTCACAAATGGGCTACTCCTCTCATTATCAATTGATTTTGAGATGGATGCCCATGATATCAAGATGGTATCAGAGCCCAACAAGTCGAAATGGGTATTCGGTCCAAAAAATGGGATCAACCCAAGAATGGTAAGCCCAAAAGAGGCACCATCTTAAGGGGGCATGTTGAGAACCTCACGTCGGAAAGATGAAGGGAACTCACAAGGTTTATAATATACATGAGCTACTCTCATTGCCAATTAGTTTTGAGATGGAATCACATGTTATCAAGATGGTATCAAAGCCCAATAATTCAGAACAGACATTCGGTCCAAAAGCGGATTCTGACCCAAGAATGGTGATCCCAAAAGAGGCACTATCTTGAATAGGCATATTGAAAATCCCACATCGAAAAGATGAAAGGAACTCATAAGAATTATAAGATACACGAGTCACTTCTCTCATTACCAATTGATTTTGAGATGAATGTCATGATTATCAAGATGATAGAATAAAGGAAGGTTTTTTTTTTTTTTTTGTTTTTTTTTTTTTTTTAATTTAAAGAAACCTATAATTTTGATCAACATAATTTGAATAATGTAATTTAGTTAAAAACACTGAGTTCACCCCTCTTTGGAACTCGGAACTCCTATTTTCATTGATGGAACAAAATTCATGGTTTTTAAAATTAAAAAAAAAATTGTATGTTTTTTTTCCTTCCTTCTAAATTTAGTATAAGAAAAAAACTAGAAGTTAGAAAACAAAAACAAGTTTCGATGCCCAGTTGACACTTGGAATATTTATAATTCCCTTAAAAAAAATTATAAAAATAAAGACATTTCCCCACAGAATTTGAAAAAACCCAACATACAAATTACACTGAATAAACCATT
Source organism: Gynostemma pentaphyllum (assembly GCA_028015215.1). Lineage (NCBI taxonomy): Eukaryota > Viridiplantae > Streptophyta > Magnoliopsida > Cucurbitales > Cucurbitaceae > Gynostemma > Gynostemma pentaphyllum. The sequence goes on along the minus strand of CM051346.1, from coordinate 47,283,145 downwards.
AAAAAAAAGCTGCTTTTTGGAGGTGGTCCCGGGGGTTCCACATTTCATCAATATTTTCAGAAAATAATTGGACTTTTATCTAAAAATAAATAAATAAATGCTCACACTTATATTTATCCATTTACGTAAATAAATAAATAAATATCTCACTCAGTAATCAGTATACAGCTCAGCATATCGATAAGAATACATTATTCGTTATTCTTATTCAAATCGTGTGAATTTTTATTTTTAGGTAAAATAATTAAATAGAAAAAAGATGGGTGTGTATATATTTATTTCCATTTCGAGAATTTTCTTTTGAGGTAGTCCATTTCTAGAAAGTTACCAATAAATTAGTCTGCAAGAAATTTAAGTTTAGTTCAATGGTATAATTAAAAGTTTAAAAACTTGTTTTTTTTAAAAAATTTAAATTAACAGGGAGATTCGAATTACGCAGATGCTTAGCCAATCGAGCTATATTCATATTAAAAAAAACTGAATTAAATTCATCTAATTTGAGTGATAAAAACCTTATATAATTATGATGGTAGAGGTTCGAATTTTACGCTCACTATAAACCCATCCCCTCCGAAGAATTCCTCTAGATTTAATCCCCTTATAAAAAAATGTCAATTTTGAGAGCCTTATATATATATATATATATAGTTAAAGGTACCACTTGGATCTAGAACATTCATGCTGGTGCTCACGATTTCGATAGCCAATAATAGTGATTTGGAGATCTCTCGAAAAGTATTTGGTGCCCATTTTGGCCAACTCTCTATCATCTTTCTTTGGTTGAGTGACATGTATTTCCACGACGCCCGTTTTTCCAATTATGAAGCATGGCGAGGCAATTCTACTCACATTTTTTTAACCTTATATATTGAATAGAGAGAAATATATCTTTTTCTTATTCTATTTCGGGATCTTAATGGTAAAGAGATATTTTTTCTGAATTCCCACTCCATAATTCTTCCAATGATATATATATTAGGCAATTTATTTTTTCATCCATATATTAATGAAAACTTATATTTACAAAAATTAGCCTTCAAAACTAATCCTAATTTTTCCCCTTTCCAAATATATGCATATTGATTTCAAAATCTGTAAGAAATTATAATTTTTTTTATAATGAAAATCAATTAAATCAGTAAACAGAAAATGTAGAAGAAATAGAGGCTAGAGCGCTCTGATTTTCAACTCCAAATCTGGAAATTTTTAGATTGAAATGGATGGATACGATGCTCAATAGCGAAAATAGCTCATGTGACCATATGGGCGGGCTATATGGTCAACATTCGAAGGTCCTTGGTGCCTTGGGGAAAAAGAAAACTTCCGACTTTTCTTAAGAGTTTTTTTTTCTTCTTCTCTCTCCAAACAAATTACATCAAATTATGGGAGACTCGAGCTTCAACTTCATGGAAGAGAATGAATGTCTAATCAATTAAGCTATATTTAAGTTGAGAGAATTTAATTCAAATTTTAAAAGGCATATAAATTATTTTTGTTGATTAGATAGAAAATAGGTTTTACTTGAATTTCATTTTTTAAGTTTAAAAAAATCTAACAAATAATGAATTAAATTGATATTTTGAATTAGGGCGTTGAGATATCGTTGGTTTGCGGTTTCGTCTAAAGCGAACCAAACCGATATAGGTTCGGACCGAACCAAAACCGAACTAATAAGGATTTGGTTTCAGTTTTCCCCCTTCTTTTTTCTCTTGCACTAAACATGTTCTATTATATATTTGATATTTTTTTAAATTGTTTTTATTTTCAAAACTATGAGATTTATGTCAAATTTGATGTGAATTTTGGCTTCAAATAACTCTAATATTTAATTTATAATTGATGTTAATCCAAAAGTAATAAAAGTACAATTATATTTATAGAATATTTTGATAAAAAAATTAATAAACTAGGTGGTAGTTTAACCAATATATATATATATTTATATAGATATATATATAATATATAACATTGTAAAAAAAATTATTGAACCGAACCGAAACCACCAATTTCAGTGCGATTTTAAAGTTTCGATTTTAACCCCTATTTTGAATACTTTAATTTAATTGACATGAAAAGAAAGAAATTATTGGAAAAAAGGAATAAAATATATGGTATGGAGTCAAGAGATTTATAAAGCTAAAGTTTCAAAGCTTGTTGGAGTATTCATCCGCCTCAATTATGAAAAAGAATAGTATTTTCAAAGTTCCAATTGATGGCTCAAACTCCATTTGGAAAAAAGGGAATCTGGTCTATATTTCAATTCCTAAGAGTATATTTGCTTCTTAGTTTTTGTTGAAATCTAATGCCCTATTCAATCAAATAAATTAATCAAAAGAATTTATTTTGATGTGATTAATTATCATATTACAACTTCTTAGATGTGCGTAATTGTTTTTACTCTTTTATTAATACCATACAACCAATCATATGAGGAATTATTTGGTGTGTAGGATGCATGATTTTAATAAAATATAGTAAAATCAATGATATACACATCTTTAATAAGTTTTTTTTTCTTTTCTAAACATAATTATGAATATGAAAGTAATGACATACATCTTAAAAATAAGAGTGATATGCATCTAATAGTTATAAATGAATAAATCCTATTATAATGATCACACGTAAATAAATTTTGTAATCATATGAATAGGAGAGCCATGTTATAGTAAACATACCTAATAATTTCTCATTCAATAGATTTTTATTGAAGATTCTTTTATTTTCTCTTATTTCTTTTCAACATTAAAAATAGATTGTGCATTAAAAGACAAGAATGTTTATATATATTTTAATGTTATCCCTAAGTAAGAGTAATCTTCATTTGCAAGAAAAATAATGCAGGGCATACTATACTAAATGTTTTGGAAGAGAGAGTTCAAATTTGTTATGTGGTTGTTCAATGGTTCTTATTTTAGTTTTTGATACTTTAAGATTATACATATGGAAAAAAAAGGGATGGCTTACATCAAAAGATCACTAAATGCAATGTCATTTTAACTATTCTATTGAAATTCCTCTTTTTCTTTCTTTCTTTGATACCCTTATAGAGAGGAACTTAGTAGTGAAGAAAATGAATCTCACTTTTTGCCAACCATTTGTCAAGTGTAGTTGAAATGCATCTTTTTGCAATTTTCTTTTCATTTTCTTTTTCAATAATTGAAGATCCATTTTCTTTCTTTAAAATTTAAAATTCAAAATATTCGAATCTCTTAGATCTCATCTTCATCGGTAAGAAATAACACACTCATATATGTTTTATGATATCATGCTATAATATTTATGTTTATTATATATAGGGTATATAAGTTTGTACCATTAATATAATTAGGATATAAATAGGCAAGAATCTTATAAAATAAAATAGATAAATTTGTAGTATTATTTTCAAACTATTTTTAACAGCTTTTTCTATTGGATAGTTGCAAAATGTTCTTATGGTTTTAGGAAAACCCCATCCTCCTATGATAGATAAATACGTATTTACCTAATTTACAACACATACTTATCTATTAGACGTGACAATAAATTATAGTTGAATATACGTACGAATTTGTTAGCCAAAAACAATTAGAATATGAAATGAATTAAAGAAATTAATAACAATAAATATATTTTTAGAATATCATGCCAACAATAAAATGAGAAAAAATAAAGTTAACTGGAACATATCTCAGATAGTGAGATATCAATACTTTTTTTTAAGGTCGAAGTTTCGAATCTCCCTCTCTAATTTAATGTAATATCTAAAAAAGAAATAAATAGAGGATATAAAATATTTATACCAATCATATAATAAGTATAAATTGTCATAATTAAAAAAAAACACGCATGCCTGTAATTCCTTTAAATATATATATTAAAAAAAATTCCTTTTAAGTATATATATTAAAAAAAACATTTTTTTAACCTATGACCTTTAGTTTTTCAACCATATTAATAAAGAGATAATGTAACTTTGATATTTATTATTATTATATTATTATTTTAAAATTCAACGCTTGATCTCGTTTTTTTTTTTCGTTTTTCTTTTCTCTTTTTCTTTTCTTCGAAAGAACTTTATGTTTACTTTTGGGTGTGTGAAAGAATTGAATTTACTCATCTCCTTCCTCTAAAGGCACTTTCATAGTAGCTAGATTATCATATTTGAAAGTGCCGACACGAGAAAAATATCAAAAATTTATTGAGTGTAACGTCCATAATATTTAAACGATCCTTCCCATACTTAATATAAACTTGACACTATTTTATTTCATTTAATTGAAATCACGCATATGAGATCTAACAGTTAAGAATTTGGTAAAAATAATTTTTTTTAGGGTAAAATGCAAATGAGACCCATGTAGTTTGTTTTAAATGCATGAACATCCTCTGTAGTTTGAAAATGGCAAATCACACTCCTGTGATTCCAATTTTTTTCAATTAGACCCTCTCCTTCAATGTTAATAATTTTCTTTTAGCCATATAATTTCTTCGTTTGAATTTCGATTTGGATGATTCAAGATGTTTTGGAATCCTCATTTCAGGTTCTACATAATAGTCATTTTAAAACTTTGAAATGATTAATAAATAAAAAAAGTTTATTAACATCAAAGTACTAGGTATGATTGATACAGTTAACTCTTTTGGTTATTGATGATTTAGAAGTTTTTAAGTGACTGTAGCGTAGAGACTGAAATGGGGATTCTAAAATATCTTGAATCATCAAAATCGGAGTTCAAACGAACAAGTTATGATTAAAAGAAAATTAATGGCATTAAAAGAGAGAGGTCTGATTGAAATTTTTTGGAATCACAGGTGTGATTTGTCATTTTCAAATCACAGGAAATGTTCATGCATTTGAGACAAACCACAGGAGTCTCATTTGTCATTTTACCCTTTTTTATAATATGTTATTATTATTACATCTGTTTGGTAAAACTGAAGGTCTTTTTTTTAGACAGTAAAATCAAAGGTTGGACATAAATACTCTCTCATAAAATTGAAGATTTTAGTTTCCACTATTTCAATTTGATGTAATATTTGAAAAAAGAAAATTGAAGGATTTAGTAAAAATAAGATTTTATTACTATTTACTATTTTTTTAGCATCATTACTATTTACTATTATTATCTCTGGTTTGGTAAAAAATATATTCGTTTATCCAATAACCTTGTATTTTCTCTTGAATTCAATTTTTAGACCATCAATTTTGTATTTATTTTTTAAATTTTAGATTTGATTTTGGTCCATAGACACCTGTTTTCCCAAACTTGAGAATTTCAATTATAGTAATGAAAATTTTTGTTTAATTTCAATTTTAGTCTCCATCTTTAATTTAATTTCGCATTAAATATAATACATATCGATCATTTTTTCTTATTCATATAATAATATAATATATTTTAAAATATCTTATTGTCCATACCCTTATGGGCTTCCATTTTAGAGCCCAATAAGTTTGAGAAGATTTTTGGAATTTTATTATATTTACCCAAAATTAAGGTGTGTTATCAAAAATACCTATCTTCTATGATACTTTCATTTTTACCCTTTGGTTAGTTATATTCATCCCACTAACTTTAATTTGCTAGGCTTCATATGTAAAATTAGGGGCAATTTTGATAACTTCTATACACATAGGGTAAATTTGAAAATGAGTTTTTCCAATGGGGTAGTTATGAAAATTTCCCAAGATTTTTACCTCATAAATGGCTATAGCCCAATTCACCCAAGTTGGGCCATTGACGGAACTCAAATTCGTCGGCTCGGTTAGGCCCAATATAAGTGATGATCCAACATTTATTTCTCGAATCTTTTGCAACACAAAATTATTTTTTGAAATTCTGATGTGATCATGAATGATTTTTCATTTCAAATAATTTCATTTTTAAAAATTAAAAAATGTTAATTGATTGGAGAAATTTAAGTGAAAAGCTCTGTCCATTTAAACATTATAATACATATTTCATCTTCACATCGATAGATAGATCGATAAAAACTTAGTACATAAACTAATATGTTCGTCAAATGGAGATGCATTAATTAAAAAGCAAAATTTCCTTATAAGATAGTAATATTAAATTTGATTTTTTGGGGGAAAAAAACACTTCCATGTAAATTCTGCCATATTTGTAATGGTCCATTCGTTTATTTCAAGTCTAAGAATGACTAGCCTAAAGAATTGGAATAAAAACATGAAAGGGAACATCATTCTTAGATGAATTGTAGCGAGTAAAAATCGTCAATTGTATAACCTCAGTGAGGTGTGCGGATTTCAAAAGTGCCTAAGACTGCGATTTCCGACTAAGAATAGTAATATCAAAAAGGCCCAACTAAAGTCCATCAGAAAAGCCAGTCCAGATATTAGCACAGTCAGAGATTCCACGATCACAATTTAATAAGGCTATATAAGATAAGATGACTCACCTAATAAAGTATTAAAAAAACCAAGACCTAATTTCTTGCTAAGCCGTTTCCAATTCTGGAGATATCCACAGAGGATTGACTTGATCATCAGAGACTCTTTGATTAGTACCACATGGTGCCTTCGATTAACTTTTTCTTCTTATTTCAGATATTCAGAATTGTAGGAATCAAGCACATGTTGTCACTTGTTCAATTGTGAAATATACCCCTCACACAAATATATATGTATTTTTAAATATATATGACGATTTGATAAGTCATTATTTTAGCATATAAACATGAGATATTTGTTCATACTTTGATGAAAAAATAGCCTAAGAACTAATTAAATGTTTATGATTTGTGTTTATTTGCTAGGTTGGAGAATTGAGGATTGAAAAGAGCTAAATATTACTCTTTAAAACTTTCTTGATGCTTTAGTGTCACATGCAACAACAACTTATATTGGCTAGCAGCGGCATGAAAAAGTCTAAATCCAAGCCAAAATTCCAAAGAGCTCAGCGCTTAGATGCCCAAATTTCGTTGTCGCGGTGACCAAAACGTGAAATTTCTATTTTTCTCTCGTTGCTGCATCGCCCAAATTTTGTTGCAGCGACCACAACCCGAGAATTGTGGATCTTGTTTTGTTCAAAATTGACTTAAAGCTAACTTTTAACCTAGCCTTTTCTCATAACTTTTAGAACGTTTTTCTAGGTTTTTTCACTGTAGCTATGGACATTATATTTAGCTAAACTTCTATTTCCATACAAAGGCTAATCAACATTTAATTTTTCTTATTTGTGAGATATATTCTTCATCTATCCCTTCTGATCTCTATTGTATGTTTTCTATGTTTTATTTATTATCACTTGGATTGATTGTTCAAACCCGGATCATTTGATCATTTTTTGATTTGATAATTTGTCAATTAGTTGTTTAAATTCGTAATTGTTTAGACGTTCTAATCTTAATTACAAGTAGTTTGATTGATTAGGTAAAACTTTTCATTCCATGCTATGAAAATATACTATCTAGTTTAAATAAATCGAATGTTTTGTATTTATTGGTTAGAATTGGTGATTCTTCTCATCTTATTGTTGTCGATTGATTAGATCATCTTATCATATTTTAGGGTTTTTTTTATTAGGGAAGTAATTAATGATCGTATCTTAATTACCGAAAAATTAAGAAATAATAGATTAATAAGACGTTCTTATTAATCATAACCAATTTAAAGAGTAATTTAGGATTTCATTTGGCAATCGTTGATCAATTAAGATGAATCAAATGATGATTACATCTTTGGTTGAAATCTTTCTCTCATTGCATTTTTCTTAATTTTTCATTGTTTTTCTCAATTTCTCAATAAACTTCAAATACCTCCTTTACTTTAATTCACCAATCTCTGTGAAATCGACTTTACTTAACCACTACTGCAAATCTTGTAAGGGCCAAAAGTAAAATTATTTTTGATGGATTCGACACCCACCAATATATGTTAAAAAGATTAAATTTACTTTTTATCTAACCAACTAATATATTATTGCCTATGTTTTCTCATGATATTCAATCAATTAAGAGGAGTGATATCTAATTTTGATATGAGACATGCAAATGATCAAAATGATTATGTTATCTTTTATTATCATTCTTCATCAATAAAACTAATCTATTTTTTTCTTCATCTTAGATATTACATCAAATTAAAAAAGAGTCAAACTTTCAACTTCATAAAAAGAAACAGATACATAACTACTTGAGATATATTGAGTCTATTATAAAATTAGATGATCAAATATCCGGATGTGGATGAAAAAGGGGACTCAAATAAATCCACGAGACGACATAACAAAAGAACAAAAAAACGAATAAGGTAGTAAGGCCTAAGGGTAAGGTAATGGAGAAAAGAGAATTTAGAAAACAGGAAGAAACGCAACGTAAGGGGTTTGAAAGAGGTTTCAGATATTGTCCACCGACCCCCCCAAAGACTAATACTCACCCTATCATACTATGCACTGCGCCGCTGTCTCCGTTGCTGGTGTCGCGCATGCTCGCTCTCCCAATTTCAATTTCCATTTTTTTTTTTGTTGCCTACTTATATTATATTCTTCTTGTATTCCTATCCTCATCTATATAATATATATATGGATAACCAACACAATTTATATTATTCTTGGCATCTTTGAATTTTGAAAATAATTATTAAAAATTTCAAAAAAAATTTTTTGTGTGGTTTACTCAATTTGGTAAGTTTAGTGGATGACACTTTTTTATTTTAAAAATATATATATATATATATATATATATATATATATATATATATATAACATATTTTTTTAATATGTCAAAGATCAGTGATTGATTGTAAACAATAATAATTATTTCATGTGATGAATATTAATTGACTATATTTATAAATGTTTTCTAAAAATATGCTATATTTGTGAAAGTTATCATATTCAATAATCAATTTCTATTTTTTAAAATCATGATTTTATATAGAATTTTTTTTAGACAACGAATCTTATTCAATATTATTGTACTAATTATAATATATATATATAAATATATAAATGAGAGTATACAATAACAAACACAACTATTCAATATAGATTCAAATATATTATTTAAATATTAGAAAAACTTTTAAAATTAATCGATAGAAGAATATAATTTATAAATTCAAAAATCATAATGATGGCAAGAACTATTTTAAAAATATAAAGGTATAGTTTATAAAACCGATAAATCATAATGATGTAATTTACAATCATACTCATAATATTCAAGACCCTTTTACATTTACCTCAATATCTAAGAGATGGAATTTAAGAAAATGGTCAAAAAAATTAAAATACTTATAAAAAAAAAAAGTCTATAACTTATCTCAATTAACTCCTAATTTTTTTACCCAAAAAAAACTCCTAATTTACCAAATTGATGTAAATAATTTCAAATATTTTTTTGTGATATATTTAAAATTCTCTCCCCCTTTGTTTATTACATGTGCTATGTGATCTGATTAAGGGTCTATTGGATTTGTTGTAGATTTTGATTTATATTAAACAACAAAAATGACAGCAATTACGCGTATTCAATTTTATTTTATTTTAATTATCTATTTTTGGCACGTATTCATATCATCGCAATACATGTGTTCTTCAAGCTTTTTGAGATGGGGATAAATTGATAGATTTAGGTTAAAGATTAATAATGTATAATGAATTAAAAATAATATATAAAAAAAAAAAAAGAGGAACATTGACTGCAGCCATAACGAGGTTGACCAGCATCCCCATCATTTCATGAAGAGGACCACATTGCACTCTAATTATAATCTCTTTCATTTGATGATGATAGGCTAAGCTAGAGGTAGGGAAAGTTGCCAATCTAAGATTTTGGGATTTAAAATAAATAAATAAACAAATTTACCAATCATAGAAATTTGAAAACTTTGCTACTTTGATAACATATGAGTTTTTGTTTTTCTATATTTTTTCTCTTTGCCCCTATTTTCTTCAATTTTGAATTCTCAAACGGATCATTTTGTTTACACCACTTGAATTTCAAGTTACATAATTTTGATTGTTTAAAATTAAATTCACGTGAATAATATTGATTTTTTTATGCAATATAAAGGTGGAATCGTACCATTTGAGAATGCATGTCTTATAAACAAACTAAATTCTGAATGATGAATAATATATTGATCTGATTAAAACATAGATAGATGTTTTTATTAATAATAAAAAGTTCCAAAAACTTCAAGAAATAATGCATCATAATTGAGGTAGTAACTGTCAAATAAAAAAGTTTGAATGTTCATCTTAGATATTGTCTAAAAAAAATTCTTTTCACATCATATCTTTACTGGTATAAAAAAATAATTAATCCATAGTAAGTGGAGAAAATCTAACTTATTTAAGATATTCATCTAAACTATAGTTTGGTCTCAAATTATAACTATTTTCAATTACACTCTTTTTAAACTTTTAACAATTTCAAATGTTCTCTCTTCAACATTCCAATTATTTGAAAATCACTCTTTCGCCCATATTCTATTAAAAAGTTTAATAAAATATATAGTTTAAAGAATTAAAGTCAATTTATTTATAGTTTAAGGATAAATTGAAGCCTTACATATTGTTTAAATGAAAAGTTAAACCTCTAATATAGTAAACATACATAGATACCATATCATATTTCCTTACAAAAGAGAAAAAAAAATCATTCACATAGAGGTTAATATTGAAATAGTTAAGAAGGTTTTTTTTTAGAAACAAATAATTAAATGGTTGAACGTCACATCAAAAATTCAAAAAGTTTAGAGACAAAATTAAAAATTCAAAAGAATAAAAATTATTATTAAGAGAATATATATATATATATGGAGTGGACCAAACGTCAAGATTCCGGCATAACCGCCGGCGCCGGCCACGGTGTTTGAGTGAAAGTTTGAGCATATCAAGAAAACGAACAATCCCAACCCAATCCTTGATGGACAAATTGAAAAGGAAGAACGAAAACAAAGGATTTTTTAACCCAATTTTTTTTAAAAAAAAGAAAATAAAAAAATAATAACTTTTGAATGTGTAGATTATTTATTGGCCTTTCGTAAGCTTCCTTTCCTTTTTTTTTTTTTTTTGTATATTTTTTATCTTATCTTTTTTTTAAAAATAATAGAGTTTTAAAACGGAGAGGCTAAAGGACACGAAAATTGAAAAGAAAGAAAGGGAGGGAAGGTTAAAATGCAAAATAAAGTTAAATGTCTAAAGGAAGATCAAAGATGCCAGCATCTTATAGGTTGCTTGAAGCTCAAGATTTCGAATATAAAATTTTAAGAGAAGTAAGAGTTGGATTCTGGTGATTTTGAATGATGATGATCCCTAAGGTGTAGACAAACCACTCAATATGGTATCTTCTTATCTCACCATTTTTATATTCTTCATCAACCCAATGACCTAAAAAGCTTTTACCTAACAATTTTAAATGGTAAAAAAAAGAAGTATAACTCCTATTTTTAAGATATTGCTTGGTTTTCAAAAGTTTTTTTTTCTTTTAAAATAAAATTTTTGTGGTATGTTTGGATGACTGTCTTTTTGTTTTTCTTATTTTCTTTTATTGGAAGAATGGTTTTTTTTTATATATGGAGTTTTTTTCCCTCCTAATCATGAAGTATATTAAAAAAAACTTAAGCTAAATGACTAAAGTTAATTTTAATTATATATCATAATTAACGAGGAGAAAATGAAAACACAGAGATTCGAACTAAGAACCTCCTACTTTTATACCATGTTAAATCACCAATATTTTCAAAAACTTTAGCTAATGGATTAAAATAAATTTAATCATATTAACTTAACATATAATAAGCATTTAAGTTTTATATATTATTTTTTCTCATGGAGGGAATTTTGACTTTCACCCTACATGATTGTAAAGAGTGAATTTTTATCACTCAACCAGATACATTTTATGCATTTAAGTTATATATCTATATTCAATTTTTATAAGGCAATGAGATAAGTGTATTGGGAATTCCAACTCCTACCCTCTTAATTACGAAAAAATAATTTTACCATTCTACTAATACACTTTTATCTATACAAACATTCGATACATAATTCAAACAAAAAATAATAATCATATGATTGATAACACTCCAAGACCCAATCAATTGAAATGAGAGAGAGAAATAATTAGAACAAGGGTTTGGGATTGTAGCCAAGAAAATTTATATATGATTGACATAATTATTACAAAATGACAGTACCCAAAAAAAAAAAAAGACCTAATTAACAACATGAAACATAGAGAGAGAAGAATCAGGTGTACGATGGGAAACCAACGTGGGGGCAACTTTTATTTTTTGTTTTTAGGTTTGACAGTGACTTCATTTGGGGCCTCTTCCCCTTTTATTTCATTTACTATTTACTATAGGAAGTGTCTTCTTCAAGCTATTATATTCTCACATGCTCCTCATTTTCTACCCCTTCTTCTTAAATTAAAGCTCTCTCTCTCTCTCTGAGCTTTAGATTTCTATATTTTAATGTCGTGTCCATTTCATGTCTAGAATATAAACTAAACCCTCTACCTTTAGCTAACTTCTAGCCTTGTCCCAAATTTTTTTTTTCCTTTCATGATTTCAACTACTTGGATCAAAGAAAAGTTGTGTCTAATTACTCACTTTAAGATCCAATTTTTATTTTTAAGTCAAACTAATCTATATGTATGAACTTTAAAACATATATGATTATGTTCACATTTATCCAATTTTTATTGTTAGCGTTAATCTTTCACTTTAATTTGAATAATTCTTGAAAGTAATTAGTTCATCTTAATAACTAACATTACGTTCTTATAAACGATCTGAATGTCACATACTCTAGAATTAAAATTATCAGTTTTAAATCTATTCTTTTTATTATTATATTTTTACCTTTTATTTTAATGATAAGTAGGTAAAACTTTTGTTTGGATGACTGTCAATTTTAAATCATTAGATTTATAAAAGAAAAAAAAAATTGGACAACAACTAAGGCTGCTTATATAGTTAATGGGCAACAAATGATCAAGTGGTTAAAAATTATTTTTTCCCCTTTTTAGTCACTTGATTGTTGCCCATTGGCTATAAAAAATATCCTTACTAAGTTTTATCTTTAAAAAATATCTTTAAACATAGGCGAACCGACCAAAAAACCTTATATTTTAATACCATTAAAGAGGGTTGTTATCCATGGGAGTTCAATATTGAGGGATTAGGTTTTTCCTTGTAAATTAGATGCTTAAGCAAATTCTAATTTTCTATAAACTCCCTTTTTTTTCTAATAATTAAGCCTTTAAATATATATCATAAAAAAGAATTGAACAAGAGTATTATTATTGATCATAGTCAAAATCTCTTTGCTTCTAAAGGTAATTTGAACATTTTAAAGTAGTTAAAAAAAAACATGGTTGTCAAACAAAAACAAGTAAAACAAAAGACAAAAACACAGTCCCATAAAGAAAAACCACCCCCAATAAGTCTTAAAGCAAAACTTGGATCATAGAATTAATGTTTGATGAGGAGGCACGTGAGATGCATGTGATGAGAATGAAGAGAGAGAAAGGGATTTTGTTTTTGTGAGAGAATGAGAATCTAATCCTTTGCTTGTAGAAGGAGAAGGATAGAAGGGTCCCACTCATTTTTGGGCCCCCCATTTGGAGTGCTCTTTGGGGATGCTTTCTTTATCGACGACCCAAAAATTCTCTCTCTCTCTCTCCCCCTTCATATGACGATCTAATTACGAATCTACACGTCATCATCAATCAGACGGTCCCCCCCTAATCTATCCAACATATCATTACATCAGAGCCGTCGATTCCGACAACTTTGATTTTTGAGTCAATCTGATTTACTCTTTTGTGGGGTCATTTTTGGGACTGTCAGACAGACAGTCTTTGGGACCCTCCGAAATGTTTTCTCATCTTTGCCACCGACGTTTGTAAGAAAGGAAAAAAATTCTAAACTCTTCTAGTAATAATTAGTGAAACGCGGTTGAAAGTGGTAGATCTTACTATTTTCGTATAACGAATATGTTTTTATAGGAAGGGAGTTTGAAAAACGTTTGATATCGGTGAATGTAATTTATTATCTAACATTCTTCCTCATATAACATATAGCATATGAGAAATTTACAAAAATTCAATGTGTGAATTAATAATACGGAAGAAGAGTAAATAATATAACGGATGTTTGAACATAAGAGTTTCTGTTATTATACTATATTAAATCACAATTAGATCTAAAAACTTAAATTATTAGATTTATTAGAGTGCAAATAAAATCTCACATCAATTAGAAGATGAGAAAGCCGTGAGGTATATATAAGGAGAGAACAACATCTTTATTGGTATGAAGTCATGTGGGCCTAAATATAAAATGAACAATATCATATCAATATAGAGATAGTAGAGGTCAGTTGTCCAGTTATCTCGATGGTCCTTAGAGGTGAACAATTGATTCTTTTGATTTGGATTTTGGTGAAATTTCAAAATCGATTAGATTTTCTATTCATATTATACCAAACCGAACCAAACCAAAATAGTTTGGTTTGGTTCGGATTGGTTCTTGGACATTATTCTTTTCCTCTCCATAATTCTCAAAAATTTAATTTACATTATGACAAGTTCAACAAAATCTCAAATTAACTTCAAAAACCTTAGGGTTAATTTTAATTAATCACAATAACAAAAAATACACAAATTACCAATATAGACATAATAAAATTCTGCAAAAATAACAAAAAATGGTTGAAGATCTTTCTTATTTTTTAATTTTATAAAGTTTTAATTAATATATAAAAATTCAATATTATATATATAATATGATATATATTGGATTGGTTTGGTTTGGATAGCTACAAATCGTTATAAATTGGTTTTGATTGGTTTGTACATATAGAGGTAATTTAAAAACCGAACCAAACCAAAGTGGTTTGGTTCAGTTTGGACTTTTGGATTAGTTTGGATTTGTTCACTCCTACGGCCATCCCTCTCCCCTCCTCTAATAATCCCACCTTTTTTTTTCTTCCTTCTTATTCACATCCCCTTCCAAACCAAATCAAACAATCCCCATTCTCTCTCTTGCTCTATAAGAAACTTAATGAACTTAGCCATCTTATAAGTAGAGCAAGTGAAAGAGAAAATGGAGTGACTGTGAAGTGAAAGAGTGTTTGGCTGACAGGAAACCAACTCTCTCTTTCTTTTTCTACTTCTGGGAAAGATTTTAGTTTGAGGGTTTTGCTGTTAATCAAAATGGGGCTTACTTCCCTGCAAGTTTGCATGGACTCATCTGATTGGTTACAGGTATTACCCAATTCCCATGCAAAATATTCTCCACATTTTTGGATAATCCTTCAAAACTCAAAACTCTCTCTCATTTCCTTCATTATTCTTCCTCATAATCATTTTTTTTTTCCATTATCAAAATATATAATTAATAATCACAGACCAAACTCTGTGTTTATTCTGGTTGGATATCTGACAGAACAAAGAATGTCATTATGTCAGTACTATATAATAAGCTAGGAGAGCTTCAATTATCATAACAAAACAAATACTTTTGTAGAGGAAAATGAGGGAGGGGTCACATTTGTGTAAATTCACGACAAATCTTACACGTTTATTTTATTTTTATTTTTTTATATCCGTGAGTGTCTAGATAAGTTTGTGCACAGATGTTACACATTTTCCTTAACGGGCCATTTTTTTTTTTTTTTATTTTTTATATATATAGGGTACTATGAATGAGGAGTCAGGAATGGATTCTTCATCATTATCTGGAGACATGCTTTCATGTTCAAGACCATTAACTGAGAGAAGACTAAGGCCACAACATGATCAAGCTCTCAAATGTCCAAGATGTGAATCAACTCACACCAAGTTTTGTTATTACAACAATTACAGTCTCACTCAGCCAAGATACTTCTGCAAGACCTGCCGTCGGTATTGGACGAAAGGCGGCACTCTCCGTAACATCCCCGTCGGTGGTGGATGTCGAAAGAACAAGAAGGCGGCTTCAACAACGACGGCAGCGAACAAGAAGAACAATGACAGCCCACAACCCATCACACATCACCACCCCCTCCACCACACTGGCTCTTCTTCTTCTCCCCATAACCCAACCGATCTCCATCTTTCATTCCCTGATCATCAAGTACAATTTTCCCATTTCAATCCCTTGCTTGGCTTGGGACAATGGGAATGGGAATGGGAATTGGAAATCCCAGTTTTATGGAAACAAAATACAGCATTGGGAATGCAATGCTTGAGAATCCTAATCCAAGACCTATTGATTTCATGGAGAGTGGTAAAAATAATTATGATCATAATTATCATGGGATGGTCAATGGGCTTGGAATGGGAGGTGATCAAATGACCAGTCTGTCACCAAACTTCCATAATCTTTGCTCACCATATGGGCTGTCACTTGAAGGAAATGGAACAGGCACATCATATATGGACACGTGTCAAAGGATGATGATACCATATGATGATAATGAAGGAAATGAGGATGAAAATGGGATGATGGATGTGAAGCCAAACACAAAGGTATTAGCTCTTGAATGGCAAGAACAACAAAACTGCTCAGAAAAAGTTGATTCTTATGGATACTTAAATGGGATGGGAATGGGAATTGGAATGGGAATGGGAATGGGATCGTCATGGAATGGTATGGTAAATGGATCATATGGACCTTCTTCAACAAACCCATTGGTCTAAAATGCAAAAAGTAATATTAATTACTATTAATATTTACTTCTGCTCATGAAATGTGAGAAATTATATGGTATGATTGTTATAATGTGACTCCCTCACTCGTAACTATTAGATGAGGGAAGAAGCCACATTATTCCAGTTTTATTGAATAATTTCTCGAAAAGGAAGAAGTTGAATGGAGAGGGAAACTGCATAAAAGGAGTCTTTCTCTTTATGTTTGATTTTGTTTATTTTAAGAAAAAATCTAATTTGGGTGTGACTTTGGTTTGTGTTTAGACAAATCCAAAGCTTTATTAGGAATATTTTGTTGTAATATCAAGGAAGATTATATATCTAGGGGAGTGCAATGTACGTAGTGTTTAAAAGAAAAATGTGTGATTTAGTCCATAATTATCGTATTAGACTTCTTTTTAAAGATATTATTGTTAAATTTGTTAGTATAATTATTCATATTTTTTTTTTAAAAAAATATTACATTACTAGAAAAGGAGAGGCAGTTCAACCTACATACAACTACATGGAAAATATTGATATTTAATCAATTAAGTTATACTCGAATTGATTAATTATTCATATATATATATATATATGATAAACCGTGAATGATTGATAAGTGATTTGCAACATAAAAACAGCACAAAGCAGAGTTTGTTTTCAGGAAGTGTGGTTTCAAACATAATTCTCCTCACTCTGAATGTTCACAGAATCACACCGTATTTGTAGCCTCCATTTTTCTTTCTAAATTTGAGAGACTCTATCTCTTTATCCTTATTCTTCATGATAAAAAAATAATTAAAAAAGAAAACTTTCCAATAAACGATAAAAGGGTCGGCAAAAAAATTATCATTTTATGGCGGCTTGGTCTTGGATTCTCCTATTCGAAGGCTATAATTAAATTATATAATAAGAAAGATTTGATCTATAATATATGATTAAATAATTATATAGAACCGAAGTTTAATTACATTTTCAATTGAGGTTGGAAAGATTTTTTTTTTTTTTTTTATATAGAATATCAATTTGAAACTCAAATTTTTGGTCTCACGGTAAGTATCTAATCAGTTAAATTATGCTCATGTTATATTAATATTTTTTTTTTTTTTTTTTCTAATAGAAAAAGACACATGAAAATTGAATATGTTTTGAGGAAAAAAATAATAATTCTCAAATTATATTTTATTTTCCCTCTCTCACTATGCAAAATTTAAAACCTAAAGTACTCCCACAAATTTATTTTGTTCGATTTAGACCCTTGATCTTGTTCCATAAACTTTCATTAGGGTCTCGCATTTTAGTTTACCAATTAATTAACCTAAACTATACAATTCATGTAGGTAGTTGTTGATTAGAATTTTTTTTTTTTTTTTTAAAAAACAAAAAAATGAAGTAATTTTGGGTAAATTGTGGTTTTTAGAACTTTTTTTTAACTGACAAAATTTAGTTAAAATCGCTTTAAAGTTTGATTCGAATCTTCTTCCATCACTAGTACCCTTTTGTCAAAAGAATATATAACATTTAATGAATAAGATATTGAGAAGTAATATTTTTCTAGATAAGTTCCTATCCTTAAGGAAAGAAATAGCATACCATTAAGATGGGAATTAAAAAAAAAGACGTTCCTATCCTTAAGGAAAGAAATAACATACCATTAAGATGGGAATAAAAAAAAATGATTTCCTCACCCAATTTATAGGACAAGAATGAGAAATGTTAAAATTTTCATCTTGAAAAATCATATATTCATATTTTACAAAAATATTCATCAATGCTCTAATTATTTAAACAAATTATAAAAATATGATTTGTTTTATTTCATTTATTTGAAGTGTTTTGTATATTTAATTTTTATAGAACTTGAGTTTAGGATGTCAATCAAAATAGTAACCATGAGTTTTTGATTTCCTAGAATGCGATTCTAATCCCGCGCAATAAACACTCTTTAGCCCCCGTTTGGTTCGCTATAATCTAAGATACCTCCAGTAATCAAATGCATGGGAATCTAATGCCAGAGTATTTGATTACTGGTAATCTTAGATTACAGTGTTTGTTTAATTTATGAAGATTCCTGGTGATTTGTAGATTACTGTGTTTGTTTGATGTGAATTGTATAGGGAAATATGATATATTTATGTTCTTTCTCCAAAATACCCTTATTTATAATGTATACATTATTTAAAAAAATAATTAAAATATATTCATGATGATAGTCTAAGAATTATCAAAACATTTTGAAAATATAATTTAAGCCTTTAATAATTATTAATCACCTGCCACAAGATGAAGAAATGAGGCAAAAAAAAAAAAGAGAGAGAAAAGAGCGTGAAACTGGGAGGAGTTGAAAATGTGAGTATTTATATATATATTTCAACTTTTCCTAATTAAATAGGGTTAAAATGGTAAAATGGAATATTACCTCCTCGTGAGAATCATAGAAAGCACCCGATTTCGAAGGTAATCAAATACCCTTATATCTGGGAAAATATATATGCCGGGAATCTCAGATTACCCAGATATTTTTAAATAACCCCCAAACAAACAAATTAATTAGATGCTTCTTATAAGGGAATCTTAGATTACAGCGAACCAAACAGGGGTTTAATGTTAACTGCAAGATCATCTAGGTGGGTATTTAAATCTATAAACATACATGTCAAATCAACTAAACTTTACTAGTTGAAATTTTACCTTTCAATTAGCAAGAAGCTAAAAAAGAAATTCTAGTAGTTTGCTTTTTTTTTTTTTTTTTTCTATCAAGAACTCAAGCAAGACATTTTTGTTTTAATATAAGCATTTCCTACACCATTATTTATCATATGATGGTGTAAAAACGACAAAGAAAACTTGTGCAGAGAATTCTTAACTATGTGAAGAGTAGTACGGAGTAGTACCTGGTACGTGCATTTCACTGTTCTTTTTTTTTTCCCTACATAAAAGAAAGCTCATGTTTGCAATCTGACATATCGATTGAATAGTAGATAATCGACCGTGGTGACGATGAATTTGAAGGCTTTTCAACAGTATGGAGTGGTTTTGGTGTAAAGGTTCCTTCTTTGCTTTCATCTGTCAGGTGAGTTCTGTAACTTTTCTTTACCATTACTTCTTCTGAAAATGTCGATGCGAAATTCACGGCCTTACGACATTCACTGTTGTGTTTACTTCAGCGTTTATCAAATTCCTGTGTAATCACTGGAATAGATTCCAATATCACGTTTAATTAAATAAACCGAAGTTATCGTCATGTAAAATTTTCAGTTAATTAATTATACCGCTGCTTCTGGTACTGTGGACCTACCGGGAACTTACTAAAATGGAGAGGAGTTGATTATGGCAGTGAGTTCTTGTTCTTTATTTGCTGAGGTTTTTCTGAGAATAAGTTGAGTTGTGGAATCTGATTGAATTGAGAAAGAAACGGTGAATCTAATTCAACAAACCAATGGAAATTGGAATGGAACTCTGGAAATGGGCTGTGTGAGTAAAATAATGAAGATGGCATTTTCTTTGAAGAAATTTTGTTGTTTCATTCATCCTCTGAATAGGGTATGTATATTTTAGAGGTTTTTTTTAGTGAATTCAGCACGAGTCTGTCTTTTCCTAGGGGTGCTTGGTTTGGGAAAAGTTAGATGAGAAAGTGAGTGGGAAGGGTTCCACAAACTCATTCTCATTTTTGTTTCCCACTTATTTTTTTATGGGAAAGGATTTTATACTCACATCATTTTCACTATTCATTTCCCGGCATCACTTTCCCAAACCCCAACCAAACACCACTGGTTTAGCACTTCCTAATTTGAATTTCTAATTTAAGTCTTATCGAGATCAAGAAGGATGGTGATGGAACAAGCTTAAAAACTTCTATAGCTACACTTGTATTAAAAGATGTATAGCTGCTAAAAATAGCTTGGTTGGATTGGATATATTATACCTGATTCTAAATTTTTCTTCCATCTGAGATAATTGGCCCTTGTAATTTTTGCTGATTACAATTCTAAGCCTAGAATGCTCAAAATATCCACCTTCTACAGTCCATGTCCCTAAGGGCTAAGATAACCACCATTAGGTTAAACTACCTCAAAGAGCTCGGTCAAATTGGTATAAAGAAGGAAGATTGGGGAGAGAGAGAGTAGTCTAAATATGAAAACTATAGATTTGACCTTATGCTTTCAAACCCACAGATTTCGGTAATTAAAGAGGGTTTGTTTCATAAGCTTCTACCGTACATAATACAACGGTCTATTTTTTTTTAATAGAATACTATAGTCTAATGAATTTACAACTTTTCTTTATAATCATAGAACTCATACATCAAACACATGCTACATAAACTCAAACTTCTCAAGCAAACGAATCAAACACCCCTAGCACCATGAACTTGAGCTTGAGCGTTTATATAGGATATAAATTAGAAATAATATACAAAAACTGAAAAATGGAGAGATTTGTCTTACCATAACAAAACAAACAAACTTACGATTCAAATAACACTGAAAATATTTGAGTTTCCACTTCTATTTGTTGCCATTAAAAAGTGTCCAATTGGACTCCATTTATGATAGGTATCATTTCCACATCCATCCTCAAAAGGGATAAAGACTAAGCTTGGCTCAGCTTGAGTGCATGCTCAAAGGCCAGAATGTGATAGAAATTCCTAGTCTAAAGGATTATTATCGCCCCAAGTAATTAAAGGAAATCAATGTGGTTGCCACCATATTCATTTCATGAAAAACAAAAGCTCCACATTGCATATACAATTCTGTGACCGAAGAAAAATGAGAAACTAAAAGTAGTAATAATACAAGAAGCTCCTCGAATCGCATAGGTTAATACTTGTCCTCAAAGACATAAACTACACCTAAAACTAAAACTAAAAGTACATCAACAGGATCAAGGGGGGCTTAATAGAAGAACCTGGTTAAATATTATCCACAGCGGGTTCATTATGTGGAGTCGAGGAAGAACCTGCCATGGAACTCACCTTCTTGAGGAGGCCTTCAATATCTTTCTCCAATTTGGCTCTCATTTCTGGGGAAAGATTATCTCCCGACTTCTCCAACATTGATGTCATCATCTGAAGATTCTTCCTAATGAACTCAAGGGGCGGTGCATCATCTGTTTGTGGCCCTGATTCAGCAGTCTTTGATGGGTTCAGAAGCCCCTCAGAAGCTGGATATGCCAATGCTGTGCAAGCCCGATCTGAGTCTGTCATCCTGGGTGGAGCTGAGAGATGAAAGAGCTGGTATTTCAAAAGAGTTGGACCGAAAACGTTGTTCTTCTTTAGACTTCGAACTGCGTCCATAGCATCAGCGCTTTTTAAGAAAACTATCTCAGCAGTTGAGTCTTTCAACTGCATCTCTGATTCCTTCAATGGTCCAAACTGGCTAAATGTAGTAACAAGTTGCTCCTTAGAAGGTAAAGAAGCTCCTGCAGAGAAAGTTAAGACGAGAAGAGATCCTAAACTTTCTCCATCGGTTTCGACTCTATTATAAATGTACGGTCTGTCAAATAGTTTACTTGGATGGTCTTCACCCTTTTTCCTCCTTTTTCTCTTAGGTTTAGTCTGATGTGAAAAGCCATTAGTCAACTGAGAATCTTTCCCCTGGATAGATTCAATACCCATTCCATTTAAATCTGGTATATCAGAAGATAAGCCAATCTTTGGAACCCCCAATGGTGGCTTCTCCTTCCTCTTTCTCTTTTTGCGCTCAGGCTTACTTTGATCCTGGCCAATTGTCTGCAGATCTTTCACTAATTGGTTAGGCATAACATCAGCTCCTGCAATATTTACTTTATTTTGCTCTGGAATTGCTCCAAGCGATTGTGGAGCTCCAACCTGTAGATCAATGAAAAATGAACCGGATTTATTGCTGTAATTCACATCTAATACCTCAGAAGCAGCTTTCGAATGCTCTTTAGCAGCTCCAGATTTCTTTCTCTTCTTTGGCTCTGACTTTTGTTGGGAAACAACATGGCTCATTGCCTGCTGATCTTCCACCAACAAACCAGATATGGTACCACTTCCATTTAAATCCGGTAAATCCGTTATTTGTTTATTCTGGGGATGTGCAAAGGTTGATCCATCCTGCATTTTCTTCTTTCGCTTCGGTAAACCATTGGGTGAAAGAGATCCAATCCCTAATGCATCTTTCATGAATAAGTTATCTTCCGAATAGTTGACTTTGACATCTGATAAGCCAGAAAGGGATTTGGTCTTCAATTTGCCCGAATTCTCTCTAACTTTCTTTGGCTTAATTTTAGAAGTTGTCTGACTTATATTCTGTGGCTGTGTGTCTCCTGGAAGATATGTATCAGCTTTGCCTATCAAATTCAAATCATCAGAGACGTTTTTGGATTTCATCTCTTCTACTTTCGTAATGGAAGAGCTTGTCTGACCTTTTCTTTTCTTGGACCCAGATTTAGAAGTTGAAGAAGGATGCTTAACCTCTGACACTTTTCCTCCCATAGAAAATAAATTAGCATTCATTGCCTCATTTTGACTAGCATTGACAGATTCATCATGAAACATTGAAATTCTAAATCTGGAAAAGAACTGAGCAACTGAATCAAAGTTCTTATTTTCATTTGCATATTGGCAATCCACAGCTGTAAAATGAAGCTCGGAGAGAAATTCAGCTGGTGATACATTTGTTAACTCTTGAATACCAGAGATATCATTCCCACTGGTGATATTTCGGTACCACTTCTTCCAGAACTTACCACTGCATTTAGCTAGCAGAGGGGTTTCATTCTGACTCTCAACTGCATTAGTGTCCATTCCTTCGCTAGGAATTTTAAGAGCCTCAACATCTTCTGTTCCGGTTGGATTACCTTTCTGCCCCCAGTTTATGTATGGAAAAGACAAATACTTGCTCTTTTTCCGCTCTCGAGTCTCAGAGCTCTTTTCAAATATCCCTTTGTTACCGGCATTAGAGTTTCCTACACCATAAACCTCACTTTCATTTGTTATGGGATTGATCACTTCATCCTTTATTGAAGAATCCAATTCACTAGATTCAACATCTTCTAACTCACCACTTCCTGTTCTCTTCCCAGATCTTGATTTTATTCCTGCATTAAGAAGTGCTGTTTTCCTGGAGCTCTTTCGTCCCACTTTCAAGCTTCCATCTAGTACCTTAGTCAGATCTTCAACCTCCTCTTCCATACTTTCACATAATACATCTGATTCTATTTGCGCCATCTCTAATGGTGAGCTCTGGAAACCATCTTGAACCAGTCCTGCATTGTCACCAACTGAAACGTGAACTTTGCTTTTTCTCTGTGATTTGCCGGCCGCATTCTTTTCAGCATCACTAGTTTCATAGAGTTGATGCAAAGATAATTGGAGGTGCCCTTTTGAGCTTTGGAAAGCTGCTAATTGATTGTATAGGATACTTAACTCTAGCACTCCACACAAGGAGACAATCTGTGCAAGGCCCTTAATACGTGCTAGGAATGTGTCTGGTTCATACATATTTACAGAAAATTTACTGAGTAAACCTAACTTGTGTTCCAGCTCCTTGGGTACAGCATCACCATTTAATGAACAGTTTCCTTCCCGAAAGCATGAACAGGTCATCTCCAACTTCACGCACCTACCAAATTCCTCCACAGCCTTCTCTACAGCACTAAGGAAGCTTCTAGATTTGTATTTCCTAGACATCTGCTCAAAGTTTTCAGCAAAAGGCATCAACCGAGATGGAGAGCACCATGTCATATGGCTATTCCCAAAATAGCCAACAAATAGAGAAACACTCTGGACAGTCTCATCAGTTTTCGCTACATCTGAGGGATTATATACCTTTCCAGGCCACCAAGTCTGACTTTTGGTCTTAACCCATATAACATCACCAACAGAAAAACTGTAATCTTGACCATTTTCAATAACCAACTTTTCATCTCCAGCTTCTTCAGACAATTCTTCCACGACCATTGACTCAAAAAGTTCAGCTTCTTCCTGCGGAAGACTAGAAAAGTCCACATTAAGCGATAAACCATCTCCAGAAACTTCTGTCTCACTAGATGTAAGAAAATGATCTAATTCCACCATGCATCCTTCACTCCCATCATTAATCAAACAAACATCTTCAACCCCACCATGATTAACACCATTTTCTTCAGCATCAGCACCTGCACCTGCACCTGCACCAGCACCTGCACCTGCACCTGCACCAACATCCAAAAAATTTTCCTCCAAACCATCAATCCCTTTTTCAACATCTTCTTCAACCACTTTATTTTCTAATCCCACATTCTCAATCCCAACAACAGGAATCTCCAACGTTAACCCTGCACTTAAATCTTCCAACCCAGAAAACCCAGAACTGTCTTCAATGGTTTCATCTCCTAGGTTTAGGGCTTCTAGGGTTTCTGGGGTTTTGGGGGTTTCCATTCTTTTCACTCAAAGCATCAAAACCACACCATCAATGAAGCTGACCAAAAAAGAGGAAAAAATATCAGTAAAAAAAAAAAGATCAAATCAACCTATTTCCGATTCAAATACTCAAAAAAATTGAAACTTTATGAGAGGGAGAAAAAACCCAGTTGCAGAAACACTTGAAAAACACAGAAAATACTAACCCAAGAAATAAAATAAACAATTCGTATCATCATTCAAAACGTAACGGACAGAAATCGAACGTACCAGAGTTGAAAGGGGGGGAGATTATATTGTTATAATGGAAAATAGACATTTGAAGAAGAGAGATTTTGGAGAAAAAAAAATATTGGTAAAGTCCAGAGGAAAAAACAAGTAATTACAGATGCTGAAAAAGCCGAGGAAAACGCTCAGAGGATTCGACAATTACCGAGAGAGAGAGAGTGAAACATTATAAGTAGTAATTAAAAACCTTGGCTTCCCCCATTAATGGTACGGATCGATCCTATAAATCGTGTTCTTCTTCTCATTTTTATTTTTTTTCCTTAATGTACTTTCTTAGGGGGGGAAAATTAGGTTACAAAAACTCGCCCAAGAAAAAAAACTACTCTACGTTTACAATTTTTAATTATTAGACATTACATGGAGATGGGAGTGAGAATCGAACCTTCAACGAGACGATGTAGCTGTCTAATCAATTGAATTATGTAAATATTAGCTTAATTATTATTTACTTTTATGCGAAAAAAATGATTAATTATAGCGTGTTTCTATCTAAAATAAATAATCAATAGAGATAAATAAAAGAATTTTGATAAGTCAATTAATAATTAATTGTAATCAATATTGTTTAAGGGTTTTTTTAAAAATTTAAAAGATGACATTTCTCATCCACCAATCTCATATCGAGATTGATCTAATCTCATATCGAGATTGGTTGAATCTCAGTATGAGAATATCATTTTTAAAATGTTTCAAAACATTTACTATTTTAAAAATTACTCAAAAAAGTCATCTATTGAAATTTCACTATGAATTGACATATTGAAAATTTCATTTATTAGAAAAAAAATACTCATATATATTTATAAATATATTTTCAATGAATGTTATATTTATAAAACTCCTAAAATAAAATCTTCAATATTGGGTTCGATCAGACGTTAGATTTGAAATACAATAGAAATTTTTAAATCAATTTCCAATGATTTATATTAATTTGATTAAAGGGAAAGATTTTATCCCACTCTTTTTTATTTTACTCTCTAAAGCAATTCGGTCATTTTATAATTGTCTCTTCTCCCTTCTTTTATTTAAAAAATAAATAAATCTAGTAAAATCGACCATTTACACCGCCGTTTAATAAGCCAAGCTACGCTCAAAAAGGGGAAAAAACCTAGTATGAGCGTATTGACCTTTTCAAACATGCAATGCTTTATTGAAATGAGTATTATTTTTCCAAATAAGTCCATTTCATTTTGTAATTTCAAAATATTATTATGAACAAATTATTTTATTGCTTGATTTAGGCCAACAAATGGAGTATAAACACTGATTTTTTGTTCCTATAACCTGTTTTTTTTTTAATAATAATACACTGTTAAATAATATTGTGATATTTATTTATATACATGATTTCAACAAATAATTCATTTGGGACTCCAATTCTCAAATCATGATAATTGACTCTAATTCTTATAATATGATGTGATGCTATAACAATATTCAAAATTTGCTAACCGAATAATTTTTATTTTTTTTTGTCAGATTTTGAAGGGATTTTGAGAGTGACAACTTGGAAATGAAAAGGCTTTCAACTTGCAGGTTCATATCTGCAAACACAGTCATATATGTTTCCTTTGATCAATTTTTCTGCAAGCCTCTGATTTTTCACCATAGCAAGCTGCAAAAAGTTCATTATTTAATGAAAAATGTGAAGAAAAAATGTCTTAAAAGATTTACTTTGGCCTTTGAGAAGTTTAAAATTGAACATTTACCTTTAAAGCATCACATTTAAACCTGGCATTAAAGTTGGTGTGAAGAGCTCTTCCCATCCCTTCCAAGATAACCTGCGTTTTAGTATGAATTCTAGTTATATTTTCCCGGTTCTTGATTCCATGGTTGCAGACTCAAGATTTTGTTACAAAAATTTCATTGAGTTTTGAACTTTTTTTTTTCTTTTACTGGTCTAAAATAGCCTCTCAGATTTCCCTCCTCATCCTGGAAGGCAAGATTACTCCCCGGCACCAAGCAATTCCCGGGCCATGATAACTTTTTTTTTCTATCACAAGAACTATTGATAGAAAAGAATAAATGACAGTAAGTGTAACATGAACAAAAAAAAAAAAAGGAATTCACTGGTTGCTACCCTTTTCTTATCAAGTGATTTCTGACTACAGTTATAGAAATTGGAAGAAGAATATATTACCAAATCAGCATCTTTAGCCGCGTCAGCTAACTCGGAGCTGACCTGCCTTAGGTCTATACATGGACTTCCACACCCGTTTTCAACAACCATTAGGGGAACAAAAGATGGTCTTTCTTTTGAACCATCTGCAGGATTAATCATAGCATCCACAATCAATCCCCCAGCTTCAGCAGCTCTACGCAGTATGTCGCAGTGCTGTAAATTAAAATATGTTGGTTGAATTAACTAAACAAAAGTTTGAGATTTAACTGATACATAGGATCTTGCTCCCATAAAAACTGATATCTACCTTGAGTGCATTTTTCGTATTTGAGATTCGAAACATATTTTACAAGTACAAAGGCGGTAGAAACTAGTATGAACAGTGCATGCAGTTAGCAATAAATGTGAGAATACTTCCAAAATCTCATTCTTTTATATTTTTTTCACAATAACTCAGGATGTAATGCCATAGAGCTGATAAATCTTTCACATGTAAATTATGGGAAGTAATGCATCTCGATGATATGGAATCAATTAACACATCGTGAATAATCAAATTGATTCAACATCAGGATTATTATTTTTTTTCCTGAAGAATTCACAATAATCCTATAGTATCCCTGCTGCAAACAAATACAGATTCAAACAGAATAGTATTTCTGATATCTTATCGTATTAGACATAATATATTTTTTTGGATAACAGTGTTTTGACGTAATATAGAAACAAGCTAAAAACAAATATTTAGGGAGGAAAAGGCTATATTAAAAAACAGAATAAAATTAAGATCCGAAACAGAATAGAAAAGTTAATTAAATACTCAAATACAGGTTGAACATGCTTAATAACAAGTTTTGATGCACAGAGGAGAAGAGTTACCTTAGCTGCCTCAGCTACAATATCAGGAAGCTCCATTGCAGTAACATCATTTAGAGCAGGAAGAGAGTTTCCAACTAAAACAACCTGGAATATGTACTCATCTGTCACTATCGAGGACTTACTAAGTAGGAATAAACGTCATGAACAGATCTACACAGGAGACCATTTTTGTAGTTGCCATTAAAAAAATTCACAACCAGAAAATTTTAATGGAGAGATTAAAAATATGGAAGTTTTAGACCCAAAAAGGTTAAAAGAACTCTTCAATTCATTTGCATATCAAAAGAGGAAGGCTCCTAGAAAAAATATACCAGCCAGAAACCCAAAAAATAACTGTATCAAAAGTCTCTTTGATATTCAAAAGTCTGGTTGCTTCAGTCCAACCAAATAGCCAAACAACCACACCCACCAAAAGCATCCAAAAGGTGTTCTTTTTTTAAGAAAACCCATACCATTCACCAAAGACACTTGCATAGTTCCCCAACCCAATTGATATTAGTAGCTTGAAGACAAAAGTTTCATAAGGTCTAAGCAAAGGAGCATGTAATAGATGATCAAACGTTCCTTCCTCTTTCTGACAAAAAATACACCAATTCAAGAAGATGATAAAGACAAATTTGGATTCATTTTTATACTCTACATGAAACGATAACTTTTCAATGAAGAAGAGTCCAAAAATATTATTGATCTTCCATTTTCAAATAAATTTAGTAATTGTTTGGGAAGTGATCAAGTTTTATTAATAATTTTAGCACTTATTTAGGAAGTGATCAAGTTTTATCAATAATATGGTAGAACAAAAAAGAGCCATAGAGATTCCCTTAGAAAAGAAAAGAAAAACAATTAGAAACAGCATTAAACAAACTTTCGGACCACTCTCCAATATGTAGAATTAAATATCATTCTCAGAAAGAAGTAACTTACTTCAGTTCCACGACGGAGGAGTTCTCTTGCCAAGGGAAGCATCCCTAGAACAACATCAGCACCTGCGTTGTCCACAAAGAGTAAAGCTCTTTTATGTGGAAGAGGTTTCTTGTCCCCAGACCCTAGCATTCTTTCTCTGAAGGCATCAAAATCATCCACCTAAATCATAAGAACAAAACCCTTAGAACAGAGTGTGTTGAAACACCAAGGATAAAGAGATTTAACAAATAAAGAACAGTAAATTTTATCATTCAATAATTTCTAAAGTTGAGGTTTGGTACCCCCCACGGTCTCTGCATCTTATTGCGGCTCATTCGGTAAATTTCAATTATCGTTCCCTTGTGATAGAGATCAACACAGGCACGAGATCCCCAATCGAAAATGTTTGCAGCAAGAACACCTTCAATTAAAGTAAGCAGTCTTGTTTCCTGCAAATAAACAAGCAATTTGGTTTTTTCCAGATCATAAAATTGGTTCAAGTGCAAAATTAGATTAACAGGACAATATTTTCACCCCGAAAAATGTCAAAATTGAGACTTAATCATGCCTTCATTTAAAGGGAGGCAAATAATGGGAAATATTATTATAACCAAAATATTTAATAATTATCCATGGTTTAAAACTGCCTTACTCTTATTGCACCAAAGGTAAAAGTGCAAAGTCTTTATAGATACCTCGCTCATACTATCAAGCTCCAGTAACAGGTCAGGTAAAACGGCAAGTGACGCCTCATTCTCCCTGTTCCACAAAGAAAGGATGGTGCGTGAAAGGAAATAAGTTGATTCTAAAACGGTTTTCTATCACTGTCTTCATATTACTCCTAAAAATAGACTGAATAGTAGTAGATTCTCTTTTTGTTGTTAGTTTGGGAAAGGGGGCTCAGAAGAGTATATATCTTCAATTCAATGATCCCTCGGCTGGAGATCGTGAAATTGAGGAGATTGTAGAGAGGATTGTGAGTGGTTTGTTTAGTGTTTTGGCTACGCTTGCTGTGGTGCCGATTATCCGATGCCCGCGAGGTGGGCCGGCGGAAATGGTTGCCTCGGCATTGGATCAGAGGTTGCGAGATCACTTGTTGGCGAAGAATAATTTGTTTACGGAAGGTGGGGGCTTTGCTAGCTCTTTTCAGCGCCCGATTTTGTGTCTGTTTGATCGGACTTTCGAGTTGTCTGTAGGAATTCAGCATGATTTTAGGTATCGACCTTTAGTGCATGATGTCCTGGGATTGAAGTTGAATAGATTGAGTGTGCAAGGTGAAAAAGGTGGGATGAAGTCCTTTGAATTAGATAGTTCAGACGCATTCTGGATGGCAAATGGATTATTTGGAGTTTCCAGAAGTTGCTGTGGAAATTGAGACTCAGTTGAGTAAACATAAGAAGGATGTTGATGAGGTGAATAAAAGAACTGGTGGGACTGATGGTGCTGAATTTAATGGAACGGATTTAATTGGGAATACAAAGCATTTAATGAATGCAGTGAACTCATTGCCAGAATTGACTGAACGGAAGCAATTTATTGATAAGCACACAAACATTGCTACTGCACTGTTGGGTGAAATCAAAGAGAGGTCTATTGATTCTTATGCTAAAAAGGAGAATGACATGATGGCCAGAGGAGCTATTGATCGGAATGAACTCTTGGAGTGTGCTCAAAGGGAAGGGTACGAAAACGGATAAGCTTCGATTAGCTGTTATATATCTTATCTCTTCTGAAACTATAAACCAATCTGAAGTGGAGGCGGTGGAAGCTATTCTGAAAGAATCAGAGGTTGATACTAGTGCATTTCAATATGTCAAGAAGATTAAGTCATTGAATGTCTCATTTTCATCAGCAAATTCAGCTAGCAGAAGTAACATTGTTGATTGGGCTGAAAAACTCTATGGACAGTCAATTAGTGCAGTGACTGCTGGTGTTAAAAATCTCTTATCTAGTGATAAGCAACCTGCATTAACAAGAACAGTAGAGGGGTTGATGGAAGGGAAACCAAATCCTGAAATTGATTCTTTCCACGTGTTTGATCCTCGTGCTCCAAAGTCGAGTGCTGGAACAAGTGGAAGTCATTTAAAAAGGACCATTTAAGGAAGCCATTGTTTTCATGATTGGAGGAGGTAACTATGTCGAGTATGGCAGCTTCCAAGAGCTGGCACTGAATCAGCAGCCAGTCAAGCATATTATATATGGTACTACAGAAATCCTCACCGGAGCTGAGTTTGTTGAGCAGCTTTCGCTGTTGGGGCAGAAGATGGGACTTGGCAGTGTTCCTGTTTCTTCAAGCCATTAGTTCGATTCCCTTCGGTCATTAAAGTGCTTATCGAGCGCATCTGAAACGATTCTGTATATGTACTTATCGAGTAATACTTATAGATGCCGTGACCAGAATTATGGAGTCTGCTTGCTTATCTTTGGTCGTTTTCAAAAAGCCAGTTTTTTTGTTCTTGAAATGAAACTCCTATCGACCACCTTTTGAGTATCCGAGGAGAATTTCTTTCTCTAAAAAAAAAAGAGGAGAATGAAAAATAATTATATAAGACATTAAGCGTACCTCTGTTTTATACTTATGTAGGCATCAAAAAATTGGAACTCCCTCAAGCACTCTTCCCTCAGTTCCAGAAGATTAGCCAAACCTAACTTCCCATATGCCGCAGGTTCTTCCATCAACCTATTTAGATGATAGTGTTTGGTAACATATAAATTTTTTCCACAAATAACAGGTAATATATAAAAGTAAGAGACACCTGAAACTGTAAAAATAAGAGAATCATGGGTTAAAGAAGACTTAATCCCAAGCACGATATATGGCCTGTTGAAAAGGCTTACAACATTTCCATGGTCTAAATGAGTTTTAAATTAAATGACATGCTCCTACTTATTGGAAACTCCTCTACTATGCTTTCTAATAATTTTATTTTCTAAAAAAATACAATAGTATTGATAATTGTTAATCACACGTGAGAGAAACGAGTCTATAACCTTCAAGTCAATACTGAATAAACCTCATAACGCAAAATGTTGACATTTTTCTTTTGCTTTCTAGATTTCAAGTTCAAACCAAAGAAAAAAAAATATGGTTGAACCTTCACGTTCTGAGACCCCAGACATTATATAATGCACTCTCAGGAACAAAACCATGCAGCATATATGATATAAGCTAATAGAGTAGAGTTACCTCCTCAAATGGGCAGAAAATGCCTGAGCGAATGCATCCCCCCTTCTCTTGGCATCATCAGTTCCACCTTCACTAGCGACAGCCTGAACATATCCCAATTCTCAACGAGTAAGAAATTTTTTTGAAATATGTCAACCATAACTATCAGTTAGCAAATACTACCTCACCTGTGATAAAAATAACCACAATTTGTATTGTACCCGGTCAAAAAATAATAATGAAATGCCGAAAATGGTAACAAAAAATTAATGCATGATCAGGATCCAAATTTTGATTTTTGTCCTCTTTTGTGATCGACATGGGCCATGACTAATAAGGAAATGTAATCAATTTCTTCACATACTAAAGAATTTAAGAAGAGCATCTGTTTTTAAGCTACAACAAACAACTCATAAATCAAATGCTCTAGGAGTTTTTAAATGTTGGAGAATATAGTAAATAACAAGGTTTTTTCTCTTTATTTTCTCCACGGACCAAAGTTAACTTTGGACAATTTGCAATATGGTCGACATGGATGTAGCATGATGACATAACTAAGCAAATCATTGCTATTTTATATAAGATGATGATAGATTGAATGTCCAGGCATGAGTTTCCGTGCGTGCCTCTGGATGTGTGTGTGAAAGAGATAGCGCACTTCAGAGGTTGCACTTACCTTATCAACAAGGTCTGGCAAATGCTCTGAAAGCACAGTGAACCAATACCTGAAGATGGAAAAAATATATGACCTTTCTTGTTAGCAATCAAAGCAAATGTTCAGATATAGCATTTTATTTGTTCTCAGAAATAATGGAATAAGCTTAATTCATGTACTTACTCCAACTCATTGTGATCAGAGAGATCAATAGTGTTTGGTTCATATCTGAAACAGACAAAATATTTCTTTTAGATGAAGTCACGAAACTTTATTTAAAATGGAAATTACATGATGAGGATGAGAAGTTCTCACGACTAAAGAGAAAGCAAACAAAAAATACAGAAAGGTGTTCTGGGAGCCCGGGACCCACAGAAAAGTATCCTCCATGGCCTATACATAAAAGAAAAGGGAAAGCAAAAAATCTAAATATTTAATGTTCTTTGCCCAAAAAAAGAAAAGAAATTGCTCCCAAATCTCAAGCAACTCGAGTTCTTTATTATTGAGACAATCATTTCTTTCCAACCATAAAAAATCAAATCATCACGGATACCACACAAATCCAAAGCTTCCCTTTTCTTTCTCCTTTGTCGAAAAATTCCAAAGAGAATAATGAGAAAATATCCTCTGACAAAGCCTAAATTATTTCAAAATGAAATGAATCTTTGTCCAAATCCTTTGTGAGAAATCACAAAAAAGAAAAGAGGTGGTTTCCCTATTCATGATTCCTTTTACATAAAAAGCACCAATAAAGAGAGTTCCAAAAGGTCTCATTGTAAAATGTAACATGTATTTATTTTTTACCAATACCACCGTCCAAAGTATTTGAATTTTCTTGAGCTTCCATTTAACCCAAAAAAAAAATGATGAGGAAAAGGAATGGAAGAATCAAGAGAGATTAAAGGGGAAAAAAATTGCATGAAAAGGAACATGATGAATCCTTGATTTGAGCAATTTAGTAGATTAATTTGAAGAAAAGTAATTCGACTAGAGATAAATGCAAGTAATACCCTTGTGATATATTAAAACTGCAAAGCATACCTGTGTTTCAAAAACGGTTTTTATCACCACTGTGGTTTTTTTTTTTTTTTGGCCCAACCATATGTTTTAACGATGAGGTTGAGCTTGAGGGGTATCGTACACGTGGGTAAGCTAAAATAATTTTAGGTGGTGAGACAATATCATACTCTTATATTTCTCCATTGACTTCTATTAACGTCAACAATCAATGAAAACACAACCATTAATAGATCCACTCACGTGCACAATACTCCTAATTTCTCTTTCAAAACTAGATTTGAGGTAGAACTAGAAGAAGGCTCACCCTCATGCACAATACCCCTCACATGTGGCCTTAACTGACAAAACATAACGGTCATGTAATAATTGAGTAAAAAATGACAACAAACAAAAAAACTAATAATCGGGGTATAATTGTAACTAAAAGCCGTTTAATAACATAAGGGTATGATTTGCAATTTGAGTAAATCACATGGTTGTTATTTGCATTTATCCACTTAGACTACCCCTAGTTCTACATGTTCTTTTTATCTCTTTTCTTTACATAGGCGATTCAGAAATATTAATAAATCAATAAAACTGTACACATCTGTAGCATGGCATAATCTATCAACTCATGGAAAAGAAAGTGATAGCATAAAGTAGTGATTAGTACTTTTTATGCATATAGAATTAATATAAATAAAAGTGAGAAAAAAATGAAAGCATAAAAACATGCAGAGAAATTCAGAAAGACTGATAGGAAAATATCT
The DNA here is from genome assembly GCA_028015215.1 of Gynostemma pentaphyllum. Lineage (NCBI taxonomy): Eukaryota > Viridiplantae > Streptophyta > Magnoliopsida > Cucurbitales > Cucurbitaceae > Gynostemma > Gynostemma pentaphyllum. The sequence continues at coordinate 47,248,348 of CM051346.1, read as the reverse complement.
AATTCACAATAAAGGAAGCCCATTTCATAATATTACATACAATTTTGCATCTTCCAACAGAGGGAACACCTCCAAAGAGGGTACCAGATGGAGAACGCCAACGTTTAGGGCACTTGCATCAGATCGAAGGGTGCTTCCCTGGGATAAAGGGACTTCAAAGCCTCCAAGTCCAGTTGTTCCATGGGGAGCCATAGGGACGGGAGCAGTAATTTCAGTTCCCTTCTGCACAAATTTCTCCATCCAGGAGATCTGCATTTGCATGCATACATCATATTCTTTTTGTAGATGATTATGCATACATCACATCCTCATGCTCATTAAAAAGACTATCGTTATGAGTAGGCAGATTATTTCTAGGGAAATTTCACAGGGTAACATTTTAAATATATTATAAAAACTAGAGAAAATATTAATCAATTCTTTTTTTGTCGTGGTCTATTGGTGCTTCATAAGGTTCATTAATCAACTAAGACTTGAGGAAATCTAAATTATTTATTGAAGTTAACAAAGTGAACATACTTACTGATTGATATAAATCAAAGTAAATAAGTGAGATATCAAGATGAAATACCAAAGGTTATATCACAGATTGAAAAAAAATCAGTAGACGATAGTCGATCAATGATTGACAAAAAATAGATAGCTATTGATACATAAAGCTGTAGTTAATTAGTGATTTACACTTTGTCATTCATTACAAGGTATTTTTGTGAAAATGTTAGGAGTAAATTAGGTTTTTGATATATTTGCAAATGTTTTTTCAGGCTATATTTGGCCATTTTAGTAATATATGCAAGTGCCCCTTCTTTCCAAGTCTCAGACAAAAATAAATAAATAAAAAAGGAAAAGACAGACCCTCAAATATAGTTACACTATAAGGACAGGTTCACCTGCCATGGCCTCTCAACTCTCATTAAGAGACTCATTAGACATGCATAAGAAGAAAAAAAACAGAATGGATTCCACAGAGAAACACACTTAAGTCTAGAAAACCATACAGGCCTAACTAAGTTGAGAATCTAGCCCTGTCATAAATTACAAACCAACCACAAATGTCCACACATTGGGTACAAAAATATTTCAATTAGAAGTTCTATGGCCTGATAAATGTGTAGAATCTGCACTAACATGCATTATCTTGGTCACTTTAAAAAAGATTCCAAACTTTAGAGGCCATTAATAAAGCCAACAGAATAGAATATGGTTCCAAAGAAAAATATAAAGGAATATGATACCAAGGAGTAATTTTTTTTTTAATAAAGCACCTCAAAAGGCCATTTCATTAAAATAATGAAAGAAGAAAGAAAATACAATAATGAAAAACAATAAAGTGGCAAACTAAACCAAAAGCCACAAAACATACTGTATCCCCACAAAATCAATACCCCGCACCGCCACCTAATTACAAGTATGCGGGCCAACTGTTTATAATTAAACCTAGAGGGTAATTACAAAAAAGTTTTGAGGTTGACACCCAAAAGGATGCATTTACATTCGCCAACTCCCAAATATATTCCCATGATCTACTTTCCTCCCTAAAGATCCTTTTATTCCTTTCCAACCAAATGCCCCAAGTAATAGCACAAAAGCCCGCGATCCAAAGGCCTTTCCCCCTATCTTTGAACGGTGGAAATAAAAATAGCTCCTCCAAGGTTTGACGGAAAGAGTCATTATCCACCCATGCTATCCCGAAAGTTTGGGAAAAAAAATTGCCATATTTGCTTTGAAAATTTACACTTCCACATGATAAGGTTTAGGTCCTCTGAATAGTGATTACATAAACTACACCAATGTGGGTTAAGAGTGTAGGAAAAAGATCGTTGAAGAAACTCAAGCGTGTTGATTTTACCTAGTGCCACTGACCAAATAAAGAACCTAACTTTCTTCGAGATCTTCACCTTCCATAATTTTGAAAAGAAAGGGGATGGTGGATTCAGAGCAAGTGGTTGATTAAACTCAAAAAAGGATTTCCAAGAAAAAATGTTAGAAGAGTTTAGAGACTAGATTCTATTGTCACATAAACCATCCCTCACTGACACACCCTCAAGACTTGAAATAATAAAGGATAATTCTATCATTTCCCTATCTCGGATTAGTCTTCGAAAATGGAAGTTTATATTCACTCTTGTTCCCTCCTTTTGGATAAAAGTTGAAATTGGTGCATTTTTTGCAAGGGTTAACGAGTACAACAGGGGATATAGATCTTGCAAAGCAGCTTCCCCGTGCCAAGCATCCTCCCAAAATCGTATTGTTTACCATCTCCAACCTTCCATCTAACACAGTTAAGGAAAAAAGGGTAACATTTGGATATCGCCTTCTATGGATTCCTAGCAATGCCTCTAACCACATAGAGGCAAAAAGCAATGCCTCTAACCATTACGTTTGTGTCTTACTACCTATCACTTTGTGCCATAGGCTAAGAGGTTCTCTAGGAAATCTCCATAACCACTTCACAAGTAAAGCCACGTTTCTTTTGTCCAGATTTCCAATGCCTACCCGCCCTCATTCGTTGAATATGAGACTTGTTTCCAGTTGACCAGGTGGGCCCATTTTCCTTCTCCAAACCCCTCCCATAGAAAGTTCCTCATAATCCTCTCCAAATCTTCCCTAATACTTGTTGGTAGTCTGAAGATGGACAAGTAATACGTTGGGATTCATGATAGAACTGATTGGATAAGTATGAGTCTCCCCCCTTTAGAAAAGTATCCATTCTTCCACGAAGCCAATCTTTTATTTACTTTTTCAACAACCGGTTCCCAAAAGCTCTTCTTTTTTGGATTATCCCCTAGTGGCATTCCCAGGTAATTAAACGGTAGGTTCACAATCGTACACCCCAACTTTTGAGCTAAAGATCTTAATTTTCCCTCCTCCATATTAAGCCCTGTCACCGAACACTTTTCTCTGTTGATTTTTAATCAAGAACTCCACTCAAATAATTGTAAAATATCCAAGAAATTTTGGAAGGACTCCTCTTTGCCAGAACAAAAAATCAAAGTGTCATCAACAAACTGAATTGAAAACCCTCAATCACCCCCCTCTCCAATCCACGATCAATTAATCTACTCAAACTATCGACCACCAATGTAAATAGGAAAGGTGATAATGGGTCCCCTTGCCTAATCCCGTTACTAGCGAACACTTTCCCCCTTGGTTTGCCATTTATGATGAAAGAATAGTTGACCGATCTCGTGCACGCCCACATCCATGCCCTCCATTATCCAAAACCTTTTCTCATGATCACTTGGTCCAAAAAGCTCCGGTCCATGTGATCATATGCTTTCTCAAAATCAACTTTTAACAAAATCCCTTCTTTTTTCCTCACTCTATACTCCTCGATAGCTTCATTGCGATTAGGATTTCATCCAAAATTTGTCTCCCTTCAACAAATGCCCCTTGGTTGGGGGAAATTGTGGCAGGAAGAACTTTTCTCAACCGGCCAGACAAAACCTTCGCAATTATCTTGTATAGACTCGTCACGAGGCTAATGGGGCGTAGATCCTTGAGGCTATCAACCTTCTCCTTCTTAGGAATCAAGCATACAAAAGTCTCATTACTCGATGCATCAATTATCCCTCTTTCAAAAAATTCCTTAAAAACCCTTTCCAAGTCATATTTCACCGTTTCCCAATTGCTTTGGAAGAAAGCCATCGAAAAACCATCTGGTCCAGTAGCCTTATTCCCATCACTTCACAGCTAAAAACCGCATCCTTTATTTCCTTCAATTTAAATGGCTTCTCAAGATCCTGACTCTCAGCCGAACTAATTGGGTGCCAGTCAATGCCTTCAATTATTGCACATGGCTTTGTCCCTGAGGCATAAAGTCGAGAGTAAAAAGATATCACCGCATTCACAATCTCCTCCTCCTTGTGAATGATTGAGCCATCCTCTTTAATCAAAAAAGGGATGGGATTTTTACTCTTCCGAAAAGAGGGCCATTCTGTGAAAGAAAGAAGAGTTGCAATCCCCCTCTTTTATCCACTTCAATTTTGTTCTTTGTCTCCAAGCAATATCCTCCTTCCTAATCAAATCTACCAGCTCAGCTCCCCTTTTACCAAAGCTCTTCCATCCTTAGAGAGTTCTTCACTTTCATCCAATCTATCCAAAGTTTCCAGCCTCTCAATTAAATCCGCTTTCTTGACTTTTAGATTCCCTAATTCACTTAAACTCCAATATTTCAAAATAGATTTAATGTTTCGAAGTTTCTTCATAAATTTTAGTCCTTCCCATTTTCCATTTACCTCGTTTCCCCACCAAGTAATACACTCCTTAAAGTTTTGATGGGTCAACCACATATTCTCAACTAACAATAAATTTGCAGATTTATGGCAGTTCATCAATAGACACTTGAAGCATCACGATTTATATCAAGAAGCATGGATGATGACAATTATCTATTAATCTAAATCTGTTATAGATGTTGCAAACCAATTCATAACCTCAAGGGTTAAAACATGCCTAAGATGCTTATCTCAGGTCACTTGTCTATTCAATATAGTGGATTCAAATGGTACTTCATTATTTGGCTCAGTAACATAGAAAGGATAGAAAACTTCTAACTGGAAAAGAGAGAGAGAGAGTGATAATAATGATAATAGAACAGCAGACAAATTCATACTATTTGATAAACTTCAAAGTTACTCAAACTTGATGACAGAGAAAACACACAAATCACATAATCTAACATAATCCAAAATAGGCTTTTAAAAAAAAAACATAATCCTTGGTAGACTATAAAATCCACTTGACTATTTTCCAGTTCCACTCCACTTACTTTCTCATTCAAATCACCAAGGGGAGGACCATGAATTTCCCCTCCCGTATATGGTGCACCCATAGGAAACCTTTCAACCAGTTGATGGGCCAATAGATCATCCAGACCATGCTTTTCATAGCTCATGAATGCACCTAAGGCTCCTAAAAACCCTTCATGGCGCAGGAACATTGCTTGTGCATCTCCTTTAGACCTAAACAATAAATACAGTACTTTAAAGTAATAAAAGGATAAAAAAAATGTAAGCAATTAAATATATATATATATATATATATATAAACAATAAGTACCAGATTTGTAAAAAAAAAAAAAAAACTAGTTTGATAATAGGACTCTGGAACTATAAAATGGTTGCCTAGCTAGATTGGAGTTCTTACCAACATGATTGATTTGCAACCTTTGGAAAAAGGAAAGAAATTACTTTCTTTTTTTATTAATTAATGGTACGTGTCAGCATGGTAAATTGGAAAGAATAAATTAAAAAGTTAAAATTTACCTCTACCTAATTGATTAAAATTTGTTATTAGCGGTAACTTAACATGTATCATAATAAGAGATCCTAAGTTAAAATTTGTATGATGTTATTTCCTCTTTTTCCATCATTTCAATATCAGTAGTCCACATATTTGGGCTCATAAATCAAACTAACATTTAAGCTCACACATAAGAAGGATGGTTAAGAATGAACTAAATGATTAAATTCACAGGCTTTTAAATTTAGTGGTTATTTAATTGTTTCCATTTAAAATAATTGGAGGATTTTCGGGACTTCATTATTGGTCTAAGTAGGAAACAGATACTGGGTAGAGAGGTAGGCATAATTTGAATGAGTTTGTGGAGCACTTGTGCCAAGGGAGAGACAAGGGGGTCTAGGCTCTAAAATTCTTGACTTGTAAGTTGTACCCCTTTCTCTGATATTATTTCTAAAGTAGTAGACCTATTTCTTGTTCTATTACACTTGGAAGTCTATCATTTCAGTCTTGTTTTCCTCCTCTTCTATGTAAAAGAAGATTTTTTATTCTTTTTTTGCTAAGTTATCAAGAGAAGCTTGAAAAAACGGAAGGACTAAGAAAATAATTTCAGCCTTATTTTCCTTCTCTTTTGTGTTTGATAAATTTCTTGCAAAAATATTGTAACTATTACCAGAACTGAACGGCAAAGGAAATTGTGTCCATGGTATACGCATGTCCCCTAATAAAGAATCCTCCGAAAAATATTCTTTTAAGTCCAAACCGTAGAGCATTCAAGTATGATATCTACACAATACAAATTCAAATCAGATAAAACAAAACTATAAGTACCCCTTACCAAACGAACAAGCATTCAAATTGATGGTGGAAAGTAGCTGATTTACAAGAATAGAAAACTACTCATCATCATGTGACCTCCAACAAGCATTTGAATGTATTCAATCTTTTCAAAAAAATTCTCCCTCCAACACCTTTAAATATGAGAATGGGAATTTGGGAGTTGCCAAATGCGCAAAAAAAAATATAAAAATAAAAAATTAGTCTTCGGAGTCAGCAATCCATCCAGCAAAGATGCACACAACATCGGTCCATGACTGAACTATTACCCCATTAACTAGGATTGTTGTATGCTCAAATAAAATAATCTATAGTATAGCAATTTCAACTTCCTACAATTGGCATCAGATGCAATTACTTCAGACAAAATGTAGTATAATCGTTCCAATTGTGCAACATAATCCACCTTAATAAGAAGGTTAGAATGTCCACCATAGGCACAAACATACATCTGAGTATCTGACAGCGTAGGGAATGATATCAAGAAAAGAACAGAAATCAATTGCTAAAACGGTATTAGAAGATGAAGATTTTAGTATGGGTGATTGGTTGATTTCCTTATTTTAATTTATTTTTTCCCAATAACAGGATAAAGCTGGATATAATGCTGAAAATAAAATATCATAGTAAAAAAAAAAATTATTATCTTAGTTTAATTGTATGGAAGAAAATATCAAATTTGTAGAGGTTGGATTCCTCATAAAATTATCCTTGAATTTTCTAAGGAATATAAAGTATTATTTTCATTGAAGTACTGACCTGGCCAATGTTATAAGAGATCATCCGCAAGAGAGACAGGGAAATATCTTCTGGTCTGTAATCTGCAAGCTCCTTTTTCTCTGAGATGGCTTTGCCAAAACTAGAGGCAATTGTTGACGCAGAGAGGCCAATCTATAACAGTTAAAAATATATATATATAAGAAAATTTAGAAATTCATTACCATAAAGATTATCATCTCATGATATTCACTTATTATGATATACACATAAAAGAATATTGTTTTGAACACTTTTACAGGAATAATGTAGCAATGACATAAACTTGGAGAGAAGCACATTAGCATAAAGAAATTTGAATCGACATTTAAACACACCTTAGAGTAATCCATACCACCATATATGTCCCCAACAAGCATGTCAATTGCACTATTATCTCCCTTTTGACTAAGCTCTAACAATTCATCAAAACTGGAACAAGACAAGTAAATGTCAGTAAGTGTTGCACAAAAAGACATAAGATTGAAAGATAACTGCAATGAAAAAATTACTTATTGCATTTTGTTAAAAGCCTTCCTAAACCCCAATAGGTACCCCCTCCAACATTTGTCCCACTAACTCTCTGAAACTTCCCGTCGCCATCAACCTAGAAAAATGTAGAGCATATATATTATTTCAGCATAATTCAGTCATTTTTAAGCTGAAGACAAAAATGCAATGAAGGGAATTTAAAAAATAATAATAATAATAAAACACAGCATACCTTGATCATACTGACACCAGATCCAATATTAACAAGCAGATAAGGAAACAACTCATTATGGTCAAGCTGCACAAACTCTTTCTTACCCTCCTTATGGGTAAAAGCTTCATGACGTATTGCCTACTAAAACATTGTAGAATATATGGTTATTCTGGGTGTATTGTACATGATAAGATGACTAAAAACACTAGAAAAGGTACTTAAAAATCAATAACAAAGAAGCTGCAAACATCCAAAAACTCCAGCGTCCCCTCACTTTTCTACACTGTCAACTACCACTGGCATCCTCTTGATCTCTATCAATCTCCCAAACTCACTCAGCGGTATCATTTATGATTTGATAGGTAAAAATACTTTTAAAAAAATAATGTGTGAAGATTGGAAAATGACAACTAAGAGATTCAAGTGCCAAAAGTAACTACCTGATAATATTTTATCAAGAAGCAAACTCAAGGGTGTCATCCAAAGTTTTCAGTTAAGGGGAACCGCCAGTTGAATAATAAAGGAACGGGTAAAACAAAATAAAAGTGGTATTTGATCATCTAGGCATAATTTAAAGTCTATCCCGTTATAAAATAATAAATATACAAATTAAATGCACAAAATTATACTAGAAATTTTGAAATTTAGCATTTGAAGTTCACCTTCAGCAAAAAATTTGCTCCAGAAACAAGACAATTCATTTCATCTTCTTTGTCGAGACTAACTCCAAGTTTTTCTTTGAAAAGATCTGCGAACTTGTATGCTCCACCACCTGTAGCCTTCTCAAAAACAACGTTTTAGTGTTAAAAGTGTTATCCAAGTAAATGATGAACCTTATTTAGCAGCGTGCAACCCGAACAAAAAAGAACTTGATATTTGACAACTTAAGATGATTATGTTAATAGAAAGCTTGAACAGAAAATTTATATATTTGATGCAACAAGTCTAGTGGGACCTGCCCACTCCTCAAAATAGACGGGAAATTTTTTAAAAAAAATACAGTGAAAAGGGTAAGATATGACTGTAGAGCACTTTTATTGATGGTTATATAGTGAATATATGTAGAGCGAAAATCATAGTTGTAGATATCTGTATACGTGCAAATCAGTGCTCTTAAAGACTGCAATAGTAGTGCAATTTCAGACAGTATAAGTTAATAAAGTAGAAACCGTTCTTTAATTTTTCATTATCGTGTTCATGGGAAAGTAGTAAAAAATAATAACACACATAACAAGAAACAGCCTTGGGCTTTGTGTTTTAATTATTCCTTCTTTGGTCCAATCCAATAGAGAGATTAATGATTGTTTCATATTTCTAACATCTGCATCTAATACACACAATTTTAAGAAACAGCCTTGGGCTTTGTTCTCATAAGCACAACATGTTTAGTTCGAACTGGTATATAGTTAAGAATAAAGAATATACCTTAATTATGGCATTTTCATTTGCTGGGACATCTGAATGCCAGTGACATAAATCCCTGCCTATGTTATCACGCAGTACCAGGAAACAGGAAATTCAGTTTATTTAAAAGTCATGAATGAACTAAAAGCATGATTACAATATATATATACCACCACGATGTAGCTGCTTGGAATAGATGAAGTCTAAACACTCATTTATCTTGCTTGTCTCAAACTTCACAAAATGAAGCCTCCCACCAAGAATTGGATAACTTCTTCTGTTACCATTTGAAATCCCCAGCCTCTCCTTCATGCTCCTCTTCCTCTTATCATCAACTGATTGATCCTCATGTCTTGAAAAGTATACCAATTTGATGAGAGATCCTGTACATTCAAGAATTAATAGCTGAGCTGAAAGATATAATCCAACCAGGGGGAAATCCCCCCTCCCCCCACAATTTTATAAAAAATAATATTTTTTTAATGAAAATTTGTTGCGCCACATATAAATTATTGGCTTCGCCCATAGTCTAACCATGGTATGCCATCGACTTATTAGAAAAACAAACATTGTATAAACCTAACATGTCTTACTTGAAGCATAAATGCCTACATGTTTCTAGAACTCATTTATTCACTCTCCACTCATTGAGTACAAGTTAAACACTTGGTTCAATAATGATTAGCAAAAAGAAGACATACTTTGAGTGTGAAATACGCAAGGTGTTAAAAGTCGATGTCGATAGAAATATCGAGCTTTAAATTTACGGATATGTCGATGGATATATCGATGTCGACGGATATTGGGATAAAATAATGGAAACTATTAAAACTTAAATAAATACTTAGAATTAATCAATGAAACTTGAACTACCCTTTAAATAAGTCATAATTAATCATATAGGTAAGCTATGCACTCACAAATGATATTTAACATCGAGAAAATTAAAAAAATCAATAGATTAAAGAGAGAGATATAAAAAATAAATTAAATGTTTTAGAAAAATTAAGGAGAGAGTGAACTAAAAGTTAGTAATAAATTAAATAGAGAGAATGGTTAACATAAAAGGTAGAAAAAGAATAAAAGAAAAAGGGTGATCAATGATAGTTTAGTACTACTCCGATGGAAATGTCGATAATGTCGAAGATATTGTTTATCCCCGTTTAAAAAGTCGAACCTCCATTTTAGAGACATATCGACGGATATATCGACAATGTCGAAGACATTTAATACCCTGGAAATACGTCAATGAAGACAATGTGAAAATGGTTGAAAAAGAAGGGAACTAAATAACAAAACAAGAAAGGGAATAACCTTTTTTTATTTAAAATAAAACAAGCACATTCTCAATTTCCGAGTCACCCCTACACTATTTTGGATTTTCAATATCCACACCATCTATATATAACCAGTTCCTCTAGCCGATTAATCGATAATTATCCATGGAAGAGGCTGTAATTAATATGATTCATTCTCCACCATTCTAACTCTTGTGCTAGCACTTTTTTACGGCAATCTACTCAATTTTGAGGGAGAACAAATTTCATCTTTTTAAAAAATCACAAAAACCAAAAGACTTAGAAAAAATAACACTGTACAAAAAGTAAACACACCCCCACACAATACATAAATTCCTCAAAATAATCCTGGAAAAGAAGAAGATGGGAATGGACCCAGAGTTGGCTGACGAATTAACAGTTAGAACACATAAGTCCTACTTTAACTTTCAATCTCCACTTCCCTCACATAATTCAGAAGAATCTCCATGCCAGATATACATGAAAAGAATTAACCAAAAGCAGATTTAAGAACAACAAAACAAAAAGGGAATGGATAAAGGAATAAAAATAGAACAAAACCAGGTCCAGAAAACAACAAGAGATAAAAGGAATATACCACCAATGTCAAGAGCAAGGTGATATAAATCATCAGACTGATTAGGCAACAAAATAGTAGGGTCTCTCTCCTCAAAATTCCCCTCAATTGCAGCTTTGCTTATATCTAGCTGTGGACGAGAACCCGACCGATGAATGGAACTGCCAGAAAGTGTAGCCATTTCTCTCTCACCATTCAAGCAACCACCTTTCTCTTTCTCTTTCTCTTTCTCCTCAATTTTCTCCATCTCTCCTTTTATAGCATGAATTTCATGAAGTGGGTCTTCCTTAGGACCATCCATTAATTACAAAACCAAAACCTTCCAAATTCCAACTTTGTTTGGTCAGCCTCTAATACTTTCCTTATTCCTACACTTGCCAACAAAAAAAAATTAAATCCATGCTTTTATTGACTTGAAAATGCAAAAGCAAAAGAAGAAGGTAATTGAAAGAAAGCCCCCTTTCTATAAATTCTCAAGGAATCTGATGAAAGCTGGGTAGGAAGTAGTTGAACTTAATTATGAACTATCTTACAGAAATCAACGCTGACTTGAGAAAGAATGGAAGTATTCTGAAAATTGAATTTTGATCAACAATTTAAAAGGGAATGAATGATCAAGGGTATGAACACGGTCCGGTTTTAAGTAAAACTGGGAACCGGTTTACCAAGGAGGTGAACCGTTCGGTTTCATTTTTTTTCATACAACCGAGTGATTCAGTTTTAGCGCTCATCGGTTCGGTTATCGGTTTTTCGGTTTTGGGTGTGAGATAAGAGATATGAAATTTATTTTAGAATGGAGATGTCTTTCGATTTACCTAAGAGAGAGGGGATCATCAACGCTTGCGGCTGCTTGTTCAAGAGGAAAGGACGTGCTTGGGGTTTTTCATTTAGGTAAAAACCTATTTAATTAATATAATAATAAAATAATGTATAATATGATATAATAGATGTATATTATAAATAATTAAGTGTTTTTAGGGACCGGGCCGGTTCGGTTCCCTCGGTTATAGCAAAGGTCAAACCATTAAAAACCGAATTTTATTCGGTTTTTTAATTCACAAACCGAGAAAAACCATTTGGGTGAAGAAAACCGGACCAAGGGAATTGAAGAAACCTTGGGTTTCTTGCAATTTAATTGGACTTTGGATGAATCTGATTACCTGTTTTAGCTGCACGCTAATAGCGCCAGACACCAGGTAATGTTTTGTCAATGTGTGCCTTCAATCTTGAACCATAGAATTCCATTGGGATAAGTCAAAAGTTGGAGGCTCGAAATTATATTAAATTAGAGGAGAGTAAGTTCGAAAATTCGAGTTGATACAAAAAAGATGTGAGAAATTTTCAGGTTATTGACCCTTCACCAATTTCTTTTTTTTTTCTTTTTTCCTTTTCTACATGTGAACATTGAAATTACAAGAATATTTTTCACTTTTCTCTCTCATTCTTTTAGTTTTACGTATATTATCTCTTTTTCCAATAATTTTCAGGTAATCGTTAGATCATCTGATTTTTTTTTTATTTCACCATAAATTTAAATTACTCATATATGAAAGAAAGAATAAAATAAAAAATTATTCCTCACTTAAAACCCCAAATTTTTTTAAATGTTGTGAAAGTGTTGAAACTCATATCTCTCACATGAAACCAAGAAAGAGAAAAAATGATAATCATCTCGAGCCAATATTTCATCTCATTCCTCTATCTTGATCCAAAATTCCATCTATCTGATATCTCGGTCATATCATGGTCCAAAATTCCAGTTTTTTTTTTCGTGAACAAAGCACTTAAAATCTATATGATAAAACATTTTAATTAAACATTTATATTTGTATTATTATTTTTTAACAAAAGCGAAAAATGAATTGAATGTTTGATGTAGATGTGAATCCCTTTAAACTATATGATTGAAAACTCTGTAGATGTGAATCTCCTTTATTCATGTCTTTGCCCAATCTGTAAAAATTATACATATGTTATCCTTTTTATGAGGTTTTTCAAAAAAATATCATCTTACTTATGAATCGATATAAAATTGTTTCTTTTGAAAAATTGTAAAATCATTTCTTTCTTTAACGACTATGTTGGGGATTGAACCTATAATTTCAGGTTCCGTATCGACGCCCTATCCATTAGGCCACATAGTATTTTTTTTATATCAAATTGGGGAGTGGAGACTCGAACCTTCGAATCTTATGGAAAAGAATCGTCTTATCCATTATGCCACATAGTCTTTTACAACTATAGTAAAGGAATTAGATATTGCTCTCTAAGTTTTTTTTTTTTTCTAAATTACCTAGCATGCACCTAACTTAAAAAAATAATTAATAGGATAATAAATAACTTCCACATTCACTCAATACTACAACAGCCTATTGACCTGAAACATTTTCCAGTAGGAGAATTATAATTTTTGATGAAATATCAAAACTTATATTATAATCTAAGCTAATATATGAATAATTTTAACTTAATTTATTATATATAAATTATGTTTTTCTATTTTCGTTAGTAAAAGAAAAAAAAAACTTTTGAATCGTTCTTTAATTGACAGATACGGTGAAGATGAAACTATAGAGACGTGATAGAATTCACGATCAATTATAAATGACCATTATTTTAAACGAAACACTATGTTGGCTTGAAACCTTTTTTTTTTTTTTTTTTAATTTTATGGATATTGGGTATACAGCAAGATTTATTATTCACCATATCTATTGATTATTTACGGCTGTACTGAAATATACACTTTTTATAAATCAAATCATTTTAAAAATAGAAACTTTTCTAAAATACTCTCTTTTAAAAAAATTCTTATTAATTTCCTGAGGTTGAAATCCAATTCCAGAATTTAAATTTTATATTTTTCATTTGCAATGTTGCATAATTTTGTAAATAAACAAAGTATATCAACATAATGTTGCAACAAATCCGCTTAAAGTAAATATTAATAGCTCTCTGTAGAAAATAATTATAGAAAAATTCATAGGATCAACAAGTTAATTCATTAACTTAAAATATGAAGCCAGCCCGCCAAAGACTATAAAACATAAGCCACAAAAAGGAAAATGAAGTATTATGGCCTTGATCAAGATTGCACTGTTTATGAAGGCCCGTCTTGGTGAGCTGATCCTGATCATTTTGGAGGGAAAAAAAAGGGGTGAAAATTCTACCAAAGCTCAATAATAAGAACAATTCAAATTTCAATGTTTTGATAAGAGTAATAAATTTTTCTTTTAACATATGGAGTAGGAGTAAGCAAAACAAAACAAAACATGGTTAAAAAAATCAAAAGAGAATTAATATTGAGATTATAAAAACAAAGCAAAGCATTTCTCATGTTGAATATGACGAGGTATTAGTGGATCAGCTGTTCTAGATTAGAGGTAGCACTACAATATACAAGTACAAATACAAAAAGGGCATATTTAATTGGGTCTCATTGGCATAATTTTGAACTACGGAATGTAATTAATCATTTTTTAATTACATGGAATGTTCATACATTTTAGCAAGAACTACAAGCGTTTTATTTGTAGTTTATCCTACTTTGTTTTAGGATCGGTTTTTGTATTTAATATCATCAAGTAAATAAACACTATAAAAAAGGGAAACACCTGATTAGTATAGGTATGCGGTAGGTTTCGGCCTAAAACGATGCACCTCGACCACGTCATCAGATACAGTAACTTCAGTTTGATAAGTGATGGGTGATTGATCATCAGGAACCCCAACAACTTTAGCATGGAAAGTTAGGAAATATGTAATATAATGATGATGCTTAATTTTTTGTGAGTACATTTGCAAAGGCTGAAAAAATTCGAGCTGCACGACTGGTCCATTCTCCTACCAAATAAAATGAATGCCAACACATTAGAAAATAAATATGGAATTAGTAATCAAATATAGAGAAGGGTGGTGAGGTGAGATACCTGTTTTTCTTCCGACTGGTCCCTTCTCTGTTTTCTCTTCTTCTGCCTGTAATAACTTTCCAGAGCACATTCTCCAAGCTTGGTAGCAAGTTGTGTATTTTCAGCATCTAGTTTCATAGGTTTGATCAAGCATTCATGAATGTCAACAGGGTAATGATCAATGTCGTATCCCTGGAATTGAATTGAATTGAATTGAATTGAATTAGAGTGAAATTAAGTTCAATAAATTTGTTTAAATGACAAGCTGGAAAGAAAAACACAGAGATTATGATAAGAATTCTGACCTGGCTTTGAATAGTTTCTAGGGTGTAGGGTAGAAAATCCGGAACACGACTATGTGATTGAATTTCGGCAGGGGGTTCAGTAGTAATCTCTGAGGGAAAAGAAAATCAATTGTAATACAAATACAACCAGAAATTTATCTACTATTAATTAAGTTACGTGTCCGAACATTACCTGTAAGTTTCGGCCTAAAAATTTTAACTTGAGGTGGCGTTTTAAATAAATCAAAAACTTCAGTTTGATAAGTGCGTGATTGATCATCAGGAGCATCAACGTCTTTAGCCTCAAAAGTTATGTAATAAGTTAAGCCACCATAAAGCTGGATGTTACATTTCAAAGGCTTCATAAATGCTAGCTTAATTCCTCCTTCAGGCTACATATAACAAAATAATGATGATGATCAAAATAATATTAAACAATCGAGTAATTTAACTAAGTGCCCGTGCGAGATAGTTTTTGAAAGCCTTTATTCAAAAACACTTTTACACACTTTCAAAAGTTATCTCAAACGAGCATTAAACCAACCTGTTTTTTATTATAATCATCCACAGCAAATTTCCCAAACTTAATAGCAACATCAGAATAAATATCAAGGTCGAATGGTATGATCTGTTCGTCTTCAAAGGGTATATTGTCCATATCAATGTCGAAACCCTATATATATATATATATATATATATATGAAAAAAAAACCCTATCAAAGTTAAAGATTAGAATTAAAAATCAATTGAATGTAAAATTAAAAGGGAAAAACAAACATACATCAGTTTTACGAACTTGCGAACAGTAGCGATGATCTAATTCATTTATAAATGCATCATCTTCATACTCTGAATATGTCATTGAATCTGACTCTAAATCTGAACCCAAAACTAAGGTCTTTGGATCCGGCATTCTCTTTCTCTTTCGCTTTCTTGATTGACGTCTTTCTGTTTCAGATTTCTTCGCAACATCAGCAAAACCATCCCAATTTTCTCTTTCAGATTTCATCACCGGCGACTCCATCGTCTTTGGATTTGGCTTTCAGAGAAACCTAGAAAGAAACAAGTAGAAAGAACACAAAAACTTCTATTCGAGCTGGGTCGGTTACTTGCTCATATAACATGGAAAATTCTATAGTAGAAGGAAAAAATCTCCGTATGATATAAAAAATCACGTACTTTCTTTTATTGTGAATTTATTTTAATTATTTAAAAAATATAGTTGTATTCAACCGAAAATCAATCAAATCATTTTTTTTCCATACTATCAATTCTATTTCACATTCAATTGAAGATCTGATTTATTTTTTTATTAGAATTTTAAATTAATTATTAGATCACATATACGATCACAAATATAATATTTACTGATTATGTGATAATATATACGATTACGAATTTATATTTATAAGAATATAGGATCACGTGTATAAATTAATTGATCACGAATATAAATTTAGAATAGGCGTGATCACATACATGATAATGATCACATACATGATAATGATCACAAAGTTTCACTCAATATGTAATCACATGTTGCAGATCAAATAAAGTTTTGTTTCTCACAAATTTAAGTTTGAATAGTTATAAGATCAAGTATATTTTGTTGATCACGAATAAAAAATTAATTGTTTACAACATGATCACACATACAAAACAGTCAATCACGATTTTAATTTTGAGTGAGTTTGTGATCACATGTACAAAACATTAATGAAAAGTTTGAGTGAGTTTGTGATCACATGTATAAAACATTAATGAAAAGTTTGAGTGCGTATACAATCACATGTATGAACAGTGATCACAAGTTTATGTTTGTGAGGGTCAACAGTCGCCATTTATACAAGTTAATCAATCCTATCAAATAATCAATTGCATGTAAATTTTTTCAATTGTTTATTTTTTTATTTGAATAATTTAATGAATATTATATTAAGATAATGAAATTTATCTAGCATATTATGTTATAACAAAATTTAATTGTTGACAGGTTCAATAGACTCGAAGGAAAAAAAAATAGATTGTATTGATTGAAGTTCATAATAATATCAATTAAAAACACTTATAAAAATAACAATGATCACATTTAACCACAATTAAAAAAATGATGAACATATATTTTTTTTAAAATAATGATTACATTTAAAAAGGAACGATCACGTTCAAAAAACAACAATCACATTTAATTATATTAAAAAAATTACAAACAAATTTAAAAAATATATTTTTAAAAAAATAATGATTACATTTAAAAATGAACGATCACATTCAAAAAAGGACAATCACATTTAATTATATTAAAAAAATTACAAACAAATTTAAAAAAACGACGATCACATTATAAAATTATACGATCAAGAATGATCACATTTAAAAAATAATGATCTCATTCAAAAGACAACGATTACATTTAATCCATTAAAGAAAATCAATTACGAACATAATCATGTTTAAATAAATGAAATAACAATCAGATTTAGTTGAGTAACATTTAAAAACAACTATCACAATGAAAGAAATGTGATCATAGTAAATCAATACAAAAAAAAAATCTATTTTTTTTTTTGAGATTACATCAAAGTGGGGGAGGGGGGACTGAACCTTCGACCTCAAGAGGAAGAGAGTATATGCCAAACCAATTGAGCTATGCTCATGTTGACAAAAAAAAAAAATTCTAAATTGGTTTAACTGTAATCCAAAAATTTATGGTTGAGATTTAATATTATAATTTAACGATTAAAATTAAATTAGATTTATTAAAATAGTTAAGGTAAAAATAAAAAATAAAAGGATAAATTAGATTTAAGGATTTGTAAAAGTCTCTGACTATACAGAGAATTTTTATTCCCTTAGCCCATATAACATATTTGGGCCTTTATCTATTTTAAAAAGCCATAGCCATATATAATATTTTTCTGCCTAATTTTTATTCTTCATAATTTAATTATTTAAGTAAATAGTCATATGTTTAACATCTTTTTTAGCCACTACTATTTTTATTATTATTTAATAACCAATATGAGATCATCACTTTTATAATTTTTTTTTTAGTTACAGAAAAGAAACAGAGCAAAGCAAATAATAAAAAAAAAAACAAAATCATGGCAGGTTTTCCCTTAACCAAGGAGAAAGATACTCCAACAGCCAGAATCAACAACGATTTTTACTAGATTGTGTGTCAAACGATTACAACTTCGTTTTACATGTTGGAATTTTGAGATCCTTCGAGTTTAAGCTTGCTTCCAAATCTAAAAGATAATCGAACCTACCTCTCTTTTTTCCATATATGCTAATTTTTATGTTGAGCATCATGCTAACTTATTCTTATGTTGCTTGTTTAAAAAGATAAAAACAGAAAAATGCCTGCCCCGTTTTCCTTTCTTGGCATGTGGTGAAGTCTAAGTTGATTTTTCTTCTCTTTCTAACTGTAGATCAATATCCCAGCTGATGGATATGCTAGGCGTACGTCGTGGTGTTCGAGCTTCTTCGGTTACTTTTACTGTTGGTAGCCTTAGTCTTATGAACGCAATTGCTTTTTTTTTCTCAAGATCTTCCTATCATTTGTTTTGTTGCGATTGTCTTTTACAACTAGTACAGTAATTAGATATTGTTTTCTATTTTTTATTCAAAATTATCTAGCATGCATATAACTTAAAAAAATAAAACATATGATAATAAATTACTTTCATATTCACTAAATACTACAACCTATTGACATGAAACATTTTCTAGTAGAAGAATTATAATTTTTGATGAAATATCAAGACTTAAATCATAATCTAGGGTAATATATGAATCATTTTAACTTAATTTATTATACATAAATTATGTTTTTCTATTTTCTTTTAGTGAATTTTTTTTTGAATCATTCTTTAATTGGCAGAATACATATTTTCCTTCTTCCCATTTAAAATAAATATTCTCTTCATTCCTAACAAGAATACAAATGTTCATTTTTTTTAATATGGATCTTCCCTTCCTTCCTTCTAGGCAAAAGTCGCAAAGTTACAGTCTTAGCCGCTTTTCTCGTTTCATTTTTCTAGTCTCTAAACAATGGCTATAAAAATGAAGATGAACAGGGTTGATCCAAAAAAATTAAGGGTCGGAACCAAATATATAGATTTAGGTCTTTTCTCATAATAACCATGATATACAAAAATATAAAATAATATGTATATATATATGTGTGTGTGTGTGTGTGTATGTAGGTATATATTTATATACATACATGTATCATGTATATAAATGTAAATGTACATATATATACATATATGCATATAACTATGTACATACATATATATATGTACATACATACATGTATATAAATAGGTACATACATATATGTATATAAATATGTATATATATATATACACACATATATCTATATATGTGTATACATACATATCTATCTATCTATCTATCTATCTATCTATCTATATATATATATATATATATATATATATATATATATATATATATATATACATATATACATACATATATACATACATATATATATATGTATATATATGTATGTATATGTATGTATATAAGTATATATGTATGTATATATATATATATATGTATATATGTATGTATATATATATATATATATGTATATATGTATGTATGTATATATATAAATGTACCTTATTTATTTATATGAATACATACATATCTGTGTATTTACATCTATACATATATGTATACATATAAATATAGATGTATCCATGTATATATATATATATTAGAATATAATCTCAGTTCAAACTTCAATGCTAAAATCTCTTCTCAAGCTACTAGAAACATATTGCCAATTGCATCCATAAAGTCTTTTAATTTAAGTATTCTTATTTTAATAACTATAAGTAGATAATTAGGTCCTTTCACTATTTTAGGTCCCCAATATTTGGGGGCCTTATTCATTGGCTCATGTTGAACATAGTCATGGTCGGCCCAATTGTCAATGCTACAATTGAATTCGCCTATAATATTCTAAACTGAGGCATTAGGGTAGTATTATTCCCGCAAGGGTTATTGATATCATAATTCCCTATCATCTTGACAAAATAGATGACACAAACTGGTTCATAACCTCCTCATAGAGAGTTATGGTTGGATCTAGGAAAATGGAATTGCTGAAGAGTGAAGATATCCCTTGAGGGGACGACGATCTTCTAAACTAATATAGGTAAGTTTGGTAATTTTTCACATCTAATTTTTAGAATAATTTAATTAATTATTTATTTTTAATGAAATTTCAGGAATACATTTCTCTATTCAAGATTAAGGATTTTCCGTTTTGATATACTTGTAAACAAACAATTAAGGTGGTGGAGATACAACCTCTCAGTGTTGTAATCGTCTTAACCGATGAGTTTCTAAATATCAAGAAGGTATGTTTATTTTTTAGGTATTTAAATATATTAAATATTTAAATTTTATTCTTTAATTATATTATTTTATCAGGAGATTTATTGTGGACCTAAAGCTCGAAGTTTCCTATAAAAAAAAAACTCAAGAACATCTTGTTCTTATTGTCGGACACGGGGTAGAGTCACCAAATGATAAATACTTTGTAATCATGAATAGTTTTGAAACTAATTTTGGAAATCTGGGTTTTGCTAGAGTTAGTCTAGACTCAATCTTCTATAAAAGAAAATGAATTTTCATACTCTCTCATTTAACATTTCCTGAATTGTAAACAACAATTAGGTACATATCCTATCTCAAGGATCGAACATAGTTTTTATGTCGAGTTGTTGTTATGTACATGAATATAGTGGCGGACCTAGGAAATAATAAGTGTGAGGGCCAAATAAAATAAAATAAATATATATTATATATAATTAATATTCATTTGATAGTGAGTCAAATATAAATAAAAAGTTGAAAATTTACATTTATAGCTTTTAAAAATCAATGAACTTTTAAGAAAAATTTATGAAAATTAATTTGTAAAATAAAGAAATTCTTAAGATACGATACTTTTTGAAAAACATTGAGTACAAAAAGTTAAAAAATTACATTTATAGCATTTAAAAATTGAGCACATATATGCATACAATATTTTATGAAAAAATTTGGGGGGCCATGGCCCCCCTTAGTCCCTTAATAGGTCCTCCCATAACAATTCAAAAGTCAATATGTCCATGAGAGTTTAAAGGAAAGAGAAAGTATTATGAAAGTTGCAATGGTTATGAATTGTATGCATTCACATTAACATCTATTTGAATTCAAAAACTTAAAAAATTTAGAAGTTATTGAATGTCAAATAACTATAGGATTTTATTACTTTCCCAATCTTGATCATGTGACCTACTCTCCTTTAAGTTTCTTTTGAGCTTTTTTCCTGTTTTTTCTTTCTGTCTTGGCTCTTTCATTCTCTGCCTCATCTAGCTTCCTTTTTTTCTATCTTTTCTCTCAGCCTTTGTTGGGATTGAGGCCACTAAAAGAGTTCTCAAACGGAAGTCCCAATGATCTTTCCTTATAGTATAATATTAACAAAAATCTAAATGCATAAAATCGAATACTAAACCCTTGTCGAGAAGTGTATGGCTCTTCCTCGTTCTTCGATGGTTACGGTCCTGGGACCACAAAAAAGATCTTCCTCACTAAACACAAAAGAGAATCGGTGCATGGGCACTATCCTCTTTGGAAAAAGGAAGAGGAAAGAAAAACTTCTTCCATATACCTTATGGGCGGCAGCGGCAAGGAGAGAGGGAGAGGATTTTTCTAAGCCTTCTCTTGGTTGCTTAATCGTGTGTGTTTTGGGATCACCCCAAAGGTCATATTTATAGGAAAACCCAAACCTCAAAAAATCTTTGAATATATTTTTAATTATCAAATAATTAATAAAGATATTCTAATATATATTTTAAATAATTAAGATATAATATCTTATTCCATAATAAGATAATCTCATATCTTTTATTCAAATTAATCTTTATTAATTTAAAATAATTATTCCATATTCTAGCCATTAATATATTCATATATTTAATTAAAATAAAATGCAAATAATTGGTTACCATTTAACCAATGGGGCGTGTGACCCTACCCGTGGGTCACACTCCCACCATGTCAAGAGCAAGGTGATATAAATCATGTCAAGAGTAAACACACCCCCACACAATACATAAATTTATATAGATATATGTATATACATATATCTATATAAATATGTATAGATATATTATACATAGATATATTATACATATGTATATATATATACACATAGATCTATATACATACATACATATACATACATACATACATATACATACATACATACATATACATACATACATACATATACATACATACATACATATACATATATATATATATATATATACATATATATATATATATATACATATATATAGATAGATAGATAGATAGATAGATATGTATGTATGTATGTATGTATGCATACATACATACATACATACATACATACATATCTATCTATCTATCTATCTATCTATCTATCTATCTATATATGTATGTATATATATATATATATATGTATGTATATATATATATATGTATACATATAAATATATGTATACATATAAATGTACCTTATTTATCTATATAAATACATACATATCTGTGTATTTACATCTATACATATATGTATACATATAAATATAGATGTATCCATGTATATATATATATATATTAGAATATAATCTCAGTTCAAACTTCAATGCTAAAATCTCTTCTCAAGCTACTAGAAACATATTGCCAATTGCATCCATAAAGTCTTTTAATTTAAGTATTCTTATTTTAATAACTATAAGTAAATAATTAGGTCCCCGATATTTGGGGGCCTTATTCATTGGCTCATGTTGAACATAGTCATGGTCGGCCCAGTTGTCAATGCTATAATTGAATTCACCTATAATATTCTAAACTGAGGCATTAGGGTAGTATTATTCCCGCAACGGTTATTGATATCATAATTCCCTATCATCTTGACAAAATAGATGACACAAACTGGTTCATAACCTCCTCAAAGAGAGTTTATGGTTGGATCTAGGAAAATGGAATTGCAGAAGAGTGAAGATATCCCTTGAGGGGACGGCGATCTTCTAAACTAATAAAGGTAAGTTTGGTAATTTTACACATCTAATTTTTAGAATAATTTAATTAATTAATTATTTTTAATGAAATTTCAGGAATATATTTCTCTATTCAAGATTAAGGATTTTCCGTTTTGATATACTTGTAAACAAACAATTAAGGTGGTAGAGATACAACCTCTCAGTATTGTAATCGTCTTAACCGACGAGTTTCTAAATATCAAGAAGGGAGGTTTATTTTTTAGGTATTTAAATATATTAAATATTTAAATTTTATTCTTTAATTATATTATTTTATCAGGAGATTTATTGTGGACCTAAAGCTCAAAGTTTCCTATAAAAAAAAACTCAAAAACATCTTGTTCTTATTGTCGGACACGGGGTAGAGTCACCAAATGATAAATATTTTGTAATCATGAATAGTTTTGAAACTAATTTTGGAAATCTGGGTTTTGCTAGAGTTAGTCTAGACTCAATCTTCTATAAAAGAAAATGAATTTTCATACTCTCTCATTTAACATTTTCTGAATTGTAAACAACAATTAGGTACATATCCTATCTCAAGGATCGAACATAATTTTTATGTCGAGCCGTTGTATGTACATGAATATAGTGGCGGACCTAGGAAATAATAAGTGTGAGGGCCAAATAAAATAAAAGAAATATATATTATATATAATTAATATTCATTTGATAGTGAGTCAAATATAAATAAAAAGTTGAAAAATTACATTTATAGCTTTTAAAAATCAATGAACTTTTAAGAAAAATTTATGAAAATCAATTTGTAAAATAAAGAAATTCTTAAGATACGATACTTTTTGAAAAACATTGAGTACAAAAAGTTAAAAAATTACATTTATTGCATTTAAAAATTGAGCACATATATGCATACAATATTTTATGAAAAAATTTGGGGGGCCCCTTAATAGGTCCTCCCATAACAATTCAAAAGTCAATATGTCCATGAGAGTTTAAAGGAAAGAGAAAGTATTATGAAAGTTGCAATGGTTATGAATTGTATGCATTCACATTAACATCTATTTGAATTCAAAAACTTAAAAAATTTAGAAGTTATTGAATGTCAAATAACTATAGGATTTTATTACTTTCCCAATCTTGATCCTGTGACCTACTCTCCTTTAAGTTTCTTTTGAGCTTTTTTTCTGTTTTTTCTTTTCTGCCTTGGCTCTTTCATTCTCTGCCTCTTCTAGCTTCCTTTTTTTCTATCTTCTCTCTCAGCCTTTGTTGGGATTGAGGCATCTAAAAGAGTTCTCAAATGGAAGTCCCAATGATCTTTGCTTGTAGTATAATATTAACAAAAATCTAAATGCACAAAATCGAATACTAAACCCTTGTCGAGAAGTGTATGGCTCTTCCTCGTTTTTCGATAGTTACGATCCTGGAACCACCAAAAAGATCTTCCTCACTAAACACAAAAGAGAATCGGTGCATGGGCACTACCCTCTTTGAAAAAAGGAAGAGGAAAGAAAAACTTCTTCCCTATACCTTATGGGCGGCGGCGGCAAGGAGAGAGGGAGAGGACTTTTCTAAGCCTTCTCTTGGTTGCTTAACCGTGTGTGTTTTGGGATCACCCCAAAGGTCATATTTATAGGAAAACCCAAACCTCAAAAAATCTTTGAATATTTTTTAATTATCAAATAATTAATAAAGATATTCTAATATATATTTTAAATAATTAAGATATAATATCTTATTCCATAATAAGATAATCCCATATCTTTTATTTAAATTAATCTTTATTAATTTAAAATAATTATTCCATATCTTACCCATTAAGATATTCATATATTTTAATTAAAATAAAATGCAAATAACTGGTTACCATTTAACCAATGGGGCGTGTGACCCTACCCGTGGGTCACACGCCCACCATGTCATCTCTATGATAATATTGGGCATTTTATTTTTCTTTTTATTTAATAGAACAATTCCGTTAAATAAATAAATAAAACTCCTTTTATTTATTTTCTCTTTAATTTGATTTCTTCAAATTAAATATTTAAATAGATTCCTCTATTTAAATCCCCATTAATTTTTGACAACTTCAAAATTAATTTAATTAAATAGACTCCTCTATTTAATCTCTTTATTTTATAATTAAATAGACTCCTCTATTTAAACTCTTTATTTTATAATTAAATAGACTCCTCTATTTAATAAATAATTAAATAGACTCTTCTATTTAATTTCACCATTAATTAAATAGACTCCTCTATTTAATTTCATTTAATTAATCAAATAGACTCCTTTATTTGTATTTGCCTTAATTGATTTGAAAACTTCAATCAAATACTTGAAATCGTTTTTCCAAAGAGATTAATCATCATTAATTTATATTCTCAATTACATGCATTAGCTCGGAGGATTTAATGAACCTATAGGACTAAGGTCTAATTATCTAGAATTATATTGATTGAACTTCTTCAATCAATTAATTCTTATTCATTAACTCCTAGATAACTCCACTAAATATGTAGAGTTGCACTCTTAGTACTATAGACATAGTTATGTCCATTGGCTAATATCATTAACTACACTTTGATCCTTCACAAGTTAGTTCGTATCCATGGATAGATATTTGCACCGTATTAACAACCTTACATAATCTCCATTATGCGTCTTTACCCTTTCCTTGATCAGAGGAATATGGGGCCCCGCTGTTCAAGAGCGAATCAATCTATAAGGGAACTACTTATCTATTTTCCTATATGGAAAAGAGTGAATTCCATTCTTGTGTAATTACGTTCCTAGCTATAAGCAAGATGCAATCCCCAAAGTGAGAGGCATATTGAGCGAACTATATTGAGTCACTCTCACCTATGCAAATCAAAGGTTTGTCTCTTGCGAACAGGAGTCCACTCAGAATTAAGATCAATTGTATATGATCAACCGATTGATAAACGAAGTGTCTTTCTGTAACGACTTTCCCAGAAGACAATAAATTTATCTTAATCCAGTCTACTATAATCTCTATTGCAGCAACACCCCCACTCACATATCTCTACATGAGCGATCCAGATGAGACCACTTGTGTCAATTCACAAGTGAGTCGTGTTAGTGGTGTTGCCAGAAATAAGGCACCCAACCTTTATTCGTATACCACAGACTATTTGAGTTACATTTAAGCGAATCTTCCCACATCATATGCTCACTTTAAGTTATCATAAGTACTCTGGATCTTATGATGGATTACATTTATTAAACTAATAATAAATGACAATGTATAATTAATAATTCTTTTATTTATTTATAGTTTAATTGGATTACATAAGATTTAGGGCAAAAACCCCAGCAGCCTTGTCCTTCTCATTCATTTTTAATACTATTCTGTCTATGAGAACAATATTTTTCATACCCTCCCTTGATTAGCTCTTGGCAGTAGCTGCACCTGAATGACACATCTCTATCGAAAGCATGCAATGGAAAACACTAACATTAATTTTTTTTATACTTACTGGTAAATTATTTAGGTAAGATAGGGATTGAAGAGGTGTAAGATAGAGGAAACGATAGCAAGCAACAAAATGAATCTATTGCCAATTTTTTAAATAAATAATTGAGAAATTTAGTTCAAATGTCTATAATTTCAAAAGCTAAAAAAGCAGCAAACTTAAGTCTATATTAGCATTTTTCGTAAATACCAAATTGAGAAATTTAATAATGAAAATTAATTGTAAAATAAATAAAATATTAAGATAAGGTATTTTTTGAAAAACTTTGAGCACAAAAAATTAAAAATTTACATTTATAGCATTTAAAAACTTAAACATATATATACATACAACATTTTATGAAAAACTATATGGGGCCACCCTTAATAGGTCCTCCCATGCTGAATGTATCATGCTAATTTATTTTCATGTTGTTTATTTGAACGAAAAAAAACATAAAAATGTCTTCTCCTATTGCGTATTATGAAGGAAAAATTCTCATCTTCGAGTCAATGTTGGGTTATGGGTTAGAGGTTCCACTTCTCTGATCGTATTGTTTGTTTTTAGCATACTTAGACTTTACCACGTTACGTATTGTTTGTTTAAAAAAAAAAAAATGTTTGGAAGGATAACTAATTCTTTTTCCTGTGTGATTATTCAAATATTTCAATTGAAGTTCTCTTTAAGCTGTGGGATTAAATCACTGAAATCTCAGTTAGTCAGTCCCTCATTTGTTTTGTATTCTACCGAATGAAATGGACTCATATGAAATAATTGTTTGTTAATTAAAATACATTTCTTTCTTTCTAAAATTAAATGAAAATGGAGTGAGAAGGGAAAACTAAACACAAACGAAAAGAGAGAAGAGAATATAATAATTCATTACTGACATCTTAAACGCAAATGAAAGGAGAAATTAGTATGAGAAAGGCCTAAAGATTTGTCAATTGGGTTTTGATCTTATATATATACTAGTTCAATATTACCCATGTATATTTGAAACATGATGTTAATTTATTTAAATGTAATTTACTACACCTTCAAAGTAACTTCTCAGTTAACATTCATTCAATTTAAGTTATATTATTAAAATATACTAAAGTTAGGTGTTTAATTATTTTCTTTTTGCAAAATTGAAAGGTTTTTAATTTTAAAATTGTAATGACCCGCCTTAACAAATAAGCGTAAATCGCGAGTGCACTCAACGAAAGCATAGACCATCAAGAGTTTACTTGTAAATTCTTTATTTTGAAAGATTTTTAAGACAATATATATAACCAACTATAACAATTAAACGTTTAATAATCATTGGGCTCATCTAAACCTTTTCCTAAAACCACATTTTAAAAGAGAATCAAGTGAAAGCTTTGGATAAAACATAATTTGGATAAACTTCAAAGATGTATAGGAGTTACAAGTTATTAAATAACCAAAATACATGTTTAGATTACTATAAACATAAACATAAATGATATGAAACATAAATCACATAATCATGCAATCATGCAATGTTTTTAGCCAAGCAAATAAATAATGAAAAAGCAATATTATTATCCTATTAATTATGAATTGTAAACCTTACCAATAAGGTCTTAAATAACCAAAGAAAACCTTAAAAATAATCCATGAAATTCGAATTAGAGGGAGTACAAAAACTTGCCAAATACTTTTCTTAAGTGTATTTAGTGCATTTTAAGAAAGTTTCACCCTCATAAGAGATATTATACCATTGAATTATTGCCTTTTTACAAAAGGATGTTTCTAAATTATAATTAAAAAAAATTAATTATCAAAACCTTTTTCCCCCCTACACCCGTCTATTCCCTCTCTCACTCGAACAAAGCAATGGAAAAACTTGACGAACGAAAACATAGACGAACAAAGGCAATTTTGGGGATTTCAAACTATTCAAAACATTAAAATTGATTTTAAAAAAAAGCCTAAAACATGTCTAAATACATGGTAAATTCGTTGACACCATATAAGGAAAGTAGAACATAACTATGAAAAGTTGTTCAATTAAGAAAAGTTTTCAAAATGGTTGAAAATTTAGAACATTTCTTCTTCAAAATTGTCTTCTTTGCTGAGTATCTTGATGTCTTAAATCTTCTTCTTAAATATTCACTTTTTACACATTGATTCACAAGACTACCGTCTTGGTTCACAAGCTTTTTCTCGATTTGCTCTCATTTGACAAGATTCTTGGCTCTTGAACTTTTGACTGTGAGACTCCATGATTCATATTAGGTAGACTTAATGTGATCTCTATAGATCCCGAAAACCATCCATTAAAATAAAGATTAAGTGCACCAATGACCCTGGTACTTTCAAACTTTTTTAATTTACGTGTATACTATCAATTTAACTTTTTGCACCCCTACACTTTCAATTGTTCAACTTATGTCCAATAAATATGTTAAAACTAACAGCCCTATTTTTTTTAATGTTCAAGGATATGTGAAAAGACGTTTTTGACCCTAACATAATCATAATCAACTATTATTAGTCAATATTTACCATTAACCATTTCCAAGTCAATCATTTTGGCTCTCTTGTTCCGCTGCTCCAATCGAATGGAAAAAAAAGAAGAAGCAAAACTTCTTCATGTTGTGCCGCTCCAATCCAAGGAAAAAAACGCAAGATTTCACGATAAAATGATTAAAAGCATTTCCAAACTGTGACTTGAAGATAAAGATAATTCAATATTTTTTCTAACCCTTGTTGTCAGACTTGAAGACCTGCTTCAACCCAATCAAGTTCGGTTGTCTCTGGAAAAAATTGGTGGCTTGAAGCGATTTTATAAGATCTATGCTGAAAATTCAAAGTCGCCATTGATTTCTTGTTGCTTAAAGAAAGAAATCGCTTCTACTAACAACCCATGATTTCCTCTAATAAGAGTTTTAAAACGAAAGTGAGTGATATATGTTGAGAATCTCATATCAAAAAGATGAAGAGAATTCACAGTTTATATGATATATGGACTACTCCTTATAATAAATTATTGTTACCCAAATGATAGTTAATAGCGGTTTAATAATTAATTAATGATTATATCCATTTAGCTATTGGTGTAAGGACACTTCTCTTTAAAGTGTTTATTGACACCAAAATGAAAAGTAATGACTATTTGAACGGTTATGTCTTTGTCTTTTGATGGAAAATACATAACCATTCATTGTGGCTATTGTCTATTTGTGAATAGACACACCTTTTGGCCTGTATAAATATAAGTCTTGGTCCTCTCTCAACCCAACAACTAAGAACAATCATAATTGACATTCTTTAACCCTCTGTTTGTTTCCCTTGGATTTGACAGGATTTTAAATCCAAATGGAATTCAAATCAATTTCACTGTTTGTTTTCATTAAAATTATTAGGATTTCAAATCCATTTTTTACTTAAAAAATTTTCCTGACCAAAATGGTAGGATTTTGCAGGATTTCAACTTAAATTACCTATTTAACCTCTATATTTTATAACTTCCCACTAATTATTGAGAATTAAAAGGTTAAGTTAGTAATATCCTCACTTTCTTTTCATTTCCTACCAACATCCAAACACATAATGAAAATTAAATTCATTTCAAATCTTACTGATTCCAAACACAATTAAAAATTTAAAATCATTTCTAGCATTTGAAATCACAGGATTTAAAATCATTTCTCAAACTTTCTTCTATCCAAACAGAGCATAAGTGCATTTTGCTCCATCGATGTTGTGAAATTAAAGTGGGTAATGAGAGATAAACTCGGACTCATCTACACCAAATTCATCTACTGCGTTTATCGAGTTTTCCTGAAGAACGATATGTTCAATTTATATTCTATTATTGATACTGTGAAAACCATGACTTCCAAACATCATGAGATTTATCGTTTCATGTTATTAAAATTAAAGTCTTACACTCCTTTCATTGTCAATTACCTTTGAGATTGAACCTCATGATTATCAATATGGTATCAAAGCCCCAACAAGCCAAAAAGACATTTGGTTCAAAATAGATAAGATACATGAGCTATTCATCTTATTGCCAATTGATTTTGAGATGAAACCCCATGATTATCAAGAATAGATAGAGAGACTGAAAAGAACGACAATTAAACAAAACTATGGAAGGAGAACCCAATAGTGGAAGTTGTTCCATAATAGCTTCGGTAATAACAGTTGTATTACTTGAAAATTCGGAGCTTCTTCCACTAATCCTGATTTCTTTATCAATCAAAGACTTCTTCTTCCCTTTCACCCGAACAACAATGCTAACGATTCATGAAAACGACACTGTTAGCTCTAATATGAAATGAAAGCTTAGATCATGTCCCATCATTTCTTTCCTCGCCTCTTAACGGCACATGGGAAATGCCAGAAGGTTAAAAAAACTAGGGGTGTTAAAAAAAACTTGATTAATACTTTTGAAATATAACTTTTCATTTAAAAAAATAAAAAAATAAATAAAAAAAATAAAATAAAAAAAAAAAAAATATATATATATAACTTTTCATTTAATAATGTGTAATATTAAACTGCTATTTTTATTTTAATATATAAAAATAGATTTACTAGATCCTAAAATGATTATTATTTCACACTTTTTTTTTCTTTCAAAATTCTAAAATTAAACTACCCGAAGCAACCCAACTCAAATTTATAGGGTTGGGTTGGGTTTTTACTTGATAAGAGTAATTTGGGTTGAACTAAATTGTAACCCGAACAATTGGATTGAGTTCAAAAAGTATCTCAAGCCGAACCAACCCAACCCATGTACACCCCTAAAAAACAACAAAATTCATTTCCCATATTTTTTTAATATAGTTATTTCTGATAATGATGATATTTTGGTGTAGATTGGAGTGCCTTGAAGTGGCATTGGGAATAAAGGTAATTGTGTTTATACTATGGTTAATGATAAATATAACTAATGGTAATTGATTATGGTTAGGTTATGTTAGGTCAAAATAGTCTTTTCACATAACCTTGAACATAAAAAAATAAAATAATAAGGGCGGTTAATTTTAATAGATTTATTGGATATAAATTGGATAATTGAAAGTGTAGGGGTGAAAAAAGCTAACCTGATAGTTCAGGGGTGTAAATTAAAAAAAAAAAAGTTGAAAATATAGAGGTCGCGATGCATTTAACTCTTAATATAAAATAAATATTAACAACCAATCCAGTGATAATATAACCAAATTCAAATTATTAAAAGTTGATAATATTTACTTATTAAATTCAAATTAATATAGTAAACTAAAGGTAAAAAACAAAATATAATAGAAAATGATAAATAAGTATAGTTGAATGTACTAAAATAAGTATAAAATTCGAAATAACTGATGACATGTTTTAAAATGGAATACGATTAATTAACATGAGCACAATTTTAAATGGGCTGGAAAAAAATTTCATTGGAATAGAAAAGCTTTTTTAAAAAGAATTTTTTTGCACCATTATAATTATGATGGAAGCTTTGGATTTTTCTGTTGGGAAAAACACCCTTCCCACATTCACCGTTAGGAATAAAAGAAAGAACCCGAGAAAAATAAGGAAACAAACGCAATCAAAACGGCACAAAGATTTATATTGGTTCACCCAAATTGGCTACGTCCAGTTGCTACCGCTGCGGATTTCACTATGATGAATCAAGAGTTACAGTGAAAAATATCCAATACACTTAACCGTGTATTACGCTAAAAAAAACCCTCAAGAAAGTAAACCCTTTCTTTTACAATATTTCTCACACTCTCATCACTCTCATCAAAGCCCTCCCCGAACCCAATACAAATACACTCACAGTATTTTTGGGATACATTTGCCAACAAAGATTACCTCTATTTATAATACAAATAGCCTTGGTCACCAAGTTTAATCTAACGGTCATCATTCATCCTTGCCCACCAAGCAAATCCAATGGCCACAATCAAGACTTAGTCACCAAGTAAACTTGTTGAGCAAGTTTAGGGTTTTATCCATCATTTTCATATACTTGCCAAATTCCAACATTTTCAAGGAGTCTTCCTACTCTACATCTTCTACAATTTCTTCAACTGATCTTAGAGTCATGTTCCTATTTGGGATTTTCACGTCCAAATCATATGATATGTGTTTGAAACCCACATTCATCTCTTGTAACCTCTTGATGAAATTTATTCTAAAAAAAAAACTCTGCATGAAACCTAGTGATTCATGAATATGATTTTTTAATATGAATGAGTGAATCACCCATAGATTTTATCAATCTTAAATAGAAATATGCATTCAAATAAAATCTATAAAATTTAAATAAAAAACCATTTATCAAATTAAATTAAATAAGGGACAAAAGAGAAATTAAAAGTTGATCCTCTTAACCCCCATTTTAGTATAACACACGTGTTACATGCACGTGGTTTTTTTTAATCAATAATTAGATAGTTAAAGTTATATATTACTAAAAAAATTAGCTATTTTTATTATTTTTTATCATACATGAATTAAGTACGATTGAATATATATATATATATATATATATATATATATATATATATATATATATATATATATATGCTATGTTAACATATAAATAATAATTTAGAAATAATATGAATTATATTTAATATTTAAATTTTCTTGGGGGAAAATGTAGAAATCAAAGGTTTCTATTCTATGCTAAGTTGTTTAACTAAAACAATCAAACTCATGCTACGGTGGAGTCCTTTTGTTTATCTTATTCTCTTTTAGAAAACAACGCATGCATTGATTTAATCTAAAAACAAAAGGATTAGAAAAATAGTAAATTCGTAAAAAATAAATAAAAATAGATTAATGCACTAAAATAATATGTATAAATTCATATCTTGAATACTATATTAAAAAGTGGCTTGGGTAGAAAAAAAATTGATTTCCATTTTTACCTCAATTAATTATACTAAATGTTTAAATTTGTCATTTTCTTATTAAATAACCACTTCATTTTATTCAATATTCAATAATATTAATAATTTTAGAAAACTAAAATATTAAATTTAAAAATAAAATAAAATATAAATTGATATCATTTTTTAAAAAAATTATAAAATAAATAATAAACACGAAAAAAACCTAATTCAAAATTTTAATAAATTGAAGCAGGAAAAAATAGGGACTCCAGTAAAAATAGAAAAATTAGGTCCAATATTTATAAATAACAGTAACAAAAACTTATTTGTAAAAATAGCAAAAAACTCAAATTTGTGCCAAAATATTACAAAATTGCCACTAGTTTTACATGTATAATCAGTAATTTCTTCACAAGTAATCATTGATTTTACTGATATCCTGATATTTTATGCATGAATCACTGATTATCTAATAGTTATCATTGATTATCTTATATGTCATCATTGATTTCTCTGATTCACGTGAATGAGAGTTCATAAAAAACTGATATATTTGCAAATACACTTTTAAAATGGTATATTTATAAATATTGCAGAAAATTCTGCTACCCAATGAAATTTTCCAAAATAATATTTGAATTTTTTTATTTATTAATTTATCTGGTGAACTTATATATAAAATAAAATTAATTTCTGAAACAACTTAATTTTATCCTGAATTAAAACTTAATTTAATAATAATTTATTTTATTTTAATTTATGAAAAAAATCCTTACATAATAAAATTCAAATATTTAAATTTATTTCGTATCAATTTAGCTGATGAAATAATATGATAAGTTTAAAATATTATTTTCTGATAAAAAAATATATTTGATTATTTTTTTTCTTAATGTAAATTATAGAACAAGAAATTAAAATATTATTTTAATTTAAATTCCATTTTATTAAAAGAATTTATCTCAAATAGCATAAATATGCATATTAATTACTAAAATGTCAGAACTTTTTAAAAATGACTCAAATAGCATAATTATAGTGCAATAAATTATTGAACTATTTTTCATTGGTATTTTTAACGAATTTGTTTGTTTTTTGGTTTTTTAAGTTCAAGGTCAATAATTTATTGAACCATTTGATCATTTTTTATTATTATTTTCAATGAATTTATTAAAAAAATTAATTTTTTAGTTCAATAAATTATTGATCTACAGTTCAATGAATTATTGATCTATAATTATACTATTTTAGTAATTTTTGAAAAGTTCAAACATTTCAGTAATTAATATGCAAAAATATGCAATTTCAGTAATTGCCCCTTTTATTAAACGTCTAGAATATAATTTATCTATATTAAATATAATCCAAATGTACAAGACTCCCCTCTCTAACAATCATAAAAAAATAAACCAGAACTCAACATAAACAAAACTGATCAAAATCTGGTATTAAAAGCAAATATTTATTACAGATACGAAAAATGAAAAGAACTCGTAATTTAAACCAATTAGACAATTATAGTTGATCCCTTTTACATCATATACATCTCATATATTATCTAAGCACTCGCAACCTCATTCGCGGGAAGCAACTCAGCAACTTCACACCATTTCAATTTATGAGGTATTTGTCTCCGAAATTCTGATATCTCTTTTTTTAGCCCAAAAAATCATCCTAGATTTTCTCCTCTTTTTTTTTGCCTCTCTTTCCATTTCTCAGCTATTTTTGGGCTATATACCAAGATAACTCATGGATTGAGATGGTAGAGAATAGAGATAATTACAATGAAGATAAAAAATTTAACCGAATGCATTAGATAGAGAAAGAAGGTTTTCTTGAATGCAACAAGGTGAGGGAATGATTTTACGCGAGAAAGATTAATCAATGTATTAAAAAATATAAAACTATGTTACTCCAAAATAAGATTTTTTGTTTCCTAAAACAGAATTGAGTCTTTCATTTTTATAGTGAAATACTTGTTTACAAACATTTTTGGAAGAATAACAAATCAAGTATTTTTCTCCAAAAACACATTTTAGTATACCCAAGTGTTTTTAGAATGCCAAACGACCACTAATCACTTTTGAAATCAGTCTTAAAACCGAACCCTCCACAAAAGAAGCCCTTGATTAGTATATGTTTGCAGTAGGTTTCGGCCTAAAACGATTCACCTTGACCACGTCATCAGATACAGTAACTTCAGTTTGATAAGTAATGGGTGATTGATCATCAGGAACCCCAACAACTATAGCATGGAAAGTTAGGTAATATCTAATATAATAACCATGTCCATCCTTAACATATTGCGAGTTCATTTTCAAAGGCTGAAAAAATTTGAGCTTCACGACCGGTCTCTTCACCTACCAAATAAAAGTAAATGCCAACACATTAAAAATGAATTTGGAATTAGTAATTGAATATAGAGAAATTGAGTAGTGAGATACCTGTTTATCTTCGGACCGGGCCCTTCTCTGCCTTTCTTTCTTCCGCCTGTAATCACTTTTCAGAGCACATTGTCCCAGCTTGGTAGCAAGCTGTGTATTTTCAGCATCAAGTTTCATAGGTTTGATCCCTTCATGAAGGCCGGGAGGGCAATGACTAACGTCGAATCCCTGAGATTGAATTGAATTAGAGTGAAATTAAGTTCAATAATTTTTTTAAATGAAAAGTGGGAAAGAAAAACACAATCAAGATATGAAATCTGACCCCGCTTAGTTCAATTTCTCGGACACAGAACGCAATTGATTGAGTTTCGTCCTTCTTCTCTGATTTGTCGGAGGGAAATGAAAATCAACTGTAATACAAATACAAATACAACAGCTATATTTCTGAATAATAATTAATGTGTCCGAAATTTACCCGTAAGTTTCGGCCTAAAAATTTTAACTTGAAGTGGAGTTTTAAATCCATGAAAAACTTGAGTCTGATAAGTGCGTGATTGATCATCAGGAGCATCAACATCTTTAGCCACAAAAGTTAAGTAATAAGTTAAGCCACAAGAATGCTGGATGTTAAACTTCAAAGGCTTCACAAATGCTAGCTTAATTTCTCCTTCAGGCTACATATAACAAAATAATGATGATCATAATAATAAAAATACCGATATCAAAGAATCAATCAATCGAGTAATTTAACAAAACCAACCTGTTTTTTATTATAATCATCCACGGCAAATTTACCAAACTTAATAGCAACATTAGAATAAGTATCAAGGTCACAGGGAATAATCTGTTCGTCGTCTAAGGGTATATCGTACATATGAACGTCGAAACCCTAAAGTAAAAGATTATAATTAAAAATGAATGAATGAATGAAATTTGTTTCGTATAATGAATGGGAAAAACTCACATCACTTTTAAAAACTTGCATATGGTATTGAATATCAAATTCACGTCTACGTCCTTCAGCTTCAAACTCTGAATATGAATAATAATATGACTCTGAATCTGAACCCAAAACTAACGTCTCTGGATCTGGCATTCGCATTCGATTTCGCTTTCGCTTTCTTGATCGACGTCTTTCTGTTTCAGATTTCTTCGCAACATCAGTAAAAACATCCCTATTTTCTCTTTCATATTTCTTCACCGGCGACTCCATCGTCTTTGGATTTGCCGAGTTGGCTTTCAGAGTGAGAGAGTAAACCCTAGAAAGAAACAAGTAGAAAGAAAGAATAGAAAATCTTCTATTTGAGCTGGGCCGATTACTTGCTTATATAACATATTTGGGCCTTTATCTATTTTAAAAACCATAGCCATATATAATGCTTTTCTGCCTATTTTCTATTCTTCATAATTTAATTATGAGATAATCCAGTATATAGCTCGAAATAATGGCGTTTAAGGGAAAGAGTTGCATTGGAATAATTTGAAACCACATAATTATGATTTATCATTTTCGAACCATAAGAGGTGTTCATACATTTGACAAAAACCACAGGGGCTTATTTACATTTTACCCTTATAAAATTGAATTAAATTCTTTATATATAAGATATTTTCTCTTAGGCCTCGTTTACTTATCGGGAGTGGGAATGAGAAAGAATCGGAATGAAAAATTATGGAATGAGAATATGATTTCTTTGATTGTGTTTACTAAAAAAAATTCGAAATCGGAATCAGAATGAAAAGAATTACCATTGATGTTGTTTACTAGAGTATTGGAATGAGAATGAAGTATTATTTCGTGTGGGACCCCACAAAAAGTAGAGAGAAAATAAAATTAATAAAATATAAAATTTGGTGGGACCCACAAAATAAGGAATGAGAATGAGATTGATGAAGTTGTAGGAGGGAATGAAGTTGTTTAAAAATTGGGAATGAGATTGGCAAATTGTGTGGGTCCCACACTCCTATTCTCATTCCAAGTTTTAGGTAAACAAGATCAATGAGGATGAAATAATCTCATTCTCATTCCCTCTTAAGTAAACATGACCTTACTTCTCTGATTTATTCCTCAATATCTCTCGGATTTCCTTCTTTTTTTACAGATATCATCAATTCATTTATTATCTTCTTTCCAAGAACAATTTTTATTTGAGATAATTATGTAAATAACACTTTTTTTTATCCCAGTTTTACTAAATATCTACATTTTTAAAACTCTCTAGATAGTAGGGGTGAAAGAAAAAACCGAAAAACCGGAAAAATAAACCGGGCAGAAACCGTAAAAAACCGAACTGTCCCGGTTTCAATTATTCAAAAACCGAACCGGCTTCTAAAAAACAAGTAAAAATCTCATACCCCTTCCCTATTTCCCCCTAATTTTTATTTATTTGTTTTATTTTATTTATTTATTTATCACTTTATTTTAATTTATATTTTATATATTTATTAATCTAATTTTTTCAACTAAGTTATTGTTTATGTTTGATTTTTTTTTGCTTCATCCTTCAATGTTAGAGGATTTTTTTTAAAACTAAATGCAAATGACCTATGCTAGAAAAACCGAAAAAAACCGAAAACCGAACCGGTAAAAACCGGGCCGATTCTTATTAAA
The DNA here is from genome assembly GCA_028015215.1 of Gynostemma pentaphyllum. Taxonomy (NCBI): domain Eukaryota; kingdom Viridiplantae; phylum Streptophyta; class Magnoliopsida; order Cucurbitales; family Cucurbitaceae; genus Gynostemma; species Gynostemma pentaphyllum. The sequence goes on along the minus strand of CM051346.1, from coordinate 47,209,943 downwards.
AACCGAACCGGTCTGGTTTTTAAAATTAATTGAAAAACCGGACCGAATCGAACCGGTTTCACCCCTACTAGATAGCCACCCAAAAGAAGTAAAATATAATTTTGCCCTTGTGTCAAATCAATTCAATTTTCCCAAAAAATTTCTCTCCTCCTCCTTTCTCTCGTCTTTTCACGTCTTCTCCTTTTTTTTCTTTTTTTCTTTTTCTCTCTATCCCTCTTCTAATTTTTTTAAAAAAAAAGTTTTCTCCCCCGTTTTTCCCCACCCATCAGATTCCCTTTCCCTTTTTTCACGCACCTACCAAATTCCTCCACAGCCTTCTCTACAGCACTAAGGAAGCTTCTAGATTTGTATTTCCTAGACATCTGCTCAAAGTTTTCAGCAAAAGGCATCAACTGAGATGGAGAGCACCATGTCATATGGCTATCCCAATCGAAAATGTTTGCAGCAAGAACACCTTCAATTAAAGTAAGCAGTCTTGTTTCCTGCAAATAAACAAGCAATTTGGTTTTTTCCCGATCATAAAATTGGTTCAAGTGCAAAATTAGATTAACAGGACAATATTTTCACCCCGAAAAATGTCAAAATCGAGACTTAATCATGCCTTCATTTAAAGGGAGGCAAATAATGGGAAATATTATTATAACCAAAATATTTAATAATTATACATGATTTAAAACTGCCTTAAAGGTAAAAGTGCAAAGTCTTTATAGATACCTCGCTCATATAATCAAGCTCCAGTAACAGGTCAGGTAAAACGGCAAGTGACGCCTCATTCTCCCTGTTCCACAAAGAAAGGATGGTGTGTGAAAGGAAATAAGTTGATTCTAAAACGGTTTTCTATCACTGTCTTCATATTACTCCTAAGAATAGACTGAATAGTAGTAGATTCTCTTTTTGCTGTTAGTTTGGGAAAAGGGGTTGCAGAGAAGGAGAATGAAAAATAATTATATAAGAAATTAAGCGTACCTCTGTTTTATACTTATGTATGGAACTCCCTCAAGCACTCTTCCCTCAGTTCCAGAAGATTAGCCAAACCTAACTTCCCATATGCCGCAGGTTCTTCCATCAACCTATTTAGATGATAGTGTTTGGTAACATATAAATTTTTTCCACAAATAACAGGTAATATATAAAAAGTAAGAGACACCTGAAACTGTAAAAATAATAGAATCATGGGTTAAAGAAGACTTAATCCAAAGCACGATATATGGCTTTGTTGAAAAGGCTTACAACATTTCCATGGTCTAAATGAGTTTTAAATTAAATGAGAAACTCCTCTACTATGCTTTCTAATAATTTTATTTTCTAAAAAAATACAAAAGTATTGATAATTGTTAATCACACGTGAGAGAAATGAGTCTATAACCTTCAAGTCAATACTGAATAAACCTCATAATGCAAAATGTTGACATTTTTCTTTTGTTTTCTAGATTTCAAGTTCAACCCAAAGAAAAAAAAATATGGTTGAACCTTCACGTTCTGAGACCCCATACATTATACAATGCACTCTCAGGAACAAAACCATGCAGCATATATGATTTAAGCTAATAGAGTAGAGTTACCTCCTCAAATGGGCAGAAAATGCATCCCTCCTTCAATTGGCATCATCAGTTCCACCTTCACTAGCGACATCCTAAACATATCCCAATTCTCAACAATTGAGAATTTTTTTTTGAAACATGTCAACCATAACTTTCAGTTACCAAATACTACCTCACCTGTGATAAAAATAACCACAATTTGTATTGTACCCGGTCAAAAAAAATAATGAAATTCCGAAAATGGTAACAAAAAATTAATGCATTGACCAGGATCCAAATTTTGATTTTTGTCCTCTTTTGTGATCGACATGGGCCATGACTAATAAGGAAATGTAATCAATTTCTTCACATGCTAAAGAATTTAAGAAGAGCATCTGTTTTTAAGCTACAACTCATAAATCCAATGCTCTAGGAGTTTCTAAATGTTGGAGAATATAGTAAATAACAAGGTTTTTTCTCTTTATTTTCTCCACGAACCAAAGTTAACTTTGGACAATTTGCAATATGGTCGACATGGATGTAGCATGATGACATAACTAAGCAAAGCATTGCTATTTTATATGAGATAGGTCTGGCAAATGCTCTGAAAGCACAGTGAACCAATACCTGAAGATGGAAAAAATATATGACCTTTCTTGTTAGCAATCAAAGCAAATGTTCAGATATAGCATTTTATTTGTTCTCAGAAATAATGGAATGAGCTTAATTCATGTAACTTACTCCAACTCACTGTGATCAGAGAGATCAATAGTCTTTGGTTTATATCTGAAAAGACAAAATATTTCTTTTAGATGAGGATGAGAAGTTCTCACGAATAAAGAGAAAGCAAACAAAAAATACAGAAAGGTGTCCTGGGAGCCTGGGATGGGACCCATAGTACAGAATTACATAAAAGTATCCCCTACGGTCTATACATAAAAGAAAAGGGAAAGCAAAAAATGGATGATGGCAATTATCTATTAATCAAAATCTGTTATAGATGTAACAAACCAATTCATAACCCCAAGGGTTAAAACATGCCTAAGATGTTTATCTCAGGTCACTTGTCTATTAAATATAGTGGATTCAAATGGTACTGCATTATTTGGCTCAGTAACATAGAAAGGATAGAAAATTTCTAACAGGAAGAGAGAGAGAGAGAGAGAGAGAGAGAGAGAATAATGATAATAGAAGAGCAGACAAATTCATACCAATTTGCAAGAGATCATCCGCAAGAGAGACAGGGAAATATCTTCTGGTCTGTAATCTGCAAGCTCCTTTTTCTCTGAGATGGCTTTGCCAAAACTAGAGGCAATTGTTGACGCAGAGAGGCCAATCTATAACAGTTAAAAATATATATATATATATATATATATATATATATAAGAAAATTTAGAAATTCATTACCATAAAGATTATCATCTCATGATATTCACTTATTATGATATACACACAAGGGTATAAAAGAATATCGTTTTGAACAATTTTACAGGAATAATGTAGCAATGACATAAACTTGGAGAGAAGCACATTAGCATAAAGAAATTTGAATCGACATTTAAACACACCTTAGACAAGAGTAATCCATACCACCATATATGTCCCCAACAAGCATGTCAATTGCACTATTATCTCCCTTTTGACTAAGCTCTAACAGAAATTTTATATATTTGATGCAACAAGTCTAGTGGGACTTGCCCACTCCTCAAAATAGACGGGAAAATCTTTTAAAAAAAATAGTTTTAAACAGTGCAAAGCAGTGCTTTTAAAGAATGCAATCGTAGGGCAATTTCAGACAGTATAAGTAAATAAAGTAGAAATAGTTTTTAATTTTTCATTATCTTGTTCACGGGAAAGTAATAAAAAATAATGACACACATATCAAGTCTTGAAGAAGATTACTTTTCCTTCTTTGGTCCAATCCAATAGAGAGATTAATGATTGTTTCATATTTCTAACATCTGCGGCATCTAATTCACACAATTTTAAGAACCAGCCTTGGGCTTTGTTCTCATAAGCACAACATGTTTAGTTCAAACTGATATATAGTTAAGAATAAAGAATATACCTTATTACAAAATATTCATGGGTAGTAATTGTAAATATTTTAGTTTATTAACTTCCCACAAATATAGATAATTCTTTATGCTTTAGCTAATTACGTAGAATTAGCCTTGTATAATGCCTTGATTGATTCTTGCTCTTTGTATTTATGTTGTACACTTTTTCATAGTATGATAATTCAAATCTTCTACAGACTACCATTCTTTTCTCTTACACACCATTTTTAAGATGGTATCAGAGCATTGACTTGAAATCTGACAGAATCAATGGCAAAAGAAAACCAAGAAGATAACCAGTTCCACAAATACCAATTTCCAAGCCTATAAATACTAACTCCACAATGGATCTTTCAAGCCCTTATGTTGTTCATCATTCAGATCAACCTGGATCTGTTCTTGTTCCAATAAAATTAAATGGAGCCAACTATCCATCATGGAGCAAAGCCATGATTCATGCGCTTATTGCCAAAAACAAGATTGGGTTTATCAATGGAACAATCCAGCCACCAAATGAAGAAGAAAAACCAATAGAATATGCATTGTGGAATCAGTGCAATAGCTTGATCTTGTCATGGTTCACCCATTCTGTCGAACCAGATCTGGCCAAAGGAGTAGTTCATGCACAAACGGCCCAACAAGTTTGGGAAGATTTTAAAGATCAATTTTCACAAAGGAATGCACCAGCGATTTATCAAATCCAGAAATCTTTAGCATCTTTTTCACAAGGGACCATGACAGCTTCTTCATATTTCACAAAAATCAAAAGCTTATGGGATGAGTTAGAGACATACCAATCAATCCCTACTTGTAATCAGATGAAGGAGCACCATGAGCAGAGAGAACAAGATCGATTAATTCAATTTCTCATGGGACTCAATGAGAGTTACAATAATGTCCGCGGTAATATTCTCATGATGGCGCCATTACCTAATGTTCGTCAAGCATATTCTCTTGAATTCAAGAAGAAACTCAACGACAAATGACAATTGATTCAACAAAAAATTTCTCCATTGCCGCAGCAATCCGTGGGAAAGCAAACAACGTCTCGAATAACAAAGACAAGTATTGCGATCATTGCAATAGAACAGGTCATACTATCGAAAGTTGCCGAACGTTAAAATTTCACTGCAAGTATTGCAATAAAAAAGGTCATACTGAGGATAGATGCAAATACAAAAATGGCACTTGGACTCTTAACAATGCAGGAAATCAAAATAATCGAGAGAAGCAACAACAACGTGGATCTCGAGGAAATGGCCACAATACTTTTGTAGCTGCTAATATTATAGAATCTTCTCAATTTGCACGTGAAGATTGTTTGCAAGATACTAGTGCTCATTCTCCTTTTTCAAAACCAGCACATCATCTTAGTGAGGAACAAATTCAACAAATTGCTCATGCTATATCCTTGATGAATCAAAAGCAAACATCTGGTAATAACAATTCTTATGTAAATTCTGCAGGTCAGTTTTCTTTACTAAATACTTCAATTAATTCTGTTTTCACAAAGCCTTGGATTTTGGATAGTGGAGCCACTGATCATATAATATCTGATTCTAAATCTCCTCTTTACCTAATGTCAATCTACCCACCGGCTCTTCCTCATCAATCACAGCTACAGGAACAGTACCATTTAGCCCAGACATAATATTAGATGATGTTTTGTGTGTTCCTTCATTCAATTTAAATTTGATGTCTGTTAGTAAACTCACATCCACACTTAACTGTTGCGTGATCTTGTTTCCAAAATTCTTGTGTCTTACAGGACTTGACTATGGGGAAGACGATTGGCTCGGGTAAACAACATCATGGTCTTTACTACATGTCACCATTGCCAAGAATACCAACATCTCATCATGTTTCTCAATCAATGAATCTATGGCACATGCGCCTTGGACACCCTTCACCGGCTCGTTAAAATTGGTTTCTTCATTATTACCTTTTCATGACAATATTTCTTTTGACAAGAATTGCACTATTTGTCCGTTGGCTAAACAAACAAGATTTCCTTTTCCTTTGAGTTCAATAACTACTCATGCTCCTTTTGATTTATTACATTGTGATATTTGGGGACCGCATAAAATTCCCACACATTCTGGTGCCCGTTTTTTTCTCACCATTGTTGATGATTTTACAAGATGCACATGGTTATTTCTTATGCAGCATAAGTCTGAGACTCAAACTATTTTGAAATCTTTCATTAATTTTGCATATACACAATTTCAAGCTAATATTAAGGCCGTTAGAGTTGACAATGGCTCTGAATTTATTTCTATGAAAAATTTCTTTGAACTTCATGGAATTGAACACCAACGCACTTGTGTTTTCACCCCACAACAAAATGGGGTTGTTGAACGAAAACATCGTCATATTCTTGTTGTTGCTCGTGCACTTCTTTTTCAATCTCATTTACCACTCACTTTTTGGGGTGAATGTGTTTCTACCGCTGTGTACCTAATCAATCGATTACCATCACCATTATTAACAAATAAATCTCCTTTTGAGTTGTTATATAACCGCCCACCATCACTTAATCATTTACGAGTTTTTGGTTGTTTAACTTATGCAACTGTCGTTCATCCAACTCAAAAATTTGATCCTAGAGCAAAGTCTTGTATTTTTGTTGGATATCCTATTGGTCAAAAGGGATACAAACTTTATGACATGGAAACTAAAAAATTCTTTGTTAGTCGTGATGTCAAGTTTCATGAAACATCTTTTCCATTCTTTAATATTCATGATTCATCCAGTCAAGAGCAAATTTTACCCACCATCCCATTAAATATCCCGGACCCTATATTTTCTACCCAAAACCCTCCCATTACCACTCCAATTATTGAGACAGAACAAAATGAGCCCCATGAACCTGAACAAATAACACATGCTCCCACCACATCTGAGGCACCTCCTCCAACAATAACAATCACACCTTCCCTACCATCACCTCCAATAGAACAAAATAGTATGCTTAGGATGTCCTCTGATCCTTCAACCATCACTGACCGTCCAGTAAGACATTCTACCCGTCCAAGACACCATCCGACATGGCATAAAGACTACGTGTTGTCACCTCAAGCCAATCAATCTTCCCATAGCTCAAGTAAGACATCCACCACTCGGTATCCACTTTCAAATTTTATTTCTTATTCTCGTTTTAGTTCACAACATCGTATATTTTTAGCTAACATTACAGGACACAGTGAACCCAAGAATTATTCGGAAGCCATCCTTGATCCAAAATGGAAAGAGGCGATGGATATTGAACTAAATGCTTTACAACAAAACAATACATGGAATTTAGTCCCGCTTAGCAATGGGAAAAAGCCCATCGGATGCAAATGGGTTTACAAAATCAAGTACAAAGCTGACGGGACCATCGAACGCTACAAAGCTCGCCTTGTTGCCAAAGGATACAACCAAATTGAAGGTATTGACTATCAAGAAACATCCTCTCCTACAGCCAAACTAACTACACTTCGTTGCATCCTTACCATTAGTGCAGCTAAAAATTGGTTCACACACCAGTTAGATGTCCAAAATGCCTTTCTTCATGGAGACTTACATGAGACCGTCTATATGGAACCTCCACAAGGTCTACAACGACAAGGGGGGAATGTTGTTTGTCGTCTTAATAAGTCCCTTTATGGCCTCAAGCAGGCATCTCGAAATTGGTTCTCTACATTCTCAAATACCATTCAACGAGCAGGATACCAACAATCAAAGGCTGACTACTCACTATTCACAAAAGCTCAAGGTACGTCACTCACAATTGTTCTCATATATGTTGATGACATTCTTGTGACAGGTAATGATCTTCAAGAAATTAAAAGGCTCAAAGCATTTCTTCTAGAGCACTTTCGAATCAAAGATCTGGGAAACTTGAAATATTTTTTGGGAATTGAATTTTCACTTTCCAAGAAGGGTATATTTATGTCTCAAAGAAAATACGACTTAGATATCCTACAAGATGTTGGACTTACAGGTGCTCGCCCAGAAAAATTTCCAATGGAACAGAATTCAAAGCTTACTCCCTCTGACGGTGTAATACTGAATGAACCTACAAAGTATAGAAGATTAATTGGTAGACTGATTTATCTCACAGTAATCCGGCCAGATATAGTCTATTCAGTTCGAGTTTTGAGTCAATTCATGCAAGAGCCTCGAAAACCACATTGGGATGCAGCCATAAGAATCCTTAAATATATTAAAGGGACTCCTGGACAAGGTATATTATTTTCATCTACCAACAACCTCACTTTAAAGGCCTTTTGCGATTCAGATTGGGCAGGTTGTAGTACTACAAGACGATCAGTTTCAGGATATTGTATCTTTCTTGGTAATTCACTTATTTCATGGAAGTCTAAGAAACAAGGAAACGTCTCCAGATCATCCGCAGAAAAGCTGAGTATCGAGCTATGGCAAATACTTGCTTGGAACTAAGTTGGTTGCGTTACATTTTACAAGATTTAAGACTTCCACAGGTGACTCCCACATCATTATTTTGCGATAATCAAGCCGCTTTACATATTGCAGCTAACCCTGTCTTCCATGAGCGTACAAAGCACATTGAAATAGATTGTCACATAGTGAGAGAAAGATTACAAGCTGGAATGATCAAACCTGACTATGTACCAACACACTTTCAACTAGCAGATATTTTCACAAAAGCCTTAGGAAAAGATCAGTTCGTAACTTTACGAAACAAGTTGGGACTTCAAGATATTCACTCTCCAACTTGAGGAGGAGTATTACAAAATATTCATGGGTAGTAATTGTAAATATTTTAGTTTATTAACTTCCCACAAATATAGATAATTCTTTATGCTTTAGCTAATTACGTAGAATTAGCCTTGTATAATGCCTTGATTGATTCTTGCTCTTTGTATTTATGTTGTACACTTTTTCATAGTATGATAATTCAAATCTTCTACAGACTACCATTCTTTTCTCTTACACACCATTTTTAAGATTAATTATGGCATTTTCATTTGCTGGGACATCTGAATGCCAGTGACATAAATCCCTGCCTATGTTATCAGGCAGTACTAGGAAACAGGAAATTCAGTTTATTAATTAAAAGTCATGAATGAACTAAAAGCATGATAACAATATATATATATATACCACCACGATGTAGCTGCTTGGAATAGATGAAGTCTAAACACTCATTTATCTTGCTTGTCTCAAACTTCACGAAATGAAGCCTCCCACCAAGAATTGGATAACTTCTTCTGTTACCATTTGAAATCCCCAGCCTCTCCTTCATGCTCCTCTTCCTCTTATCATCAACTGATTGATCCTCATGTCTTGAAAAGTATACCAATTTGATGAGAGATCCTGTACAATTCAAGAATAAATAGCTGAGCTGAAAGACATAGTCCAACCAGGGGCAGAGCCCCTCATTTTATAAAAAATGATATTTTTGTTAATGTAAAATTGAATTTTATTTTATTTTTCCTAATTTCCCCCTCCCCCTCCCCCTTTTATTACTTAAAAAATATCTTTATAAAATTTTGAGCCATCGACTTATTAGAAAAACAAACATTGTATAAACCTAACATGTCTTACTTAAAGCATAAATGCCAACATGTTTCTAGAACTCATTTATTCACTCTACACCTTAAGTACAAGTTCAACACTTGGTTCAATGATGATTAGCCAAAACAAGACATATGTTGAGTGTGAGATACGTAAATGAAGGCAATGTGAAAATGGTTAAAAAAGAAGGGAACTAAACAACAAAACAAGAAAGGGAATAATCTTTTTTTATTTAAATTAAAAAAAAAAACCACATTCTCAATTTCTGAGTCACCCCTACGCTATATTGGATTTTCAATATCTACACCATCTATAATATAACCAGTTCCTCTAGCCGATGCATCGATAATTATTCATGGAAGAGGTTGTGATTAATATGATTCATTCATTCTCCACGATTCTAACTGTTGTGCTAGCACATTTTTACAACAATCGGCTCAATTTTGATTGAGAACTAATTTCACCTTTTTAAAAAACAACAAAAACCAAAAGACTTAAAAAAAATAATAAGGATTCCTATACTTGAAAAATGAACAAAAAGTACAATATTATACATTTCACTTTACAAAAAGTAAATACACAATACATAAATTCCTCAAAATAATCCTGGAAAAGAGGGGGGGGAGGGGGGAATTTGGCCCAAAGTTTTACATATATTCTCTCTTTTTCCAATAATTTTCAGATCATCTGATTTTTTTTTTATTTCACCATAAATTTAAATTACTCATATATGAAGGAAAGAAGAAGAAAAAATTATCCCTCACTTAAAACCCCAAATTTTGTTTAAGTGATGTGAAAGTATTGAAACTCATATCTCTCACATGAAACCAAGAAAGAGAAGAAAAAATGAGAATCATCTCGAGCCAAGATTTCATCTCATTCCTCTATCTTGGTCCAAAATTCCATCTATCTGATAAGTGATATCTCGATCATATCATGGTTCAAAATTCTAGTTTTTTTTTTTCGTGAATAGAGCACTTAAATCTATATGATAAAACATTTTAATTAAACATTTATATTTATATATTTTTTTTAACAAAAGCGAAAAATGAATTGAATGTTTGATGTAGATGTGAATCCCTTCAAACTATATGATTGAAAACTTTGTAGATGTGAATCTCCTTGATAGGAAATTAAGAGGTTGTTTAGACAAATTTCTCAAGTAACATTCATGTCTTTGCCCAATCCGTAAAAATTATACATACGTTATCCTTTTTATGAGGTTTTTCAAAAAAATACCATCTTATGAATCGATATAAAATTGTTACTTTTTGAAAATTTGTAAAATCATTTATTTCTTTAACGACTATGTTGAGGATTGAACCTATAATTTCAGGTTCCCTACCGACGCCCTATCCATTAGGCCACATAGTATTTTTTTTACATCAAATTGAGGAGTCGAGACTCGGACCTTCGAATCTTATGGAAAAGAATCGTCTTATCCACTATGCCACATAGTCTTTTACAACTATAGTACAGTAATTAGATATTGCTCTCTAAGTTTTTTTTTTTCTAAATTACCTAGCATGCACCTAACTTAAAAAAATAATTAATAGGATAATAAATAACTTCCATATTCACTCAATACTACAACAGCCTATTGACATGAAACATTTTCCAGTAGGAGAATTATAATTTTTGATGAAATATCAAAACTTATATTATAATCTAGGCTAATATATGAATAATTTTAACTAAATTTATTATATATAAATTCTGTTTTTCTATTTTCGTTAGTAAAATAAAAAAAAAAATTTGAATCGTTCTTTAATTGCAGATACGTTGAAGATGAAACTATAGAGACGTGATAGAATTCACGATCAATTCTAAATGACCATTATTTTAAACGAAACACTATGTTGGCTTGAAACTTTTTTTTTTTTAATTTTATGGATATTAGGGTATATAGCAAGATTTATTATTCACCATATCTATTGATTATTTACGGCTGTACTGAAATATACACTTTATAAATCAAATCATTTTAAAAATAGAAACTTTTCTAAAATACTCTCTTTTAAAAAAATTCTTATTAATTTCCTGAGGTTGAAATCCAATTCCAGAATTTAAATTTTATATTTTTCATTTGCAATGTTGCTTAATTTTGTAAATAAACAAAATATATCAACATAATGTCGCAACAAATCCGCTTAAAGTAAATATTAATAGCTCTCTGTAGAAAATAATTAAAGAAAAATTCATAGGATCCACAAGTTAATTCATTAACTTAAAAATAAGAAGCCAGCCCGCCAAAAACTATAAAACATAAGCCACAAAAAGGAAAATGAAGAGTTATGGCCTTGATCAAGATTGCACTGTTTATGAAGGCCCGTCTTGGTGAGCTGATCCTGATCATTTTGGAGAGGGAAAAAAAGGGGTGAAAATTCTACCAAAGCTCAATAATAAGAACAATTCAATGTTTTGATAAGAGTAATAATTTTTTCTTTTAACATATGGAATAGGAGTATGCAAAACAAAACAAAACATGGTTAAAAAAAACAATAGAGAATTAATATCGAGATTCAAAAAACAAAGCAAAGCATTTCTCATGTTGAATATGAAGAGGTATTAGTGTATCAGCTGTTCTAGATCAGAGGTAGCACTATAATTAGTACAAATACAGAAAGGCACATTTAGTTGGGTCTCATTGGCATAATTTTGAACTACGGGATGTAATTAATCATTTTTTAATTACATGGAATGTTCATACATTTTAGCAAAAACTACTAGCGTCTTATTTGTAGTTTATCCAATTTTGTTTTAGGATCGGTTTTTGTATTTAATATCATCAAGTAAATACATTAACCATATATATATATATATATATATATATACTATAAACAAAAGAAGCACCTGATTAGTATAGGTTTGCGGTAGGTTTCGGCCTAAAACGATGCACCTCGACCACGTCATCAGATACACTAACTTCAGTTTGATAAGTAATGGGTGATTGATCATCAGGAACCCCAACAACTTTAGCATGGAAAGTTAGGAAATATGTAATATAATGATGATGCTTAATTTTTTGTGAGTACATTTGCAAAGGCTGAAAAAATTCGAGCTGCACGACTGGTCCCTTCTCCTACCAAATAAAATTAATGGCAACACATTAGAAAATAAATTTGGAATTAGTAATCAAATATAGAGAAGGGTGGTGAGATACCTGTTTTTCTTCCGACTGGTCCCTTCTCTGTTTTCTCTTCTTCTGCCTGTAATAACTTTCCAGAGCACATTCTCCAAGCTTGGTAGCAAGTTGTGTATTTTCAGCATCTAGTTTCATAGGTTTGATCAAGCATTCATGAATGTCGACAGGGCAATGATTAATTCCGTATCCCTGGAATTGAATTGAATTAGAGTGAAATTAAGTTCAATATTTTTTCTTAAAAACACAGAGATTAACATAAGAATTCTGACCTGGCTTTGAAGAGTTTCTAGGGTGTAGGGTAGAAAATCCGGAACACGACTATGTGATTGAATTTCGGCAGGGAGTTCAGTAGTAATCTCTGAGGGAAAAGAAAATCAATTGTAATACAAATACAACGAGAAATTTAGCTACTATTAATTAAGTTACGTGTCCGAACATTACCTGTAAGTTTCGGCCTAAAAATTTTAACTTGAGGTGGCGTTTTAAATAAATCAAAAACTTCAGTCTGATAAGTGCGTGATTGATCATCAGGAGCATCAACGTCTTTAGCCTCAAAAGTTATGTAATAAGTTAAGCCACCATAAAGCTGGATGTTACATTTCAAAGGCTTCACAAATGCTAGCTTAATTCCTCCTTCAGGCTACATATAACAAAATAATGATGATGATCAAAACAATATTAAACAATCGAGTAATTTAACTAAGTGCCCGTGTGAGATAACTTTTGAAAGTGTTCATTAAAAAACACTTTTACACACTTTTTAAAAGTTATCCCAAACGAGCATTAAACCAACCTGTTTTTTATTATAATCATCCACAGCAAATTTCCCAAACTTAATAGCAACATCAGAATAAATATCAAGGTCGAATGGTATGATCTGTTCGTCTTCTAAGGGTTTATTGTCCATATCAATGTCGAAACCCTATATATATATATATATATATATATATATATAAAACTATCAAAGTCAAAGATTAGAATTAAAAATCAATTGAATATAAAATTAAAAGGGAAAAACAAACATACATCAGTTTTACGAACTTGCGTACAGTAGCGATCATCTAATTGATTTATAAATGCATCATCTTCATACTCTGAAAAAGTCATTGAATCTGACTCTGAATCTGAAGCCAAAACTAAGGTCTTTGGATCTGGCATTATCTTTTTCTTTCGCTTTCTTGATAGACGTCTTTCTGTTTCAGATTTCTTCGCAACATCAGTAAAAACATCCCAATTTTCTCTTTCAGATTTCATCTCCATCGTCTTAGGATTTGGATTTGGATTTCAGCGTGAGAGAGTAAACCCTAGAAAGAAACAAGTAGAAAAACTTCTATTCGAGCTAGGCCAATTACTCGCTCCTATAACATATTTGGGCCTTTATCTATTTTAAAAACCATAGCCATAGATTACCATAAATACGGTTTAATTAAGTTAGTTATTTTCAAAACTACCCTAATAAAAAAGTTAGTTTTTTTATACCTTTAATGGGTAGTTTTTACATACTTAGTTATAATATCTCGTCAATCAATTGTATCCACTTATTAATTTTAGGGTAGTTTTGAAAAGTCTAATGGCATAAGATAGTTTTGGTAACTTAAATTATAAAAGGGGTACGTTAATGCTTTTTTACCTCATTGAACTATTAATATATCAATGATAGTTTATTAGTCGACTAGTACTAATATACTATTATATATCACTGATATACTATTAATTATTTACTGATATACTAATAGATTGACTGATATACTCGACTTTTGAAATTATAACATTTTTGTAAATATTTTTTTTTCCTAATATTTTTGTAAATATTTTACTCAATTATAACATTCATGTAAATTTCCCTTTTTTTAAAGGACTATCACAATTGAAAGTTATTAAAGGTTACATTTAATTCTCTCTTTTTTTTTTCAATTTTTTGCCCTAAATTTACAAGTTCTACATGTTACGGTTTTTTGTTTTTTTTAAATTGGGCCTCTTTGTTTATATTATACGGTTATATTCATTTGTTTTATGTTCTAATTCTATATTCATTAATGTTTTCTTAATTAGAATGTTGGGCACTTTTGTTTTATGTTCTAGGTTTCACCTTCAATATTGGATTTGGATTTGGCGATTGAACTTTGGATAAAATGTGAGTATTTTTTTTTCTCCTTTAGAAAATAAAATTATTATTATTGTTTATGGTACTAACTAATACATATGTTTTATTTTAAAATGCGATGTTCAAATTCTCCGGCGTTTTTTTGGCCATTTACGGTGAGTTTCGTCTTTTTTATTCTTATGTTACTTAGATATTTTTGGCTTCTCATTAAAAATACGTTTTCATGTTTGTATTAAGTGTTAGACATTACTTTATCTGTCTCTTTGCACTTTTCATATACATTTTAAGGCTATTTTCTTGCACCTTAAACTTGGATATTAGAGTTTAAGCTATGATCTAAGTTATCATGGTTTAGACTAGCTTACACATTTTTTTTACAAATGAAGATTCGTAAGCTCAAAAATGGGTAGAGTGCTCAAAATTCAATTGAGAGGTTGGTGGTTCGAGTTCATCTAAGTCTATTAATACAAAGTAAATAAGTTTAATGTTTAAAAAAAAAATGGGGCATTACCTGCGAATTTCGCTGGCAATTCTCAACAGTGTTTTTACGGCGAATATGGCCGGTGACAAATTATTGTTGGCATAGCCTTTACCAATAATTTTCTCTCTTTTTTTTTTTTAGGTTTTTTTTAATATTTAATTAACCTTTTTCAAATGTGGGCCCGATAAAACATTTAATCAATATTTTAAAACCCAAATTGTTAACGTGTGATTTATATTAAAATTCTCTTTTACAAAGTAAGCTTATTTTCACCAATAATAAGAAAGATTATATCTCAATTAATTTCTAATCATAAAATATACTTCAATAAATTATAGCAATGAAGATGTAAAGCAATATTGAATTCTAATGATTAATATTGAATACCACAATAAATATTTACCAATGATTATAGTATTTAATGATCCAAATTTATATCACAATAAATATCAATCAATCAACCCCATAAATGCAAAACAATTAATATGTGCTAGAAATTAAAGAAAAGTTTTGAGAAATGGACACCAAAAATTGTAGTAGTCAGGGCAAAACCCAGCCTGAAGGTGAACCACTCCACGAACTCCTCTTAAGAATTTATTACATTTTTTATGAGGCAGTATAACTCAGTCCTTTTACGTGTCAAGATCATGAAAAACTATTTTACATGAAATCGTAGTCAAACTCATTCACGTTTTTTTAGGATCAAGAACAAATTTCAAGTGTGAATTATAGATTTTTTCCACACAAATTACACCTCTCATTAAAAGTTGATGTGAAAGTTTAACTCATAATATTACGAGGCTCTCAAATATCATTTTTCTTTTTAAATGGCAAAAATTTACTCATGTAAAATCACCCAAAAAATGTAAATATTGACTTTGAAAAACTTGACGATGAAGGATCAACATGATATTTTTCTTGTATAACTTTTTTCAAAGACTATGTTTGGTACTAATGTATATTTTTAAAAACTAATTTACCATCCACTTCAATGTATATGTATAATTAAAGTTTAAAATTCAAATAATTGAACTGGATCATGTGGTTTATTTGATCAATGTCTAATTGAAAAAATAGTTTATAACGTAACATAACTTTTATGTACATGGTTTCTAATAAGGAATAAAAATTACTATAGCTATTTGGGGGCGAGTTTTTAATCAAATGTTAATGTCTTGAAAAAGTAAATTATCTAGCCACGTTTTATTATTCAAACTTTTAATATACTAAAACTGATCTAAAACTCATATCTAGAGTTTTTAAACCCAAATCTTAGTTTTAAAACCATGAATCATGAGTTCTAAGAAGAATTGATTTGAAAAAAAAACATAGTAGAAACATAGGAAGAGATGAAGAAATCGTTGATGGAGAAAAAACGCCTAAGATCTTGGGAGAGATGAAGACGATGAGTCTTAGAGAAAGGCTAAGAATTGAGAGAGAATGATAAAGATATGAGATGATATTAGATTTTTAATATTAAAAAATAAAATAATTATATTTCGGTTCAGTTCGGTTCGGTTTACACGATTATGTAAATCTTCAAACCCAAAAAAATTATTATTTATATCAATAAACTGAGAAAACCGAAAAGAGTGAAGAAACTCGACTAAATCGGTCGGTTCGGTCCAGTTCGTTTTTCCAGTTTTTTTTACATCCCTCTACTAAGTGTGACTTTTAAGAGTTCTTCTCATTTTCTCCTCCTTTTCCTTTGTTTACAAATGAAATTATCTTTTGTTAGAAAAAATAGTTTACTATCATCAACATATTAGATATCATTGAAATTGTAGACCCATTTATTTAATTGAACATTTCGAAGTCTAAAAGTAACGTTCTTTTTCTGGGATTAAGAACCCATACACATTTGTTTTCTAGGATGAAGAATGAATCTCAAGAGTAAATTATAGTTTTTCCACATAAATTACTATCTTTCACTAAAAGCTGATATTAAAATTTAGCTCACAATATTACAAAGATCTTAAATAGCAAAAATGTAATCATTTAAAATCACCGAATATAATGTAATTATTGGCTTAGAATTTGAAGAACTTAACGATGAAGGATTAAAATGTTATTTTTTTCCTTGGATACCTTTTTTCCAAAGACTGTATATGGTCTACTAATGTAGATTTTTTAAAACTAATTTATGATCCACTCCAATGGTTAAAATACATATTATTATAGTTCAAAATTCAAATAATTGAAGTGAATCATGTGGTTTATTTACATAATCAACGTCTAGAGTCCGTTTAAGATAGTTTTTTAAGTGTTTTTAATGATAACTAAAAGGGTTAATTTCATATTAAACCATAATAAAAAGGTATAATAGCATTAATACTTATATGTTTTATAAATTAGCAAACTTACCCATTTTAACTCCACGCGCCGTTTAAGGAAACAATGAAAAGACATTTTCTGCCCTCTATTTATTATGGTCTACAACATTTAAGGAAAGTAAAATGTATATAAAACAGAAACGCAATAGCTAATTAATCAAGGGCATGATGATAATTGTTCAAAACGAAAAACATGGGATCACCGCCATTTATGGTGTTTTTTTTGGGCAAAATTGATATTAAAAAAACACAATCGTTATTAGTGAATAAATGTGAATTAATGTGGATATTCTTGATAATATTTCTAACTAAAAACACTTTTTTTATTCCAAACCACTTTTAAACTCTATCCCAAACGGACGTTAATTGAAAAAAAATAGTTTATTCCTTTTTGTTTAGTCATTTTATGTCTTGTACATTATATAAATACACTCTATATATGAATAGTATAAAGCCACTCGTTACTACTATACAATATTTCAAGTACACTTATATATAAATATGAAAAACATTCGTATAATATATTTCAACACTTTTTTCTTACTATAATTAAATGTATTAATTTAAACTTATTTGTACCGTTTATATGTACGGACTTTACAATTTTATATGTACACACTTTTACAACCTCATATGAGTTTTAATAAATTTTTAAATTTAGTTAGATTATATGGTTTTGAATATTTCGTTATTAGTGAAAATTATTTAATAAACAGTTGAAATTATATTTCTGAAAATTTAAAAACTTTAAATTTTTAATAAAAAATATAATTTTTAAAAATACTCCTAATATCATTTTTTTTAATAAAAAAGGCTACTTACATACGGAAGCTCAAATTATATATATATATATATATATATATATATATATATATATATATATCTAACACTACAAAAAAACTGCCAATTTGCGACCAGGAAATTGCGACCAAATGGTCGTTTTTCACCTAAAATGCGACCAAAATGCGACCAACTGAGTGGTTGCTAAAAAGCTGGTCGGTTTTGAATTTGTGCGACTGTATGGTCACAAAAATTCGACCATCCTGGTGCTAAAAAATTTGGTCAAAAAAAGTCAAACTTTTTAAAATGCGACCAAATGGTCGCGATTAAAAGGGACCATATGGTCGCATTTTATCTTCAATAAAGTGACCATTTGGTCACATAAAAAGTGACCAAATGGTCGTAATTTTTGTGACCAAATGGTCACTTATTGGCTCGATTAAAATCGACCGGATGGTCGCTAAAAAGCGACCATCCGGTCGTAATTTATGTGAAAGATAAGTGACCACTTGGTCACATAAAAAAGTGACCAAATGGTCGCATTTTATGCGACCAAATGGTCACTTTTAGTCTCAGTTAAAATGCGACCAGATGGTCGCTTAAAAGTGACCATCTGGTCGCATTTAAGAATTTTTTTTTTAAATTTAATTTTCAATAATTATTAATTAATTATTAATTACTAATTATTTATTTAATTAATATTAAAATTTCATAAAAAAAAAAAATTGGAATTCAAATAAAAAATATATATATCAAATATTAAAAAAACGTTTTATACAATCGAAAGAATCCTAGAACTATCGCGGAGGCGGGGTGGGGGAGGGGCGTCGATGTAGGCGGCCGCCTCCTTGAGATCCAAGTACGCGGCCAAAGCGGATGCGACCGGGCGCCAACTCGTGCCCTGTATGTCGGCGTCGACTCGTGCCTTGTATGTCGACCTCAATAGTAGCGACTCGAGCAACGAAGTCCTCACGCATAGCCTCCATGTCCGCAGGCACTGGCCGCTGCTCACCCTGGAGAAGGCCGGGAGCTAGTGCTCGCTCTCGCTCCGCCGAGGCCGGGCACATCCGCATAAAGGCGTCGCCCGTCTGAGCCGAGCCTGGAACCGACCCATCAGGCCGAACCCCTCCAGTGGCCTCCAAGAACGCCTCTATACGGTCCTCCTTGAGTCGGGTTGCGAGTCCTGGTGTGGGCAAACCCGAGTCAAGGACTCCGTGAAACGTTCCTAAACATTTAAAATTCAGAAAATAAAATGGTTAATATATAATGTATGAAAAATTTTAAAGAAAAAATAATAATTGAAAAAAATATTAAATACCTGAACTTCTTTTCGCCTTATCGTCGATTAACGCCCCGTCCTTCTTCGTGTGAAGAACTCGGGCAACTCATCGGGCAGGACGGGGCGCCGTGCTTCGCTTCCTAAAAAATCAAAGAGTGAACAATAAAACATAATAAATTAATAAGTAATTGAAAAAAAACGAGAAAAAAGAAAACGAGAAACGAACGAGGAAAAAAAAAGCATACCA
Organism: Gynostemma pentaphyllum; assembly: GCA_028015215.1. Classification (NCBI taxonomy): domain Eukaryota; kingdom Viridiplantae; phylum Streptophyta; class Magnoliopsida; order Cucurbitales; family Cucurbitaceae; genus Gynostemma; species Gynostemma pentaphyllum. Next base: position 47,190,453 of record CM051346.1, on the reverse strand, counting down.
ATCGACGATGGTGCTCGTCGTGGGTCCGCGCCCGTTGTGTGTTTTACTAGATTCTTCGCGCGGTTGGCCTTATTCCTGCTTGACCTTGCCTTGCCCTGAGGAGTGATCAAGCTCGCGAGCCGCGCGTGGTCCTCCGGGCTCATCCACACTGGGCGGTTTCGTCGCTTGCCTTCTCGCGCGCCGGAACATGAGGTCCTTGAATCGATCCCAGGACGTGATTGTCCCATAGGGGGAACAATCTACCGTCGGTGATATCGGGATCGATAACCGGAAACTTGCCCTGAAAAAATTGAAATAAAAAATTATTCCGAGAATAAATTTATTTCTATAAATTTCAAAATTAATTAATTATGAAAATAAATTATGTTTTTACCTTCCAATCATCGTACATCCAAAGCGTTTCTCCGTCGTCGGAATCTTCGTCCAGGGAAGGTCACCTGGGTAGAGGCATGCTCTGGAGGACCTCTGAAACCGTTTTGAAACGGGCGGTATCGTAACGACTCTGCAAAATCACAAAAAATTATTGTGCTATATATTAGAAACTATTAGTTAAACAGAATAAAAAACTTTTTGAAAAATAGTAAACAAAATTACTTACGTATCCCCTTCAATCGGAAGGGGGAGTCTGCGCCCGAGACGGTGCGTGCATGAAGTCGGAGAGCCAGTGGATCCGACCCCGATGCGCACCAGGCCGACCGGACGCATACCCTGATGCTAAGCCCGGAGGCATGGCAAAGGAGTCCTGCGCCAGCCGTGGTGTCGCAGACTCGGTCTCAGGGACTCCATCATCGAGCGTGGCAGCAAGTCCCGTCTCGTAACTGAAGAGGATGTCCAACTCCTCCGTAGTCAAGTCCGCATCAGGGGCAACGCCGGTAGGCGTCTGCGGAGACCCCTCGTCACCCGCGTCGTCAGGCTCGTCGACCTGGGGAGGACGCCGTCGCCCGTCATAATCCTACAACCAAAATAAACTAATTTAATACTAATTACGTAAGTAAAATATTGATTAGTTTATTTAATTAAGTAAATAATTTAAAATAAACTAATCAAATTAATTTGAATAAAAGTAAATTAAAATTAGATTAATTGAACTAAAAGTAATTCAATTAAACTTAAGATTAATTAAGTAAAACTAAAATAAACTAATCATTTAATTTGAAATAAAGTAAAGTAAAATTAGATTAATTGAACTAAAATTAATTGAATTAAACTAAAATTCAATTAATTTTAGTTTCAATTAATCTAATTTTACTTTACTTTAATTCCAATTAATTGATTAGTTAATTTTAGTTTTAATTAATTAATCTTATGTTTAATTGAATTAATTTTAGTTCAATTAATCTAATTTATATTTACTTTAATTCAAATTAATTGATTAGTTATAACTAATCAATTCAATTAAACTTAATTAATTCAATTAAACTAAAATTAATTCAATTAAACTTAAGATTAATTAATTAAAACTAAAATTAATTAATTTTAGTTTTAATTAATTAATCTTAAGTTTAATTGAATTAATTTTAGTTCAATTAACCTAATTGTACTTTACTTTAATCAAATGTAACTAAAATTAAGTAATTAAACAATTTTTATTTAATAATTAAACTAAAATTAATTAATTAAATTAGTGTAACTCATTAATTTAAACTACTTAAGTATAATTGAAGTTAAACTATTTGAATGAATTACCCTACTTTAAAGTAATCTAAATTACATTAATTAAACTAAAATTAAGTAAAACTAAAATAAACTAATCATTTAGTTTGAAATAAAGTAAAGTAAAATTAGATTAATTGAACTAAAATTAATTGAATTAAACTAAAATTCAATTAATCTTAGTTTCAATTAATCTAATTTTAATTTACTTTAATTCAAAGTAATTGATTAGTTAATTTTAGTTTTAATTAATTAATCTTAAGTTTAATTGAATTAATTTTAGTTCAATTAAGCTAATTTATATTTACTTTAATTCCAAGTAATTGATTAGTTAATTTTAGTTTTAATTAATTAATCTTAAGTTTAATTGAATTAATTTTAGTTCAATTAACCTAATTTATATTTACTTTAATTCCAAGTAATTGATTAGTTAATTTTAGTTTTAATTAATTAATCTTAAGTTTAATTGAATTAATTAATCTTAAGTTTAATTGAATTAATTTTAGTTCAATTAACCTAATTATACTTTACTTTAATCAAATGTAACTAAAATTAAGTAATTAAACAATTTTTATTTAATAATTAAACTAAACTATTTGAATTAATTACCCTACTTTAAATTAATTGATTTAATTAAAGTAATCTAAATTACATTAATTAAACTAAAATTAACTAATCAATTCTAGTTTAATTATAAATTAATTTAGTTTAATTTTATTAAATTAAAGTAAACTATCTTAAATAAACTAAATAAGTAATTAAACTAAATTAGATTAAGTAATTAAATTAATTACTATTTAAATTGAATTAAAGTAAACTAAGTTAGATTAATTAAACCATTAGATTAATTAAACTAAAATTACTTAAAGTAATAAAATTAAAGTAAACTAATTAATTAGTTAATGTAAACTAAACTAATTAAATTAAACTACATAAACTAAAACTCAACTAATTAAAGTAAACTATCTTAAAAACTAAAACTAAGTAAACTCTAAATTCATAAACTAAACTTTAATTTGTTACTAAAACTAACCTCGTGTAATCGAAACCCGGGATTGGTGGTTGAGGATTTTCGGTTTAGAGGAAGAATGGGAACGGGAACGGGAAGAAATAACGGGGAACGGATAAAGGAAAGAGAGAAACGAACAAAAAGAGAGGAAGAAAAAGAGAGAGGCAGCCAAGAGGAGAAAAGAAGAAAAGAAGAGAAAGCAGAAACGGGAAAAGGGAAAAAGAAACGGGGGAAAGGAAAGGGAATGAAATTTAAATCATATTTTGCGACCATTGGTCGCAAATATGTAATTATGACAGGAAATGAACAGTCACGCGTGCTGGGGAAATTGCGACCATATGGTCGCATTTACAAATACAAATGCTACCATTTGGTCGCATTTATAGAAAAAGCGACCAAATGGTTGCCTAGTTGCCATTACCAAGACCAGCTGTCTTGTCACGCGTCCCGTCAACAATTGCGACCATATGGTCGCAATTATGAGATTCACCGCCAAATATTGCGACCATATGGTCGCATTACTTGAATTCACCGCCATAAATTTCATGAAAATTTAAAGTTACCGCCCATAATTGCGACCATATGGTCGCAAGTCCAATTGTATTTTTTAAAAAATATTATTATACTTTTGCACAAATGCGACCATTTGGTCGCTTTTCTCCCAAAACCCTAAACCCTAAACAACCCTAAACCCTAAACAACCCTAAACCCTAAATCCTCAAATGCGACCAAATGGTCGCATTTCCCTTCTAAATTACTACCATATGGTCACATTTTTTGTAAAATTGCGACCAACTGGTCGCAAATATTAATATTTATATACTTTTTTTATATATTGGGTTACTTTCTGATATTTACATATGACGGGAACTCTTGTTTCCATGTTGTTATATTCATTGATATGTTTCTTCATGATTGTCGAGATACATTTTTGTAATTCTTGATTTGGAACTATTTGATTCTAATTAAGAGTTTTTTTTAATACAATATAGATAATTTTATTCTTGTTTTTCAAGATAGAAAGTGCTAGAAGGGAACCAAATAGACTATTGAAGATGTACATATTTATATATAATTAATTTGCATCCACATATTCATTGGAAGCAATTCCAACTGCAGAATTCGATATAAACATGTCAAAGTTGAAATCAAGAGGAATCTTTCTTATAATAAAAAAAAAAAGTTAATTTCATTTTCATCGTATTTCGTCATCTTTTGATTTTAAGTTTGGTCTATTGCTTTATTCATAATTGTAAATGCTTTACTTGAACAAAAAAGAGTCACACGACTATATTCAACTAGAGGTTTTAAGGAAAATATAATTATTCTCTTTACAATATTATTGTTCTCTCTTTGTATGGAAATTCAGATATTTTCAAGACGAGGTTAAATATTATTATTTACTCTACACAAATTTTAGAACAATCTAAAGGCGTGTAGAGATAGCTTATGATCTTGAAGAGTTTTTATATTAATTGAAAGTGAATAATTTTTATTTAATTGACATTATTATTATTGTTAAGAAATGTAATCAATAAAATTAACCACATCTTGAAATTTTGGAATTATTGGTAATTTTTTCAATCATCTATTCTTATTTTTATTTTTTCTTTTCTAAAAGCTTATAATGTAATTTTATTTTATGAACAAATAAAATAAGACAAAAAATTCCACGTGCATCTCGCACGTGTTAAAAAATAGTTATTTATAAATAATTGGTCATATAAAATCATATAATTTGCGACCATCCGGTCACTTTCTAATGTGACCATATGGTAGCTTAATTCCCGGCAAAATTTTAAGCTACCACTCCCCAAAAAAGGTCACAAAATTGCGACCATATGGTCACTTTCAATTGTGACCACTTGGTAGCTTTTTTCCCTCCAAAATTACGCGCCATTTTTTGCTACCAAGACATATTTTAGTCACCAAAATTGCGACCAGGTGGTCACTTTTAATTGTGACCAATTGGTAGCTTTTTTCCCTCCAATTTTAAGCTACCACTCACCAAAAAAGGTCACAAAATTGCGACCAGCTGGTCACTTTCAATTGTGACCATTTGGTAGCTTTTTTCCCTCCAAAATTACGCGCCATTTTTTGCTACCAAGGCATATTTTAGTCACAAAAATGCGACCAGATGGTCGTTTTTTAAGGTGACCAACTGGTCGCTTCCTTTGCGCCATAATTTCGCGCCATTTTTTATGACTATTTCTACTTTTGGTCGCAACTGTGTCAGGAAAAAGTGACCAGGATGGTCACTTAAAGTCAACCTTCAAATAAAGTGACCAACTGGTCACTTTAAAGCTACCACTTTTTTTTGGTCGCAAATTTTTGGTCGCATTTTGGCAGTTTTTTTGTAGTGTAATATATAAAAGTGGGGAAGATTGAGAAACTTTTTTAGACATTTTTACCCCTTTTCTATTTTAAAAATCTCAAATATATCCCACTATAATTAATGGTCATTCATTTGTTTTCATTTTTTTTAACTTTTGTGTGTAATATTTTTAAGATGAACTTTTATTTAAAATCTTTAATATTAATTTACAAATATAATAAACTAGAAAGCATATATTAAAAGATATTTCATGAAGATTTTTTTTAAAAGTTTCTCTATTTATTTAAATTAAATTTTATTGTAATATTCTCTAAAATATATTTCTTCAATATTTTTAATTTATTGTTTCATCATATTTTAAAAGTTTCTCTATTTATTTAAATTTTAATTTATTGGTATCACCATTTCATTTCTTAAATATATTTAAAAGTTTCTCTATTTATTTGATTTAAATTTAAATTTATTATAATATTCTCTAAATTGCATTTCTTCAATATTTATTTGATAATTCTCTTTGTTGAAAATGTTCACGCAAAAAATAATGAGAAATCTATATATCTACCTTTTAAATTATTAATCAATGTTATTGATAAATTATAAACTATATGAATATTCTGTATAGTAAATTTAAGTTTCGAACAACATGTGGTTTTTTTATACAGTTTAATCCCTCCTCATTTATAATTATTTACAAGAATTCCATTTTAAACTTCATTAATATATCATTTCTTTCACTTGGAGTTACAAAGTCCTTTTGAGTTTCAATCAATATTGTTTTGAAAATCATTTTTTAATATTTATATCTCTGTTCTATTTTGAAAATCATAAGCATAGTAATAATTTAATAATTAAAATTATTTCCGTGCTCCCCTATTGAACTTAAGAAAAAATATCCTTAAAACTTTTCTTTCTCCAAACGGTATGACCATTATTATGAAGTAAACGTTTTTGTTATAAAATATTTCATTTTTCAGACCCTTCGAGTGAAATTATCAGTAACACACTCAACGTAAATGCCAATAAATACGTAATCTATTGGTATAAATAGATGTACCCTGCTTAAAATTGAGTACAAGATCTGGTGTTTTATCATAGAAGAATTTGCATTAATTCGACTTGATAAAACGGAAGGGCTGAGTGATATTTGGGATGTTTATATCCCAACCTGGATTAAGGAGCTAAGCGATAGATTGAACATGTAGTTGTTTGGCTTTTTGCTTATTTCCTGTTTTATTTTTTATTAATTATTTTTCGTCTTATTTATTTTGTTTTGCCTTTTGTTTTGTCGTATTGTGATATTTTTTTTAATATATATATATTACATCAAATTCGGGGATGAGAGACTCTAATCTTCAACCACTCGAACCATAAATATTTTTAATTTATTTATTGTCTTATTATGGCTTTTCGCTTATTTCTAATTTTGATAATTCTCTCAATTATGTATATAATTTTTTAAAAAAAATTATTTAGAAATGGTTGTATTTGTTTCAATAATTATCTCGATTTTCTTTAAATTACCCGCATTCAAAGATAGACAAACCACAATTTATAATGTAATAGATATATGTTTAGCTATCAAAATAAATTTATAAACTATATTAATATAACTCAATTGCAGTATTGTTAAAATTAGCAGTAGTTTAATTTTATATTGATTATAATGTCAATTTAAAAATTTAAAAATTCAAGCTAGGTTTAAAAAATAAAAATTATTATACTTTTAGTTCATCAGTGATAAAAAGATTGTTGGGACTACTCAAGACTTGATAATATTCATTATGAAACCACTTAAACATAAATGTCGAGAATTTTCATTTACAAATTAATTTCATTAGTAAGGTTCTATCTAAATTTAAAAATTTCAAATATATATTAATTTATCATATTCGTAATTATATTACTATTATTTATGGATGAAATAAAAGATAATCAAAGTAAAAAAAACACTTCACGTGCATCGCACGTGTTAATTATCTAGTATATATAAAAGTGTTTTCATTTGGCATTGGCAGTAGAGCCTTTCATTTTCTTCTTTACGTTTTCCATTCTATTTTCATGATTTCTATTCTTTTCAGTTTCTGTCTCCCTTTCCCTTTCCCTTTTTCCGTTTCTGTTTCTGTCCTCGTCTGTGCGTTTTTATTCAATTTAATGCCTCTTTTCCAAAACCGATCTTCCTCAAATAAATAATATAATATTTCCCACCATTTTTCTCACTCTTGTCTTTTTCGTCTCTACTTTCTCCTAATCCGCCTTTTTGCTTTTCCGTACGTCCCCTCTCTCTCTCTCTCAACTTCTACTTCTCTTTCACTGTAATACGCTTTGTTTTTTTCAAAAAAAAAAAAAATCAGATTTTATTCTCTTTCACTAGAATACGTGTTTCCTTTTTAGAGTCAAACCTTTTAATTTAAAAAAAAAAACTTCAAAATAATGTTCTAACAAAAAAAAATAATAACTTAAGTCTATAATTTATATAATATAAGTTATCGTTTAGGTGTTTTGTCTTTTAAAAAGATATCTAATTCTTATAATTTTAAACTTTTTAATTAAATTCCCAACATTTCAATGTAAAGATGATATTGAATGGGAATTCAATTTAAAATTTAAAAAATGTCAAGAGTAAAATCGAAGTATTTGAAAATATAAAATAAAATACTTAAAACATGTTTACTATTAAAAAAATAAAACATGTTTTTGAGTTCTAAAAACCAATATTTTTACACAAACTTTTTCACCAAATTCATACAAATATAAATATTTATTAAATTGATTTCGTATTTTATTCTCTTTTTACCCAAAACATTTTGTGTTGTTTCATACTATGGTAATGTATTTCCGGTGTATTGACTATCCGATCGGTCTTCAGCTCTCCATCCCACGCCTTAAAATGAGACACGTCTTCACCTCTTGTCCGTTTGATTGCATGCATTTAAGCGGCCCAGATATGTCCACATCAAGCGTACGGGGAATGATGTAAAATATCAATTAAATGAATAAAGCAATACAAATTCAGGAAGTTCAAGTTTTAGAAACCAATATAATTTGATGGAGTTTTAATCAATTTCCTTTGGTTAGGGGTTATTCTAATCTAGAGTCATGTAATGAAGACAAGGCCGTCGTCTATTTTTGGAAAACCAAGTGGTTAAGGTCGTAGGTAGTTTTTTCCCCCCAAAGGTTATAGGTTTATGTCGGAATGTTGGCGAACATCAACATAACTCAATCAGTTAGGCATCTACTCCTCTCCTTTAAGGTCGAATATTCGAGTCCCCCTTCCCCCAATTTGATGTAATATTTAAAAAAATTATATGAAGGTTGAAATTAAACTAGAGACAATCATAACATTTAGTATTTCTATGAGTTTGCTAATTAATCATTTTTTAATCGGTCAATAATAAATACATTGGTAAAATTAGTGGGTTTGATTCCCCACTCTAATGAGGAAATTTTGTATGATTTCTTTTAAAATTACTCAAATATAGTAACAAATTTATAATATTTGGTAAGATATTAAAAAGGGTAGACGAAAGATATTTAATACGACAATAATACTGAAATCTGTCTTTTCTCTTATTAATCCCGACATTATGTCGTAAGATTTTCATATTTAAAAACAGTATTTAATACAGAGATTTGTTAATTAAATTAGTTCTAATCTGTAAGGTTTTGTTTACAAGTAATGGAGGAGGGACGTTTTCCGGGAATAAGAACCAATTCACGTTCTTTTTCCGGGATGAAGAACGAATCACAAGAGTAAATTATAGCCTTCCACATAAATTACATATCTTTTACTAAAAGTTTATAGTAAAATTTAGTTCACAAATATTACAAAACTCTTAAATAGCAAAAATGTAGTCACTTAAAATCACACAATATAATGAAATTATTGGCATTGAAGAACTTAACGATGAAGGATTAAAATGAAAAAATTTCTTGGATACCTCTTTTCAAAGACTGTATTTTGTCTACTAATTGTATATTTTTTAAAACTAATTTATGATCCACTCTAATGGTTAAAATATGTATTATTATAGTTCAAAATTCATATCATTGAAGTTGAATCCTATGGTTTATTTATATAATCAATGTCTAAGAGCAATAAAAAACACTTTCTTTATTCAAAACCGCTTTTAAACATTTTTAATCACTATCTCAAACAAACGTTAATTTAAAATAGTTTATTCCTTTTTGGTCTCATTTTATGTTTTGTACATTATATAAATACACACTATATATGAATAGTATAAAGCCACTTTAACAATATTACTATGCAATATTTCAAGTACACTTATACATAATACATAAAACATTTGCATAATATCTTTCAACATTTTTTTTGACTATATAATTGAATGTATTAATTTAAACTTACTTGTATCGTTTATATGTATGCACCGTACAATTTTATATGTACGCACTTTTACAACTTCATATGAGTTTTAATAATTTTTTTAATTTAGTTAGTTTATATGGTTTTGAATATTTAGTTATTAGTGAAAATTCTTTAATAAACAATTAAAATTATATTTCAGAAAATTTAAAAACTTTAAAATTTTAATAAATAATATAATTTTAAAAAATACTCCTAATATCATTTTTTTAATAAAAAAACTACTTACAAAAAAAATAAAAAATAAAAAGGTGTGTTTTCCTTTGGCATGGCAGGCAGAAGCCTTTCTTTTTCTTCCTTACGTTTTTCATTCTATTTCCATGCTTTCTATTCTTTTTCAGTTTCTCTCTCCCTTTTCCTTTTTGTTTCTTCTGTCTTCCTCTGTGGGTTTTTCCTCAATTTAATGTCTCTTTTCCAAAATTGATTTCCTCAAATAAATAATATATACTTCCCACTACTTTTCTCACTCCTGCCTTTTCTGTCTCTACTTTCTCATAACCCCCTTTTTGCTTTTCCGTACGTTCTCTCTCTCTCTCTAAACTTCTCTTTCACTATAATTGTTTTTTTTTAAATCCATTTTATTCTCTTTCACTATAATACAAGTTTTCCTTTCATAGTCAAACCTAAACAAATAAATAAAAAACATTTAAAAAAAAAAACTTCAAAATAATCTTCTAACAAAAATAAATAAATAACTTAAGCCTATAATTTATATATAATATAAGCATAAGCCCTCGTTTCGGTTTTGTTTAGATTCAGTGTCACATTTCGTTTCGGTGAATTGATCCCGAACCGACATCAAAATTTTATAATTTCAAGATATTTGTGTTAAGATTATCATATATCACAGTGTGAATGATTGTTTTATTTTTAAAATATATTAATGATAAACACTGATTATTAGACTTAAAATTATGATAGTGAAATATAATAGATTAGTCTCAATCCTTAATTAGGTTTGATAGATTACGTGCTTTGTTATCCAATGTGCCAATTTTGAATGATTATGGGTATCTCTTCCTTTTTTAACTCAAATGAATATATTTGAAAAGTTTTAAATCTATTGATATTTATCGTATTTTAATCTTTGAACAAATCCATAAATTTTACTCAACATTTTATTTTAATCCTTTGGTTTCTCTTTTAATTAATTTTTTAAATAGAAAATCTACATAATACTGTATTTCATATTAGTTCAAATACAAGTCTCTTTCCTATTAAACTATGAAGTTGAATAATTTATTTAACATTGTAAATCAAAAAATTGGGTTTTGTTGGTTAAAATTAATAAGCCAAGTGGTAGAGGAGGAACTAAAACTAAAAACTCATTGAAAGTTTGAGACTAGAATTTTTCAAAGTTCAAAAATTAAAATAGGATAAAGACGATAATTTAGGTTTCAAAATAGAGTCTAAACATTTTTTTTAAATATTTGAAATTGTGACAAAGTCTAATGTCCTAACCTATCATATATATATATATATATATATATATATAACAGAATATCTCAAAATAAGGTTGTTGGAGTTCCATATCTCATAAACTTTTGGATATTAACATACAAGGCAATTAAATTAGAAGATATTACAGATATGTTTGTGAAATTGTGTTTTATACAAATATGGCCATAAACAGCCAACAGGTAGTGATAATGGAATATGAAAAGACTGATTTGACCATTGACAATAAACATAAATCTGATACACGCTTGGAAATCGAACTGAAGATTACAAATTTTAAATTTAATAATGATTGTGCTCCGTAAATCATGCCTAGGAAAGAGAATCAATAATTATATTCGAAAATTTTCTAAATGGTTAAAATACACATTAATCAATATACTAAATGTTTGCTTGTTTAAAAGATTACAATTTTATTACAGAAGAATAAAGATCTAAAAATTGCGTGGAAAGTCGAAGAGGACCGGAATACGAGGACGTACAATAAAAGAGGCAAAACAAAATTAAATTGACATATAAACGTGTAACATAATGGAAAATAATTAATGGATGATAGTTAGATAAAAATTGGCCGGGTAACCATATCAGTATATAAATGTTTAAGTTTAATATTTTCAATGTTTTAGTTATCAATTATAGATTTATTAAACACGAACTTTAAACATTTTAATAATCCGACACAGATTTTGTAAAAAAAAGTTGATAAATTACTGACCATTTAATTGAAAAATAATAAATTGATGATAGCTGATGAAATTGTGATAACCAAATCAGTATATAAATTTATAGATTATAACCGAACCTTGAGTGTTTTTTATAAGGTGAGGCACGTACAAACCAAGAACAATCGACACCCTTACAATAGACAATGGATAAATAAACGAGATGTGTTGATAAATAAACCTGATTTGATTAACATTGAATTCAAAATATCCATGATTACTAAAACAATAACTAACAATTCAAATTTTAGGAGAGATCCCTCGAATTACGTTGCCGTATAAATGGCCTTCAATAAGATTTGAATAAAAGGGTATATGATGAATAATAAAATAAAACCTCCCCCGGTTATAATTGGTAGGGGTGAAACCGGTTCGGTTCGGTCCGGTTTTTCAATTAATTTTAAAAACCGGACCGGTTCGGTTTATAATAGGGAACTGGCCCGGTTTTGAACGGTTTTTGCCTGTTCAAGTTTTCGGTTTTTTTCTGGTTTTTCTAGTATAGGCCATTTACATTTAGTTTTAAAAAAAATCCTCCAACATTGAAGGATGAAACAAAAAAAATCAAACATAAAAAAAACTTAGTTGAAAAAATTAGATTAATAAATATATAAAATATAAATTAAAATAAAGTGATAAATAAATATATAAAATAAAACAAATAAATAAAAATTATGGGAAAATAGAGAAGGAGTATGAGATTTTTACTTGTTTTTTGGAAGTCGGTTCGGTTTTTGAATAATGAAAACTGTGACGGTTCGGTTTTCTACGATTTCGGCCCGGTTTATTTTTCCGATTTTCGGTTTTTTCTTTCACCCTTAATAATTGATATTGACTAAAACTGTAATTAAATTGGATGTGTTTACAAGTACGTAATTATCGTCTAAAATTTGCCATATGTGTAAAAATTTCTAAACTTTTCCATCACAATCATCCCAGGGTAAACAAGTCACAATAATAAAAAAACAAAACAGAATGGGACCCACGAAACACACGTAAGGTAAAACAATAATGGTTTCAAAAAAAAAAAAAAGGATTAGTAGAGAGGGAATATGATGATTTTCAAAGAAAAAATAAAATAAAATCCCTAGTAAGTAAATTCAAGAGTCAAAACACAACCAGCCCATGAACAACAAATTATATTATATATAGATACAAAAAATAATCTATCAACCTAAGCAATAATTTCATATTATTTCTGAAAATCTTTGTTATTTAATGTTACCTTTAGATTAGCAGTAAAGATAATTTGATAGATTAATTCTGTTAACCGCGTAATTAAATAAATTATGAAAAGTTTATCCTGGTTAGGAAAATGAATGAATTTGGTCATTTATTTTTAGAGTCTAATATAAATCTTGGTGAGTGACTATGTGGAAATGCCAATTTTACTCCGAATTATATTTCATTATTAGTATTATCCATCTGTAGTACATAAATGAGTTTCCATTATGAGTACCTTTTTCTCTCAAAATTATTTCCTAATTTATCTACTTAAAAATGTTTTTTTTTTCAAATAGGATAATACTATATGGTATTGTGGCGTTTGTTAGATTAATATCCAACCATCTTATATTGATATAATCTCAAATCAAAATTGATAGAATCTAAATATGGAAAATGTCATTATAAAAATATAATAGTCTTAAATAAATTTAATATTTCAACGACTTCATTTTTAGTTTATATTGTGTTGAATATTTAATTATTAATGAAAATTCTTTCATAAAATAATGAAAGTTATATTTCTTAAATTTTAAAAATTTCATATTTTTTAATTAAAACAGTCATTTTAAAAAATGCCCCTAAAATGTTGTTGATTACGTGCTTCGTATCCAAAGAATCAATTCCTAAAAATTATTGGTAAGTAAGTAATTTTTATCCCAACCCCAAGCTCCCTACTTTAACTAAAAATGTGGAAAAAAAAAAAGAAAAAAAAATAGCACATGATAAAATGGTTGGAGAAACAGATAGGGCCCACAGAACCACACGTAATGTGGAAAAAAAAAATCATCATCAAGAAAAAAACGTTTAGAGAGAGGAAATATAAAATCATGATAGCTTAAAATCCCATCCTCGCCTCACCCTAAACCCTCCACATCCATTCTGCACGTGATCTTTACCTCCCCTCCTCAATATGAAGAAAAAGAAAAAAGAAAAAAGTAGAGAGATATGTGAATTTTAGATTTTATATTTTGTAGATAATTATATATTCTATTATTTATTAAAAAAAATTATGTTGTTTTTAATAAAAATTGAAACACTTGACATGTGTTTGTATAGAATAAGTTTAAATATTTTAACTACATGACACTTTAATTATAATAAATTTAAAAAATAACACGTGGTATATATTTTTGAATGAGAGATTCAATTGGGTCTAAATATATAGTAGTTTTTTAAAATGCATTTTAAATTATATAAACTCATCCAAATCCTATAATACCAATAAATTATAGAATAAGATTATTTGACACGATTGAGACTGCATAGTGATTAACGTGTATTGATGCATCTACTCATTCCTCGTGTGTATTGATGGAATACAATGATCCCAAGGGTCTCTTTCTTTATCCCTCTATTCGTTTTAGGAATTGTTTTATGATTGACTATATTGATTATTTGTGATTTTTTACAACATTTATATTTTTATGACAACAAAAAAGTGTATAATTTTTAGTGTCTAGAGATTTTGCCCCATCAATGGGTTTGACATTAATTTTCAGTGGTTACTTTTGCATTTGCACATATTTTTTTTTTTGGAATTTGTTATTAGAAAAGGCAAAAGTAACAATGGGGGATCACCAACAAGAATTTCGGTGAAAAGTAAACGACAAAAAGACATTGTGATAAATCAAAGCCCCCTCCCCCACAGCTCCGAATCCGAATCCAAATGACAATTATTTATTTTATTTTTTTTTGGAATTTTTTCTAATGTTTAAGTTTTTAGGGTATTTTTATAAATTTCCCAAATATTTTAAATATATTTATAGATATTTTAAAAAATAATAAGTAAAATTAGGTTATTCTTAAAAAAATCATTTTTTAATTAGCTAAATTAAGAAATATATACCTGTCTCTCAAGATATTTTCATGATTTAACTAACTTAAAAAGGAAATTTTGTATAAGATAACATAATTTCATGTAATTTTTTTTATAAAAAATATTTATAAATACATCATTATTCAAAATATTTATAAATTTAAATTATCTTGATTAGTATTGATGGCTTATTTATCCATTAAAACAAACACTAAAATTAACATAAAATGATTGTCCTCTATAAAATATATAAATTAATGATAAACGAAATTTATTACAAGTACTTACAAATAGTTTTTCAAAAATTGATTAGATATGATTTAATTCCTAAAAAAAAAAAAAAGGTGATTATGTGTTGCATTTCGCCAAAATAACCAATTGTAAATCATTATTGGCAAGTAATGTAGTATTTAATATATCCCAAGTTTCCTTCTTTTAACCCTAAGGAATGGAGCCAACATGAGCATAGCTCAATTGGTTTGGCATATACTCTCTTCCCCTTGAGGTCGAAGGTTCGAGTCCCCCCTCACCCACTTTGATGTAATCTCAAAAAAAAAAAAAAAAAACCCTAAGGAATGGAAAATATCTGAGAAAAAAAGATTGGAATATAAATAAATAGAATAGGCCTGGGCCATGATAAAATTGTTGGGATCCAAATCAAGGGAAATAGTAAAATAAAACAGAATAGGATCCACAAATCCATATGCATTACAGAGAAATGGTGATTGATTAAAATCCCATCCTTCCTTCACCTCCACCTCCACCTCCATAATACACGTGACCCTAGGCGTCCGTCTCATCATTATTTCTATAATATATGTTTTAAGTTAAAATTAAAATAAAAAAACCTTCACGTCCACTTCCCATTTTTCTCTCTCTATCATTTTTTTTTTCAAAAAAAGTTATGGTTTGGCAGAGAGGCGATTGAGTGAGTAGACCCTAGCTAGCTACTCTTTCATTTCCCCACACCCTAGCTAGCTACTCTTTCATCTATCAGTTTTTTCTTTTCGTCTGTTTCTTTCTCGCTCGTACGTCCTCTCTCTCTCTCTCTCTCTTCATACGCTTCGTTTTTTAGAATTGAACCCTAATTTTTTTGTTTTGCCCTTTGATTTTTCTTTGCATATCGCCGCTGTATTTGGTTTGATTCTCATTCCTCATCGTCTTTTCTAGTCTCAAGTTTGATTCTCATTACGCGATTTTCGTTTCTGTTTTCTTCATCTCAGCCTTTCTCTCTCTGTAATATTTCGTTTTTAGGTTTTGATTCTTTTCTTCTTTGCATGCTTGCTTTGATTCTAGTTCCTGAAACTCGATATGATTTTGATTTGGTGTTTTTTACATTGCAGGTTTCTTGCATTTCAACCTTCATATACATATAATATATGTATATATTTATTTAATATTGAATTTATTTTTACTGAAATCATTTTTTGAATTTTGGGGGAATGAATTTCCTATCCAAAAAGTTTTTTTTTTTGGGGAATGAAAATTTTGTATACTCAATTTGTTGATTAATTTAGTTGTCAGGCATTATTACCATCCATGTTGCTGTTTTTGAGAAATTTTTCTTAAATAGATCCCTAAAAACCCATCAGCAGATGCAATTTTAACTTCTTATTATTTCCTGTATGTTTAGCTGTTTATCTCACCATTTACTTTTTGTTATCCTTTTTTCTCATGGTAGCAGTTTCCAGTAGCTCAATAGTCTGTTAATCCCCACGGTTTTCTCCCAGAAGCAATCATGAAACCCTATGGTTTGTCCCATTTACTTTTACTTTAATAAAATTTCACATTTTATTTTTGTTTTTATCATTTAATTATGATTTTCTTTCACTTTAGGTCGACGGGGTAATCGACGACGTGGGCGACATCAAAATAGACAGAACTCTCCAGATGTAGTTGATTTTAATTGGCAAACCGTCGATCCACCCATTCTGCCAGATCTCAGAAACCAAGGAGAAAGCTGTAAGTAAATTTTATTTTAATTTAGTTTGAAATTTCAAATCTTTCCAACTGATTAAGTATATCTCATTAATATCCTTCACGCCATTTTAATCGTTTTTCCTTTTTACCTGAACCCTATTTTGTTTAATTTCATTTCTGTTCATTTGGTTTTTTTTTTTTTTATCTTTCTTATGTTTCGGCATAGTTAATATGAACAATATCCACCGGGATATTTGGAAGAATCAAAGAAACATCCAAATTGTTTATTTATGATCTGTAGCAATGAGTTTTGTTAGATATGTTATGGTTTCATCTTCAACAAATTGTTTAAAAAAATTTGTATTGTTTTTCTAACCTATATAGGCTGTTGTTGGGCAATAGTCGCCACCGCGGCGATTGAATCAGTCTATAACATTCAGAACCCGGGGAGTAGGATAGCATTATCCCCGCAAGGGTTGATAGATTTCATGATTCCGAATCCTCGAGACGATATACATTAAGAAACAGGCACCTTCACAGCCTCCACGGAAAGAGGTTACGCTTGGATCAGGAAAAATGGAATCGCTGAAGAGTCTAGATATCCCTTCACAGGACATAAGAATAAGTTAGCACGGCTCAACATCAAAAGTACATTCAACGAAATAAGATATATACCTGGTTCTAGTTCTCTCCCGATTTCAGTACAGGAAATCCGAAATGTGAGAGCAGGTAGATTTTTTTCTTTTTATAGAAGATCGGCCTCTGGCTGACTTTAGCAAACCCTTGATCTCCAAAATCAACCCCAGCGCTGTTCATGATTATGAAATATTTATGATCCGGTGCCTCTTTCCCGTATCCAACAATCAAAACAGCGTGCCTTGGATTTGTTTTTAGCAGACTCCGATTTTTTGGTTCACGGTAAATTTCCTATAAAAAAAATTATATTAAACAATAAGATTTAGAGTATTTAAATACCTAAAAAAAAAAAAACTGACCTTCTTGATATCCATGAACTCGTCTGTTAACACGATAACAGCACTGAGTGGCTGTATTCTTACCAACTCGGTTGCTTCTCCATATTTGGTTGGAAAAAAATAAGCCTCAATCTTGAACAGATGAACATATTCCTGAAATTTATTTAAAAATAATGAAATTAAATATATAAATAATAAAATTACTCTAAAATTTATATGTGAAAAATACCAAACTTACCTCTTCCGGTTTGGGAGATCGTCGTCCTGTGAAGGGATATCTAGACTCCTCAGCAATTCCATGTTCCCTGATCCAAGCGTAACCTCTTTCTGTGGAGGCTGTGAAGGTGCCTGTTTCTTCATGTATATAGTCTCGAGGATTCGGAATCATGAAATCAATCAACCCTTGCGGGGATAATGCTATCCTACTCCCCGGGTTCTGAATGTTATAGACTGATTCAATCGCCGCGGTGGCGACTATTGCCCAACAACAGCCTATATAGGTTAGAAAAACAATACAAATTTTTTTAAACAATTTGTTGAAGATAAAAACATTACATATCTAACAAAACTCATTGCTACAGATCATAAATAAACAAGGATATTGTTCATATTGACTATGCCGAAACATAAGAAAGATAAAAAATAAACACCAAATGAACAGAAATGATATTAAACAAAATAGGGTTAAGGTAAAAAGGAAAAACGATTAAAATGGCGTGAAGGATATTAATGAGATATACTTAATCAGTTGGAAAGATTTGAAATTTCAAACTAAATTAAAATAAAATTTACTTACAGCTTTCTCCTTGGTTTCTGAGATCTGGCAGAATGGGTGGATCGACGGTTTGCCAATTAAAATCAACTACATCTGGAGAGTTCTGTCTATTTTGATGTCGCCCACGTCGTCGATTACCCCGTCGACCTAAAGTGAAAGAAAATCATAATTAAATGATAAAAACAAAAATAAAATGTGAAATTTTATTAAAGTAAAAGTAAATGGGACAAACCATAGGGTTTCATGATTGCTTCTGGGAGAAAACCGTGGGGATTAACAGACTATTGAGCTACTGGAAACTGCTACCATGAGAAAAAAGGATAACAAAAAGTAAAAGGTGAGATAAACAGCTAAACATACAGGAAATAATAAGAAGTTAAAAATGCATCTGGTTAAAGTAAAAGAATTCAATAAGAATGTAAAAAACACACAAAAATGCTTTGGGCTTTCGGGGCAAAGTAATCAATCAATAAATGGGGGTGGGATTGAAAAAGGAACAAAAGGCTGATGGATTTTGAGGGATCTACTTAAGAAAAATTTCTCAAAAACAGCATCATGGATGGTAATAATGCCTGACAACTAAATTAATCAACAAATTGAGTACACAAAATTTTCATTCCCCAAAAAAAAAACTTTTTGGATAGGAAATTCATTCCCCCAAAATTCAAAAAATGATTTCAGTAAAAATAAATTCATTATTAAATAAATATATATATTATATTATATTCATAGAAGAAGACAAAGTGAAGAAAGACGAAAAAGCAACGAATTCAAGAACCTGTCAAAAAGCAAAGTCGAAGAAGACAAAGTGAAAAACGAAAAAGCAATGAATTCAAAAACCTGTAAAAAGGCAAAGTCGAAGAAGACGACGAAGAAAACTCGATCTTCCACAGTCGTCAATATGAGGTTGAAATGCAAGAAACCTGCAATGTAAAAAGAATAAAAACATCAAATCAAAATCATATCGAGTTTCAGGAACTAGAATCAAAGCAAGCATGCAAAGAAGAAAAGAATCAAAACCTAAAAACGAAATATTACAGAGAGAGAAATAACTAATTTGAACAACCTGAGATGAAGAAATAACTAATTTCATAAATACTCTTTACAGAAGAACTTATCTAATATTTCGATTGAATTGCCAATTTGAACATATCTTAAATGATCAAATATTTTAAATGAAAAAATCAAATGAATCGACGGATAGAAGTAAAGTCATTAAACCAATTTCATTGGCTCCAAGAAATCTGGCTCGTGTAGATATTTGGTAATTCATAGAGTACCTATCTTTTCATTAAACTTTCTAAAACCCGTTTTCTTGCCATAAAACCCAGTCTTCAGGTTATTAGTTTTCTCCCTTAAACGAATTGTTCTTATTTTTTTTAGTTTGGACAGAAAACCCACAACACCAACAAAACAAATGACAGAAAGATAAGAAGAAAAAATTAACAGTTGCGTTAAGCTCGAACACCACGACGCCTAGCATATCCACTGTTTTTATCTGTTTAAAAACAGATAAAAACAGTGGATATGCTAGGCGTCGTCGTGTTCGAGCTTAACGCAACTGTTAATTTTTTTCTTCTTATCTTTCTGTCATTTGTTTTGTTGGTGTCGTCGCCACATGGGAATGTGGGTTTTCTGTCCAAACTAAACAATTCGTAAAAGACGGGAGAAAAATAATAACCTGAAGACTGGGTTTTATGGCAAGAAAACGGGTTTTAGAAAGTTTATATAGAGATGGGTGAGGTGCATAATCTTTCTTAATGAAAAGATAGGTACTATATGAATTACCAAATATCTACACGAGCCAGATTTCTTTGAGCCAATGAAATTGGTTTAATGACTTTACTTCTAACCGTCGATTCATTTGATTTTTTCATTAAAAATAGTTAATCATTTAAGTTATGTTTAAATTGGCAATTCAATCGAAATATTAGATAAGTTTTTCTGTAAATAGTATTTATGAAATTAAAATGAGTATACGTTTAACTGTCTATCAAAATTTTGTAGAATATCTTAGGATCGGTAATTTAATGTCAAATTAGTTATTATTTGGAATGATCGTAATTCAATAGAAAGCAATACAAAAAAACGCAAGATTATCAACTTGATAAGAGATTAATATTCTAACTATTTTTCAAATTACTTAATATAGGAAATTTTTACTTTAATATTTATAAATCTATTAATTTTAAAAAGTATTTATAAAAAATAATAAAAAAATCAGTGATAATTTACGTGAATTTTTAAGATTGCTATTTTTATCAATATAGAATTTTTTTCGCAAATATAAAAATCACTTATATCTCACTACTATCTATTTTGTCCATAAATCGAACCGAACTCCATGAAGTCATATGGTCTTTTTTAGAGCAACAAAGAATATCAAATAATTGTCGTTTCTAAAGTTAGAGCGACTCCTTTTGAGGTACAAATAAACGATAATTTCAAAATGTTTATTCTTATCTTTGTTGGTAAAATTATACCCCAATTAAATCTAAGTTTTGTCGGCCCTCTATTCGAATTTATTTTGAATATTTAAAATGATCGTCTCATATACTTCATTAAAATTGTTGGGAGATTTTGATGATACTTTATCTACTTTGATGGATTTGAAATGAAAATATTTATGTAATTAATTTAAAACTTTTAATTACTATTTATTTGATATTATATCAACTTAAAACAAATTTCACACTATTTTAAGTTCCTCATATTCTTTTAAATTTAGTAACAAATCGCATCTTAATTATCCACATATATTGGATACTAAGTTTATGAATTTTTTAAAGTTTCATTAGTATATATAATATGTTATTGATGAATACTTACTCTGATGGAATCTTATATCCCATTGAAATCATTTAATTATGAGGTGAGTTTAACCACTATCAGCATAAGTGATATTGCAATAAATCCTTATAATAATTTATCAAGCTCAATCTTTTTATACATTATATATTTCATTTCATTTCTTATAATTTTCTTTTTTCGGTTCTTTATAAAGTTTAAATATCTTTTTTATGGTGAAAAAAATTTAATAATATTTTAGCCTCACCAAAAAAATTGGCTAAGAGAAGCTTTTTAAATGTCTCCTTATATTGAAAGATATTTGATTTTTAAAATTTCTGGGTGGTAAAAAAACTAGTATATTGAAGTTTCATTCTTTTGTTATTATTTAAACGATTCTTGCCTCTATGTTGCTCTTGTTTTGGAAGCGAAATCTGATTAACAAAAGTATTGAAATTGTTCTAGAGTTTGTTGAAATACCTCATACTTTTTAATATGTAATGCAAGGATTGAATAGCCGATGTTTTAATTAAATGTGTTATCTTGGATGTTTTATCTTTTTATTCTTTTTGTTGGATGTCATTTTTTAGCTTTTATGTTCGTTTTTTTTATCCTATGGCTGTTATTTAATTTTTTAAGAACAATTTGGTTTTCCTTATGAAGTTATGATTTCATGCTCACTTAAGTCTTTTTTTATGCTTTTTGTTTATATAATTATACTAATTGTGATATTAGATAATATACTATACATTTGTTTTTTAATTTCATAACTAATCTTAAGTTGTTTAAAAAATATATATATTTTTTAAATTATGTTCTCATGTTTAAATATGTATTACTCCTTAACAAAATTACACTAATTCGGATATTGCATAAAATAACATACACCATTATATTTAACAATATTAAATACACGTTTTAGTTTTTTGTTATTTTTTTTTAATTTCACAACTTTGTTTAGTTGTTTATATTGATTTGTACGCAGTTAAGTTTCATATTTAATTACTTTTTATTTTTTAATGTAATACTATAAAAAATTTAAGATATATGAGATTAATAAAGTACTATACACCCTTCTATTTAACAATATTAAAAATATGTAATGTTTAATTAATCATTTGTTGTTCAAAATAAATATCATTTAACAAAATTCAATTTAGTTTTTTTTTACACTTGGAATATGTTTTTGCACCTATGTTACGTTCGAAAAATAGTGTTCTTTCATCAGCATATAGAATGTTTCACAAAATCATGCATTGTTTTATCTAAAAAAAAAAATCTTAAAACTCCTGAACTGTAGTTCTTCAAAATAAAAGGAATTAGTAGGAAACAAAAAAAGACAATATGTTTTATGCACTCATTCTTGTGTCAACAAATGATATGTTGGTGTGCTTTCTTTCATCTCTTGAGACAAGCTTTTTCAATGTTTATCCGCCGATCTAAAAGCCTAGTTTTAAGATGTTTTTGAAACAACCTTTTTTCAGTCTCTTTTGGGACCAGGTTTTAGTCTTTTGGGCATACTTACTATCTTCGATTGCTTGGTATATAAATGAGTTTTCTTGTCTTTGTGCCAGTCTTTCAGACTCACAATGAATTCAGGCCCCTGTCCATAAATTGGTAAAAGAATATTAAAATTTAATAAAAATAAATTACAAAACTCATATAACATTATACAATTATAGAAAATATATTTTTATGCTTACCTTATGAATTATGTGTTGCATCTTCTTGGAGGGCTGTTTTTTCCCTGTTTTTCCAACCCATAAATTTATCAGTTTGTATTTGAATACAATATCACAAATTTACATTCTTTCTGAATCCTCAGTTTTTTTTTCTTCCCTTTCTACGTATCTAAGTTCTTCATCATCAATCACTTCATTTACATCAGAAAATCTTGTATTGCCAAAAAAAAAAAAAAAATTTGTTCACAAATTTAAGGAATATATATTTTCACATAGTCAATTTTGTAAACAACTTTGTAATCAGAAGAATCCTTATTTTAATTTTTCAATTTTCTAACCTCGTCTTCTTTATCAATTTCCAGTTTTGATTCTTGTGGTTCCTCTTCTTCATACTCTTAAAATTCATTTAGGTAATCTTCATCCCTATCCGTACAATTATTTTGTTATATTTTGAAGACATAATCTTAGTACTGAACAAAATTCAACATTTCTTTGTTTTAGATGTTAATGCGTACCCTTTTTATTTTTCATCGGATTGATTTTGTTCAATATGTGGTTCCTTTTCTTTATCCTTCATGGTTTTCACCTTTTCAGCCTTGAGCTATAGAGATTTGGCGGATTCGGCAGAACGATGGATGAGACCGTGAAAATAAACGGTTCGACAGAAAAACTGTCAACTTTAGTTTATATAAACAATGTAATAGATTTGATATTAATAAAAAGAAAATCACATACGGGTTATACAGTTTTCTCTCCCCCTTTTTTTCTTCTCTTTAACTTTCACATATTATTTAATTTTATCATAGTACCAGAGCGGGTTTATTTAGTTCGATTCTAACATGGGATCTGCTCACGATGGATTTTGTTTTCGTCAGAAGCAAAAAAAAAAAAAAACAATTGTTGTCAAATTTGTTGTGTTTCTTAGTTAACTAGAGAATTTGTGGATTTGGAGCAAAGTTTATTGGATGGGAGGGAATGAAACCTCAAGGTCACGCCAGAAGTGACAAGATGTCTGTTTGAAGAAAAAAAAATTCCCATCAGAAAACTTTTTCGCCGCAGCCAATTTCCCATTAGCACTCTCTTGTTTCTGAAAACATTATAAGCCTTAACCAATTTTCCATACCTAAACCCTGCCATTATTCAGCCCGTCGCAACCTTAAGTTCTCAAGCCCAAAAATTTGAAACACCTCAACCAAAACCCAGATTTCGTTCATCGCCAAATCTCCATATGAGCTTCTGATTTCTGACTTCCAGGATTTGTTTTTTGGATGACATTTTCTTTAGAGATTTTCAATTTTTGAAAGTTGAGAAAATTTAATCTGAATTTTGATCTCCAAATCGTTGAATGTCTGCCTTTTTTTTTGCCAATATCTCCGCCTTTTTTTCCTTCCAAATCATAGACGCTTTCACATTTTTCAGAAGTCTGCTATTGGCAGTTCTACCACGTGCAGGGGTATTTTCGAACTTTACCATCATTTAGAGGTGGCGCGTGTCCTTCAATGTAATTAAATGGTATTAGCCGTTTTTTTTAATTATCTCTAATATATAAAAGTAGGGAAGGTTGAGAAATATTTTTGGACAATTATATCTTTTTAAAATCTTTAAATTACTACAATGCCATTATAAATACCTTTTAAAATCTCAAAATTACTAAATACGTCATTGCTATTAATGCTCAACTTTCTAATAAATATCACATTTTTAGATTATTATGCCCACTTTTTTATCTTCCATTGCATGCCACATTTCATATACTTTTAGAAAAATAAATTTTGGAGATGTAAAAAATAATAGATTTACATTGTAAAGTGACATTTTTTTGCATAATGATGATACTTTTTTTATCTTCATATTTTTACTTTTCTCATATATTAACCTATTTTTTTTTCTTTTTACGTCATTTTTTATATAATAATATTAAAATATTTATCAATCAATTAATAAGAAAATGTCAATTTTTTTAATAAATTCATTGGCTTTTTATTGCTTTCACGACATCAAATTACAAAATAGTTAAAAAATTAAGTACAATGTGTGAAATTGAATGTGATATTAGAATAACTATTATTTATTTAGATTTATCACCCATTTATAAAAAAATAAATTATATTTAAGTATTTAAATATTAAATGATTTAATAAAGGTGATGATGATTTAATTTTAAAATAACTAAAAAAATAAATTGTTTTTTTAAGTTAATATAAAAAAAATTACAACAAAATATAATTATTGAATTTGTAAGGGTATAGTATTTTATAATATTAAAATAAACTTTATATTTTTAATAAGAAATATTTATAAAAATTTATAAATTTAAAATCAACGTGAAAAAACTAATATAATTTCTTGAATTATAATTAAAAATAGAAATGAATAAATTAACATAAAAAAAGAAATATATATATTTAGAACAAACGGTTTATTTTTATTTGGAAGTACAGTGTATATATGAAAAAAAATGTCTTAAATAAAAAGAAAATCAACTACATATAATTCATTGTATTAGTAAAGTTTACAATAATTTAAATCTTAAATAGAAAATAATAATACGTTTAATAATTAAAAAAATTAATAAAAGAAAAATCATTTCAAAAAAGATTTATAGCAGAAAAAATATGTTAAACCTTTAAATTATTCTATATTAGATAGAATATCACGTGTGTCGCACGTGGTAAGAATCTAGTGTATTTAAATATGGTTAAACATATAGAGATTTGGCGACGGATGAGGACATAGAAACGATGCGACGGTTCGGCAGAACGATGGACAAGGTCGTGGAAACGAGTGTTTGTGACCGTGGCAACGGTTCGACAGAAAAACTGTCAACTTTAGTTTATTCTCATTTAATATATTTTTCTTATTTATCTTATTCACTTATGATAATTATCGTTTCCTATTAAGTTTCTCTTTTTCTATTAAATGAGAATAAACTAAAGTTGACAATTTTTTTATCGAATCGTTGCCGCGGTCACAAACACTCGTTTCCACGACCTCGTCTATCGTTCTGCCGAACCGTTGCATCATTTCCATGGCCACGTCCATCTCCAAATATCTATAAAACATATTAATAGCCCTAGATTTTAACTTTAAAATATGCATAAAACTAAAAAAGGAGGCATGCAATATTCGAACTAAGGACTTGGGCATTACAGGATGACGCTCCAACCAAAGAACTACAACATTTATTAATGGGATCACTATCTCATTTATATATTTATTTAAAACTTAAAGGACCCAATTAATTTTAAATTAAAACTCCTATATATTTATAGTTAAATCTAAAAATCGAGGGGGGCACGTGCCCCCCGTCCCCTATGTAGCTCCGCCCCTGGAGGTAGAGGAAGTGAAAAACAAGATAAAGAAGGAACAATAGAGTTGGAGAGTAAGAAGATTTCTTTGGAACCATTGATTAATTGGCATCAACAATGGTCTATACAGTAGGAGTTTACTCGACGAAATGAAAAGATGGAAAGTGAACCTATGGATTGAGATGGTAGAGAATACTGAATAGAGATAATTAGATAGAAAAAGAAGGTTTTCGTGAATGCAATAAGGTGACGGAATGATTTTACTCAAGAAATATTAATCAATGTATTAAAAAATATAAAACTATGTTACTCCAAAATAAGACTTTTTGTTTCATACAACAAAATCGAGGCCTTCATTTTTATACAACCTCAAACACTTTACCTTAAATCTTTGCTAGGAAAATGTTCCACTTTTAATACATTTCAATTTTGTTTTCCTTATTATAATTTTTTTTCCCTAAAAAAATCAATGGACATGATAGAAATTTCACACCACCCTAAATTTAAGTTTGAAAGAGTATAATGGAAGAAATCATGTCTCAATGTTTAGTTGATAAAAAAGCATATACAAACATAAATTCATTGGTAAAATACACTTTTGGTCCATGTGTTTTCAGTTTGCGTTCGATTTGGTCCATATGTTTTCAAACTTGACAAAAAAAACCCCTGTGGTTTAGTTAAGCATTCTATTTAGTCTCTGCAGATTTCTTATGTGGCATTTATTTATTACTTTTATATTTAATATATACTTATGTGGCATATATTTATCACTTCTTTTTTTCTAGATGGCTTTTCATCTCTCCCCTATCTTCATCTTCTTCCCCAATTCATCTTCTTTACAGATTCCTTGCTGAAATTAAAGGCTTGATTATGACTCTCTTATACAATTCACCTCCATTCTCCAACAAAACCTAACATCATTCACAACCGCCTTCTCAGATCTATATCGATCTTAGATTTGAAGAAATCGCAACAAAGGCAGTCAAATAAGATGGAATTGCTCAGTGCTACGGAAAAAAAACGTTTTCCATCAGCATATTCATCCCAGATCTGCAAGAAATCACATCCCTCTATAGTTCAACTACCCATATCATTACATAATGAGATTTCTTCACGTTTTTCTCTAGAATGATTTTTTTGGGTTTGTAAAATCAAGATTCAAAATCTAAAGAGAAATCCTGCAAAATAAACCCAGAAATTAAAAAAAATGTGGTCTCTGTCCATTTAAACCATATGAAAGAATAAGATGAAATAACAGAACTGTTTAATCTACAACAATAAAGAAGATCTAAAAAAGAAATTCCCAAATATTTAATGTTTCAACAAACATTTAAGATGAGGGCTTTTTACCCCAAATTGAAAACCCACAATAAACTAGATTTGCGATGAACCCAAACTGAAATAGAAATCAGTTTAGGCGATTGACGCGTTCGAGCTCGAAGGGCGATGTTCAACAATGAGAAAAATGAAGCGTGCGTTCGATTCAGGTCTGGTTAAATGGGTTTGAATTGAAAGGCTCGTTGGAAGTTTGGGATTTTTAGAGTGATTTATGGTCTGAGAGGATGGATTCGCCGGAAATGGAGCTCTGGGGCGGTGTTAATGGCTGCTTTACGGTGGTTGAGACTAGAAGAAGGAGATGGAAAGGCGATGATAGAGGAGAGAGAGGTGGAGGGTGGACAGTTGGGAAATAATAAAATATTTATTTAAATTCCATTTAAATAAAAATATTCATATAAAATCATTAATCATGCCACATCATTTAAATATATGCCACATAAGTATATATTAAATATAAAAATAATAAATAAATGTCACGTAAGAAATCTGTTAAGTGTTTAACAGAATCTGGACGACAGAGACTAAATAGAACGCTTAACTAAAACACAGGGGTTTTTTTTATCGAGTTTGAAAACATAGGGACCAAATCGAACGCAAACTGAAAACACAGGAACCAAAAGTGTATTTTACCCTAAATTCATTCTTACAAAATTAATAAATAAATAAAAACACATCTTTAAAACTTACAATATAACCTTGAAATGCGGGTGATATAGCCCCAATTTAATATGTAATAAATATAATAAGATAAAATTTAATTGTTTATATTTTTGTTATGTCTATTAGTTATTTTCCGACGATCGTTGATTTGACCATCTCCCGAGAAATGTTTTGGTATTGTTAATTGGGTTATCTTGGTTTATAATCTTAAAATATAACTTTTAAAGTAAAATAGTCCGTCGAAAAAATAATAAAGCAAAATGACTCATGTGAATTTTCAAATAAAAATACAATAAAACCCTTAGCTAGAATGGAAAGAGAAGACGGAGGGATTTTAAACGGACTAAAAAGGAAGGAAGGGACTAAAATCTGCAAATTTCCAAAAAGAAAAAAAGAAAAAAATTTAAAAAAAACTAAGACCCATAAAAAAAACAGTTTTGAAGAGAAATAACAAAATTTCAGAGACAAAAAATTCAAAAATTAATGAAAAAGAAGATAATAACCATACATCAATGGATAAGATGAAGGTAGAAGGAAGAGTAAAGTAAGTAATAATAATAAATACTCTAGTATATATTAGAAATAAAAAATAAAACAGTACAATGTAGTAAATTTTCACTCTAGTATATATTAGAAATAAAAAATAAAACAGTACAATGTAGTAAATTTTCCCTTTAAAAAATAAGTAATAATAAATATTATATTGTATTTTATAAACATAGAATAAAACATTGCAATATAGTAAATATTCTGTTTAAAAAATAAGTAATAATAATAAACGCTATAATGTATGTTATAAATATAAAATAAAACAATACAAATTAGTAGTAAATAGTTATAACGTATAACCATATACATGTACAGTATAAAAAAAAACTTGTACTGCAGAAAAAAAAACAAGAAGAAGAAGAAGAACCATATTCATGTACATTATAATAAACAAAACTTGTATTCTACAGCGAACCAAGAAAAAAAAAACAGAAAAAAGAAGAAGAAAAAAAGGAGGAGGAGGAGGAGGAGAAGAAAGAACATTCAACCTTGACCATCATCGAAAAATTGCAGATATATGGAATCACGGATAAAAAAATCACCACAAACCCTAACTCAACAATGAACCAGAAAATTAAGAAAAAAAACCATCAAAAGAAGAAAACGAAGAAGAAAGAGAAGAGAATGCGAAATGGAGAATCCCAGGATTTGAGGATGAATTTCAAAAAAAGAAAAACAACACAATTAGTTAGACAAAATAAGGGAAATTTGAGTGATAACATGAAAAATGAGAGAGTGACAAGGTAATCAAAGATACACACAATAAAATCTTCATTAAAAAAAAAAGGAAATTAGATGACAAAAGAGTAAATCAGGTATATGAATAAAAATCATACTTTAAAAAGGCTATAAAAACATAAGAAATTAGCAATTTCATACTATATATTGGATTATCTCAGTTTTAACTTAACCCAAATTTGAAATCAATTGTCTGGAAGTAAAACTAAACCCTCCCCAAAAACTCATTGAAAAACCATACCCCACCCCGTAGAGGCCCACAACCTTGTGTTCTTTTTATGAAGCCCGCGTTCCGTTTTTTGTGAGCAATTTATTATATATCGATATTCTGTAATATTCAAACTATAAGCAAAATTTCAGAATAACCAAATTATAATCTTGACTGATATAAAATATGAAATTGATCTATTTGAAGATGGTAACTCAAATTGTCTACAGATCAAAACCCTAACATGTTCACTGATTTGATCCAAATCATTAGTATTATGTAGAAGTATCATATATAATAGGATTATATAAGACCGAACTAAGATAATAAATTAACTCCTGAGTATGTTATGAACTCACGTTTGTGAAGTCATTTCATTTGATTCACATGGTCATGAACTTCTGTTATGGGGGAAACGACTAAGTAAATGGTTGAGAACATTTCTATAAGATGGAATTGATAAGTTTTTTATACGATGAATCTAATCTAGAGACTTTAAGTAACTCTCTTAACGTAATGATTTATGAGGCCTCATCTTCTCATTGGCCCGAGAAAGATTTATTCTATAACTACACTATAAAAAAATGTTTATTAGAGAATCATCGGGAACACAATGATAAAAGAGAGAATTATATGAATGGAACGATAATTTGACCCAATTGTAATTATGAGATTACCACATAAAGGATATATTAAACATTTTGGACCATTATGACAAAGAAGAAAAGATCTGATAATAAATTGCTTTATATTCACTTAATACTACATTGGCTTATTGACATGAAACATTTGGATTCTAATTTCCGATGAATATCAAGACTTATATCATAATTTTGAGTAATATATGAATCATTTTAACTTAATTTATTATATATAAATTATGTTTTTCTATTTTCTTTAGTGAATAAAGACTTTTAAATCGTTCTTCAATTGGCATATATGTTTAAGATAAAACCATAGAGAAAATAGACTTCATGATTCAGTCGAGATGAACAATTAGTTAAAGAGAGGATCTGTCCGTGTTTTAATTTTTCAAAATGACCATTATTTTAAACGGAAACACTATGATGGCTTGAAACCTTAAATTATAAATCATGACACTATGTTATACTGATATATATACTTTTTTTTTTATAAATAATATTATTTTAAAAATAGAAACTTTTCTACAATACTCGCTTTTATAAAATTTCTTATTAATTTTATTAAGTTGAAAACCAATTCCAGAATTCAAATTTTATATTTTTCATTTGCATTGTTGCATAATTTTCTAAATAAACAGAGTATGTCAACATAACGTGCAACAAATCTGCTTAAAGTCGAGATTAATAGCTTTCAGTAGAAAATAATTAGAGAAAGCTTCATCGGAAATTCATTAACTTAAATATTAGCAGCCAGCAAGCCAACCAAAAACTATAAACATAAAACACAAAGAAAAATTATAAGTCTGGCCTTAAGAAGAACCTTCTGGTGAGCTGATCCTGATCATTCTGGAGAGAGAGAAAAAAAAAAACAGGGTGAAAATTCTACAAGAGCTCAATAATTGGAACGATTCAATGTTTTGATAAAGAGTAATAAATTTTTCTTTTAATATATAGAGTAGGAGTTGGTGTATGCAAAAGAAAACAAAACAAAACATGGTTTATAAAAAAATAGAGAATTAATATCAAGATAGTTAAAAAAAAAAACAAAAACAAAGCAAAGCATTTCTTATGTTGAATATGAAAGAGGTATCAGTGTATCAACTGTTCTAGATGGTAGCACTATAATAAACATTTACAAATACAAAAGGGAATAGTTTATTGGATCTCATTTCATAATTTTGAACTACGGGATGTAATTTGTCATTTTTTAATTACATTGAATGTTCATACATTTTAGCACATAAGTATCTTATTTATAGTTTGCACTCTTTTGAATTACAATCGGTTTTTGTATTTAATATCATCAAGTAAATACATTAGCCATAAAATAAGGATACGAAGTGAGTACCAAATTTATACATAAACACTATAAACAAAAGAAGCACCTGATTAGTATAGGTTTGCGGTAGGTTTCGGCCTAAAACGATTCACCTTGACCACGTCATCAGATACGGTAACTTCAGTTTGATAAGTAATGGGTGATTGATCATCAGGAACCCCAACAACTATAGCATGGAAAGTTAGGTAATATCTAATATAATAACCATGTCCATCCTTAACATATTGCGAGTTCATTTTCAAAGGCTGAAAAAATTTGAGCTTCACGACCGGTCTCTTCACCTACCAAATAAAATGAAATGCCAACACATTAAAAATGAATTGGTAATTAGTAATTGAATATAGAGAAATTGAGTAGTGAGATATCTGTTTATCTTCCGACCGGGCCCTTCTCTGCCTTTCTTTCTTCCGCCTGTAATCACTTTTCAGAGCACATTGTCCCAGCTTGGTAGCAAGCTGTGTATTTTCAGTATCAAGTTTCATAGGTTTGATCCCTTCATGAAGACCGGGAGGGCAATGACTAACGTCGAATCCCTGAGATTGAATTGAATTAGAGTGAAATTAAGTTCAATAATTTTTTTAAATGAAAAGTGGATATGAAATCTGACCCCGCTTAGTTCAATTTCTCGGACACAGAACGCAATTGATTGAGTTTCGTCCTTCTTCTCTGATTTGTCGGAGGGAAATGAAAATCAACTGTAATACAAATACAAATACAACAGCTATATTTCTGCCTAATAATTAATGTGTCCGAAATTTACCCGTAAGTTTCTGCCTAAAAATTTTAACTTGAAGCGGCGTTTTAAATCCGTGAAAAACTTGAGTCTGATAAGTGCATGGTTGATCATCAGGAGCATCAACATCTTTAGCCACAAAAGTTAAGTAATAAGTTAAGCCACAATAATGCTGGATGTTAAACTTCAAAGGCTTCACAAATGCTAGCTTAATTCCTCCTTCAGGATACATATAACAAAATAATGATGATCATAATAATAAAAATACCGATATCGAAGAATCAATCTATCGAATAATTTAACAAAACCAACCTGTTTTTGATTATAATCATCCACGGCAAATTTACCAAACTTAATAGCAACATTAGAATAAGTATCAAGGTCACAGGGAATAATCTGTTCGTCGTCTAAGGGTATATCGTACATATGAACGTCGAAACCCTAAAGTAAAAGATTATAATTAAAAATGAATGAATGAATGAAATTTGTTTCGTATAATGAATGGGAAAAACTCACATCACTTTTATTAACTTGCATATGGTATTGAATATCAAATTCACGTCTACGTCCTTCAGTTTCAAACTCTGAATATGAATAATAATATGACTCTGAATCTGAACCCAAAACTAACGTCTTTGGATCTGGCATTCGCATTCGATTTCGCTTTCGCTTGCTTGATCGACGTCTTTCTGTTTCAGATTTCTTCGTATCATCAGCAAAAACATCCTGATTTTCTCTTTCAGATTTCTTCTCCGGCGACTCCATCGGCTTTGGATTTGGCTTTCAGAGTGAGAGAGTAAACCCTAGGAAGAAACAAGTAGAAAGAATAGAAAAACTTCTATTCGAGCTGGGCCGATTACTTGCTAAAACTGACTATATAACCCAAATTTAAAAAAACTAAAACATAATAGCCGAAAGAAAAAAATAAAATCAAATGGCCCCAATAAAAAGATAAAATCAGATCACAGGCGATAATAAAAAAATTAAATTTTTTATTTTTTTTCAAAATTTAATACTTTGGTGTTTAATTCTTCATTTGAACTATATTTTGCGTAAATAAAATATCGATTTTTCGATATCTATTCATTGAATCTAAATTCATGGCAAGTTAAGAGTTTAGATAGAGATATTTTTTAGTTTATGGGTAAAAATTTAGAGTTTAGAGAGAGAAAAATGTAGAGTGGGGCTAGGAGAGTTCTATCAAAATAAAAAATGGTTTTTTGGTCTTTTCACACTTTAGTGACATTAGCATAAGGTTTTATTTATGAAAATTGAAGTTAGGTTTCATTATGGCTCAAATTTCAAGGTCAAATAGGCAAATATCTTATTTTCTATTCTTCATAATTTAATTATGAGATAATCTAGTATATAGCACGAAATGAACACAACTTAGACCCCGAAATGAGGATTCCAAAATATTTTGATCAGAATTCAAACGAAGAAGTTATGGCTAAAGAAAAATTAATGGCGTTTAAGGGAAATGGTCTCATTGGAATAATTTGAAAATATAGGGGTGTGATTTGTCATTTTCAAACCACAAGGGTGTTCATGCATTTGGCAAAAAGACCACATTGGCTTATTTGCATTTTACCCTTATGAAAATGAATTAAAATTTTTATATATATGATATTTTCTCTTACTTCCCTGATTAATTCCTCAATATCTCTCGGATTTCCTTTTTTTTTTTTAAAGATAACATCAATTCATTTTTTATCTTCTTTCCACGAACAATTTTTATTTACCTATTTAAGTTTTTTGATATAGCGTTTTTTTATGTTATGATCCCATTTTTTAACTCTCATTTTTTAACACCCAGTTTTTTCTCAATTTGTCCCAGGAAGATAGGGTTGAATATACGAGTAAGAAAAGATAACTTAAAATCGAGGAAAATAAAACAAAACCATGGGAACCCACTAGTAAATGGTGGTGATGAAGAAGAAGAAAGCTAACAACTTAAAATCGAGGAAAATGAAACAAAACCCAAAAGTAGATGGTGGTGGTGAAGAAGAATATGATGAAGATGAAGAAAAATATACGTATGATCATGACTAATTAAAATCGTTCTAACCCATCAATTTAAGCTTTTAAGTCCATATGTATTTTAATATGGTATATCCGAGCACAAGGTTCTGGCGTTTTTTTCCATTCTTTAAACTTACTCATCTTTGTAATTCATTTCTTTGTTTTTCTTATTTAGCTCTATGACTTAAATTTTATTTTTGAAATAGTGTCATTATAGAAGATGAGGTAAGAAATAATGATTTTGAGAGCTTGATGATTGTTTAAATAAGTTCATATTCAAATAGTGTTTTCGTATGTGTGCCTAATTCAAAACAAAAAAATAAGGAACAAAAAACTTGATAAAAATAAAAATACAAAAAAAAGTTTTAATAAAATACTACATAATCATTAAAAACTGATAAAACTTTCTTTTTCTTCTCAAGCCCGGTAAAGTTTGCACCATTTTTCCCAGCAAATTTGTCATTGCGTGTACATTATTATTGTACCGTTACTTCTTCTCAATGAACAAACACTCGTACATTTGATATTGTGTGTATTAGAAACATTACTTGTTATATTATTATAAAAAAAAAAACATTATTTGTTATATTGTTCAATCCTTGTACCGTGAAAATGTAAGTCTTTTATGTCTCTTTCTTCTCCATAATAATACCATACTTGTATGTTGCGTATTTCTTGTACAATGAACATGTACCTCTCTAACTTCCCAACTCATTTATGATTTGATAGGTAAAAAAAAAACTTTTCAAAAAAATAATGTGTGTGAAGATTGGAAAATGACAACTAAGAGATTCAAGTGCCAAAAGTAACTACCTAATAATATTTTATCAAGAAGCAAACTCAAGGGTGTCATCCAAAGCTTTCAGTTAAGGTGAAAAGCCAGTTGAATAATAAAGGAACGAATAAAACAGAATAAAAGTGGTATGTGATCATCTAGGCATAATTTAAAGTCTATCCCATTACAAAATAATAAATTCACAAAATTTATACTAGAAAATTTGAAATTTAGCATTTGAAGTTCACCTTCAGCAAAAAATTTGCTCCAGCAACAAGACAATCCATTTCATCTTCTTTGTCGAGACTAACTCCAAGTTTTTCTTTGAAAAGATCTGCAAACTTGTATGCTCCACCACCTGTAGCCTTCTCAGAAACAAATGTTTTAGTGTTAAACGTATTATCCAAGTAAATGGCGAACCTTATCTAGCAGCGTTCAACCCAAACAAAAAAGAACTTGATATTTGACCACTTAAGATGATTATGTTTATAGAAAGCTTGAACAGAAACTTTATATATTTGATGCAAACAAGTCAAGTGGGACTTTCCCACTCCTCAAAATAGACGGGAAATTTTTTTTAAAAAAAAGACAGTGAAAAGGGTAAGATGTGACTGTAGAGCACTTTATCGATGGTTATATAGTGAATATATGGAGAGCGAAATCATAGTTCCAGAGAACTGTATACGTGCAAATCAGTTCTCTTAAAGACTGCAATAGTAGTGCAATTTCAGACTGTATAAGTTAATACAGTAGAAACCGTCTTCAATTTTTCATTATCTTGTTCACGGGAAAGTGGTAAAAAATAATGACATGCATATCAAGTCTTGAAGAAGATTACTTTTCCTTCTTTGGTCCAATCCAATAAAGAGATTAATGATTTGTTTCATATTTTTAACATCTGCTGCATCTAGTTCGCACAATTTTAAGAAATAGCCTTGGGCATTGTTCTCATAACGACAGCACGTTTAGTTCGAGATAATATAAAGTTAAGAATAAAGAATATACCTTAATTATGGCATTTTCATTTGCTGGGACATTTGAATGCCTGTGACATAAATCCCTGCTTATGTTATCAGGCAGTACTAGGAAACAGGAAATTCAGTTTATTTAAAAGTCATGAATGAAATAAAAGCATGATAACAATATATATACCACCACGATGTAGCTGCTTGAAATAGATGAAGTCTAAACACTCATTTATCTTGCTTGTCTCAAACTTCACGAAATGAAGCTTTCCACCAAGAATTGGATAACTTATTCTTTTACCATTTGAAATCCCCAGCCTCTCCTTCATGCTCCTCTTCCTCTTATCATCAACTGATTGATCCTCATGTCTTGAAAAGTATACAAATTTGATATATCTTTACAAAATTGTTGCACCCCATAAAATAAATTCTTGGCTTCGCTGACTCATTAAAATTTAGAGCACATAAGTCCTGCTTTAACTTTCAATCTCCACTTCCCACACAAGATTCAGAAGAATCTCCATGCCAGGTATACATGATAAGAATATACCAAAAGCAGATTTAAGAACAACAAAACAAAAATGGAATGGATAAAGGAAGTGTCAAATGGTGAAATCCCCCCCTAAATCCTAACATTTTTGCAAAGATATCAAAACAAATTGCTTCCTTTGCTGGAAAACGCCTGAAATCGTCGGGAAAAGTTACAATCCCAAACATTTCTGATTACATTATTGCATGAAAATCAGCCAAAATACCCAAGAGACAACTTACCTACGATGAATAAATTGAGTCTCGACGATAATCTATCGGCGAAATCCAAAAATAATCCCAAAAATGAAAGCTTTGACTCGCGGTGCGGTGGACCGAGAGAAAATGGTGGTTTACGGTTCAGACGAGTGGGAGAAAAGGAAAGATAAAGCTGATGTAGTATGCCACCTCCGTCAGTCAACGCCAGCTCATTAAAAGTACAATATTTTTGGAAATAGTTTTGTTTTACAATTTATTTTGGAAAATGTTTTAAACAAGTTAATATTCAATAAAAAAAATCCTAATAAGTTGGGGCGGTTGGAGGTAGGGGTGAACATGGGCGGGGTCGGGTACCCGATTAAACCCCAACCCCGTTTATGTCAAAAAAATGACACCCCACCCCGACCCCGCCCCATTTAACTGTCGAGGAGGGGCGGTAATGAGGTAGAAATAGGTTTTAACTTACACAACTCACCTCACAGGCAGCTGCGGCAGGCGATGGCAGGGACGGTAATGGCAGGGGCGGCGAGTGAACAGAGAAGAGGTTGTTGTATTTGTTGTTTGTTCGTGAGAACTTGCGAGTTGCGAAGAGGCAGAGAACAGAGAGGTTTCGTTTTGAGTCTTTGACTTGGTGAGAAAAAATAAAAGAAGTAAAGGAAAGGAAAAGAAAAGGAAATAAAAGAAGGGGTGGGGGTCATGTGCTGTGCGTTGCATGCGTGTGGTGCAGGGATAGGGGGTTTCAAAATATATATATATATATATATATTTAAGCTAAACAGGGCTATATTTTCAAACCTGATCCGGAATACGCATTTAAATAGGGTGGGGCGGGTTCGCGGGGTGTCGGGGTATTTGTTCACTCCTAGTTGGAGGGAGGCTCAATATTATATTAAATTGGAGGAGAGTAAGTTTAAAAATTATAGTTGATACCAAAAATACACAGGAGATTTATCTAAAAAACCTCCAAAATTCTCTTTTAAGGTTTATTGACCCTTCACCAATTTTATTTTATTTTTGACCTTTTCTTCCGGTGAACATTGAAATTACGAGAATATTTTTTATCTTTTTTTTTTTTTTAGTTTTACGTATACTTCATCTTCTTATTTATATCCTCTCTTTTTCAATAATTTTCAAGTAATCATTAGATCATCTGTTCTTTTTAATTTCACCATAAATTTAAATTACTCATATACGAAGGGAAGAAAAAATTTATCCCTCACTTAAAATCCCAAATTTGTTCAAGTGTTGTGAAAGTGTTGAAACTCATATCTCTCACATGAAACCTAAATAAATGGGAATCATCTCGAGCCAAGATTTCATCACATTCCTCCATCTTGGTCCAAAATTCCATCTCTCTAACATCTCGATCATGATCTAAAATTCTAGTTTTTTTTTCTGTGAACAAAGCACTTAAATTTATATGATAAAAAAATTAATTAGACATTTATATTTGTATTGTTTTTTTTTTAACAAGTGCAAAAAATAAATTGAAAGTTTGATGTAGATGTGAATCCCTTCAAACTATATAATTGAAAAATTTGTAGATGTGAGGATGAGAAATTAAGAGGTTGTTTAGATAAATTTCTCTAGAAACATTCATGTCATTGCCCTAAAAATTATACATTAGTTAAGGTTTTTCAAAATGGATTAACTCTAAAAATAGCCACTTTTGAACCATCTAATTACAGAAATAGCAACAAACTTTTTTATATTTAAAATTAGTCAATCTACAAGATTTATTAAAATTCTTTACCCATTTTATCCCTACATTATTTTATTTCATTATATTATTTTTATCCTTAAAATTCTGACTTTTTATTTAGTAAAATCTTTTAGTTTTATCAAATCTTTTTTTTTTATATATATTTTTTAGTTTTATCATATCAGTGTATTTATTTAAAAAAAAAAAAAAACCCATAATCTAACGTGTGTTTGTTTTTTTTTCTTTTTTTTTCATTTGATAAAATCTTTTTTATTTGGTTTTTTAAAATTTAACTAGCCTTTTTTGGTTTTTGTTTTTCTTCTTCTTCTTCTCAATTTCATTCATTCGTTTTTTATCGTGATCATGTCATTGAATTTCAGATCATGTAAATGTTTTTTTAATACCCATCTATCTAAAACCAGCAAAATCTCCATCCTTATTTCTTTTTTTTTTCAATTTCTTTCTTCGTTTTTTTTCAAATCGTCTTCATAGCCATTCTACAGTAATTGTTCTTTTTTTGTTATTTTTCAAAACTCGTTTCGCCACTCTGCAAATAATTATTCTTGTTATTCTTGTTCTTTTTTTTTTCAAAACTCACATTTCTTTTTTCTTGATTGCCATACGTGTTTTTAATCTTGATTTTTTTTTTCATGTTTCATTTTATTTTCTCAAAACAAAATCCCCTTGTTTGGCACATCGATCTTTTTCTTAAATTTGTTTTTTCCATCTATTGTATGATATATGTTCAGATATACTGTTTTAAAATTTTGTATAAAGGATTTTATACCATTAGTTTCTTTGTTTTTTCACATGAAAAAATGCATAAAATGAAAGAAAACATGTGAAACCCAGTTATGTATAGTATGACTATGAACCTGAAAGATTAGAGAAGAATGAAAGAAATTTTTCAAAATAAATATTTTCTATCCTTGCCCAAAACAAGATCGAAACCCAATTCACCTAAATCTTTAACGAAAAATGAATTCATATTAAAAAAAACCTAGACACCATATATGGTTTCGCAAGAATACATATTTCCTTCTTGGCTTTTAATACAAATCTTCTCTTCCTTCCTACCAAGAATACAAATGTTCTTTTTCTTCTTTTTTTTAATACAAATCTTCTCTTCTCTTCCTTCTTGGCACGATGGTCGCGAAGATACAGTCTTGGCCGCTTTTCTCATCATTTTTCTAGTCTATAAACAATGGCTATGAAGAATGAAGATGAGCAGGGTCGGTTCTAAGAAATTAAGGTTCTGATGCAAAAATATAAATTTAGCTCCCTCTAATATAAACCATGATATACAAAAATATAAAATAATATAACTTATTAACTTTTATTAAAACAAGGTAAGAAAACATTAAACTAATCAATTTATAAAATATATCAAACTAGTCAACTTTAAAAAACTAATTAATTTTAATTAAGACATTTTGATATTCATTAATTATATATATATATATATAATCTCATTTCGAATTTAAACATTAAAGTTCCTCCCCAAGCTACTAGAAATATATTATCAATTGCACCCATAAAGTCTTTTAATTTAAGTATTCTTATTTTAATAATTATATATAGAAAATTAGGTTCTTTCATGAATTTGGGACCCCGATATTTAGGGGCCCTGTTCCATGGTTCAGGGTTATCATGGTCACGGTCGGCCCGATTTTTGCTCAAACAATTAAATTCGTCAATAATATTCAAAATCAAGGTAGTAAGATAATATTATCCCCGCAAGAGTTATTGATTTTATGACTCCTCGTCATCTTGACAAAATAAATAACACGGGCTGTTTCATAGTCTCCAGAGAAAGAGCTTCTGGTTGGATCCAAGGAATTTGAATTGCTGAAGAGTAGAGACATCCCTTGAAGGGACGTCGATCTTTAAAACTAATAGAAATAAGTTTCGTAATTTTTCACATCTAATATTTAGAATAGTTTCATTGTTTATTTATTGTTAATGAAATTTGAGGAATTCATTTATCTATTCAAGACGGTTGGATCCAAGGAATTTGAATTCCTGAAGAGTAGAGACATCTCTTGAAGGGACGTCGATCTTTAAAACTAATAAAAATAAGTTTCATAATTTTTCACATCTAATATTTAGAATAGTTTCATTATTTATTTATTTTTAATGAAATTTCAGGAATTCATTTCTCTATTCAAGATTAAAGATTTTCCATTTCGATATACTTGTAAACAAGCAATCAAGATGGTAGAGATACAGCCTCTTAGTACTGTAATCGTCTTAACCGATGAGTTTATAAATATCAAGACGGTTAGTTTATTTTTTAGGTATTTAAATATATTAATTATTAGTATTTTATAGTTTTATTTATATTTTTTTTTAATTAGTAGATTTATTGTGGACCTAAAGACCGAAGTCTGCTATAAAAAAAATTCAAGAACATGTTGTTCTTATTGTCGAACATGTGGTAGAATCACCAAATAAAAAATATTTTCAACGTCAATTTTGAAAATATGAGTTTCTCAAAGGTTAGCCAAGACCCGGTAGTCTATATAAGAAATTGAAAATTTTCAGCTCTTTTATTTCACGTTTCTTAAATTGTAAGCGTTGATCAGTTACATATCCTATCTCGAGGATCAAACACAATTTTTATACTGAGTCGCTGCTATTTACATAGATCATGTGGAGCCTGCAAATAAAACTTGCGGGGTCAAATAAAAATAAATAAATATATATTATATATAATTAATACTAATTTGACAATGAGTGAAATCTAAACAAAAAGTTGAAAATTTACTTTTATCGCTTATAAAAATCAGTGAAGTTTTGAGAAAAAATTATTAAACTTAATTTGTAAAATAAAGAAATTCTCAAGATAAGATATTTTTTGAAAAACTTTTAGCACAAAAAGTTAAAAAAAACTACATTTATAGCATTTAAAATTTTTTATGAAAAACTTTGGGGGGCTAGGTCCTCCCATTGCAATTCAAGAGTCAATATGTTAATGAGAATTTAAAGAGATTAAAAAGTATTATGAAAGTTGCAGTGATTATGAATTGTATGATATTCATGTTAACATGAGAATTTAAAGAAATGAGAAAGTATTATCGAAGTTTGCTATTAAAAAAATGAATTTTTCAGCTCTCATTTCACATCTACTTAATTGGAAGCGAGAATCAGGTACATATCCTATGTTAAAGATCGAATGTAATTTTTATGCCCGTTATATATATATATATATATATATGACATGTGTATATATATGAATATAGACATGTATATGTATCTATATATACATATACATATATATCTACATATACATGTGCACATATACACGTTCATATATGTGTGTGTGTGTGTTTATGTTTATATGGTATATGTATATGTATATATAGATATGTATGTGTATATTTGTACGTATATATACATATATATATGTGTGTGTGTATATATACCTATACATATATGTATATATGTATGAATATACATATGTATATATGTATACATATATATATTAGTATATAATCTCAGCTCAAACTTTAACACTAAGGTCCCTTCCCAAGCTACTAGAAACATATTGCCAATTGCACTTATAGAGTCTTTTGTATTATTATAATAATAACTATAAATAGATAATTAGGTTCTTTCACGATTTTAGGACTCCAATATTTGGGGGACCTTATTCCCTGGTTCATGGTGAAAATGGTCAAGGTTGGCCTGATTATCACTATCACAATTGAATCCGTTTATAATAATCAAAATTGGGGCAGTAAGGTAGTACTATCCCCACAAGGTTAGTGATTTCATGATTACCAATCCGCTTGACAAAATAGATAAGAAAGACTCCTTCACAACCTGCACAAAGAGAGTTTATTGTTGGATCCGGGAAAATGGAATTTTAGAAGAGTGGAGATATCTCCTAAGGAGACGTCGATCTTCCAAACCAATAGAGATAAGTTTGGTAATTTTTCACATCTATTTTTTAAAATAATTTCATTATTTATTTACTTTAATGAAATTTCAGGAATACATTTATCTATTCAAGATTAAGGATTTTTCGTTTCAATATAAACAAACAATCATGATGGTAGAGATATAGCCTCTTAGTGTTGTAATTGTCTTAACCGACTAGTTTCTAAATATCAGGGTAGTAAGTTTATTTTTTTGGGTATTTAAGTATATTAAATATTTATATTTCATTTTTTAATTTATATTTTTTTTATCAGGAGATTTATTGTGAATCTAAAGATCAAAGTTTGCTATAAAAAAAACTCAAGAACATGTTGTTCTTATCGTCGGACACGTGATAGAGTCACCAAATAAAAAATATTTTCTACGTCGATTTAAGAAAAAATTATGAAAATTAATTTGTAAAACAAAGAAATTCTTAACATACAATATTTTTGGAAAAACCCTGAGCACAAAAAGTTAAAAAATACATTTATAGCATTTAAAATTTTGAGCACATACATACATACAATATTTTATGAAAAACTTTGGGGGGCTAAGTCATCCCATAACAATTCAAAAGTCAATATGTCCACGAGAGTTTAAAGGAAAGAGAAAATATTATGAAAGATTTAGTGGTTATGACATTCATATTAACATCTAGCTGAAAAAAAATTTATATTTTATTTTTTAATTTATATTTTTTTATTAGAACATTTATCGGGGACCTAAAAATCGCAATTTGTAAAAAAAATAAAGAACATGTTGTTCTTATTGTTGGACACGGGGTAGAGTTACCAAATAAATAATATTTTTGACGTCAATTTGAAATTTGGGTTTCACGAGAGTTAGCCAAAACCCAATCTTTTATAGAAGAAAATGATTTTTTCTGCTCTCTCATTTCACATTTGCTAAATTGTAAGCGACAACAAATACATATTTTATCTCGATGATCGAATGTAATTTTTATGCTCAGCCGCTATTATGTACATAAATCAGG
This sequence comes from Gynostemma pentaphyllum, assembly GCA_028015215.1. NCBI lineage: Eukaryota > Viridiplantae > Streptophyta > Magnoliopsida > Cucurbitales > Cucurbitaceae > Gynostemma > Gynostemma pentaphyllum. The sequence goes on along the minus strand of CM051346.1, from coordinate 47,147,065 downwards.
CAGACCCAGAAAATAATACTTGCGGGGGCCAAATAAAATAAAATAAATACATAGTATATCTAATTAATATTCATTTCATAATGAGTCAAATCTAAAAAAAATGTTGAAAAAATAAATTTATAGCTTTTAAAAATGTGTGAAGTTTTAAAAAAAATTATGAAAATTAAATTGTAAAATAAAGAAATTCTTAAGATAAGATGGATAAAATTTGAGCACAAAAGGTTAAAAAATTACATTTATAGCATTTAAAAAATTTGAGCACATATTTTATGAAAAACTTTGGGGGGCCATGACCCTTAGTCCTTTCAACAATTCAAAAGTTAATATGTCCATGAGAGTTTAAAGGAAAGAGAAAGTATTATGAAAGTTAAAAATAACATAAAATATAAAATGATATCATTTTAAAAATAAAAATAAAGAATAATCACAAAAAAAAAACTATTCAAAATTTTAATAAATTGAAGGAGAAAAAAATACGTGATTTTTTATCTATAATATATTAAATATTTTTAATTATTAATTATTAATCATTTAAATATTAAATTAAAATATGCCCAAGATCCCTTCACCAATTTTTAATTTTTCAAGGGAAATACTTTTTAATCATTAGTCATAAAATTAATAAAAAAAATAAATTATAATTGTTCAAAACTTATAAATACTTATATTTCCATCATGAGAAAATTTTACAAATTAATTTATTGTTAGTTTAATGAGAACATTTTTTTAATTAATAATTCTAATAATTATTTAAATTTAAAAAACAATTTAATTTTTTAAAACTTTCGTATACTATTTTATTGATTAATTAAGAACAAAAGAAGAAGAAAAAACACTATATGCTCAGTTTATTTAATGAAATTTTATGTTAATTTTTATTATATTTAGTTCACTCTAATTTCCATTATTATTTAAAAAGAAAAAAATATTTTTATTTATTTTTGTAAGAATAGGAAAACCAAAGGACATATTAATTGTAAATTGTTTGACACAACTTATTAATTGTTCATTGTTAGTGTTTTTATTTATTAATTAATTTTACACAATTAATATTTATTTGTTTTTTTGTTTTTTTTACACAATTAATATCGATATCCACTTCAAGACGTTGGTAACTTTTGATTATCTTATAAGAGAGACTTTTAGTATTCTTACATGGCTAATAAAATATAAAATCCATTATAAAATATAGAATAATTATCAATTTATAGATATTATAAACATATTGGTCGGTTGATTATATATAAATAGAATGGAAGATAATAATTATCCTTCAGAACGAAGAACTGATTTTGGGAAGGTCACAACAATTTTGATTTGAATGTGTTCTAATGAATATCAAATAACTTTCTTTATAAGGTGGAAGTTTGAGAAGCACGGAGTTCATGTATGATTAAATTTTATTTTGCAAGTATAAATAAAAACTTGATTTAGTCAAATCTAGATAGTTTTTTTTTTTTTTTTGGGTAAAATACAAATGATACTCGTGGTTTTTTCCAAATGTATGAACACCTTCTGTAGTTTGAAAATGACAAATCATACCCTTGTGTTTCTAATTTTTTTCAATCAGACCCCTCCTCTTCAATGTCAATAGTTTTCTTTTAGCCATAACTTCTTCGTTTGGATTCCGATTTACTCTACGCTATGGTCATATCAAAACTTCTGAATCATCAATAACCAAAATAATTAATAGTGTCAATCATACCTAGTATTTTGATGTTAATAAACTCTTTTATTTATTAATCATTTAAAAGTTTCAAAGTGACTATTGTGTAGAGCCCGAAATGAGGATTCCAGAACATCTTGAATCATTCAAATTGGAGTTCAAACGAAGAAGTTATGGCTAAAAGAAAATTATTGACATTGAATGAGAGGGGTCTGAAAAAAGTTGAAACTACATAGGTGTGATTTGCTATTTTCAAACCACATGAGGTGTTCATGCATTTGGGAAAAACCACAGGGATCTCATTTGCATTTTACCCTTTTTTTAGGGAAATTTTATTGGGTAGCAGAATTTTTAGTAATATTTATAAATATAGCATTTTTAAAAAGAATTTGCAAATATAGCATATTTTTAAAAACCTCATTCATGTGATCAGTGATAGCTAATAAAATAATCAGTGATAGCTTATAAAATAATCAGTGATTACTATGATTCCTGCATAAAATATCAAGATATCAATAAATCAGTAATCACTAACTGATTACTAGTGGCAATTTTATAATATTTTAAGCGTGAATTTATTTTTTCTACTATTTTTACAAATATGTTTTTTTACTGCTATTTTTACAAATATTTGACCTATTTTTACTATTTTCGCAAGAGCCCCATGTAATTTTGCTTTCCTTTTCATTTATTATTATGGTTGGAAAAAGAAAGCCAATTGATCATTAACTGAACAGAAACAAAACGGATCAAAATCTGGTATTAAAAGCAAATATTTATTACAGATACGGAAATTGAAAAGAACTCGCAATTTAAACCAATTCGACTATTATAGTTGATCACTTAAACATCATATACATCGCATATATATTATCTAAGCACTCGGAACCTCATTCGCGGGAAGCAACTCAGCACCAGCGCCCGCCAACTTAGCACGCTTAGCTTCGTAATCTTTAACAGCTGCCTTAATAGCATCTTCAGCCAGCATGCTGCAGTGCAACTTCACAGGTGGAAGGGAGAGATGTTTTGCGATTTCCCTGCAGCATTTCAATATATGTAAGGCAAAAGCACAAGCTAAATGGCGGCTTATTAACACAATTATGCAAGGCAGAAGTACATTAATAAAGAATGCTTGTTTCTACTTGAGGTATCAAATTACCAAAAAAAAATTAAAAAAATGCAAGCATTGGGCGGGGTTTAATTAATCACCAATTACCAAAATTCAAAAGTGTGCAATGACAGAGGAAAGAAAGGTAGCCAAAGAGATTTTAAAAAAAAATATCAGCTATGGCACAAAATACTGCATGATATGACTGGCTTGCAAGTTGCAACAGGAAACATTGACATTGAAAGTAAAAACGATATAGTCATTGATAAAAGAAAAAAGATACTATCATGTGCATGTTAAAATATTGAAGCCTTAACCTTAATGAAACTCCATACCAACTGAAAACTTACGTAACACATGGGCGTGGGTCATTCAAAGAAACAAAATTTACATTCATTATTCGTTCAACCAACAGAACCAAATCTAATTTTTCTCAATGTAACAAATCACTGCAAAATATCAAACTTCAACATCTTAAGATGGCCAGCAAAAGGCATGCACGCTCCAGTAGATAATCCCACAAAAATCCCCACTTACATTTATGCACACTGATATCCTATAGGCGGTAGTCAATGATTGATGAAAAAAATAAGTTCCATTATCTCAATCAACAGGACCAAAAATGTCAGTATTAGAACCTAACTAAGTGAAATTAAAAACATACAATATAATAAACATAGCCACAAAGATGAAGATGATGAAGTTAGAGAATACTGCATGCTACTTGTCATACGAAGAGGAGAAAATACAGATAAAAAGGCAGGGAAAACTAATAGACAAATTGGCTATGGAAAAGAATCATACAAACAAAGCTAATCACAAAGGTAGTAACAAAATTTATGCAATAATTCCACTTAGTAGATGTCCCAAATTAGAATTCAGAACAATAATCGTCGTGCAATCTATGACAGCTAAAACTTACGAATTTCTAATGGATAAGGCTTCTTCCATAGGTTTCCCTTTCACCATTTCAGTCGCTGCAAGAAGAAATCCCAAAGATTAATAAAGGTTTCAACACACAAATAACCAAATGACAATCGAAAGATTCAAAATTGCTGAAGGTCAATTTTCCATACGGTCATTCTTAATACTTGTTCATTTACCAAGAGCTAAATCTTCAAAGTAAAACCATAAATAAAATCCATTACACAAATAAATGAAGCAATCAAATCAAATTATGCCCTAAATCCAAGACCTGTCTACCGAAATTCCAAACCCAATCTCGAATTACATTCTGATTCCAACAATTTAATATAATAACATACTGCTGGCTTTAATTCCAACCCCCCCTGATTCCAACAATCCCTAATTCCCAAAAAGAATCAAAATTTAAAACTTTTCTCAAAAAACAAGAAATAGGGCAAAATAAAAAAACGAACCCAAAGACGAGGAAGCAATAGCAGAACCGCAACCGAAGGTTTTGAAACAAGCGTCAACGACTTTTCCAGTTTCCTCATCAACCTTAATCTGAAGCTTCATCACATCGCCACAAGCTGGGGCGCCAACGAGACCAGTTCCCACCGTCGGATCATTCTTATCAAACGATCCAACGTTACGAGGGTTATTGTAGTGATCAATTACCCTTTCATGATAGAAACGAGGCAGGATTCGTACGGACGGTGATGGAAATTCTAGGGTTAGAAGCTTCTTAACACTCTGCCTTAACATATTTTTCCTTGATTCCTCAAAAAGGTTTTGGATTTTGGATGTGGGTTTTTTTTTCTTTTATCAGAGAGATTTACAGAGCGAAGTAAAGAAGATGGGATATATATATACCACACGATGATTCCGGCTTTTTCTTCTTCTTGTTTTTCAAGATTTGGGGTTGTGAAGACACGTGGACGGTTGAGATTATTTTGGATTATATGCTATGTGATGTGTTCGAATCTTGAGGTTCGTTATCTACTTTACCGTCACAAATATATCCTTTATGTTTTTTTTTTTTAGATATTTATGAAAATAAAATTTAAGATATTTTTTGTGGGGGTAAAATTTTTAAGTAATATTTACAAATTCAACCCTAATTTTAAAAAAAAAGTTTTATCATTGATTGAATATGATGTATAATAATAATTTCATATTAAAACATTTGATTATTAAAATATAAGGTATATATCATCAATTGACGTACTCAATAAAAATAAAATATTTAAAAACACTATTAAAATTTATTAGATTTATAATCATCTCTAAATTTTGATATTTTAAATTAATAGAAGTTGTGGATGGATTATGACTTATTCAAATATATTTAATTCAGATAAAAAGTAATTTAGTAAAATTATAATTTTGATTTTTTTTAAATATTATATTAAATTAGAGGAGGGGGATATGAAACTTCGAGCTCATATGAAAATGAGAGTATAAGATATAAATGCCTACAAAATTTCGGGTCATTACCAAATATTTTCCAATCCACTTGAGTTCCATAGGCTTGGGTTGATTGAGCGGAAACGGCCTAAATCTAAAATCTTGCATCAATGGGCCAAAGTGGGCTTTGACTGGGCCACAAATCTGGTGCCCATGATCGGCAAACTTTACATCACACATGGGCATTTTGTGTTTTACTCTCTCCAAAATCTTCATTTTTAAAATTATCCTTTTGTAGCATATGTCTCATAAAAAATAGATTTATTTTATCAGATTATCCTTTATATTTTAGTAATCAATACACAAAACTAATTCATCATACTAATGATGAATAGTAACTTGTCACTTTACCAATACATTTTCATATTATATTGAAATATATACATTCATATAAAATTGTGAGAAAATATGATCAAGTCTGTAGAAATACCGCATAATCTTTTTAAATGAATGAAAAACATATACGTTGAACTATAGAATCTAATATGTGAGTTGAACCATATCTAAAAAATATTTGTATCTTAATTTATGGAAGGTAATAATTTTATTATTTATATAAATTTAGGGTTTAATTTGATAGGTGTAAAGGTAAAGAAAGAATTCCTAAAAATAAGTATTTGTGGTAATAGTATATTTGATTTTTTATATTTTTAAATAAAATTACGTTTTGAGTTATTTGAATTTTGATTATGATTATGATTTTTTTAGACAAAAATAAGTAAATGTTGTTTTAAAAAATTAAAACAAAATAATTGCCAAATGAACTTGTGATTATATTCGATTGAAAATTGAATGTCATCACACAAATATTATCATTATATGAATATGTGTATCAACTTTTCATGACACATATTTAGTATATAAAATCATACGGTTTATATGGTAATATGATTAGTTATATGGAGTTTTTTTCTTATAAATATTACATTAAATAGAGTGAGAGGAGACTCGAACATTAGATTTTATAAAAAAATAGATATCTATCGACTTGAACTATGTTTATATTGATCGATTATATTATATAGAGTTAATATTTCAGGAAAAAAAAATTCATGAATCAAATAGTCTACGTATAGCTTTTGTAGCACGTTTGTCGATGAAGTTTGCGAAATGCGCCACCTTGCAAAGGCGGATATAAAACAGTATATACCACCGTTATTAAAAAAAAAAAAAAAAAAAAAGTATATGCCACCTTTAACAAAGCTTCGTATAAGAAAAATAAAAATTCTAAAACATTGGTTTAAACTTTGAATATGCACCATGCCTTGGGAAAGTCCCTTTACTCGGAATCGGATTGATTTGAAAGGGAAAAGGAAAAAAGTTCACTTTTGCATTATTAAATTAAAGAGGTAACCCTAAGCCAGGCCCATACGTTAGCCCCCCCCCCCAAATTGTACGAATTTATTCCGATCGATTTTGTCAAGGTAGATTAAATGAGATAAGATAAAAATTAATTGAGGCTTAATATTTAGGGTTTTTCAAAAATGACATTTAAAGAATTAATATTTTTAAAAATATTTTAAATCATTTGATATTTTTAAAATTACTCATAAAAAAATATCATCTCTGGAAATTTCCCTAAAATTTTGTAGTTCCTTGTTTGATAATACTTTTATTTGCAGTTTTATGTTTTTAATTTTTAAACATGTTTTCTATCAATTTATTTGTTTTTTTTAACCTAGTTTTTCTCAATGATTTTAAAAGCCTTGTCAATTTTGAAAGACTATATCGTTTTTGAAAAAATAAATGATTCCCCGATCAAATATTTTTAGTTCATAAATTTGGACATCGAATTATATGATTTTTTTTTTAATTCCTATTACTCGTTATACTTTCAATACTTTCCATCCTCAATGTTTGTTGGTCAAAAAGTAAGAAAGTTAATTAAAAAAATGAAATTAAGATTCTCATAAATAGAAATAATGAAGATGTAATAATTTCTTCCCCTAAAAGTTCTACTTCCCCTTCATTTCAATGTCATTCTTGCCTTAATAATGCATTCCCTCTCTTGTATGGATGAGTGCTTGACAATTCTCCATTGCACTTTTGTTTGGTATCTATTGGGACAAACTTGGGTGCTTGTAATTGGTTTTGATTTATGCATTGCTCTAAAAATAAAGGGTAAACAGCCAAAATCAAAAGGGAAAAAAAAGAAAAGAAAAGGGAAGTCATAAATATCAACTATCTTCAACTCAATTATGCTCCATTATCATCAACAAATCACATCACACACATCATTTGGTGTGGCATTATCATTATATTTTTAGGTTGCTTTTGTCTTTTGCATCTAGAATGGCAAGGGAATTCAAAGGCTCTATTAAAGTGAAAATACATTTGCCTTTGACAATTTTGAAGTAATGATCTCATGTGTATTATTTACCCTCAACTTTGACAAAAATGAAAATTATTATATTTTTTCATTTAATTACTACAAATAAAAAATCATATCGATTGGTTTTAGCTGAATAATGTTGTGTTGTAAATCGTAGAAATGATTATTATAAAATAAATTTGAGTTTTCTGATGTCAAATTTTGTAAGGTTTAAAAAGTTATTCAAAATATGTATAAATTGATCTAGACATTTACAGAATATAAAAAGAAGAAAAGAAAATAATGAACATGCAGAAGAGAAAGGAGGATTTTTTCATATTGTAATGATAAATTTTATTAGTAGTCATGAAAAACTATATATTTTCACAATGAAAACACGAGTAACAAATATAGTTATCGACGTGATAGATAAAATATTTATTGGTTAAAAATCGTAGTTTCACATACACCAAACTTTTATATTTTTGTTTTAATCCTTGTACATTTTAAATATTTTGTTTTAGTCTCTTAATCAATCCAATATAAATATAACGTGATGAATGAACTTATGTTTTTAATAAAGCAACACAGGTATCTAAAAATTTGTATTAAATACAACATAAAAAAACATATATGATAACGTGAAATAGATTTTTATATAGAATAAAATAGGGATTAAATCTTCTTTAATTCGAGGAAAAATATAATATATATAATTGGTGAAAAAGAACATATATTTATTCATAGGATCGTTTTGCAACGTTAGTTTCATCAACCTCCCGTCAATACTCTGTCTTTGGCTATATATAGCTAACAAATGTCAAAGGAGAAATTAAAAAAAAATATCGTTTCAATAATTTAGAGCTTTATTATCCAATCCTTAACTTGATTTTCAAAAGCCTATCACATGAGGGTTCCATGCATTATTGTAACCTAACCCATTGACCTAATTTATCTTAATTATTTCATGTTCTCTCCTCTCTACACTTAGCATATATATATATATAGTATAGCTAGCTTTTGTCCAATCTCCAATTCCACCCCCTAGTGTCGTTCGTTGCCCCTTTGCTAGGTTTCATTTTTTTTTTTTAATTACTTTGCTAGGTTTCATTTTAAGGGTAATTTAGTTGAGTTGGTGGATTCAGAAGGTTGATTCATTAATGTAACCTATATTCAGTTGATTAATACAAAATTTAAACTCAACTCGTGGTTAACTAAATATATAAACTACATAAGGTGATGTTTGATTGGGGGTTTGAGAATCAAATTCTCAGGTTTCTTAATCTCATAGTTATTGTTTGCATTGGAATCCTAAATCCACCATAAATAAATATTAAATATATTTTCTTCTAATTTTAATTATTTATTTTTTAATGAAAAAATTATTTTTAAATTTATTACGAAGTGGTTTTTTAAGTTAAATATTATCTTACATTTTAATTTATTTTTGCATCATTATTTAATTTTTTAAGATATAATAAGTTAATTAAACTAAACCACTTTCTTTATTCTCATTCTTGTCTACTAAATACAGATTTTACTTTCCCAAACATTACATTCTTAGACATCACGTTTTCATTCTCATGCACCCCTAAAGTTTTTAAAACTCCTGTTTCTAAACATCCAAAAAGACAAAAAGAATATATCAAATTTCACAATCTTAGGTTATAAACAAGCTATCGAATCAAACAACCCTTCAAAACCTTATTGAATTTCAATATTTTTTAAGCCTTGGTTCTTCATCCACACATAAAAACAATTAGGTTGTCCAAAATTAGTGACGGCATCCACGTATCCTTTCACCAAAACAGTTGCCACACCATTATACATCCATACAATAATGTCACTAAATTCCAAGTGAAAATTTTCTTTTTTTTTCAATGAAAAAGAAGAATATAATCTTAAATATTATTAACTAGATTAAAAACAAAAATTATTAGATCAAGATAAATTTAATTTTTTCAATATATTTTTGATAAGAAAAATAGAAGAATTGATTGAGCCAAAAACTTCAAGTTGACAAATTAATTTTAATAATTAAATTCTCTCAAATAAATGTGATCAAATGATTGGAAGTATTTTTTTTTAAGGTTGAAAGTTCGAATTCTTCCTTAAATTTGACGTAATATTTTTTTTAAAAATAATATTATTTACTAGTAGATGATGAAAGGTTAGAAAGCTTTTGCATTGCATGCCTTCTATTTTTAAATTGGAGTGAAAAAAGAGAAAGGGATGGACTATATCGTTTACTTGTGAAAAAATATATTATCTTCTAATTCGGTATACTTTTGACTTTCACTCCTTAAAAATTTAATATTTATAAATATTATTTACATATATATAGCTAAGCAAAGCCCAGCCCATCCATAAATATCAAATAATGAAATTAGCATAACCAGCTTTATATCTTCTTATCCAATCACTTATTATATCACCACTTTATGGTCTCCACTATCTGCAAATTTAGCTTTATTTAAGACAAAGTTAAATTCATTTAAAAGAGACAAACAACTCAAAAAAAAAAAAAAAGACAGAGACACAAGATCTATCATAAATGTTAATGCATTCATCGTGCTTCCATTTGTAGTAATTAATTCACTTGTTTTAATAAAATAAATGAATAAATAAATTTATATGGGCATGATTGGCAAGGAAGGCTTTATACAATTGAAAGGGAAAAGATTTAGTGATGTTGTTGGGATGTCATCTTTTTGCACTATAAAAAGATCTTGTCTCAATATAAATAATCTTCATAAAATTTTCAGATCACCCATTTTATTATCAATTAATTTTAAGATGAAAATTATTGAGTATTAAAATTTTGACTATAATACATGAATTCAACAATAATGAATTTCATATATATATATATATATATATATATGAATGGGTTGGCCTAAAAATATAAAAAAGGAACCTACGTGGTCCAAAAGTTAAGTGTATGATATATGATATTAGGTTATTACATGGATGATTGAATAATGTCTGCCAACACAAAAACCATACCAAGTATATTAGACCCACCCTCAACCAATTAGAAGATGACATATTCTCGTACTCTTTTGATGAAATAACTCATTGATATTAGAATTTAGAGAAAAATATATTTCTTAATTTAGCGTTTATTTTGTGTTTATTTAATCTCTGAATTATTCGAAATAGATTCTATTCGTTTCTTGTCTTTAGTTTTCCACCTACAGCAATAATGAAAAGCCAATTTTATAAATTTTATTTTATTTTTATTCCACTCGATCAATTATAAGTGTGATTTTTTTGATAAAACAAACAAAACCAATATTTTTCTAAAGATAAAATTTATTTGTGACAATTCAATTCACAAAGATATGTAAGATTTAGGACGACTTTTACCATTCATAAAACAAACAAAATGCTTGGTTCAAAACTCTTTGATGATTAAAATATTGATTACGTTCTGCCAAAAAAAAAAGTAAGTTGTTTACCAAATCGTGCCTTAATTGGTTCAAATTGCACATAAGTAGTTTTCATACGAATTAAAAAAAAAAACAATAATATAATAATAGTAATATTTAATATGTATTATTGTAGAATAAAATGGAAAAATAACAACACACTTTGTGAGGCTTGGATTCATCCATGATGCCGACGCTCACATGATACAGCTGTGAGTTCGTTTCATAAAAAAACACTCTCTAAAAAGTTAACCCTATTTGGATGCTATTTTTTGGAAAAAAAAATTATGAGAGTATATTTAATTATCTATTTTTAGGTTTTTTTTTAATAGGTAAACCAGTTTTAGAAATTATTTGTCTCATTTTACTGATTATGAAACAGTTGTGACTATATTATAAAATGGTTGATTTAAAATATAACATTTTACATATATTTGGCAATAAATAAAATCTAAGGTGATATAATCATTAAAAAAATTATAATAATTTTTTTAAATCATAGATTTGTAAATAGTGACTCTACATATAAAAATCATATTTTTTTAAAAAATAAAATAAAAAATATGTTTTAAGAGTTGTGTTTAAACTTTAAACATCCCCTTATATATATATTAACTATCAATCTATAACAAAATACTTTAAAATTTATAACTAAATAATTTGTTTATTATGATTTATACTTGGCTATAGAGGCATGCATAGATTTAGTGAGTTTATTTTTTTCTTTTTTAAACGTTTGTGTTGAGAGTTAGCATGTGTAGCTGAATTTGTTCTACTTATTCACTACATAAAACTGTATTCAAGTCTATTTTTTGTTTAGATATTACACTACAAGAAAAGCCGTGTTTAACGATGAAATGCACCTCTAACTGAAAATAGTGACACATTTAGAGACGAAAAAGTTGATCGCCAAAAAAGGTCTCGCTTGAGGATATTAGCGATACATTTCGTAGCTAATAGCGACAGAAAAATAATGAAATGCTAATGAAATGTTGACTATTTTAGTGACGAAATTCATCGCTAAAGTTAGAGACAAAATGACTCACTGCGTCCTCTTTTAGAGACTTGATAAATCGCTAAAATTAGCGACACAGTTAGTCTCTTAACTTAGCGACGAAGTGCATCGCTATACTAGAGACGTATTCGTTCTATAATAAAGTCAACCGATTGACTTTAGCGAAAAAATGCATCTCTAAGTAAAGTATGAAAAAATGATTAAGATAAGATTTAGAGACTTAGTTCGTCGCTAATTTAACAATTTTTAAATTGAATTTTTAATAATTAATTTTAATAAAATTATATTCAAAATTAATTATTAAAAATTATTTTTTAAAAAGAAAATAATAATTAAGAACAAAATAAATATAAAATATCCAAAAAAAATAATTATTTTGATTAATTAATTAATTAAGACTAAATTTAACATACTGATCAATTAAAAAATAATAAATAACATACAAATTACTTAATTAATTAACATTAAACTAACCAACACAATATTTTAACAATTAACATACTAATAAATTAAAAATTAATAAATAATTACAGATTAATTAATTAATTAAACATTAATTTAATTAAATCTAAATTTGAACGATTAACATACTAATGAAATTAACATACTAATTAATTAAAAACAAATACATAACATACAATACATACTTTAACCCTAAACCCTAAAAATTAGCAATTAACATATATACAATTTAACTAACATTAACAAGTAACATACAATTTAACTAAAATTAACATACTAATAAATGTGGTAATTATTTAAATTAATATACAATTAACAAACTAAAATTAACAATTAACATACAATTAACAAACTAAATTAACAATTAACATACACTTTCATTCTAATTAACATGTTAATTAATTGAATTTATACTAATTTTTTTAATTAAAAAAATTAATTCAAGAGGAATTACTGTACTTCGGGGAGGCAGTGGCAGAGAGGGAGGGGACGTTGGCGGAGGCGGCGGAGGGAGAGGCAGCGTTGGCGGAGGGAGAGGCAGCGTTGGCGGACGGAGTGAGACAAAGGGTTTGGGTGGGTGGGTGGGTGGGTGGGATGTGGGGAGGGAGAACAAACGAGAAAAGAAAAATGAGGGGGGGGGGTCTTTTAACCCTTTTTTAATTAATCTTAGCGACGCATTCCATCACTGAAGGAAATGAAAAGTCGTCAGTTGAGACACGAATTTTCAAAGTACGCGCCATCAATTTTCCCTTAATGACGAAATATGTCTCTAAAAAACTTGAGTATTTTTATCAACCGCCATAATTTTCAGCCTTAGCGATACAATTCATCGCTAAAATGAGTGAAAATTTTAAAATACGCGCCTTTATATTTCGATTAGCGAAGAAATGTGTCTCTATAATTGAAAATATCCGTTAGAATATTAGATTTCCAAATAGCGACACATTTCGTCGCTAATTGGGAAGGTATTCGTTGAAAGTAATGATTACCCCTTTAACGTCCTAATGTGTAGCTATCTATTGAATGTTTTGGAATTCTATTACCCTTTAGTGACGAAATGTGTCTCTATAAGTTGAATATTTTAGAATTTTTGAAACATATCAGCGACGAAATGTGTCTCTATTTGATGAATATTCTGGAATTTTTATTTCCCATTAGCGACGGATTGTGTCTCTATTTGTCTATTTAGAGATGAAATGTGTCTCTATAAATTGAATATTCTAGAATTTTTTAAACCTATTAGCAACGAAATGTGTCTCTATTTGATGAATATTCTTGAATTTTTATTTCCCATTAGCGACTATTTAGAGACGAAATCCATCGCTATTTACATGGTTTTTTTTTTCGTTTTTTTGGTTCCCTTACAAGTTTAACAATTCATTAACAATTTAAACATCATCTTCAAACTCATCGGTGTTGGATTTAGAGCCGTTGTCCTCAGTATCTTCTTCTTCGTCCTCAGAAGGTTTAGGGGATGAATCATCAATAAAAGGACGATCAATATATAAGTCGTCGGTATCAAACAATGTTTTTGTTACGTCATTTAACGGTTGAGCGGTTTCAGAGTTTATTCGTTCATCTAGTTCACGACTCTGCACCTCTTCTTCTTGGAAAGCTACAAAATCCTCGTTATTTTTATCTGGAAGACTTTCGTCAATGTGACACGGCTCACTTTGCAAACAACTAACCAATCATTCAATTGTCTAGAAGACGGATAATGCAGAAAATACGTTTGAATCACTTTTTGTGCCAATACAAATCGATCATTTGTGTGCATGTGCTTTCTCTTATTCACCTCTAAAATCTACAAATGTGGTATCTTTCACATCCCACCTCGTCGGATTGTCTCAAACCACGTACAGTTAAATTACGGTATACTTTACACTCCCCCCTGCATACTTAAGCTCAATAATTTCATCAATGACTCCAAAGAAATCCTCTTCACCGTTTTCAAACACTTGATCCTTGATGCATACGCCACTGCTTTCTGTTGCTCTGTTATGTGAATGAGATTTTGTTTGAAATTTGTAGCCTTTCCCTAGATAACCAGAGTATAATTTGGCAATTCTAGCAGGGTTCTTTTACCAACATTACTATGTGATTGTTTGAAACTAGTGTTGTTAGCGAATCAACCTGCAAGACAATTAACTTTGTAACATCATTGCATTTAAGATGAACAAATATAACATGTAATCATACTCACGTCAGCATAAAACCATGAACGGAAGTCCCTGTAAATTGTGATCCCCTCCCCGATTGCGTTCATTCTAGAATTTATCGGTCGTACGAAAAACTCAACAAATAACCTATTATCGAAAATAATATATTATAAACTTGAAACAGAATTAATATAACTGTTTCACATATTAATTTAGTTCATCCTTACTCGATATATGGTTCCACCTCCGGTAAATTCCACAACACGTACGTCTGTGCGATGTGATACTCTTCCTCGTTCAGCAGTCTGCGCACGGAATTTCCAATAGGTCTGCCTAATACTGTAAAATAGACAAATAATTTGGATCGACTCCAAAAGGAAGTGAATCTTGAACAAACTGTGTGGCGCAACGTGTTTGTTTGGTAAAATTTCCCTCCAAATTTAGCAACGCAATGTGTTTCTAATAAAAGAATAATTAAAAATATTTTTTATATTTATAAATATAATATAACGATAGAATTTCCTTAAGACGCTAATTAGCGACGAAATGTGTCTCTAAAATTAAAATAAAAAATCATGTAAAATAGAGACATATTTCATCGCTAATATAGAGACAAAATGAGTCGCTATTCTGGAGGGAAGCTTCGCACCATATCTTGAGACAAAACATTAATGATGGACCTTCCTTAAGACACTAAATAGCGATGGAGTTCGTCGCTAAAAGTCAAACTTACCATTAGCGATACATTTCGTCGCTAAATAGCGTCCCATGCATTGTGTCGCTAAAATTAGGTCGCTATTTCTTGTTTTTCTTGTAGTGTTACATCAAATTGAGAGAAGAGATTCAAATCTTCAATTTTATTGAAGGAACCGATGTGAAACCATTTTGAATTAGATTAACTAACTGGTAAATATAATTTACAGTTTAATTGATAATTTTGTTTTCATTTAAAGATTCAAATATTTCAATCTTATTTAAACTTTGGTCAAAGGAAACACTTCATCAAGTCAATTTAGTTTGTTTTTTTCCTTGACCTAATAAATAGAAGAGGTATTCCCTTAATTGGAAAAAAAAATAAGAGAGTAAAATGATTGAAAGTTGATGTGGTATAGATGAAGGAAAATATATAGTAACATTAAAAGGATAATCATCATGAAAATAATTAAGCAGTAAGCTAGTATTTTGTTTTTATGAAAAAGATTACATCACAAACCTAAAAAGATAAACGTAAACTTACGTCCTGCAAATTTATTTCATAATAATGAATATGCAAAATATGAAGAAATATGATATGATAATCTAGTTTTAGAAGTCGTTTATTCCCACCGATATGATTTTATCTCAACTGGTTAGATACATGATTTCTTTTTATGAGGTTGGAAGTTCGAGTTTGCCCTCATATAATATTAAGTATTCAAGGTTATTGAATTTTTATATTACTTTAGTTTGATAAATTTTTGTCTTTTAATATAATATATGAGAGAGAGGATTCGAACAACTTATTTAATAGATAAATTATAAATATCTTATGGAAAAACTAAATTTTAATTGAATTTTATATCTTTAAATATGTTTTATTTTGAATGTTTGTAAACTTTCGTTTTGAACAAATAAGAACATTTTAATATTTTTTTTAAATTGAACATCTAAGATCTATATATAATCACTAATTAAAAAAAAATATATATATATATATATATATATATATATATATATATATGAAAAGTAAGATTTAAAGTAATATTTTATTACATTTTTCGCTTCTGTGTTTACCACTCAGATTTTCTTACATAGGTCCCACGTAGCATTGAGGGTTACGTTGAACTAATTCCTAGCCTAGACAAAATAATTCGGTCATGACAATTGACAATTGACAAATGACAAGTTCAATTTAATTATTCTAATTTTAAAAGAGTAATAGAAGGTGTTAAAAATTTGTCAAAAATAATAATTAGAAGGTGTTAAAAATAAAATAGAAGATGTTTAAAAAAAATTACCATAGCTTTCTACACATGGATTTAGTTAGGTGTCTCAAATTTCATTTTAAAAATTTAATTTCATTTAAATAACCCTCGAACTTGATTAAGCTATTTTTTTTTTAGAGATTTAGGATCAGATGTTGAGTTTACGTGGTTATGTAGATTTATTTTTTGGAATTATATATATTTTCACTATTTTGCGATTTTCAGCATTTTTTTTTTGGGAAATATTAACTTTTTTTTTAAGATTTGACATAAATATTAGTAAATTGAAATTATTTCCAAAAATATTGGTGTTTTTGATGACTGAGCATTGACCGGAGACTTGACGTTGAGGTGGCACATAAAATTATCTGTAAGACACGATTTAATATCAAAATAACAAAATCATCGGTATTGATTTTTCTTGATAATTTTGTTGCATCCATATGAATTATACATTGTATTATTTATTGTTAAGTTTAATTAAATGAAAATTTTAATTAAATACGCTTTTTTTATATTATAATTATTTAGTGATGATTTTCAGTGATGCTTTTATGTTCAACATTTATAAATACTTTAATTCATATTTATTAATTAAGAAGTGTGAATAATTTTTTGTTTATAAATAGTTTATTTTTTCTAAATTATAAATAATAATGTCTGTTCATTGAAATCCAAATTTTATTAATAATTATATAGTTTTATGTTCATGAGCCTCACAATTATTATAATTTTATTATTTCATATTTGTATTTTTAGTTAAAAATTTCAAACTTGTTAATTGTTATATAAAATTAGTTAAACATCTCTATGATACACAATAAAGTTAATTTTGATTGTGATTCTTATTATTAGATTAAAAAAAACATTTGAAATGAAAAATTAATCTCGTTGATCTGAGAGATTAATATTTTTTTTAATATACTAAGAAATTATTTTAAAATTTGCCTCTACTTTGAAGACATGTATATTTTTATAATTAACATAAATTCAAGCAAATTTTTTTTATCCATTTTATAATTTTATATCAGCCACAAATCAAAATCTAAAAATCTAACCAAACCTAATTGAATCAATTATAACAATAAAAAAAATTGTTACGAATTTTTTTTGTTAATTTACAATATAATATATCAAAACCGGTGTGGAGTTGACATTTTACACCTCTTTGTTCATATAAATTTTTTGCCCCCTAAAAAAAAATTCTGGCCTCACCAGTCACCACTAATTACAGAGGTGTGATTTGCTATTTTTAAACTACTGGGGCTATGCAATAATTTGACCAAAACCACATGAGTTTTATTTATAATTTACCCTATAAAAGTGATTGACTATTTTCTGTATCACCAAATGTATAATTAATTTACCCTGTAAAAGTGATTGACTATTTTCTGTATCACCAAATGTATAATTAATGGAGCAAATAGTAATCAGTTTTCTTTTGAAGAAAACACAAAATGACAACACGGTACGATTTAGTTAACGAAATGACAATGCAACCTATGCATCATAATAATAACTAAATTATTGAATGATTAAGTTTAAGGCTTTAATTCACTGTGCTCCCATAGGAAATTTATGTCGACATAGATCTTTGAACCGTTTCTGAGCACAACAAGCGCCCCCTCCTCAATAATTGATAATTATTTTATTTTTATTTTTCAAATTTATATTTATTTATTACGAGTTTTGATAAATATACTATTATTTTTAAAAAGTATATATAAATATAGCACCTGAAAAATCTCTCATATTTATTAATACATGATTTACTACTAACCTACTCTCAATCAATATGTACCAATATCAATTAAGATTAAATATATTACACTATAATTTATAATTATATGTTTCAAATCAGATCGATATTAATTAAGACTAATCAAGATAAACTATAAACTGTGACCAAATGCATGTTTTTGTAGAAATGTAACATCGCTAAAAGATTATTTATCTTTTATAAAAAAAAAATAAGATTATTTATCTACTTTTTATCATATTTTTGGTTAGTTTTCTTCTTCCCTTTCCATGATGAATGACGATGATCCCTAAAGTTCATTTGGAGAATGTGAGCTTATGAATCATGAATTAAACTTAAATTCAGGGCCGTCGTTGGCATGGTGCGACGGAATAGGGCCCCGAAACTTTTTGAGCCCCAAATCTTGAATTAAAAGTTTAGTATCAATAATATATAAATGAAAATTTATTCTAAGTCACGTTGACTGCCATTCTCCCTACAATATCTCTATATTATCTGTCATTGTGAGTTGAGTTTGATCCCAACATAAGTTTAAAGTTCAATTTTATATTTTTGTTATACTATTTTGATAATTTTATGTCATTCTTTTATTGATATTGTGTTTTAATAAAAAAAAAATAATGTTTTTTTTATATATATTTTCGTGTTTTGTTATATTAGGAATTATATGATTGGGGCCCAAATTTATATATCGCACTGGGCCCTTATTTATGTAGGAACAACCCTACTTAAATTTGAGATATTTTTTGTGCAGATGAATCATATTTATATACCATTTTTTTCCATTTTTAAAGTAATACTTAAAAATAATAATTAATGATAAATATGAAAATATATTTTATTAAGATGCACATTCAAATCTTATTATTCTTAGCATGAAACTTTAATTATCAATATATTCCAAATAGGAAATATTGGAAGTTAAGATGTGTTTTGATTATTATTTTTAGGGTAAAATGCAAATGAGACCACTGTGGTTTATTTCAAATGCATGAACACCCCCTGTGGTTTTGAAAATGGCAAATCACACCCCTGAGGTTTCAAATTTTTTCAACCAGACCCCTCAATTTCAATGTCATTAATTTTATTTTAATCATAACTTCTTCGTTTGAACTCCGATTTGGATGATTCAAAATATTTTGGAATCCTCATTTCAGTCTCTACGCTACGGTCACTTAAAAACTTCTAAATCATCAATAAAAAAAGAGTTAACGGTATTAATCATACCTAGTACTTTGATGTTAATAAATTCTTTTATTTATTAATCATTTCAAAGTTTTAAAGTGACTATTATATAGAGCCTGAAATGAGGATTCTAAAACATCTTGAGTCATCTAAATCGGAGTTCAAATGTAGAAGTTATGGCTAAAAGAAAATCATTAGCATTGAAGGGGAGAGGTCTGATTGAAAAAATTTGGAAACAAACCACAGGGGTCTCATTTGCATTTTACCCTTATTTTTATTTCACGTTTTAAAAACTTATTGAAAAAAAAACGTTTATATATGAAGATTTTGTTGGAATAATTCAATAGTTAGATCACACATATAATTATTAAATAGGGGTAATTTCATCTATATTCATATCATTAAGTCTAATTACACCTATACTTATAGAACCATAATAATTACAAATCTGTCCAAGCACCGCCGTTAACCCCAATAAAAATACAAAATTGCCCCACCTGACATAAGGTACCATCACAACCTTAAAATAGACAAACATGCAAAAAAAATAATAAGAAAAATAAAAAGAAATAAGAAGGGACTGCGGAAAACGTGGGATTTTGGGAAAGAGAAAAATCTTTTCATATCTTCAAATTAATTAGAATGGAATTTGAAATTTAAAATTATTTCGGTTTTGGAAAAAACGGAGAGAAGGGACGATACGTAGGAGAGAAGAAGAAGAAAAGAAAATTGGAATAGGGTTTCTGACAAGATGTGGAGTCGTAAACATATTTTGGAAAAGAGAGCAAAGTTGATTTCTCAAGTTGAAGAAGAGGAAAAGCATCAAAAAGTTGATGAACAGAAGTTGCGAGAATCAAATTCCGAAAACAAGGTAGCCTTTTTTTTCCAGATCGGAATGTATGTTTTTATGATTCTGATAAAAAACATTGTAGTTACAAAAAAAATAGTAATGTTAAATACACTCAGAAAATGTTTTATATTTTGAAAGAGGGATGAAGACATGAAGATGAAATATACGGAAAACAGAGGTAATCGTAGCGATGGTCAGAGGTCTGATGAAAGTGAAGAAGAAATCGATAACGATGATGAAGAAGATGAACATTTGTTGGGAATTGATGTAAGTGAGAAATATTTATTTCAAATAAATGACAATAAACATTCATTAGTTACACATTGATGACTACTCATGATAAATTTGATCTGATGCAAGCATATATTATTTGCGTTCATAGGATGTTGATAAGAATAGTGAAGATGAATCTGATAAAGCATTTAATATTTCAAAAACAAGGAATGGGAGTAAGGTATGTGCACATTGAAATAGTAAATTACATATATTTTACACACTAAAAATTTGAAACAAAACTGAAACATATGTGTGCCTAATTGACTGTACAGGGGAAAAGAGTGGCAAAAAAGATGAAAGAAAAAAGAGTTATTGGTGAACATAAGGTAATGTTTCTAAAATCATAAAATTACAACTCATTGTTATTCTTATGAATTATTGTCTTATTAGAAAATGTAATAGAATAATTGTTCCAACAACTAGTCGGTCACATGATAGCAAATCCAAATAAAGATGAACTAAGTTTCAACTTTGATGGTCAAGTTGAAACTTTTGGAAAAAAAGAATTTTGCTTGATGACCGGATTGAATTGCTTGGAAGAAGAGTATATAGATGTAATGAAAAAAGACAGGAAGAAAAAGCTGTGTCGAAGAGGTGGGAAAGACTCAAAAGAAACAAAGAGCTAGAGTTGCAAAGGTAATATGTGCGAACATTTATTTCTATATATTGTTTGTGATTTGGATCCTTAAATTATTAAAAATAATAACAATTGCAGCACGTACCAATAAGGGCAAGATCAGCAAGGATTCGAAAAGCAAGTCAGGCAACGTGTCAGCCCCATATACTGATGAGTTTGGATCGGGGGAAAGGAACACTAACAATGATAGCTCGCAACAAGAAGATTCACAACCACACTTCCATTTGTTAAGTCAGAAGAAGCCAAAGAAAAAGTGATTCTGATTTGGTTAAAACAATATTTTGGGATATGTTTATTATAATTTCCATATTTCTGTTGAGTTTTTAGTGGTTTAAAAACAAGTGCAATGTTAGGGATGATTATCGTTATTGACCTTGAAATAATGGATAGATAAAGACTATTTTGGTATCTGAGCAGATACATTTTTTTATAATTTTGGGAAAGATTTGCGCATTCGTTGTTTTCAATTTGATAATGATATGGGATGCAAAGTAGAGAAAAAACAGATTGAGAACGTTTTAACAATTACAAGTTGAATAAAATTAAACATAAATAAATATTTTTAAAAATGTTTATACATTATATCAAGTTAAGATTTAATAAAACACAAGGTAACAAAAATATACTGTTGAAAATGTTTATAAATATTTATATTTTATCTCTGTATATCTCCGTTTATATTTTGTAAACAGTTTTTGTAAGATATCCAGTATAATATTTTTATGATAGATTTAATTTTTTTTTTTTATTAAATATTTATATTATTAAACATTTACAATTTTGTATCTTCGATCAAATATTTAACATACTTACGGTAATTTTGAAAAAACTACATGACATAATTATAAACATTTATATGAGTTTATAATTGTAAACATGTAAATTTTTACATTGTCAAACGTCATAATGTAATATAAAAGATGAACATTTCATAAACATTGATATGAATAAAAAAAAACACAAAACTGTAAAAAAAAAAAGTACATAATGGTAAACATTCAAACAAAAAAATAAATTAGGATTTGTTCATGCTTATTACTAATAAAAACAAACATCATACTAACGATTAAAAACAGTGCACAAAAACATCCTACTAACAATTAAAAGGTACAGAATGTCTAGTAGAAATAATCAATAAAACTAAACTCAAGCTGTGGATGGGTAATCTACACTTGGGATGGCATTGCGACATGCTTTTCGATTGTGACCCTTCCCTCCACAACGTGAGCACTTCTTCTTTTTAGCATAAGATGATTCAATTCCAGAAAGGATACGCTTAGTTCTGGGCCTTCCAGCTGTACGTTTAACATCAGAAGGAAGAACTAAAATATAACAGACCTCAACAGGACATCTCCATTGCGCTCTATTGCCAATAGGGTACACACTAGCAGAATATGTGCAAACCAATGCTTCAACCGTATAGAAACGATTAACGTAATTGGTTGGGGGAAGATTTTTTGAGAGGATGATAGCACAAGCATGATTGCATGGTATTTTCAACATGTTCCATCTCCTACAATCACACATATGCTTCGAAAGGTTCACAATGTAACTCATATCGAAATCAATTACTAAAAACCTCAGATTGATAATCCACATATACGGAATTCTCATCAAAGCGACCACTATGATGTATTAAGTTTCTACACATCGACCCATCCTACAAAAAAAACAAAAACAACAGATAAAAATAAAATAAAACACAAAATTAAATCGAAGACAAAAGAGGTTTACAAAAAGTTATACAATACCTGAAAGAAGACAAAGATAAGATGGGGGATTAACAATGAAGAAACGATACAAAACAGGAACGGAATAAATGATGACAAGGAGGAGTAGTAAGGAAACGGTAATGGAGAAGAATACAGAATGTAGAAGATAAAACAAAAAAAAAACCCTAACTGATATAAATGTAATTACGTGATTTCTGGAATCTACCACATATCTTGTTTTTGAAAATCGTAATTTACGATTTCATTAATTTAAAAAAAAAAAAAAGAAAACAAACTAAAAATTAGCAAACAGATTATGACCAAATCTTATGTATAATTCCGTTATTGAAGATTTCATTTATTTAAAATATGATTCCATAAATCTTAAATAAGGAATAAATAAACGAATTAAAAAAAATAACAAAATACGTTTCAGTTGAAAAAAGGGTAAGTTAGTCACAAAAAAGTACAAAACCGCCTCCTACGACCTAGAAAGTTCAAAATTGTAATATATTTAGAACTCATGATATGGTTGTAATTAAGGGTCTATATTTGATTTAAGATGTAAAAATTTCTATTAAATATTTATGTTACCTTTAACTAATTAAATAAAATGCTTGATTAAAATTTAAATATTGATTTATTAGGGTAATTATATAATACCATGAAACAAACACAATTTGTAATTTTTTATTTAGTGAGGGCCAAATTAGAAATTTAACAACTTTGATAACTCCCAACTGTTACTTAGGCAGTTTAAAGGAATGGGTTATGGTCCTCATTTTCTACGTATCTTACATAACTTATTCCCCATCAAGTAGTGTGCTCTCTGTGAAAACAATGTGAGCTCATGCATAAGGGAATTGAAATACCATCTTAACCCAAATTAACGTGTCAAATTATAGATTCATAATGTGTATTTTTTATTATCTATCTCTTGAATTAAGCACGGGCTAAATTTCCAATGTTGGGAGAATTCTAAATAGCCCATGACTGATTCAAGAGAAACGAAGAATACCGAAAGACCGAATGCGGAAGCGTACCTTACTTCGTGAATTGAAAACGATTACCAACGGGTTTTGGATCTTCCATTCTCTTGTGCCTTTACCATATCTCTGTAAATCATATGGAGAGCAACTTCTCTGATGGGGAGGATGAGTTACATAAGAAGCACTGAGAATGAGGACCATAACCTCCTCTCTTAAACTGCCAAATAACTGAGTAGGCAGTTAAGAGAAGTTTTTCTATTTCTAATTTATCCCCTCATAAAATTAGAAATTACATATGGTATCTATGCTTAATTAAAATTCCATGGCATTACATAATTACTCTATCAAGCCAATATTAATACTTTAGTAGATCACTTTATTTGGCTAACCAGAAATAGCATATACATTTAATATTTACATTTGTGGTCCCAAATATTGAATTTTTCCAACAATCTCCCACTGGACCACATATGTAAACTTTACAAATGTGCTTAACCTTATGAGATCTCCGAAGAATGCTATTGTAATAAAGAGTGCCTAAACAATCTCATCCATTAGTTATATCAGTATTGGATCAAAGCGGTCTTCGTCACATTTATCGTAACTAAACCCATCAATGGTCACAAACACCAATATAACTAAATGACATAGATCAACCATGGATGCATAGCATGAAAATTATATGTAGTGTGATCTGTACATATCTATTCCAACTGGTCCTACTTTACTTTAGTGAGATCAAAACTTTAACTGAATATAACAGAGTGCAATTAACTTAATTTCCTTACTTCTGATCAGAAAATATCCAAAATACTTGAACATATCCATAAAATCATATATAGAGCAATAAAAAATTACTCAAACTCCCACTGAACTGAAATATTCTGATATAGGATAGTACTCTATGAGCAGTATGCTCATGAAAGACCTTGAAGTGGATCCACTATCGTGGAGTTTGACCAGATGTGCTCTATTTGATATATATTCACTCTGTTTCTTTCCTTCACAACTAGGAACATACAAGCTCCTATTGTTATTTGAATATGACATAATTAACTTATTATTATCACGATAAATTTTGAGTTGTCTTTCAACACCCTCTAAAACGTGCAGCCCCGTGGTAAATATTCAGAACCATATTCAATGATTAGATGCCTCATATTTTGCCTTAATAAAAGAAATTATGAGTGTCTATTCGACACTTCCCCAAAACTTAGATCCACCAACTAACATATAAATATAACCTTATAGTGGATTCCTTATTATCTTGGCATCTATCAAAATTAGAGTCGGAATACCAAATGATCTCTAACTTATCCGACCTTTTATATGTGAGCATATAATCTTTAGTTCTCTAAAATAACTCATAACCCACTTGACTGCCTTATGATCCATATCATGGTTACCAAAAAATGAACGCAATATCCGAAGACGTACATATCTGAACATACATTAGACTTCATACTTCTAAAGAGTAAGAATCTTTTGTATTTTCTATAGCTGCAAAATTGCTTTTCGAGCATTTATTGAGATTAAAATTATCTCCTTAAATATACTACTTCTTAAGGTTGTTGAGTTTGTTTCTCGGGAATTATTTTACCAACATAAAATCGGTATCCTTAAAGTTTCCTCATCCTTAATTATCTTTAACTTCATTTCTTCCCCAAACTCAACTTCCTCAAGAATATTTTAGATCCCATCTCCAACAAATTTCCTAAGTGTGGGATCATAAAAATTTATACCCCTGGATCATTTAGTTTAACCAATAAATTAACTGATTGTTTTAGAGTCCAATTTATTGTCATATGGCCGGTAAGACCTTGACTTAATTGGACATCCTTAAATCTGAATTAGAGAGAACAATACAAACTATGCTCACATTATACTTTATCATTATAATAATCAATAAATTCCAAGAATGGCAATTCCCATCTCAAGGTACCGTGCACATCATTAACATCAAGTCTTTGGATAGTGATACTAATTGTAAGTGGTATCTTGATACATGATAACATATTGACAATAAGTTCATGTCAAATAATAAAACTATCTTTGGATCGATTTATTATTTACATGCAAATTACTTTAAATAATCGTCACATATTTACCACAAGTGTGTATGCAATTCTACCAAACATTAACCTTCCTTTGGGCCGATTAATATTCGCATGAATTCACATACACCTTAAATTTTTAACATCTTTCATGAAAAAATTTACACAAGAGATGTTACTTTGGCAACATCTTGTCTCAATTATTTCAATTGAAAATATTAAACATCCATAATAATTATAATATATGCCAAATTTTGAATTTCTGATACTCAAATAGTTATATATTGTATAACTGTATATATATAACTAAGAAACCGTATAAATAAGATATGGGTCATAAATATCATAATATCATGAACATAAAATTTCATGACTTACCCATAATCTAATTTATTAACTTATATAGCCACATGATACAATTGGAACTTTACCAAATACAAACTTTATATACCAAAGTGGCCGACCATAAGTTGTATACCCTTATGATATCACATAATTAATTTAGAACAATATTCAAAATTAAATTTTGTGCATCTAAAATATTATGTATAATGAATTGTGGGTATGAAGATCCTACCAAATTAATTCATCAATTAGAGTCAAAATTGGTGAAACTGAATACATCCTTAATATATTTGCATATGAAAATTCATAGCAAGCCATCACAAATAACCTAAAGAAAAATTCCCAAATTGAAGTGATGCTATAGAGTTCTGCATTATCATGTTTGAATTTTAAATCAGTTAAAACCATCATAATCCAAATCAATGGAGAATATGATATCAAATTGCCCAACAGCCATTAATCCAATGTGAACACACAATTTTCAAAGACGCCAAATCTTTGACTATATTAATCTGTATACATGGCTTCTGTCAGGGACATCTCCTTAAATCATTCGATTAATATATTTTTATTTAGAACTCAAAATCAATGCAAATGGTTAGTCGAAAATCTTTTTTTCTTTAAACTGATGAACGCCACAATTTTTTTTTAAATATATATATATATATATATCAACAACTGAATTGCAAGCAATATACATGATTTTCTCAGTAAACAAACCAAATCTCGATTAACATTATTCCAAAAAACCATTCCAGTTTATATGGCGGTGAAGTATTGGATTGCATAATTTCAAATTCTTTGAATTTATGAAACCTAAATATCCTGATAATTATATCAGTATTGAAAAGAAAACTCAAATTCCAACCAAAATAGTTTTTTTTATTTAGAAATTTCAACCTAGAAATTCGAAACAAAAAACTTACGAAATCAACCAAATCAGATTACAATTTTAGAAAATTGTAAATAAAAATCTCAAGAATCAATCATCGGGAAGACTCTGATACCACTTGTTGGGAGAACCCATAGATGAAAACAAGATTGAGAGTTATGCCTTCCAATTCCTCTGTAAACTCACTGATCTCTTGAAAGAACTGATGGGGAGGAGGAGTTACGTAAAAAGCACTGAGAATGGAGATCATAACCCTCTATCTTAAACTGCCAAATAACTGAGTAGGCATTTAAGAGAAGTTTTTCTATTTCTAATTTAGCCCATCATAAAATTAGAAATTGCATATGGTATCTATGCTTAATTAAAATTCCATGACATTACATAATTACTCTATTAAGCCAATATTAATACTTTAGTAGATCATTTTATTTGGCTAACCACAAATAGCATATACATTTAATATTTACATTTGTGGTCCCAAATATTGAATTTTTCCGACATCCAATAAATTTATCTCATGATCATATTTATTTGTTTTACCTCTATGATATTTTTAAAAACAATGATTCGATAGTTTTAAATAAAATAATACATAGTTTATAATTATTTAGTACAATATTATATAACACAGCCAGTCCAAAATATTATTTTTGGGTCTGTCCAATGAAATGAAAAACCTTATCTTAAACGTCAGAAACTAATATTATAAGCTTTTAGTTACGTGTGGGTATTAATTACAGAAGGCAAATTTATAATGAAATGAAATAAAACACACTGTCGTTATTTAATTTAACATTTTAGAAGCATTTTCATCATCAAACTGTGATATAAATTATAAAGTAAAATTCATTACCTTTCCTAACTTCCCCCCTTCACCATCTATTCTTTTCCCGCTGTCTTTTTGTCCTCATTTCTAGTGTCATCAATCAAAAGGCAACTTCAAAAGTTTGTACTTTTCTTTTC
Organism: Gynostemma pentaphyllum; assembly: GCA_028015215.1. Lineage (NCBI taxonomy): Eukaryota > Viridiplantae > Streptophyta > Magnoliopsida > Cucurbitales > Cucurbitaceae > Gynostemma > Gynostemma pentaphyllum. The sequence goes on along the minus strand of CM051346.1, from coordinate 47,118,917 downwards.
TTTTTTTGCTTAATGTTTTTATCACATTGGGAATGTGATATCCAAATGAGGTGGTAAAAACTAGTTAGTTTGATAATGTATCGCAAATTCAAATTTTGATTATAAGGGTGTTTGGTTCACGAGTTTGACTCACAGGTTTATTAGATGTGAGGTTGCTAAACTTGAATTTGTTAAGACTGTGTTTAGTTGTGCAGAACAATAATTTTATTAAATATGAGTTAGTGTGAAGCAGGAAATTGAACGTGTTTATTAAAAATGATAGGTTTAGATAACCTCATCTGGAGTCTAAAAATTAGGAGACAATCGTGGGCTGAAGTGTGTAATCTAAACTCTTGTCAAACTCGCAGGATAAGAAAACTCAACTAACAAAAATTTAATTATTTACTGTTAATGATATTAATGAAAAAATCGTGTCTCTTTTTATTTGATGATGGGTGAAAATAACTAAAATATAAAACCTATGAAATAATTATATGGTACCAGCTTTGAAAAAGGATATATAGAATAATAATTTAAATGATAATTTTAATATAATGTTTTTTGAAGTCTGATGGTAATTGAATACTTTAGCTTAACACAATGCATGATCGAATTTCGATAAAGCTTTAAACTCTTTTTTATTTTCATTGAAAAATATCTCAGACTTCGCATGTAAAAAATATTGCTTATAGTTTCAAGTTTCTTTGAGTAAATTTGTGAATATAATTCAAATAATTAGTTATTATTGTATTGCCCCATATTCAGGGTATTTTATCAAGAATGTCCCTCTCCAATAAATGCTTTCATTTTTAACCTCTAAATATGGTTATTAATTATTATTATTATTATTATTATTATGCTTATAATATTTTTTTATTCCGAAAATGACCTGAAAGTAAGTTGGGAAACTTATTTTGGATAGTTACTGCTGGTTATGATAAGGATATTTATGGAATCTTCAACACTCAATTAAGGTAATAAAATAAAAATAAATCGGTAATTATTTCAGGATAGTTATGAAATTCACACCCACCATGAGGTTAATTTTAAATATACTTGTGAGATAAGGTTAAATATGGAAAATTTCTAAAATAAATAATGCAAAAGTAAAAATAAATACCCATTCAAATATAGTTCAATTGGTTAAATAATAGTATCATTTTTAATTAGTTGTAAATTAAAGTCTCATTGGGTAAAATATTTTCTATAATTTGAAAATAAAACATTTTAAAAATATTCATAAATATATTAAGAATAGTTTTTTAAAAAAAAAACTATTGATTGATTATGATGAATAGTTATTTGTTCATGTGATAATCATTCATTTACATGACCAGATGAGTGATTGATAATAAATATAAATTATTGATTGTTGTGTTTAATAATTTATAGTATTTATAATTATTTTAAAAATGATAAATATTGTAGAAAATTATATTAGTAATTAAAAAGAAAAGGGCAGTGGCTCAAAAAAGTAATATAAAATGGGCCTTTATTGTTATCACCTTTTCAGTTTTCAATCGCTTTTGGGAAATTTTCATAACTACCCTTTTTATTATTTAAGTTATCAAAAGTACCCTAATGTTTTTAAACTTTTCAAAACTACCCTAAAATTGACAAGTGGCTACAATTGATTGGTGAGATACTATAATTAACTATATAAAAACTACCAATTAAGGGTAGAAAAGAAACTATTTTTTTTCTTAGGGTAGTTTTGAAAACCACACTTCATTAAGGGATATTTATGATAAAATTTCATCGCTTTTTTTCCATCTAATTTCAGACAACTGATAGGAGCCGCGGTAGAAAGCTTTCCGTTGAATGGCTCCTTCTGTATGCTCATTTATTTATTAAAAAAATATTAAAAATTAAAAAAAATATTTTTCACAACCTTTAACTTCCTAATTAATAATGAATAATATGATTTCTATCAAATTATAATTTAATGATCACTTAAAAACAAGTTTAGGATATATCTTAAATAACATAAATATAATAAATATTAAAATGTCACGACTTTTTAAAAATTACTCAAATAGTATAATTATAGTTCAATAATTTTTTATATGGGTATTTTCAATGAATTTGTTTATTTTTTATCTTTTAAGTTCAAATTCAATAATTTATCGAACTATTTGATTGTTTTTCATTATTGTTCTCAATGAATTTATTAATTTTTTACTCTATTTTTTATTTCAATAAATTATTGAACTATACTTCAATAAATTATTGAATTATAATTATGCTATTTGATTAATTTTTAAAAAATTATAACATTTCAATAATTAGTATGGAAAAATATGCTATTTCGGTAATTACCTCTTAAAAGTTTGGTTTATATCAACTTAGCATAACTCAACCGTTGCCTCCCCTCTCCTATCGATATTGATGTACTATTCAAAAGAAAAGTGTTTATTTTCTCTTTATTATATTTTTTAAAAAATATTTTGAATTCCTGGTTATATTTCAAAAAGTAGTTTTTTAAAGCTGGTTCTTAAGTTTTTTTTAATTTAGTTAAAATTCCAAACAAATTAAATGAAAAATAAATAATTAAAAAAATCATCAAAAAACCACGTTAGATGTTAAATCTTATTATTATAAATTTTCCAAAAATTAAAATTATTAATATTTTCATTAAAAAAAATATTGTTACGAATATCATTCTATTTCATCGACCAGGTTAATAATAAGAAAACCTTGTATTTCCTCTACAATGAGATTTAAATCACCTCCCTTATATTGTATAGAAAATACAATTTCTTCAATATTATTATTATAAATAAATGAGAGGTTCAATTTAGAGGAGGTGAGACTCGAATATTTGAGTATATGTCAAACGAGTTGAGCTATATGTAGCATTCAAACCTACAACTCAAGAGGAACTATGTCTGACATTAGACCACTTAAATTACACTCGGTCTAGCATTATTTTTCTAATTCACATCCAAGTATGAATTGAATCGAAATGTTACAAATTTTCTAAGTCAAATCTTTTGATGAATTGTTAGTTCGATTATACCTCAACTTATTTTCTCATGTAGTTATAGCTTCGAGTCTCCCATCCTCGTATTTGATGCAAGATTTTAAAGGTCGATGCATAAAATATAAATTCTTGAGAATTATTATAATATGGAGGCAAGTCTGTTCTTTTACTTTTACCAAATAAAAAAATCTCCTTTTTATCTCTCATTTTTTTCAAAAAAAAAAAATTGTTTCTTAAATAAAAATTCTGGGTGTGTTTGTGTTGTTTATGGTGTCATCACTCATTATATAAAGCAAAGAAGAGTTATTTTTTATGCTTTGGTTAGTCACCGCACACTATCTCTCTTGCAAATTCTCTTTTCCATTCCTCATTTTCTTCCCAGATTTCTCTCTGATTCTTCTCTTCATTCACTCTTTTTAGCTTTAAACTTTTTCTGGGTACATCTGAATCTTCTTCTTCTAAACATTTTCAGGTCATGTAACTTTGAACCATATTCATCACTCTTTCCATTTTCTCACCTTTCTCTTTCCAAAAGATCTCCTTTTTTCTGGACAATGTAAACTGGATCGAAGTCTTATTGTTTTTTTTAGCTTTTTGTTTGTTTGTTTAATGCTCATTTTCTTACAAGTAATGTTCTGAAGACAAAGCTGTTTATGTTTTCAGTTATGGGTTCTCGCTAATCTTGCTGTCTTGTCTTGTTCTAAACCATTTTTGTGTCAATGCCCATTTGCTCCAATCTGTTATAATCCATTCAAAATGAAGTCTTTGAACATGGGTTCTCGTTAATTTTTTCAAATTCTTGCTTTTGAAGCCTCGAACACTTCCAATCTTGAATCAATTTTAGCCTTCTTTAGGATGTAAATTCCTACCACATTACAAAGATCCAGTTTTCTTGTTCATTTATTACTTGATTTATACTCCTTTGGGGGAATTCATCGTTGAATAGAACAACTTCTGATCTGAATTGATGGAGTTTCGTTAGCATAGAAATTTTTCTCAGTTACAATGATTAATTCCACCCTTGTTTTATGTTTGATATAGAGTCTAAAGCAATTAGACTCACTTTCAATTATTTCATTTTTTTTACTTGTTCAACTTGTATTTAGCATTAATATATAATCATTATTCTTTACAAACACTAACCATGTAAAGATTTTTCAACTTTATTCAATTTTATAGTGTTACATAAGGTTACTGAATGAATTACATTCAATTTTTCTGCCTTTTGTTTAATATCTATGAGAATCTAGTGTTGGTTGTTTCTATGTCCATTTGTCCTCCTAAATCGTTAGTTATGAAATTTTAACGATCGTTTCGGCCTCTCGAGAACTTTTAGCTTGATTTTGGTTTGTCTTACATGTTACCACTTTGGCTTGTACCTTCAATGTCACTTCTAAACTCAGACTCTTAATATATCAAAAGAAAAGAGGAAAAATAGTTCTTAAACCTGCTTGTGCACCAAAAATTCGACTCAACATGGAAGAAACGTTTTTCCCCTTTCGTGGGATTAAGAATGATCTAAGAGGAAGACTTTTGTGCTATAAACAGGATTGGAGTGGTGGTTTTCACTCTGGTATCAGGTTTGTTACTTTAAGATTCTCCTCCTTTTGAAAACAGAATAGCCACTTTTGAATTTTGATTTTACTGCCTGACCAAGTGGAAGTTTGAACTATAAGTTGATTGATGCACAAGACTTCTATATTATAAACAATTGCTAGTTTATGGATATATGTTTTTGCATTCTACACTATCTATTAAATAGTAAATGTCATTTTTTTAGGATCTTGGCCCCAACAACTTACATATTCTTTGCTTCGGCAATTCCTGTTATATCTTTCGGGGAGCAGCTAGAAAGGAATACGTGTACGGCTTCTTTTTTTGTTGTCAATATCATTTTTTCTAATGTAATTTGCTTAGAAATTCTCTTTTTGGTGTATCACAGATGGAACTTTGACAGCAGTACAAACTCTGGCATCTACAGCACTCTGTGGCATCATTCACTCTATTTTTGGGGGTCAGCCTCTACTCATCCTTGGTGTTGCTGAGCCAACTGTTTTGATGTATACATTTATGTTCAACTTTGCAAAGGACCGGAAGGAACTGGGGCAAGAACTATTCTTAGCCTGGACCGGATGGTATATGTTTAGTCAAGTATGAAATGGGTACATTTTTAGGAAGCATGAAAATTAAATCTTCTTTTTTTCTTTTTTAATCTGCTGTTACCAGGGTATGTGTATGGACTGCCATTTTGCTTTTCTTGCTGGCTGTGTTGGGTGCATGCTCTCTGATCAATAGGTTTACACGTCTTGCTGGAGAATTGTTTGGTCTCTTAATTGCTATGCTCTTTATGCAGCAGGCCATACGAGTGAGTGCGCCTTGTGATGCTCAGTTTCTAATATTTCAGTTTCTCAACTTATCATTAGAACTGGCAAGTTAAATTTTACTTATTACTTTGAGAAGAAATTCCAGCTGCTTGAGGAAGCTACAAAATTGATGTCTCAACAATATGATTGTCTAGTATTCTGTTCAGAACAACTGCAGTAGTCCAATTTACTATTCCCTTGTGTAGGGTGTTGTGGAAGAGTTTAGCATACCACAGAGAGAAAATCCTAATCAGGTTTCCCTCCAACTTCCTTGGCGCTTTGGCAATGGAATGTTTGCTTTGGTGCTGTCGTTTGGGCTTCTACTTACTGCACTTAAAAGCCGCAAAGCTAGATCATGGCGTTATGGCACTGGTAAGATTTTGTTTGGAACTCAGAAATATAGAATTCAAAAACTGGATAATACATTTAAGTACAATTCAAGGATCATTTGGATGATCTCGTGTCATTTTAATAATTCTTGTATCAACTTATCCTTTTTTTAAAACCATTTTTTCATCACCATGTAAATATTAATTTACTGTATCTTTTATTTCTTTTCCCTGAAATATGATTTATAATATAGGCTGCCTCCGAGGCTTTATCGCGGATTATGGAGTCCCACTTATGGTGCTCATATGGACTGCCGTATCCTACATTCCAGTGAATGATGTCCCAACTGGGATCCCAAGAAGGCTTTTCAGTCCCAATCCATGGTCTCGCGGTGCCTACTCAAATTGGACAGTTATAAAGGTTTGTCATATTTTAATATCAAATTTTCTGATATCTAGAATCTTCATATAAGCATGCCTTTCTGTCTCCTGAACATGTCTAGGAACTTATGCTATTTACTTGTGCAGGAAATGTTGAAAGTGCCTCCTCTGTATATAGTTGGAGCGTTCATACCAGCAACCATGATAGCAGTGCTATACTACTTTGATCACAGCGTCGCATCTCAACTATCCCAACAGAAAGAGTTTAATTTGAAAAAGCCAGCTTCTTATCATTATGATCTTCTTCTCCTTGGTTTCCTTGTAAGCCGTCTTATGAAAATACTATTTTCCTCTTTCTCCTCTTTTTACTGCTGACCTACCAACTCCACTTAGGAGTTCTGGCTCAAGTTGAATTTGCTTTGTAATATTTCTCCTTTTCAATAGTAATTATTTGTCTTCTCAGGTCATACTGTGTGGACTAATAGGCATTCCACCTTCAAATGGGGTAATTCCACAGTCTCCAATGCACACAAAAAGCTTAGCTACCCTAAAACAGCAGGTAATGCCCACATTGTGTTCTCAATATATCTTCTTTTATGCATGGTTTCTATTTTCTCTGCATTGAGTTTTTGAAGTTTAGGAACTTCACATCCAGAAGTCATTATAAATCTCTCTCTGTTTTTCTCCGAGTATGTGTGAGAGAAAGATGCATCCCTTCTACTCTGGGATCTCGACTCTATAACATTTTGCTGCTTCTTAAGAGTGTTAAATTGTGTGTTGACAACCAATTTTCTTTTCCAATACTCTGGACTCTTTCTTCTATGCCTGTGATCATGTAGATTAAAAAGTAGGACTTATTAGACAAAACCTTTTCGACCAACTTTATTGTATATCCCTCATCAATCAACTCGTGTAAGTCTTATTATTGTATGGTAATCAATTCGCTTGCAATGTTATGCAAATATGCATGAAAATGAACTTACTTCTTATGTGAAATCCATACAGATTAATTACATTTTTATTTCTTTAAAATAGCTTTTGCGGAACAAGCTTGTAGCAGCAGCACGACAAAGCATCCGAAAAAATTCAAACTTGAGTCAATTATACCGGAACATGCAAGAGGCATATAATGAAATGCAGACTCCTTTAGTGTACCAAAATCCACCAGCTGTGGTAATGATTAATTAGCATATCATATCATATCCCATCTGTTTCTATCATTTTTAATCATTGAATTTAATTAGTTTGCCTTCAAGCAGGGGCTGAAGGCGTTAAAAGACACCACCATCCTACAAGCTTCGAGAACTGGTTACATTGATGCCCCTGTCGATGAAACTATTTTCGATGTGGATAAAGATATTGATGATCTTTTGCCTGTGGAAGTTAAAGAACAGCGTCTCAGCAATTTACTCCAGGCAACGATGGTCGGTTGTTGTGTTGCTGCTATGCCTGTTTTAAAGAAGATCCCAACTTCAGTTCTGTGGGGCTACTTTGCTTTCATGGCAATTGAAAGCTTGCCAGGAAACCAATTCTGGGAAAGGATTTTATTTCTGTTTACTGCTCCAAGCCGAAGATACAAGTTAGTCCGTTTCCATCCATGCACTATTTATCTCTCACAACCACTTCCAAAAAAAAAAGTAATAGTAAAAAACACACATCCAATGTGACACAACAACTACACCAAGGAAGGTAGGATGGCCCTAAAGACCTGCAAAATTTAGCTAAACTTATATATTAATATTCTAAAAGCTTCAACAACTATCCTCTTCAATATTCAAATATTATAGGACTAAATGTCATGCTTGGAAAGTGCTTCAAAAAAGTAGCTTTTCAACAACTTTAAAGTTGTTTGAATATGATAAAATTATTGGGCAGTTGTGTTACTATAAAAAATGCATGTTATTTTAGAAGGAAAAACATTTCACAATACACGTTTTTTTTACTAAATTGCTATGCTTAAAGGTAAAAAATGGTTGTGCCAAACTGGCCCTTATATTTTTAAGCAAATATTTATGGAGACTGAACTAGTGATAAATGACTATATCATATATACTCAAATCATATTAACTCGCACATTCGGTGTAGATTAACAACGTCTAAGTTTCAGCCAGACAGTACATGTGAAAAAATCATATTTTTTCATAGTTTTAATCATTGAAAATAAGACACTGATTTTTACATGATATTATCGCTGCAAGATGGTTAGTTAGTGTTTCTTTTCATTTTTTTAGGGTGCTGGCGCAATACCATGCCACATTTTTGGACACTGTTCCCTTCAAAACGATTGTCACCTTCACCTTGTTCCAGACAGTTTACTTGCTGATGTGTTTTGGTTTAACCTGGATTCCAATTGCTGGGGTCCTCTTTCCACTGTTGATCATGCTTCTTGTCCCCGTGCGGCAGTATTTGCTCCCCAAGTTCTTCAAAGGCGCTCATCTTCAGGATCTGGATGCTGCAGAATACGAGGAAGCCCCGGCAATTGCTTTCAACCCATCATTTGAAGTAAGCTGTTAAAATTCTTTCTTTAATAATCTTAGTTCAGGTTATGATACAATGTCATCCACATCCATCAACGGTCATCTAGCCAGAGTGATTTTTCATGTACATTCAATTCGTATTTGTAATGGCTGATACTTTGAACCTTGATGCACGTTCCCCTACTAAAGGGTGGTGCATGAGAATCAAAATCGTGGTTCATGTTAGTCTGCTGTCGTACTTTTCAGGATCGTAACGGAAGAACTCCTAACATGGATGATGGTGAAATACTCGATGAGATGGTCACAAGAAGCCGTGGCGAGATTCGCCGTACACAGAGTCCGAAAGTGACAAGTTCGACACCAACTTCATTAGAGGAGGGTATCAAACCTGCCCACAGCCCACAGAGGTTGTATAGTCCTCGGATAACCGAACTGAGAAGGCAGAGAAGTTCACTATCTCCAGCGCCAAGTCCAAGTCCAGACCCAGGACCATCTTTTATAAATTAGTATACTTCAAGCACTTGTAAGTTGTATTTCTGCTGTGTTTTTATTTTGTTAATTTTACTCGAGAGGCCTTTAGTGTTGCTTTGATGCAGATAAATATTACTATGAATTTATTTTTTTGCTATTTTATATATAAAATATCATACATATACTGCTTATGGAGCATTGTCTTATACACTTGTCTGAATGTGATATTCTTCGCTTGTCATTTTTTTTCCCTTCCATTCGATTAAGTGTCAAAATCATAATATATGATGAAGAAGAAAATAATGAATGAAAATTCCTTTTTATAAATTATTAATTTTCATTTCTTTTCTGAATACGAAATGTGAAGAGTTTTGACATTGTTAATTGCGTTATGTAATTTCGTAGTTAACATTTGCTGTGAATATCGATAATTTTCATTAAATTCAAAATAAAAAATTGCAGATGGCAATTTGCTGAAGAAACTGGAAATTTATTCGATGCGGGGGTAAAATATTTGAGGCTTCAGATTGATCATAAAACCTTCCCTTAATTTAGAACCAGAGTTGGCACCCTACTGATTAACAATGATGTGCTTTTGTATTTCATATATATATATGCCTTCACCTTCACCTGAGATTTATATGTTCTCAATTCATGGGAATCACAGATGAACTAGATTGTTCGATTGCTCAAACCGGATTATTCATTTGCAAGGATTATTATTTTATAAGAGCTTTATACTACACAAATGAATGATAAATGGAATAAGATATGGCATGGAAAAAACGCTTGAAAAATCTATCAACAAGACCATGAAAGAAATTAGCAAAAGGTAGCGAACGGTATCGGGCTGAAAAACTCAATGTGATACTGCTTTACTGGCATTTAATTTCCCATGTAGCGGATACTTGGAGCAAGCACGTCTTGAAGTAACGCGAGTAAATTAAAAAAAGATGCAATGACTATCCTAAAGGGAAGGAAGATGGCTATTTATTCACAAAGAATAAAAGTCATCCCAAAGAACAGAAAGAAATAAAATACTGAAACGAAATCAAAAACAAAAAACTTTCCGAGTTCCTACCTGAACCGCAACTACAAACAAATCATTATGGATTTCATCATCTAGGAAAACAACTTACTGCGGCAAAATTTCATGGAATACTTTAAATTGCCTTTGGCTTAGCTTTGATGCGCTTAACCCTAGAATACAGGAAAACCCCAGCAAGTGCTATTCCAGTGCCTGCATTATATCCAAGAACAAGAAGAATTTTAATTCATTGAAATGTATAAAGACACACATACCTAAACACCAGAAAGTCGACGGAACCCAATATTACCAATAGAGTTGATGGGAGTAACGGGTGTCTGGAAAAAGATAACAGAGCTCACGATGACCACAACACGCTTTACACAATTTCCTACTGAGTGGGTAACAGGCGATACCCTTTGCAATATCATGTAAGAAACCTGCAAAACTCACTCCATTAGCTGTTGGTAAATCCTTCTAAACTAAAGAAAAATGATGAGTTTAAGGATGCAGAAATTTGAAAACTACAAGTTGGAACCACCAAAAAGTTTAAATCACTGGGGTTTTCTCAATATTGCAGTGAATTACATTACAACATATATACGTTTATGTCTGCAAACATTGACTATTAGAAAAATAGTCTAGAGAGGGAAAACTATATGAAACAAAGTGCATGTCCAACAGATTCAAAATGTAAATGGTCATGAACTAAACAAAGAATTAAAAAAAAAAAAAAAACTCATGAAATTGGAATTTACCTGTTGGTATGCATGGAAACAAAGAGCAGCAAGAAGAGATCTGGTGTACACTTGATTCAAATTCAATCCCTGCCAAGAAAGAGATTTCATTGAACAAGATGTAAAAGTAAAGGACATTTTGATAGAACTTTGGTGCTTGGAATACTCACAGCTGATTGAAGGTATGCTGGAGTGAATTTGACACCGTCCATGAAGATAGCCACGGGGCCCAATAAGAAAAAGGACATGATTGTTATGATTGAAAAGAGGGTGATGTTGTCAATTGATTCCTGTTTCAAGAACCAAATGTTGTTATTTTCCCAGTCCATCAAGCAACAGATTAATGGAATAACGGCTTGTAAAAGCACAATACGAAAACCCATAAGAAGCAATTTTCTAATCAATAGTTCACAGTCCATCAGATATAACACAAGTTCCAAATCATTATAAATTTACAACTGCTAACAGATGTAACAGAGGTATTAGAAAGATATATCTGAAAAGGCAAATTACCTCTTTTTTTACCATGACCTTTTTGCTAAGGACATTGCGAGATTGATTAGTCAAATTGGATGCCATTGCACTCGTAAACCCAGCCCTTAAAGAGAAAAATATAATATATCAGAACTTGCCGAGAGTATTAATTATTTCGATCATCAACTTAAGTCGATAGTCACAGTACGGTACCAGACAGACAGAAACAAACGTACCAGTTGAAAGAGGCCTCAGTGGCAGATGCCAATACAACACCACCAACAATGGGCACAAGGGACGCAACCACCCAAGGAGTAGGAATCTTTAATGGCACAAAGAAGAAAACCAGAGTTCAGTATTTCTCCCTTGAGCAGAGTGCCCAGAATTTTTCTCATATGAAAAACTAAAAGGTCAATGTTTGGGCACCAAGCACAAAAAGTGAAAGAAATTTAAATTATGGACTTTAGGTTAATATATGCCAGTGTTTACAATTTATGCATTCTTATAAACAAAAGAATGATACAAATAATTGATAAAGAAGTGACTGAGCATAAATTCATACCTCTCCAAGAAACATAGCAGACAGGATAACTGAAAAAAATGGCTCCATAGCTTTGATCGTGTGAGTGAATGATACAGCTACCTTCCCCAGACTCATATTTGTAAAAAGATTTCCTAATGTGTGAACGAATGCCAATGGCAGAATAGCAGCAAGCTGTTTAAAATATCAAAGAAGCTCAAAACTCCATAAGGAAATTCATCATCTAAAATAAAACTCCTAAAACTCGAGAAAATAACAGTTACCTGAGCACCACTGATCTTAGGCTTTTTGTAGAGATTAAGTCCCCACATTAGAAGAACGAGTACAGTGCCAACGGCAAACTGAATTGCAGTGATCGTTATAGGGTATGGAAACACCTTCAGGACCTGTTTAACAAGAGGTGTCAGTAATAATAATCAGGTTGAAAAGAAAGAGCAAGTAATTAAGTTAACACTCAAACTAAAAGTTGAAAAAGCTATATATTCAATCAATGTTACAAATATTACGGTCCAATTCCGAATAGTCTGCTGCTTACGATAATTGGCAGAGAAGAAAATATACAACTTTCAAGTTTCCAACGTATCAGCTAAAAGCTTAATCACGCATTTTCATTTTTACACACTCATCAAGATCTTCATGCAAGAAATCCTATTAACATGGATCTACAAGGAAAACTCTATGAGATATGATTTCTTCTGATGCGAAACGAAACTTGCATCATTATCTCATAAGAAAGATTTCTGGATAAATCCTAATAACAGTACAGCTCACAAGTAATTCTGGATACGTAAAACTTAAGCATTATAAAGCGAATCGAACAAATTCAACAAACATCGTAAAAATAGAAGCATCAATCAAGATTCAAACCTGCTTGTTATAGATGTTAAAGTAAATGTTGAAAAGATACCAAAGGCCAAACAACAAACCGAGCTCCAACGTTTTCTTAAAGTCTTTACCGGAGCTCTCACCGGCGCTCTCCGGAACGGCAGTCGCCTGAACCTTGAAACGAGTCGCATCGGAATCAGAATGAATCAGAGGAACACCAGACCACGGGTGAAGCTTCGAGGAAGCAAAAGGAGAAGAAGAAAGAGTCCAGGATCGGCGAGGCAAAGAGGCATTATTTAGGTCTCCGAAGTCTTTGGAAATGGAGGAAGAAGATGAACGAATCGAGAAGGAGAAAGATGAAATCGGAGTTTTACGAGGCTTGAGAAGAGGGAGAGAGGGAGAGAAAGTGAGAGAAGAACTCTGCATTTTGATATGGAGATCTGAAGATCGGAAAGAGAGAAATGGATTCGCCTCGGAGAGTCCGCCGAGGAAGAAGAAGGAGGTTGGTGAAGAATGAAGTAGGTGGCGCAAGCAATGCGAGGGAGAAGAGGACTTAAAAATGGGGGAAGACGGATATTCTCAAGCATTTGCATTTGCCATTTCATTTTCCCCATTTTAAAGGAACAGTTTTTGTTTTTATTTGTATTCTTTTGGTAGGAATTTGATAGAAATTTAGTTTGTTTTAATTTCTATGATTTGATGAAAATCATATAAAATGTCCTTATTATTACTCCATTTATATGTGTAAAAAAAATGAAATTTATATGTTAATTCATATTGTGTGTTTATTATATAGTTGTTAGTTCATAGAATATGAACATGAACATGAACAATCTATTAACTTTTTTTTATCATAGCATGGACATTACGTGAGTTTTTAGTAAATGGAAAAAAATTATGATCATAGAACTAATTTGAAATATACTACAAATCATAAGAATTAAATTGAAACTTTTAATGTTATATGGATCAAATTGAATCTTAAACCATATAGACTGGTTTTACAATTAAATTTTGTTTTTAATGTGTGAAACTTATCAATCAGGATTTAACGTAAAGATAAAACACTTGTATAGATTTCAATTCAGCTCTTACATATTGTATAAATATATTAGAGTCTTTCAAAAAAATATTTATTAAATATAAGGGATATTTTAGTGTGAATTAACGATTTCTTATAATCAATGACGTTGTAATAAATAATTATTATTGATTGAAGTTCTTAAATCTAAGATGCAATACATTTAATAAAGATGTCTATTTATAAAACATCTTATAAAAAAAATAAGAGGAAATAAAAAAATATATATACATAAATATAAAATAACGATTTATATTTATTTAAGTTTTCTATATAAGAAATTTCTACGCACGTGACGTGGGGTTGTATGATGTACCATTGCCTGACCAAATTCAACATTAAAGTGGGAGAACCTTTATGAATATAAAATATACTTTTAAAAAAAATCAAAAAAATATGAGAGAAAAGTTAAAGAGTTAAAGGTGGGCGTCGGGAGATACTAGAAATCTCAAGTGTCAAATAATAATAAAAATAAATAAATAAGAAAGAAAGAAAAAAAATAAAAACACTGTCTAATATCATGCTTGGAAAGTGCATTTCCACCTACCACAATCAACTATCAATTAGCAGCCCTTATGAAGTCTTTGAGGTAGATTTTATAATACTCTTGTCCAAAATAATTAATCATACAGAAATTATTATTATTATTATTATTATTATTATTATTATTAAATATAATATATGACATGTTATTAAATAAAATATTATGAAAGATATTTGGTATAACAAAAATTCAAAGAGTAGGTTTAGAGATGTGTTTTTTAAAATTGTTTCATCTCAAATATTTTAATTTATTTTTTATGAATGAATATTTTTTAAAACAATTAAAGGTTTTTAAATAAAAAAAAAATCATATATCCATCTAGACTATCACTTTTTTATAAAAGTAAGAATTATTAAAGTGACGCATAATGGATATTGATAGAATATCACTAGTGATAGATGAGAACTGTCAATATAAAAATCTAAATACAATAGTTTTAAGAGATAACAATTCTATTGTTTAGAATTACTTTTTAGTTTTTAAAATTTAGCCAATATGGCAGTTGAGCCATTTTTTAAATAAAAGTGTACCAAATAAACCATAAATTTGTCAAATTAATATTTTATTAGGTCATTGTAATTTTTTGGATTCCATTCACATATACTGAGTGTGAAGAAAAAAACTAGCAAAAAATGTTTTGATATCTAATAGGGACCTTCACGTGACAAATATATAAAATATGATTGAAATAATATAACTCCCACTTATAAACAGTCGATCCCTATTTCTATAAGATAAAATAAAGATTATACTAAAAATTTATGAATCGGGAACTATATTGTCACAGCCACATCCGATAATTTCTACCTTTATAGACTAACACTACTAACACTAACTCAAATTGAGTTTAAACTACCAATATATCCTTCAAACGGCTAACAATGACAAATGCAAATTAGTAGATGATTGTAGTCAACTGATGATTAATTTAGGTCAATTATGAAACTATACAAAATTTAAAATATATATATTATGAAAGGTATAGAAAGAAACTGTTAAAAAGCGAGGGACATATTTGATATTTAGGCTAATTTTGAGGGCACGTTTGATAATTTTTTTTGTTTTGGGGAGGCAAGCATTAAGTCCACAGTACAACGGATAGTAGAGCCACTAAACTTGGTTGGGCTTCTCTATTACTTTATGGGCTTTAAGTCCAGGGCATTTTACATCGAACTTAATATTTTAGGGTAATTTTTATAACCACCCCATCAATTAAAATAATTAAAAATGCCCTAATGTTAATAGAAGTTTTAAAACTACCCTAAAACTAATAACTGGCTCGCTTCATGGGATTACTCAGGTGAAAAATGTCAATTGAGGGTAAAAATAAAACTAAAATTTTAAATAAGATATTTTTAAAAAACTATATTTAATTAAGGGTATTTATGATAATTTTCGAATGTTTTATGTATTAAAGTGTAGCACACAACACAAAGGAGGAAGTTGAGAAAACAATAGAATTTTTTTCACTTTCTAAATAGGTATTTTCAAAAATAACAAATATATTAATTAACATTAAGTACAAATAAAACTCTCATACTCTTAATCAACTAACCTTTACTAAAAAAGTATTTACAAATATAACGATTCGTTTTAGACGGTAAACTTTTAAAAATAAATGAATAAAAGAATGATGAAGAAGATTCAAACCTGCTTGTTATAGATATTGAAGTAAATGTTGAAAAGGATCCAAAGGCCAAACAACAAACCGAGCTCCAACGTTTCCTTAACGTTCCAGCCTTTGCTCTCCGGCACCGGCACCGGCACGGCAGTCGCCTGAACCTTGAAACGATTCGCATCGGAATCAGAAGAATGAAGCAAAGGAACACCAGACCATGGCCGAAGCTTCGAAGAAGACAGAGTCGTAGTCCAAGATCGGTGAGGCCAAGAGGCATTATTTAGGTCTCCGAAATCTTTGGAATTGGAGGAAGAAGAAGATGATGATCGAATCGAGAAGGAGAAAGATGAAATCGAAGGTTTACGAGGCTTGAGAAGAGGGAGAGAAGGAGAGAAAGTGAGAGAAGAACTCTGCATTTTGAAGAAATGAGGATGGAGAAGAGAAAGAGGAGGGAGAGACTTAAAAATGGGGGGAATTAAATTTAGTCAACTAGAACAGCTGATGACGGCATATATTCTTAAACATTTTTTTTTTTAGAAATTTAGTTTTGTTTTTTATTTTTATTTTTAATTTAATATCTATGATTTAATATAAAAATCATGTCAGTCCGAGCATAACTCAACCAGTCAGGTCACTACTCCCTTTCCATAAATTCCAACCTTCAAGTCTCTCCTCTCTCAATTTGTTACAATATCTAAAAAAATATCCATTATCAAAATTACATATTAAAAAAAATCTAAATTTATATATTAATTTAGACTACGGTCACATGTCTTCTTTGTCATGTGATTGATTGTTGTGTTCACAAACATAAATAATTCATGAGTTTTATTAAAACTATAAAGGTGACATTAATTTTTTTAAGACTATAGGGATTAATTGATAGATACATATCATCGATACTAATAAGTCAATTGAAACTTATAAAACTATGGGTACTAAATTAAAATAAATTATAAATCATAAGGACTAAATTATAATTAAATCTATTTTTAAATAGTGAAAGAGGTTTAATCTAAAGATAAGATATTTTATTGAATTTCGATTCACTCTCTACATATGTAAAAAATAGAAAATTTTAATGGATTATACTTTTTAAAAAATGTTTATAAATATGATTTTTTTTTTTTTTAATCTTGTAATTTTCAATAATCAATGATATTCTAATAATCATTTGTTTAATCTGTCATATTTATTATTATTTAATTTTAAAAGGATTTAGATTTATTAAAAAAAATCCTATAAAAAATAAGCAGAAATTTAAAAAAATACTATAACAAACAATATTTATTTATACTTTCTATATATGAAATATCTATGCACGTGACGTGGGTTGTATAACGTACTATTGCCTGGCCAAATTCAACATCAAAGTGGGAGAACCTTTATAAATATAAAATATACTTTTTAAAAAGATTCTAAAAATATGATAGATAAGTTTAAGACTTCAAGGGGGGCGTCCGGCGATACTAATTAACTTAATAATAAATAGGGTAAAGTACTCTGGCCTTTAGTCCTGAGTTTTGAATGTCGTGTCTATTTGGTCCCTGCGTTTTCAATTTGTGTCTAATTGGTCCCTGAGTTTTGGATACTGTATCTATTTGGTCCCTAGATTTTCAAGAAGTATTAGAAATAAGTTTAATTGGTGTTTAATTTAACGTATTCGTTAACTTCTTATCATATTATTGACTTAATGCTGACATAACATGTTTAATTGGTCAAAATATGAAAATATGAATAAATCTTTCATCAATCTAGGCCTAAAATTTGACATAATTATTAATCTCATGTCAGTATTTTGATCAATTAAATATTTTATAGCACCGTTAAGTCTATATTATGTTAATGAGTTAACAAATTAAGAAAGAATTAAACTTATTTCTAATAATCCAGAGACTATTTAGACACAAATTAAAAACTCATGGACCAAATAGACACAATATTTAAAACTCAGGAACCAAATAGACACAAATTGAAACGCAGGGACAAATAAACACAATATCCAAAATTCAGGGACCACTTAGATACAAATTAAAAATGTAGAGACCAAATAGACACGAGTTCCAAAACTCAGGGATCAAATGAGTACTTTACCCTAATAAATAATTATGAAATAAAAAAAAACACTAAAAATCACTGTCAAAGTATATTGCCTGGAAAGTATATTCCGACCTACCGCAATCAACTAGCAATTAGCAGCACTTACGAAGTCTCTGTGGAGAAAGAAAACAAATCCAATTCCAATACTCCTCTTATGGACCCGTGGGGACCGCCTGACAGCAGAATTCCTCTTAAAGTGTCTGTTTATTATAGCTTTTGAGAGCATTTAAAAGTATTTTTGAATAAAAAGAAGTGTTTTTATAAGCATTAAAAAATACTTATAAACATTTTAAAAAACTCTCCCAAACTGGTGCTAAGTGGGGATGGGATGAGCAATGTTTTTTCTCTGTCTCAATTCCGTAGATGAGGAGTGTATTTTTTCGTCTTCATCCTAGAATATTTTTAATTAATTTTTTATTGATATTACTATTATTAGTCTGTTAATTTATATAATATTAAAACTTTATGATAATATATAAATTTAATTAATATTAAAATATTCTCATGGGGAACCCAATCACTATAAATTTCCCTCCCGGTCGGCGTCCCCTACTTTTTAAAGGAGGTATTAGGAGGATGAGGAATGAATACGTGAGATGGGGATGAGGAATGTCAATTGAGCCATTTATAGTATAAAAAATAGGGTAAAATATAAATAAGACCTTGTGGTTTTTGTCAAATGTATGGATACTTCATGTGGTTTGAAAATGACAAATCATCCATCTGTAGTTTCAAATTATCATCAAAGTACTAGGTATGATTTACATTATTAATGCTTTTTGTTACTAATGTTTTATAAGTTTTGAACTAACTATAATGTAGAGCTCGAAATGAGGTTTTTAAAACATTTTGATTCATCCAAATCGGAGTTTAAATAAAAATTATGACTAAAAGAAAATTAATAGCATCGAAAGAGAGTGGTCTCTTTAGAATAATTTGGAACTACGGGATATGATTTATCATTTTTAAATCATGGGGTGTTTATACATTTGGAAAAAACCACATGGGACTTATTTATTTTTTACCCTAATAAATATTAATAAAATAAAACATAAATTTGTCAAATTAACATTTATTAAGTAATTTAAATTTTTTGGTGGCCTTTTCACAAATAGATGTATAAGAAAAAAGATGGTTAAAAATGCCCTTACTTATTAATTGATGATATCTAAAAGTGCCTTTCATATACGGGCAATAGCTAAACGTAGTTTTGAAACGATTAAAGTATTTTCTTTACGTATTTATGACCCATTTGAGATAGCTTTTGAGAGTATTTAAAAGTGTTTTTTAATGGTTATCATAAACACTTTATTTATTAAAAACACATTTAAAAACTATTCCAAATGAGAACTAACACAAACTAAATTTAATGGTTCAAATTACCAATAGATCCTTTAAACTTCTAACAACAACAACGATAGTACTATAAATTTTCTCCACAGCCGTAGATTAGAATTAGAAGGATGATTGTAGATATAAAAAACAAACTTGTTATGAATGGTAAAAAAAAAGAAACTATTGAAAATTGAGGGACATAATTGATATTTAGGCTAATTTTGAGGGCCGTTTGATAATTTTTTTATTTTGGGAGGCAAGCACTGAATCCACACTCCACAGTACAACGGACAGCGGAGCCAATCATCTGGGCTTTTCTTATTATTTTAAGGGCTTTGAGCCCAAGTCATTTTATATGGGGCTGAATGTTTATGCACTAAAAGTGTAGCCCATATGAACTAAAACTAATAGTATAAATAGATCGAATTAACACACATGAATTTTTTTTTGAACCCAACCTATTATAGATCTTTTTGAATAAAATTTAAATACATAATTCATATTTAATATTAAATTCTAAACATAGAAGACTCTCATTATAGATTTTGTTATTTTTCTTTTAAAGTTGACATTTTTAAAATTGATATTTTTTAAAAATTAAAATTTTTCTAAACATAACATTTTTCAGACTAATATCGATCTAATATCAGTATTAGAAATGTCACTTTTAAAATATTTAATATTTTCAAAATTACTAATAAAAAGTATCATTAGTTGTTTCTCTTTTACGTCTATGTATTGATAAGATTAAATTAAAAATATTTATAAATATAATATGTTTTCACGTAGTTAACAAAAACCAAACATTAGTATCCATTAAGGAAATAACTAATTAACAACCAAAAAATCAGTAATATTTATAAATACTAATTAAGTAATATTATCTATCTATAACTTCTATAAATGTTGGAATACGAGGAGAAACATTCGATTCCAATTTTACCCCTATATTTTATGTTATTGTCAACTATCGACTCACGAGAGAAGTAAATTTAAATTCATTCATATACTTTTGGTCATTAAATTTAAAAAATTCTTTGATCTATGATAATTGTGCAAGCATGCATCTGGTATAAATGCTTTTTGGTCTCAATTAAATCAAGATGTTTAGATTTATGTGCACTCTTTATTGAATAAAAATATAAATTGAAATTGTATTTTAAATATCAAATAACACTCGGTTTTAAGGTCTCTTCCTCTTCCAACACTCATCAAAAAGAGCATGAAAGGTTTCATTATTGGATATAAGCCATTTTGGGCTTCTATCGAGATAATGAGCTAGAAACTTTCGGTAAGTTTCATTATATAAAAATGGAGTATTTTTTTTTATCTGTTTTCATTTTAGGTTAGTAGAAATTGCGTGTCTATTAATAAAAACAAAATATAACAAAAAAAAAAAGAGATTTGGTAGAGGTAATTTGAGTTTGCAACTTGAAACAGAGATGACGAACCATTAAGACTATTTTTGAGGTTAATATTAATAATATTTTGTATGATAAAATTATACCATCTATTGTTATGGGTGATGTACCAAATTATTGTTATGGGTGATGTACCAAATTATTGTTATGGGTGATACAAATTAATTTTAGATTTATATCTTTGAATGAATATAATAGTTGAGGAATTCAAAATCAATTTACCAATTTATTGAAAATAGTAATGATTTTTTTTATATTAATGTTTAAAAGAGAATAAAATATTTTATATCTATCTGCCAATTTTAATAATGAAAATTTAAGATTTATGTTAAATGAGGTTAATTCTAAACAATTTCTTATAATGAACAAAAATTCAATAATTCATTAATTCATCAAAATAGATTTATTATACATAATTTTATAAATACAATGAGCGGTCTTTTAAAATTTATATTTATAAAAATTACAAGATAGTTGCAACGCACGTGTTCTTTAACTAGTATCAATAAAAGTGGAAAAAAAAAGGGACGAGATCAATATATAAGCTTGGTGATATTAAAGGAAATATCTGAATTAAGAAATTGAAGAAAGAGATCCATGATTTGTGAGGCTACACTACAAGGACCAAACTTGAGGATCACCCCCTCTCACCTGTTTTATAGGATAGTACCATGAAAATCCATAATTGGTCTGACACGTGTAAAATTCTTATCCACGTGACAAAATATTATAATATATATACCCATCTGTCACGGTGAGTGGAAATCCAATCCAATTTCGAAAATAGAAATATTAAGATTAAAAAACTTGAAAAAACTAAAATCACTACCAATTCGTCATTTTTTTTCTTTTTCATTTTTCAAATATTAGGGAATTGAGTTGAGATATCGAAGTTCTCAACTCACACCCCTTGAGAGAAATCTTATATAATGACTTTTTGCCACACATATTACCCGATCTTAATTAGCATTGTTCCAATAATTTCAAATTTACTTAAAATACGTAAAATAAAATAATAAAAATTCACTTTTTATGATTATGAAGGTCAGAATTAAACTCAATTCTTATTGAAACCCTCTTTTCTATATGGATTATAAAAAATAGACCAGGAGAGATATAACAGAATCAAACCCAATATTTATAAAAATAATAATTTATAAACTTATTTATAAACCTAAAATATAAATTTGCGTATTTAATATTATAAAATTACCATTAATTCAAACCCAATATTTATAAAAATAATAATTTAAAAACTTATTTATAAACCTAAAATATAAATTTGCGTATTTAATATTATAAAATTACCATTAATTTTACCGTACGTAATCACTGATTCATATAAATGATGGTTATAAAAAAATGTACTTCGCTTAAAAATATTCTTCTAAAATACTATATTTACAAATATACAGAAATATATGCAGAATGAATAATCCCTATAAAAAAATTAGGGTAAACCATCATTTTAGTCCCTGAATTTTAAACATCGTGTATATTTGGTTAATGCGTTTTCAATTTCTGTTTGTGTGGTCCATCAATTTTGGATGTTGTGTCTAAGTGGTCTATGAGTTTTAGATATTGTATCTATTTGGTCGTTGGGTTTTCAATTTATGTCTAAATGGTCTTTAGATTATTATAAATAATTTTGATTAGTTCTTAATTTTGTTTACTCCTTAACAGAATGTTGACATAAAATATTTAATTTGTCAAAATATTGACATGAGATTAATTATTATTTCAAATTTTAGGATTGGTTTGATGATAGATTTAAAAAAATATTTAATCTCATGTCATTGTCAATATTTTGACCAATTAGACATGTTGTGTTAGTGTTAAGTCAACACTTTGTTAAGAAGTTAACGAATATGACCAATTAAACTTATTTATAATAATTATTGAAATTTCAATAACCAAATAGACATAATATCTAAAATTTATGGACTGGTTATACACATATTGAAAACGCGAGAACTAAATAGATACTACATAAAAAAATGAGTGACTATTTTAGTCACAAACAGGGTTGTTCCTAAAAAATTAAGAGCTCAGTGCGATATATAAATTTGGGCCCTCAATTATATAATCCCTAATATGAAAAATCACAAAAAAAACGCATGTAAAAAAAATTATTTTTATTAAAAACACAATATCAATAAAATGATATAATAAAAGAATAGTATACAATTATCAAAATAGTATAAAAAATATAAAAAATGAACTTTGAACATATGTTGGGATCGAACTCAACTCATGATGGCGGAGAACATAGAGATATTGTAGAGAGAAGATTAGCCAACGCAACTTAGAATAAATTCTCATTTATATATTTTTAATAATAAAAAATTAATTCAAGATTTGGGGCTCAATTGTACCATACATACGACGGCCCTGGTCACAAAAAAAAACATGGAGACTAATCAGACACAACGTTTAAAACTCAGGGTCAGGGAACAAAGAGCTACTTTAACAAAATAAATAAAATATATTTTGTTTTCTAAAAAGATAGTTGAGGTTCGTGACCTTTATGAAATAATAATTAATAATAAAAAAAACAAAAGAATAAAAATCACAATTATCCAGTTCCAGAGTAATTCGCGCGACCGAACGGGGCGCGCCTTCATCGCTCAACGGGATTTCCGGTCTCTTCTCATCTCCATCAATCAGTTAATTCAATTCATTCCATTCAAAAACCTAACTCTGTACGGAAAAAAATCTCTAAAAAATCATAGAATCGAAGAAGAAGCGGAGAAAAATGCATTCAATAAGCTTCAAAGTTTTAAGTGATTTCAATGCTGGATCAAGGAGGTGTTTACCGGAACAAAAAAGCTATGGTTTTGAGGTCAAAACGGTAAGGTATTGTTTGAATCGAGAAAGAAATGGGAAAACTTGTAGAATTATAGCTTCAGCTTCGGAAAGGAATGGTGAGAGTGGAGGAAGCCATAGCCAGAGTGCTAGTACGAGTTCGGCTCGTTCTTTTCTTTCTCGGAGTGAGACTTATGCTTTATTGAAACAGCAAATGGAAGTTGCTGCTAAATCTGAGGTCTCGTTTTTTTTCCTTTTCTTCTTTCGTTTATTTTGAACAATCACGATAAGAATTGGTGTTGAAATTTCACGTTTTTGGTGGCTTTAGTTATGTAATTTTCCCAATTTTTGTGAAAAAAAATACGGTGTTTTGTGTAAACAGAATCACATATTGGTTAAAATGTGAGATGGTTATTGGTTTATAAGAGAGTATATAACGTCTTAATATTATATTGATGTAGAGATTGTGAGGACCCGTTGTCCTAATTATTGGATTAGTTTCCTGGTTTGGGAGCCTTGGTGTAATTATTGTCTATGTGAAAAATTTGCATTTCCAATTCCTCATGTTTCTATTTTTTTTTTTTATTTGTTGGAGTTCTCTTTTGCTTCCTTGGTAATTTTTCTGAGTCTTTTATCCTCTTTTGTTGTAAATTCCATTTAGTTTGTAACTTCTTTGTTGCCATTTTATGGGAAGAATGAGTAAAAAGATTGGATCAGAAAAGAATCATGAAAATTCGATCGTAGTTGTAAGGAGGACTAATGAGATTAGGAAAAGAGCACTCATTTTGTGTTTTCAAATCAAATAAATAATATGATCTACTTACCAGGCCAGGCCAGATCAGGACTTTTCAGATGATACCCAGTCATGCCATTTCACAATTTAGATATTCTTGTAGGAGAAGTGAGGGTCTAAAGAATGGGAGAGTTGAAATTACGTTGTTAGTTGTTTCATGAATTTTCTTTAATATATGGTCTAAAAAAGGTCAATGATTTGGCCATAAGAGTGTTTTAGAAACTTATAATTGATAATTGGGAATCATCTAATCATCCAGGGGTGGGAAATTTGTTGTCTTTCATCCTTCAAGCACTCTCACGCATGTTGCACTCAAATTTTCTTTTATATTTCTCTTGTTAAATTTAGGATTATGAAGAAGCTGCACGGCTACGTGACTCGTTAAAATCATTTGAAGAGGACGAGCCAGTTTTGCGTTTTCGGAGACTGATGAAGGAGGCTGTTTCTAATGAGAGGTTTGAGGTACACATTTTTATGGATCTCATCACTTATTGCCCTGGCAGTCAAAGTATTGTGCAATCAACTAGGCAATCTTGTCTTCATGGAAGTACAAGTAGTATATAAGAATCCAGTACCGACGAGTATTCAATCTGACTTTTAAGATCTTAATGTAGGATTTCTGTACTGGTATTTCATATAGCTGAGGGTCAATAATTTAATCAAAACTTTATTAATTTCTTTACGAGTTTGATATGAACCTGAAACCTTTAGTCCTGCTTCATTTCATCTCATGATCCTGCATATTCACTATTACCTTTTTGTAAATAATTTTTCAGGATGCTGCTAAATATCGTGATGAGCTGAATAAAATTGCCCCTCACTCTCTTCTGAAGTGTGCAAGTGACGCGACAACTTCGGTAGTACTCTAAATCTTCTTATGGGTGTTGTTTGGTTGTGGTTGGCTAAAAATTATTTTCTTTTTCTTTTTTAATCATCGTAGTAACCTGCTTCTCTTGCTATCAGAGTTGAATATACCCTGCTATAAAACCTTACAATATCTATCTTTCTTCTTTAATTCATGAAGATTTAGAAAACAAAAATGATTACTAAAAATTGGTTAGAGCAATGGGGTATGTAGAAGCAAGTATTCTATATGAAAACTGACAAAAGATAATTTTTTTTTCTTTCTAATTTGGTTTTCTGATGTGTGATTCTGTAGGGAATCAGGGTACAAGTTAGAAGTGTGTATATTGAAGGCCGAAGCCAGCCTTCACAGAATCAGTATTTTTTTGCATACAGAATTAGAATAACAAATAATTCAAACCGCCCAGTTCAACTGCTCAGAAGACATTGGATTATCACTGATGCTAATGAGAAAACAGAAAATGTTTGGCAAGTTTGACTTTTGTTTATGTTTTTGCCTTGATTCATTAAGTTTCTAAGGGTGTTCTTCAAATTGAACTTGAGTTGTGTTTTTTCCAATTGCAGGGGTGTTGGTGTTATTGGTGAACAACCAGTTATACTTCCTAGGACTGGTTTTGAATACTCGTCAGCATGCCCATTAAGCACTCCTAGTGGCAGAATGGTTAGAGTGATTTTTATTATGACAACTTCTCGGTCATTGAATTTTTTTTTTATTCCTGCAACTTTACGTATCTGAAGAAGGAAAAGAACTGCTATAGTGTATTGTCTTTGACCCTACATCAATGCTCAAGCACAACATGCATTGCATCAATTTGTGCTCTTTTTAGGCTTATGATTTTCCCATTTTTGTTGTAGCTGAGTAGTGAGTACAGTCTGGAAATGGAGTTCTTAAGAGTCCCACTCTCACTTGCATGTTTTTTTCCCCTGATTGATAGTAAATTTTCAAGAATTTGTTCTCCCGGCATTTTAATCATGGGATGGAAACCTGAGTTCCTCTACTAAATGTGATGCAGGAAGGTGACTTCGAAATGAAACACATTGACAAAATGGGTGAACAATCTTTCAATGTCACAATTGCTCCGTTTTCTCTATCTATATTAGGAGACGACACAGATGCTTTCTAAGGCGTAGGCTGCAACTAAAAGTCATCCAGCTGTTTTGTGACGTCAAGAAGTCTACGCAGAAAATGTCCATTACAGATTTTGTAGATATTATGTCGTTGGGGATGTGAAAGACCTTACTTCTCTGGGCAATGATATTCTCAAATGATTTTGGAAATGTTAGGAGTTTTTTATGTTGCAAACTTGGAAAAGGAAAATTGTAAAGGTTTATGTATAGATTTGAGGCAATTTGTAATGAATCGGTCGGCCAAATTCGTTATAGTGAAGCTTCAAACAGATTGAAGTTGGACCACATTGTTTTTAAGTGAGGGTAATGTCATATTTATGTTCAATTGTACAACGCCGTCTTGCTCTAAATTTTCGGGTAGGATTTAATGTTTCTTCTTCACACTACAGCTCTCTTGTCTATCAATAATAGCACCTGAAAATCATAAAAGTTTTGCTTGAAAAAGTTTGAGAGTTTTAATGTGGTTTTCTAACTTAGCAGCATGTCTTGTGCCTATTTTATTTAGGGGATGACCAAACGCAGCTATAGGTAAGTGTAAACTTTAGTACTCCAACCAACTTTTTTACATTATTTGAAGAGACTGTGTTTTAACCACTAAAAAATTCACCCACTCCCGTATGTAAATGAAGAGTGACAGGTTCTCAACTAACCTAGTACAGAGATATTTGATTTGCGGGTTTGAGAACTCAGAATTTATGTAGTTTAGAGTTGTGAAGTTTGAGTTTCTGTAATCTACGTTTAATGTAAAAATGTGTGTATTATAAATTTATGTTAAATTAAGAGTAGTTGAAAAATTAATAAAAGAAAACTCATATTTATTTGATAAATCCATGATTGCAACTTGTAAAGACGTACACCCCTATGGTCGTTTGATTCACGGTTTTGGACAAGAGGTTTAAGTTACACAAGTCTAACCCGCGTTTATCGTCTAGTTTAACAACCTCGAGATGGGTTTAAACTCATTGTTTTGCACAATTCAAACACATTTTACGCTAAATCTTATTTTATACATAATTCAAACACAATTTTTAATAAACTCAATCAAATCCGCGAGCCAAACACCCCTAAAGACCTAAATTTTGACCGCCAGTAAGCTGCATTAGACTCCCTACAACAAAAAAATAAATGCCTTTGGTTTTGGTTATAGGAAAAGGTCACTCCATAAAAATGAAAATGCCTATAAGTTTTAAGGAAAAGGGCCAGTTTTAGGGTAAACTAAGATAACTCAAATCCAGGGCTCTTGAATAGTGAATGTTTTAAGGTGAGTTGTTTGAAGCATTGAAGAGTGTTGTGTTGTGTTTGGTTGCTGTTTTCAAAGTGTTTCCTTTTTATATTATTAAATAGGAAATGCAATTCATTCCTTGCACTTCATAACAAACTCTCCAGACTTTTGATACGTCCAAAACACAATTGCTTTTATTTTATTTTTCCTTCAGATTTCTTCAATATATATATATATATATATATGCATTTAGCTCCTCTGCTTCTTCCCTCTCACATTTTGCATTTCAAATTGCATGTGAGTTTGGTTTTAGTCCCCTTACCAATAATCAACCATCCAAATCATCAGGTCTCTCTCTATCTCTCTCATATTTCATAAGCAAATATGCTCACTTCACTATGTTCTTTAATATTCACTAAGGGAACGTTTGATTCACGGGTTAAATAAATATGTGTTTGTGTAACCTGTAACTATGAAACGTGAGTTTGTATAGTTATTATGCATTGTATTGTAACAAACACGTGAGTTGGAGGAGGTAATGTGATGTAGTAAACTCATGAATCAAACACACGAAACAAACACTCCCGATTAGTTCAAGGTAGATTGATAATTTGTATGCTTTCTCAATGAATTTTCTCTTTGTTTAGAAAAGAACCAAAGTCATTCTCTCTTATAAAAAAAAATGGAATAATATTCTTCCAGATTAATCAGAGTTATTTCCCTTTAATCCCTTTGATTTACTGTTTATGATCTCGTGTTTCACTTTATTCCAGCTAGCTGTAGCCTATATGTTACTTTTTCTTTTCTCTTTTTGCTTCAAATATAGCAATATATATATATATATATATATATATATATATATTAAAAAAAGAAGTTTTTTTTCATAAAGGAATGTAATTTCCCAATTTCACAGGGAGCGGCCCAGATGGAAGATGGACCTTGGAATTTGCTTACAGGTAAGATTAGATATAACCTTGCAGTTTTACTAATATATATTTTTTATATATTAATTTAATTGAGAAAAACTCGAACTTTCGAGCTCAGGGAAAGATAGCAAATGTCTAACTGATTATGCAGGGATATTGCTATATTTTTTTTTCCTTTGTATTAATATGTATAAAATGATTAAGACTTATTTGATTAACGATGTTTTTCTGTTTTCAAAAAATAAATATATTTATAAGGGTCAGCTTGATTAAAATATTATTTTTATTTAAGAATTGAGCTTATTTTATAATAATTTCAATAATAGCGAACTAAATTTCAAATAATATTTCCTTTTGAGTTCTTAAAATTTACTCTATTAGGGACAAATGTAAAATACACTTTTCTAATTTGACACAACGGTAAATTCACCTATTTTAAATAATTATTTTTACTCTTGTAATTTAATTATTACAAATACACCCTTATTACCAACCCCAAATCAAACTAGGAAGGGTGTTTATAATAATAAAAAATCATGGGATATGTTTTACAAAATTGAGAGTGACCTAACTTTTTATTAGAATATCATGTCATAAACACATTGAGAAATAAATGAAGAGGGGGCTAACTTTCACTATTTAATAAATTATGTTGCCAAAAATAATAACTTTGTTAAATTATGGGAGGTGAAAATAAATTTACATTAAAGTCGTCTATGAGTATATGATACATTTATCATAAGATATTAACTACTCGACAGTTTTTTTTTTTTTTTTTTTTGAGATTAACTACTTGACAGTTTGAATAGTAGAAAATGAAAAAGAAAATCAAATAGGTAAAGAGTTACATTGATGGAACTATAGATATGTCACATTGTATACCCAATAATGGTATGGAAAATATTTATCTAAACTTCCTTCCAATTTTTACATGTGTCAAACTTCTATTTGGATTAAATATGCTAATGAGACTTGTATGTGTATGGGGTTCAAAATGATATTTAAAAATTATTGTTTTTAAAAATAACAAAAGTTTTGAAAATTTTCAAAAACAACATTTCTCGTATTGAGATCCACCGATCTCAAATCGAGATTGATAAAATTTCAGTATGAGAAATGTAATTTTTGAAATATTTGCTATTTTTAAAATTACTCTAATAAAAGTGTTATCTATTGGAATTTTCTAATATTTATTAATATAGAACCATGGATTATTACCTTCTTATATATTTGGTTCAATAAAAATTAAACACGTAGAAAAATCAAGAGGAACTCTTAATCGCCGTGGTAGGACATAGATCTTATATGGACTTCAAGTTAGACAGCAACATTAGAGAGCATCACCAAATACATGAAGAACAAGAGTCATTGGTCTAAGTTCAAAATGGGGTCAAATCACATGTGAGGGTCCCACACCACATCAATCTAAAAACAACAATCTCATGGCTTTGTCATAAAGCTAACAAGATGATTGATCTTCATCTTTTTTAGATGATTAAACTACATTATGCCTCCAATATGCACAACACCTCTCCTAAAGCCTCTATTTTGTTTCCAAGTTCCAAACTTTTGATGATTTCCATCTTGATTGCATATCTTATCAGATCAGATGGTTCAAAATCATATGGCTCAAAACTTGGGTCCCACAAACCAATTATGGTGTACTTTCAAACACCAAATCATTATCCTTCTCCCACACATACCCATCAAAATCATATGTTATTATCATGAAAATATGATACTTGAGATCTAGAAGTCTAAATGTTCCTCCATTCTTTTTTTATGAAAATACCTGAATATTCATACATATCTAATTTGTATTCGTATATGTTTATTATACACTTATATGTTTAATCTAATAAAAATTGAACATGTATGAATTTGAACTTATATTCACCTATGAATAAACAATTATATATATATTTTTAATTCATTTTAATCCACCCCAAAAAGCATTTTCAATTTCATGCATTCCAACACAATGATTCCCTCTCTCTGTCTCTTCATTTGATAAACCAAGGAAGGGAGACAAAAATTACATATTTCTTGGAAAATATAAATATTTGCATGGAAATGTGGAGATTGAGAGTGCAGAGGACCCTGCTCTATTATTTGTTCAAGATTCTGTAGTTGAGGTGATAGAAAAAAAAGAAGAAGCTTACACCAAAAGCTAAAGCTCCTTAACCTTTCTCTCTCTTGCTTTGCTTTATTTTTCTCTCCAAGCCAAAGAAGTAAAGCATCTCCTCCCTTCACACACTTCCATTTTTCTTGCTTTCCCTTTGTAAGTATTAACCCTTTTCTTCATTTATAATTTAGCTCTCTGTCTCTTCCCTTTTCATCTCAAGCCAGTTTATTATTGTTTTTTGAATGTCTGTCTCTTGGATTTCATCTTTCCTTTCAAACATCTTCTTAAAGTTTGGAATCTCAGACATTATTTGTTTAGTCAAATGGGAAATGGGTTGTTGTTTTAAGCTTCAATTCTTATCCATCTCAATCTTGTATCTTTCTACTTTCATTACTTTATGCAGAAAATTAGTTACTTGTTCTTGTGGACATTGGTTCTGATTTTGCATTTATGGGTTGTGAAGATAATCCTGCTCAGCTTTCCTTAAACTGAGAAAGTTTGTGTTTTTTTTTGCCCCATTAAAAAAACATTGTTTCATTTGTTTGAGCATTGTCTCTTTCCTTTTCTTAATCAACTATATATTCTTTCTTTCTTTCATCTGGGTTTTTGGGTTCCAGTTCTTCTAATCCCCATTTGCTCAATTCCTGTCATTTTCTTGCTTTTTGATTCTCAGATTCCTTGAAAAATCAAGTTCCTATTCTTTCCTAAGCAACAATATTCAGTTGGTTCTAACATTCTTCATTCTTCATTCTTCAAGGGAGAGAAAATTTCCTTTTCTAATCCCATATTTGTCTTAATCCCTGATAACAAAATGAGTTTTTTAACAGGTTCCCCAAAGAAATCTTGGCAGCCAATTATGACTGCTGATACAACCACTTCTATTTATTGGCTTAACTGGAAAGTCTTGCTTTGTGCCATATGGATTCTGCTGACACTGAGTTTTGCATTGTTCCTGATATGGAAATATGAGGGCAAAAGGAAGAAGAGACTTGATGGAGAAGAAACTGAGAAAGAAGAAGCTGGGGTTTTGTATGATGATGAAACATGGAGGCCTTGTTTAAAAGGAATACATCCTGCTTGGCTTTTGGCTTTCAGAGTTTTAGCTTTTTGTGTCCTCTTGGTGCTTCTCTTTGTCACTGGTTTTGTTGATGGAGGAGGCATATTTTACTTCTATACTCAGTAAGTTTCCTTCTCTTCCAAATCTTTTGTTTTCTTAACATTCTATTTCCAAATTGGGAAGTTCTGGTTTTGTTTTCAGATTTCTGTTTTTTGAAAAATTAAGTTTGCTTCATTCATCTTGTTTACTCACTTTTTAAAAAAAAGTCTTTGTCAAATTAAAAAAAAAAAAAAACAAAACCAATTTTAAAAACCATCTTTTTTCTTGTTTTAAAACTGGACTTGGATTGACCAACCAGAGCATAGCGCATTCATCTTAGGCATTTACTTCCACCCTCAAGAGAGTGGTTAAATCCCCCACCCCAAAAATGTATTAAAAAAAACTTAACTTGGTTTTCAAAAGCGTTATTTTTTAAAAAACATTAATGAAAAACTAAAATCGTCATCAAACAAACCAGGTACCATTTGAAATATTGGAAACTTCACCTCAAGAATATCAGGTTCCAAATTGTTGCATGCATTAACTTGTATCAATTCATTATATTATCTCATGGTTTTGATCTGTGAACAGGTGGACTTTTACTTTAATCACCATTTATTTTGGGGTAAGTTCATTCATCTAAAAAGAGCCTTATTTTATATACCTTCTGTTTTATGCAGCAATCTCTCTACCTTTTCATTGTTTATTTGCTTATGATCTTTATTTTCTATTCACAGCTTGGATCACTGCTCTCCATTAATGGTTGTTACCAATATCATAAGAAAGTCAGTGGTGAGAAGGTGGATAATGTGGAGGGAGATGCAGAACAAGGCACTTTAGGTGGGGAAGATTCAATTCCTTCCAATACAATGAAAAACTCATCTCTCCATGAAGGACATCTCCTCCGTCAACCGGCCGGGTTTTGGGGTTATGTCTTTCAAATTATCTTCCAGGTTGAACATCAACCATTCCATTTTCAAAGTTTCTAAACTTTTGATTTCCTTCTCTTCCATACCTTGCTGACTTTTTCTGCACATTATGTTGCTATTAAAGATGAATGCAGGTGCTGTTATGCTGACAGATTGTGTCTTTTGGTTCATAATTGTTCCATTTCTCACTATCAAAGATTACAACCTAAATTTTGTAAGTTTTAAACATTCAAAGCATTAAAACATGAGTTAGAAGATTCACTGCTTTATTCTGTAGAGCTAACATGTTTTTTCTTCCTCTTCATTGGCAGCTGATAATAAATATGCACACAATCAATGCTGTTTTCTTGCTAGGAGACACTGCTTTGAATTGTTTGGTAAGTTGATCAAATGACCTTCATTTCCCTTCATTTTCTTGTAATATCTTAACTCAATTATTGAATATTACAACTCCTCAGCGGTTTCCCTGGTTTCGCATCGGATATTTCTTCCTTTGGACAATCGTTTACGTCATCTTTCAGTGGATTGTTCATGCTTTTGTGAGACTATGGTAAAGTCATAGACTTCTCTTTTATTTTCTTTCTAGAATGATCTTATTCATGTGGATGAAACTGTGAGTTGTCCATTCAAAACAGGTGGCCATATCCATTTCTGGACCTCTCATCTTCATATGCACCTCTCTGGTATGTCTCTAATCCATCATAACTAATGCATTCTTATACAAATTCAATTTCCCCATGAATCCTGCTCTGCATTTTTGTCGAAACTTATGCAATGAAGAAAAGAGATGCTTCCGTCATTTGTGCACGGAATGGACATGTATACTTGTGGCGGTAAACTGATCATATTTTGAATTTATTGAACTTGAAGGTATTTGTTTGTGGCTCTGATGCACATTCCTTGTTATGGCATCTTCGCTCTGATCATGAAGCTGAAACACCATGTTTTCTCGACACGTTGCCCGCAATCCTATCGATGTATGAGGTGATCAAGGCCAGAAAGAAATTTCAAAATTCTTCAAAAGAGGAAAACATCATAAATGTCAAGAGCTCCACCATTCAACAAATTATAGGGAAAAAAGTGTTTAATATATAAGAGTTCAGCAAACTCGGCGAATCGATAAAATGGAAGGAGCAAAAGATTCATGGTTTTCATAGGCAATTAGATTAACCATCTCAAAAGAGAGTTGTTGTATGCATAATAGTTGTGACTTACATACATGTAACCCCACAGGAATGTTTTCAACTTGGTATAGAAAATAAAGAGAAGCTTCTCTTTATTCTCAATCTGTCCATATGTATCCTTTCTAATGATTTGTCATTTTCATTTTCATTTTCCCTTTCTCTTTTCTCAATTTGGGGATTGGATCCCTGACTTGCCAGTATGGAAAATTGATAGATTAGATTCTTTGCATTGGAAAGACAATGCTCTTAAGTCATTTTAAATATGCCAATGGTCCTCATATGGATAAAGTGGCAAAAGGGGGTCAAAAGTGGTTAAGAATAAGAACATCCTTTCACTTTAAAAATTAAATTAAAGTGCTAGCTGGAAGGGAAAGTTGAGATCTATCCCCTTCTAGGTTTTTATTTTTGAAAAAAAAAAAAATCAAAATCAAAATCAATTCATTAATAGAAGGATAATGGTTTCTATTTGCTTATGGTCAATTTCAACATTGCCCTTCTTACAAAAAGAAAAAAAATGATTGTTAATTGGCAGAGGTTGTTAGGTATTCAATGCAAGATATTTGTCTGCATATTCTAAACAAGAACAAGAAAAACTCTTATTCAACTTCCAAGGTATGCACTTAAAATTGAATCTTTTTAAAAAAAAGAAAGCACTCTATTTCACTTGTACCCATGCATACAACTAAATGGTGATTGGAAGGTGAGATACATGGAATTGAAATTCACCGAGTATTTAACCGAAATTTAACAAGTGATAAGATATTTGTATTCCTCAATTAAAACAGAATTTTGAATCCTCTTTTCCACATATTGTAAAATAAAAACTTAACGTGAGAAAGAAATTATTATAAAATTTGAATGACTGTTTGGAGATTGATTTTATCTGGGATTTGATGATAAAATGTGCTTCTTCATGGTCTGCAAACACTAAAGCTTTTTGTAATTATATTCCTTCACTGATTGCCCCCAACTAGAAGAATTTTTTATAATCCCGGAGGTGGATTTTGTTTTTCTTTCTTATTTATCAATGAGAGAGAAATTATCTCCTAAACATAAAAGAGCAGGATCACAATAGAAAGAAAGAATCATGACCCATGATTGGCTTATGAATTTTCACAGGAACTCAAACGGAGGGGGATATCAAAAAACAAAAGATAATTTTTTTAAAAGCATTTAAAGTTCCCAAGACTTGTCAGTCTATCATTCTTCAAAGCCACCAGAAACGCCTGCAAAAAGGGTAGATTGATGCAATAAAAAAGCATCTATCCTTGTTGAACAGAGTTTATCACCAACACTTTGACCTCGTTATTGATATTTTCGTGGAGAACAGAAAGATGGTGTCTTTTCAATTCTACTTGTTCAAGTTTTCTTCAAGTCTATCAATGGCAGCACCGACACCACTCTTTGCTTCTCCCTTTTCAACTGTATTAGGATAAGCAAGAGCTTGATTCCCTTCATTTGCTTTCTCTACAAGCTTTAAATGAAGCCAACCTGTCATCACAGTGTGTTTTAGTAATAAGCATCTACATTTTCCAACACACAACCATCATTTTCTGGTTATATTTCAACAGCTCTTGTAATTTAGATTTTCATCTGGAAGAGAATTCCTAAGAACATCCTATAAAAGATCATAGTTTGCAATATCACTTTGAGGAGAACGAAATGAGAACAGATTATTACCAAGAGGGAAGCAAAATGCTGCACCTAGTACTGAGCCTAAGACCACATTCCTAGCACGCCACTGGAGTGATCCCGGCACTTACACAGTAAACAAAATAATAGAATAAGTTAAGGAGAAGCTGCAAGGTTAAAAACACTTCTCTTGTTCATATCTTCTCACATTTAAACTGCCGTCAGCTTTACATTAAAAAAAGCATAGAGGCCATACATGATACACTTGAGATATCACACAAGATTTTGTAAATATTATTCAAAGGAATGAGTGAGCAAATGGATAATTGGCATTGAGTATTACTTCTTACATATTAGACCAAATGTGGCAGCTGTGGCAGAACCAGCTGCAGCAATATTGAAAACATCATGCACACCACGCTTTTCAGCTAGTAGATTTTGTAGACAGCAAAATGCAGCTGTAAACATGCCAAGGCGCACACCACCAACTATTGAGCCACGTGTAACTCGAATATATCTTTTCTCCATAGCATCTCTCATTAATCTATATTGTTCACGCTTATCGGATGTGCTCCCAAGCTTCAATGTAACTTCTGCATCCTTACTCTATCAAAATTTACAAGTTCTCTCAAATTTCATCCAAATACAGAAATATTAAAACTGGAGAAGCAGAAATTGAGAGTCGTTTTGAATAGAAAAAATTGCAAATGAAAGTGAGTATATAAAACAGATCGATGCAACTGGAATTTATGCATTCAACATTTCTGATTAACCTTCTTTATTTCTCCTCCCCCTCTTTTAAATTGGCTCTTTTTTGTGCTGCCTTGGATTTATAATAGAACTTTAAAAAAAAATTCGAATGGCAAAATTTCCCCTTTTTATTACCTATCATTCCTAGAGACAAATGAATAATTGAGTTTCAAATACACAACAAATTAAACTTCTTTCATGAATTGCAATTGTCATAAAAAAGAAGCACGTATCAATATGAAAACCAAATATCTACCCGTTTGGTTTCCCAGTTATAGGAGCACCTTGATCTATCATTAGTCCAGCTAAGTATTATTTTGTACAACTGCCATTTCCGTCATTGTCGTGCATGCACATTAGGAGTCCTCTAAAAGCATGGAATGCCAGATTCAAGCATTTCCATGAGATCATCGAAATTAACATGTTCAGAATATTTCCATAACTAATGACCCGAAGGAAAGAACGATATTAACCAGTCCACCGCGATTTCATTCTTCACAAATTACTAGAATCAAAACAGCAGCAAAAAAAAATAAAAAAATCTCAATTTCACAATTGACATTATCACTAAACAGTTAAGTGAGTGTGTTGCTTACCACAGAAGCTGCTGCTTCTTTGCTCCCTCCATACAACATTCCTGCAAATACTCCAATGGTTGTTGCTGTACCCCAATTGACTGTTCCAGGCATTCTTTTAGTATCCTGCTTTAGTGGACAATGAATAATTCATGCCCGATCATTATTTCATCAAAAATTTGAATTGCAACATCAAATCGTAAACTTCAAGTCCATAAAACGAAAAAAACCTAATTCAAAAACTGGATAGTGTTGGAAAATCGAAAAAAAAAAAAGTTCTTTGAAATACAAAATTGTAAACCGCGAGAGAGAATCTTACGTTTGAGGGTGTTTCATCGGATTTCTCAGCTTCTTCCATTGACAAATAGATATTTCACTCTAAACTTGAATTAAAGGTTAACAGTAACTCAATTATGCCGATGATCAGGGAATCATACTGCCTCTTTCTCCTCCTTTGTCCATAGATAAAAATGTTACCTTTAATTAGATTCGAACAATTCCTGTCGTTCCTCAAAAACCAAGCACAAGTTGGTGACTGTTGAGCTCGTCCGAGAAAATTTCAGTGCCGGAGTCTCGGAGATGTCAACTGGTTGGCGCCGTTGGGTTTGATTACAATTTTAGACCCATGGACCCCACCAACCCGCCCGCCCGTTTTAAGGGGTGAAATCGGGGTCGGGGTGAGAGTTTATACCTCATTTGATAAACGGGTCGGGGTCGGGTCGGGTGATGGAGTTTAACCTCATTGGCATCCCGATTACTACTGGTTAATTTTAGTTTTTTTTTTATAACTCATTTATACCCCATTTACTACTTATTAACAATCCAATCTATTTATACTTATTTACAACCCAATCCAACCCCGTGTCGCCCCACCCCAAACCCTATTATTATATGGGGTGGGGTCGGGTAGATTTTAAATGGGATGGGATCAGGGTACCCTATTTATTCTTAAACAAGGTCGGGGTGTAAACGGGGTAACCCGCTCTCTCCCCATATTCACCCCTAATTTACGCTATATTTCAGTTTAATCTTGTAATTTTAAAATTTTTAATTTAATTTTATTGGCCGGAGATTTATCTATTTTTATTTTTTTATTTTATAAGTTTCAATTTATTTTTTATAGTTTGATAAAATTCAAAAAAAATCATTAAATTGAAGGGGAGATTCGAACCTTCACCCTTTACTTATGCTCGTATTGGCTGCATTTACATTTTAATTAACACTACCTCAGCATCTATTTTTACCACATAAATATGACATTAAAAAACCTACACATGAGCAAGATGCTAAAACAATCATTTCTCGTCTTAGAAAAAGATAGAGAGTGTGTTCTAAAGCCAACAGAAATTAAAAAAAGTAGATAAAAATCAACAACCTATTTAACAAAAGGGAAAAATAAAAAGACAAGAAAAATTCAATCTCAAATTACCAGACATATTCAAGAAACACTTAAACATGTGAATAAAGTTACCAAATTCTCTTTTCCTTTGCATTAAACCCAACCATCAAGCAATGCATCTTTTTTTTTCTTCACAATCTCTCCTTTCAACACCTTCAATCTCATATTTTTCTTCACTCAAATCCTTTTCTCATCTTCCCTTCATGACCAAATCAACCATGACTTCATCTCTCTTTCTCTCTCTCATTTTCTTCACATTTTTCATACTCTCAACTTCACACAATATCCACTCTGACACTTGCCGATCCTTTTGCGGCAACATAACTGTGGACTATCCGTTTTCTCTCTGGTACGGTTGCGGGCACCCGGGTTACCGTGACCTTCTCTATTGTATGAATGATGTTCTTATGTTCCATATTAGATCCGGCTCTTACCGGGTCTTGGATATAGATTATGCTTACGAATCCGTCACGCTCCATGACCCGCATATGTCCACGTGCGATACCATCGTCCTCGGCGGTAGAGGTAACGGTTTCGACGTCGAGGAGTGGCGGGCTCCATATTTGAATCCGACACCCGATAACGCGTTCCTCCTAATTGGATGCTCCGCTCAATCTCCGCTCTTTCAGGTTAGATTGATTTGCGTCAATAAACTTTTCACCGAACTCAATTATTCTAGTAATAAATGTATACTATCTATAAATAACTCAGATTAAATAATGCCCCAATCTTATAAATTTTGAGAGTTGAATTAGTTCGAGTTATTTTAAAAAAAAAAGATATTATAGAATAAAAAGTGAAATAATAGTAATTTAAAAATCTAATTACCTATTTTTATACATTAAATTTAGAATAGTAGTTTTATATTACATTTTATTTTATGAAAAATGTACTCTAATGACTCAAACTGCTTAGTTGATAGAAATTATTGAAAAGGAAAAAATTTATTTTTTACTGTAAATAAATGAGTTATTTTTTTTTAATTAAAAAATTCATATTGGTTTGATTCAACCCAAATTAAATTTAAGTAACATTGAACCAATTGACTCACATAATTTCAAATTGCTTGAATCCATCTTAATCAAAACAAATTTATAACTCAACTCAAATCGCATCAAATAGATTGAGTTGATCGGGTTTTTCGAAACAAGACGTTTTTTAACACTCCTACTGTCAGGGCTTTCCGAGCAAGCACTTGGCTTGTAGAAATGTTTCAGGTATGGGGTGCGAGGAGTACTATGACTGCCCAGCCTGGGATATGTTGGGCCACAGACGTGCGGGCCGAGTATATGGGTCAGGCCCACCTGAGTGTTGTGCTGTGCCATTTGGGGCCATTAAGGCCATAAATCTTACTAAGCTTCAATGTGAAGGCTATAGTAGTGCTTATAGTTTGGCCCCATTAAGGATTAATGGGCCTGATCAATGGGCTTTTGGGATTCGTGTGAAATATTCAGTTCAGGCAAATGAAGAGTTTTGTAAAGCGTGCCAAGCCACGGGTGGCACGTGTGGTTATGGTACGGATGGAGTTAGGCAATTATGTATGTGTGGGAGTTCAAATTCCACCTCAACTTGTGATCTAGGTAAAAAATTTAGGCATTGATGAAGCTCATTTTTCATTTCCTCATTTTTATTTGATCACTCAATTATATCATTCAACATTTTGTAGTGGTGCCAGTGAGTTCGTTATCGACAAGGACGGTGTCGTCGTGGACTATAATAGATACTATTTTAACAGGTAGATCATTTACATTATATGAGTAAAACTTATATTATGTTATTTTCACATTTTTTATAATTATGGTTTGATTGTGAATATAAATTGATATAGGAAGCCTGATGCTGATGTTACAGTAGATGAATAAAGGGCAAATATCAATCAATCATCAACATGCTTGCTATTTGTTTATGGTATATCAATTGAAGCAAAGACAAAGAAGATCAAAAGCTGAAGCCTGATGCAATGTTTTGACACACACATAGAGTGAAAATTGGAATTATTTTATTTTTTTAGTCATCCTATGTATTTAAAGCATTAAGATTTAGGTGCATAATAATACTATTAGAATTTTGAAATGTTTTTATTGCTGCGAGTGGATTTGGATTTTGGTTCCATCTTTATTAATTTTGGTCTTTATATTTTATAGGTTTAGTTCTAAATTTAATTGAGGTCTCTGTCAGTTTAATGTCTATAATTAGAATTTATGGTATTTTTGTTTGTATGGTATTAAAAAATTTCAGTTTAATTCTTATAGTTTGATAAAAACTCACAAAATCATAATTATCACACAAGTTAACACGATTACTTATATGGTTGCGACGTCCATAGAAAATAGCCACATAAATGATAGGGTAACTTATGATACGAAAAAAGAGTTTATAAATCCCGAAATAAATATTAACCCTAACAAAATAAGTTATGATGATAAAATATTAGAATGCACCCACAAATCTCATGATGGGTACTCAAAGATTCATACTCACGTAAATAAAGAGTTGCGCGACAGCTACAAAATGGGAGTAACTATAGATCCCGGTTACCGGATCTAATTCTCTGCTCGCACGGGTGCTTCCCTCTAAGGTGGAATGCTCCCCCCAAAGAGCGGGCGATTTCATAACATTTCTAATTGGCTATCTACCTTTTTGGTCGGTTGTGGGTGAGGAGGGATTCGAACCCCTTGATAACGGCAGAAAATTTTATGAATTTTATCAAACCATTGTCAATAGAATTATGTAATCTATGTGATAGATATCCCACCTATCCCACCTATCACATGTATATTATTATTTTTTTTTTTTTGAGATATTACATTAAATTAGGGGGACTCGAAACTTGGATCTCAAAGAAAAGTAACTAGTGTCAGAATAGTTGAGCTATGCTCAAGTGATTTAAGATTTATATTAACGTAATATAATTAAAAAAATATTAATGTAATATAAAAAATTAAATTATAACAACAACTAAAATATTTTTAATTGCTGACTCTCTCCTTAACGTTAGGACTCAGGAGACATTATTCGAAAACTATGGGTGGAAATATTTTGAGAGCTGTGTTTGTTCAAACAGTAAGTAACAACATAAGCTGCAAAAAACGAAAACTGTAGCTTTCAGACCTCAAAAATTTCCGAAAAAAAAGAAATAATAATAAAAGATCGATTTGTTGGAAAATGCACTGTGCCTTTAAAACATTACCAAAACCCAGAAACGTTTTTGAAACTGAAACTGAAACTGAAAAACGTATTGTTGTTTTTCAAGCCAAAAAACGAGCTGATTTCGAGTTTATTACGATATGACATTTTCTTCTCACCTCTCTCCAATTTCTTCCCTTTCTTCTACTCGCCGTTATGATTCTGCCCTTCATTCTTGCTCCTTTGATTATCTGATTGCTGATGAAAAACGTAGTAATGAAAAGTTTCGAGCTTTGAATTTCCCCTTTTCTCCCTCGGGTTTTAAATCACCCAGGATTTTGGCTTCGAGAACTGTGGCATATGCGAGTTCGAGCCCACCGATTACTTCGTTTAATAAAGTATGAATTGGGTTTAATCAGCTTCGGTTCTTGGATTATTCGTGTTGTTAAAGGTTGTTTTTTTTTTTTGTTGGGCAGTTGATTGAGTCTTTGATTAATCGTGTGGATTTGTCGGAGGATGAAGCTGAAGCATCTCTTGAATGTCTTCTTAATGATCCCAATGAGGCGTTGATTAGTGCTTTTCTTGTGCTATTGAGAGCCAAAGGAGAAACTTATGAAGAAGTAAGTCTTAACTTTTTAGAATCTTCATTTCTGGTTAATTTTTTTTAAATATGTTGTGAATTTATTTCGAATAAAGTATATGAAGAATAAAAAATTAAGAAGAGTGGCAGAGTGATTTTCATAGTCAGCCAAAGTGTTGAGAATATAATTAGAGAATATAGACCGCTTAATGATTTTTAAATTCTTTTAGTGAAGGACAAGATCTGGTTTGTTCAAATGTTTAGGAACTAGGAAGGTCCATTGGACTATCGGGGAGAATCTTGTCCCCACCGCCTTTTTTTCGAATGTTGAGTGCTTGATCAAATATTACGAAAATGAGAATGTTAGAAAGGTTAGTATGTAATAAAAGATGGACATATGCATGTAAGGAGTTATTTGTTATGATTAAGCAGATTGTGGGACTTGCAAGGGCGATGATCAAGCATAGTGTGAAGGTCGATGGCTTATTTGATGCCGTTGACATTGTTGGAACAGGTGGTGATGGAGCAAACACAGTTAACATTTCAACTGGCGCTTCCATACTTGCTGCAGCTTGCGGCACAAAGGTTGCAAAGGTGAGATAGACCGTTTTAAAATTTGAAATCATATTTGAAAGATTATATGCATATAGTGAACACAACGGGTGATCAAATGCT
Source organism: Gynostemma pentaphyllum (assembly GCA_028015215.1). Lineage (NCBI taxonomy): Eukaryota > Viridiplantae > Streptophyta > Magnoliopsida > Cucurbitales > Cucurbitaceae > Gynostemma > Gynostemma pentaphyllum. The sequence continues at coordinate 47,076,422 of CM051346.1, read as the reverse complement.
TGTATTGCAGCAAGGAAATCGTTCGAGTTCTTCAGCTTGTGGAAGTGCTGATGTGTTAGAGGCATTGGGAGTAGTTATTGATTTGGAACCTGAGGTTTGTGCCTTATAAGCTTGGTTTTGAGCTTTTTTCTAGTACAATAAAATGTGGTTCTTGTTTGTTGGTTGCTCGTGGGTAACAAGAAAATGTTGACATCACAAGATGATGTCAACTAATTGACTGTGCTGCACTTCACTAATACTGGTATTCTGGTACAGACATGATCACATACATCAAATTTTACAAGCTGTAGTTTGCATCATAAATTGGAAAGAATAAGGATATTACTGAACATGCGTTGTTATCAGCCTTCATCATCATCATCCTTTCTTTACTTCCCTTTTTTGAGTGATCCCCGCGATACTCTTAAGCACTCTTTTTGTTGATTGCCTCAGAAAATGGTATAAAAATTGCATATATCCTGGGTTATAAACTAAGATGTCAAATATTACGTGAGAATTGAGGATTTTTAAGTTACTATGTCTTTCTTCTTTGCTTAAGCTGTGTGATAGAGTGGAGTGTCATATTTTTCTGAAGAAATAACATACATACATACATACATACAAATAATTCAGTTGTTTGATCTCCTGAAACAGGAAGTAGCAAAATGCGTTAATGAAGCTGGAATTGGATTCATGATGGCTCCAAAATACCATCCTGCTATGAAGGTTGTCAGTCCTGTCAGGAAGAAGCTAAAAGTAAAAACTGCATTTAACATACTGGGCCCGATGCTTAATCCGGCTAGAGTTCCTTTTGCTGTCGTTGGTGTATATGCTGAGGACTTGGTAAGCTTTTTTTTTTTTTGCTTTTGAAGATTTTTTGTTCTCTTCAGAGTCATTTTTTTACGTGCGTATAATTATGAACTTTTTTTTTTTGCAAAGGATAGTAATTAACTTTTTGTATTCTCTTTGGAGTCCTTCCTAATTTCATCCTTGAGCATGTTGTTCATTAGACCGTTTTGATGGACAGGTCTCCAAAATGGCTAAAGCACTGCAACTATTTGGCATGAAAAGAGCATTAGTAGTTCACTCTGAGGGTTTAGATGAGATGAGTCCCCTTGGTGAGATTTTCTCTTCAGATTTTATAGAAACTTTATGTTTTTTTTTTCTTTCTTTTTTGTATGAAAATAACCTCCTCTCCATGTTGGTACTTTATATCCGGTTTGTATCTTACTACAAACGCAAAATTTAATACAGGACCTGGACTAGTTCTAGATGTCACACCTGAAAAGATCGAAAAGTTTGCATTTGATCCACGTAAGGATCTCCTATCTGCGGATTAAGCTTGTTCACAATCATTTAGAATATTCCATCTAACAGTCTATAAAATTGTGCTATAGTGGATTTTGGCATCCCTCGGTGCACCATAGATGATCTGCGAGGTGGAGACCCCAACTATAACGCAGAGGTCTTGAAGCGCGTCTTATCCGGAGAAAAGGGGCCTATCGCAGATGCACTCGTAAGTTTCCCGATTGCTTTGCCTATATTCTGAAGTATTTGCTGTATGTCATGTTGGAAAAATGTGTTGAATTTCCAAACGAATGTAATCAGATCCTGAATGCCGCCGCCGCTCTTCTCGTTAGCTGCCAAGTGACCAATTTGTCCGAGGGAGTAAAGTTGGCTCGCAAAACTCAACAGTCCGGAAAAGCTGTGAAGACCCTTGATTCATGGATAGACATCTCCAATGTGAGTAGTATCTATTTTTGAGTTTCATCATTTGGTATTCAGTTGCAAATCAATTCAATTTCAGGTTTTGGATTGTTGCAGAAAATGAAAGAAAGATATTCATTGGAACACTTGAATTGAGAAGCGGAGAGTACAAGTAGATTGGGAGAACATTCATCAAATCAGCTGCATATCAGAGGACATTCAAATTAATAATTGTCAAGGACAACGGGCCTCCACAATCTCATACCAATGGAGATTGTAGAGGCCGTTGTCGTTAACCATAATCATTTGAGAAATTGTATGGAAAAGATGATTTGTTGGCATTTTGCTGACTATATTTAATCCTAAGACTTGAGTTAACTATATTTAAATTAAACTATCATATCAAATAATCTAACTATTTAATTAACATTATTGCTTCTCATAGTTCTTGATGAGTTTACCAAAATAGAGTACTTGACACTTTCAATTTTTTTGAAGTTGATTAGAATTTATTAAAAAAAAGCAAAGGAATGACTGAGGATAAGAAGTTTTAAATTTCCAATGAAGATAAATTTTAAGGTGGTGTGTGAAGTGATCCAGTGGAGTGGTAAAAATCTACTTCATATAATTGTGAGGTTCGAATTTGATCCTTGTCACAATCCCTTCTCCTTTATTAATGAAATTTTTTAATAGATGACATTTTTTTATGAGTAATTTTAAAAATAGTTAATGTTTTGAAATATTTTAAAAATGATGTTTTTTAAATTGAGTTCCATCAATCTCAATTTGAGATTGGTGAATCTAAATATGAGAAATGTCATTTAAAAAAAAAAAACTCCTATATTAATTGATCAAAAAGAAAATTATAAGATTAGGTTTATATGTTTATCCGATTAACTAATGGGAATGAGAGATAATTGAAATGAATGAAGATTATTAATACAATCATTTTGAAATCCAAACCAGAATGGAAAGTGTATCATGGATATTGTTTATCGATTTAAATCTAGCAAATAGAGTAATTTTGAAAGAAAAATTTAAAAGATTCTTTGAAAATGAGATTAAGCAGATAGAATATATATATATATATATATATTTTTTTTTTTTCCCTTCAAAAGATACCATATATCTTGAGATAGTGACATACAAGAGATTCAATAGATGACAGTAACACGCGTTTTAAAAATTTGAACATCATTCTCATGACTTCATGACAATCCAAAATTTCACAAACAATTAGTGTTGAAGCATTAACAGGCTAGAAAATTTTCCATTTTTGGAGATAAAGAAAATAAATAAGAGAATTAATTGGAAAAAAAAACCTTACTATGGTCATCATTCAACCACAAGCTGATTTTTTTTTTCACATATTTCATTTTCTTAATACATGTATATAAGGTACATAGTGATAAGGAAGGGATAGTTCGATAACGATGTGCCAACCAGGGTATAGCCCATTGGTTAAGGCTTGTAATTCCATCCTCAAATGAGTGGTTCCAATTCACACCCCAACACTAGTCTATAAAAAAACTCAATAAAGACGTGTAGCTAAGTCTTTTCTATCACGATCTGTTCCGAGTCTACTATAGCGGTAAGGCAAGTAGAAACAAAAACAAAAAATTATTGTGTTTGAAATATTTTTTTCAACCAGGAACTCATATGCTATGGTACCATAAAGTTGTACAGATTTCATCCTTCTGGTTGACACTCACATTGAGCCATGTGCACAATTTATTTCTTCACACTAAATGCACAAAACAGACATTTCCTTGATTACCATTGTGTGGAACAACTCAATAAAAAAGTCCCATCTGAGATGAATTATTTGGCAATGGCACCAGCATCAATAAGAAGTGGCACAAGCTGATCTCTCTTGTACTTCTCTGTAAACGCTGCAACGACAAGAAAACGATCCGAAGCAAACACAAAATCAACATAGGTGTTTTGTAAAAGCAACTATTGTGCAAGGAATCAGTTCAGTTTGTCTTACCATCAGAACCACCAATGTGCTTTCCTCCAATGAATACATTAGGCACGGTGCCGACGCCAGTCCACTCTGCTAAGGCCGACTGAATTGCGTTGCCATCGCCTTTATATAGAAGATAAATTCCTCAATATAAGTAATTGGTGTTGTGTAACACTGTAACCAACAAGCTCAAAGAATGCTTTCATTTCATCATATAATTGAAAAAGAAAAAACATGGTTGTTAATATTCAATTGATGTTTATCTTAGCAACCAGAGAATGAAGCAAAAGACAATGATCTTAACCAAACATCAATTTTCATTTTACAATTTCATGTTTTAGATTATATCCCAAGTCCTAAACTAAACTAACATGTAATATGTTCAATCACAATCTTTTGATCTTATGAATTAATTCATACAGAATCTGCAATCAATGCTGATTATTTTACACCAATAAATATGTGAATAGATAGAAATGTTGAGGAAAGAAATATGAAATAGAGGATATATATTTTTTCATTTTCACCCACTTTGGTCTAACATCTTGTCGACATTTTTGACATTTTTTCCCTATATTTCAGACACTGTATCGACATTTCCACGGCATTCTGAAAGAAAGATATTTCCTCTCATATAGATGTCGACCATATGAATTTACATATATATACTGATTGATATGTCGACCGATAATTTCGCAGTCAGTATAGAATAAAAAACAACAATTTTCAAGGCAATTCATTTCAATTTTAATTGATTCAAGTTAGAGAAAGATTATGATTTAAAGTTGTAGCAGAATCTGAGACACAAAATTTACTTACTTTCTACATTCAATTCAATAACCTTAAAGCTAGCTTGAAGTTCTGTGAGCAGCTGCTTGACCCTTGAGCAATAGCCACAATAAGTTTTACTGCAATTCGGTTTTTTAAAAACAAGTTAATCACTGATTGACTATAACATTTCACCATTGATTTATATAATTCAGCGATTGATTTTGATATTCATCGAAAGTAATCATAGTAAATCACTAATTCACGTGCTCAATAAAATGACATATTTACAAAGTAAAAATCAGGACCTGAAAACAACAACTGGGTAAGAGGAGATAAGATTCTTGGCTTTGTTAAGAGCCATCTCCGGATCTTCTTTTCTCTTCTTGTTTGAACTGCATAACGATCCCATGAAGATGATACTTTCTTAATCCAATCAAATAACGAAATTTTAAGATTATTATTTTTTTTTTTTTGGTAATTAAGAAATGGGTTTGATTTGGAAGATTGTGAGGAGAAGAATAATTCAAGAAAAAGGAAAAAAGTGTTGAAATTTGCAAGTATATGCTGCTTGCTGGCTTGTCGGCAATGAATGAGCTCTCATTGGCTGTGTTACAAAAAGTGGTGTTGAATCAGGTGGGTTTAGTCTTATAAAAGTAAAAAATGGTATTTCGAGTTTTCCCATTGTTAATTTAATATATAATATCTAAAAAAATATATTAATTTCTTGAAAAAAGTTAAATTTTTACACATGAATTTTGATAGATGGTTGGATTAATACCTTACGGTAATTTCTTTAGAGTAATATGTAGGTGCTTTTTTTAGCTTCATTAAGTTTATATTGATTTTTTATGTTCGTGCTGAACATTTATCACAGTTAGATCGAGTTTTTTTAGTGTCAGATTTAAAACTATTTGATTTTATGATTGAGTTATATATATATTCTATTATCTTGATATATTTTTTTATCGACGGATTTTGGGTAATTATATAGTTTGATTCAATTAGAGTATTAATTGAACTATTTATTAAAATTTAGGGTTTAAATTGACTTTATATATAATATATAGACTAATTTTTTTCTCAATTATATTAAATAAATTAGTTGTACTATATAATAAGAGACATTTTATTGGGTAGCACATATAAAAAGTATCTCTACACCGTCAATCACTTTAGACATTGATCACTAATTCACACGAAAATTTTAGCCATATCAGAGCTTGGTGAAGTGGAAGTATTAAATCATCTAAGCCATCATAGAAATAAGATTTGCCAGTATGGGTGTGGCTTATTTGTATGATGATAATCCCAAAATAATAATTGAACTTGCTATTAATTGTTTCAGTCCCATCTGCAGTCATTAGTTTTGGTCATAAATATTCAAAACCATGAGAAAACTTCACCCAAAATATAGAAATAATTGAATAACAAGAGCTTACAAAGACCCCCCAAAAAAAACATACTATTCTTTGGGTTGAATCTTGGATTTCTTGAAGTTCAATGCATGAAAATTAGTCTGAGGCTCTTATGGCTATACAAGAACTGAGGGAGTGTAATTTTATTTCCACATAAACAAAGTGGGATTGAAAATGCCATTAATTATCACTGTGGATAATCCAGATTTGATGACACTATATTTGGGTTACCAATATATAATGTGTTTTAAGTTTCATTCATTTTGGTGCAAAAATGGTTTCAAATTCCTTGTATAAGCCTCCTCTGGATTTAGACCTGAAATCAGATGAACTTATGGAGGAGCTTCTGCTTTCACTTCTACTTCTCTTTCCCCAAAATCCGCTCCATCTCGTACCGCTTCCTGAAGGATCAGAAGAAGTTCCAGGTTGATCTTTAGTGAAGCTTGCCTTTGCTAGCTTTCTTAGTTGTTTTAACCATGGTTTCTCATTACTTGAGCTCCTTCTGCCAGACCTGTTCGGATCAGACGAGTGATCCGCATCCATTGTTTCAGCATCTCCATTAAGGTTCACTGAGAAAATATTTTCCAGGTTTTTAATGAATCTCTGTGGGATAAATAGGAGGAGGATTCCAACAAAAGCAACTTTGAGTCCTGAAAAGAATGATTGCTCAGCCAGGTCAAGCTGCCTTGTCTGTTTGTACAATGCATACCATTCATTAATCAATTGTGCGCAATAGCTGACGAGGAACAACACGAGCATGATTATTCCGACTTTCCTTTGATCCCTGACTGAAAATTCTCTATCTAGGAGAACCATAAGAATAGCAAAAAGACCAACTTCACATGAATTGGAAATGATCTCAACCAACTGAACTTTTTTCTTGATAAATGGCTTCTTGAGAACAAGAAAGAAGAGCTGAAAGGATGAGATACATAATAAGGCAATTGTTGGAGTTCTGGAAGAGAGTGTTTCCTTATAGACACCAGCCATAATTCCAAGGGAGACTCGCCTACTAGATTCAAGGAGCGTATAGTATATTCGAAGGATGCCAAACAACTTTTGGATGAAAGGTGCTTCGGCGTCTTCTGTTTCATCATCGGAGGCAATAATGCGATCACCACGTTTATTAGGATTAGCCACAGAAATCTGAGACAACATAAACTTTGGGGGGCCTCTTAGATCTTCAAACATTGGCCCAAAAATGATAAGGTAAATAGAGTTTGGCTGGTTTTTCCAAGTCCACTGGCTTCTCTTGCCTGGACCTAATGTTACACGGACGAGCTCTTGATACCAGTGAAATTTCTGACCTTCTTGATGGACTTCTTTGTACTGAAGTAGCTTCCCAAATGTGATTCCAATTGACAGGAACAAAAGCAAGGCTAGCAAAAGAAGGGATAGAATACCCAGCAGCAAAACTCCTACTATTACTCCTACAAAACCTTCACCTTGAACCACCAAAATAAAAAAAATCAAGTGTGAATAGTGAAAGTGTAAATTGGCTCAATAAATAGCAGAGAACAATCTTTTAGAAATGCACTCTTCTTTTAAATTCATAGAGCAAATAAGGAGGATAAAGCAGTTGAATGTTCAAAAGTACCTCTAAATAGAGCGCCAGAGGCCATCGACAGGGAAGGCAGTGCAACAAATGTAAGGAATATTTCAAATCTAGGGAAGGTAAGTGCTCCATAACTGCCTTGTGTTTCATAGATTTTCTTCCGCAATTTCATAACCAAAAGGAAAAACTTATGCAGAAATATCAAACCGCCAGCAAAAATTGCTAACCAGAACATGCTTCTATAGAAATCTTTCCACCTACAAGGAGAATACCAAATTATTCATATCTACATCAAGTACATGTAAGCATATATCTAGGATGTATCAAAAGTTTCCCTTTCATTTAAGACTAAGAGATAAGAAATTAGAAGTCCCATCCTAGCACCCTGCTGGAAACCTCAATTGAGAACATTCCCTTCATTTTGTTACTCCCAAACTGACGAGATTAGATGAGAACAACTTACTGACTGCAAGTTCTAGCTTTAAAAACATTATCAGCTTGCGGTTTGATATTTTGGCTCTGCAAATAAATAATCATCTGGATATAAAAAAATTTCTATTTCACTGGCATGGGTGCATTAAAAGATAAGTAATATAGCTCCTTACCTCAAAAAATGAGCTGTACTCCATTGGAGTAAGTGGCAACCCGTATAACTGAGCAGCCATAGTAAGGTTATGGCCGGGAACTGGAAGCTCGCTTTGGAGAATTTTTAAATCGAGAGTTTTGGCGAGATAAGGGTTTGATCCAGTCAAAGGACTAGAGCCACTTAAATCAGGATGATTATGCCCAGCTTCCCATGGGAGATTAAAATAAGGGATGCTCCATTGCAAACCCCTTGCAAATTCATAGTACTCAACAGGCAGCATTACTGCCAGCCATCTAGATAGTGCAAAAATTTGAATGTGGAAAACAATTCTCTGCATAAAAGAGAAGTTGATTAATATCTAATTCTGAAATAGTCTACTTTAGGCTTTATATACATGTGCATATGTTAGTTATTTGAAAATTGCTACTCCAAAATGGTCAGTGTTTGAATCCTTAAAATACTTATACAGACTAGAAGTCTCAGTCAAAATTAATCAAATAACAAAGTGAAAAAACAAAAGATAGTAATCTACATTTACATATGTTTTACTTGGAATAACCTCTCAGCATGTCTTCTTAACCACTCAACTGTCAAGGAATTTATCCTTTTGCTTGTTCAAAAGGATGGCATGCTTACAGATGATTCCAATTAGGTAGAAAGGATTCCCCAATAGCAGTCACTTCATTTCAAAACATGTCAGAGATGAACTGAGGATTTGCTTAGCATGTAGGTCTACATAAATCTAAGGCTCTATATAGAGAAGTTTTGGTCATCAAAACGGTGAAGTGAGAATTTTATAACTTTTTGGTGCTAGACATATGTATCACTGCTTTTATCTATCCTAAACGAATCATCTTCCTTAAGAACATGGTCAAAATGTAATTTTAGATAATCATGTGAAGTATCCAGTTTATCATACAAAAATATTTCTTGTAGGATTGGATGTCAGAGAAGAAGATGGCCTCATTAGGATTCCTTCAGATTGAAGGCTAGCTGTTGAAACTGTGAGGAATCCTGCAGCAAGAGATGTTGCTGTAAATGAAGCAATTGCAAAGGTGGAAATTGCTGATGATATCATGGGTACAGAATCTGCATATTGAACATAAATAATAAATAAAAATTAGAATATATTATATTAATGTAGGAAAAAAACATTACATGTCAATCTTGACATGATATATAACAAAAAATTGAAAGCTTACAGTGCTGCATTTGCAGAACATTTGACGCTAGATTTTTGTTCCCAGCAATATCCACTGTTACATTTTCAGGAACACTGATAGATATAACTTCATTATTTGCTTGTATTTCAACAGAGTAAATAGTCCTGCTGATCTCGTGGAAGCTGGACGAGTAGGGTAAGAATTTAGGAACAAAGACAATCAGCTTTTCTCAAAATTCTCATGATTAAAGTCTTATGTAAAGCATATTATACACATGTTAGTTAAATGCACTTGGGTAAACATGTATATATGAACATAACAATACACACAGGAGTTAGTACGGGGAATTAACTTAACCTCTGCAAATGACCTCCATGGATTGATAGACATGAAGAATTGAATTCAAATACAGGCTTCATGAAATTTACAGTGACGGAAAAGATTCTCTCTCTTGTTGTCCTATGAGTTGTTGTACTCAGCTTAACAGTAGGCCTAAGAGAATCTGAAATTCAAATTTGTATCAATTGTGAGAGCACAATGAGAACACGACATCTCGAACCCGAAGATAATGTGAGAATTCTCTCAGACTAGTCAAGTTCATAAGTTTCCAAGGAGAAGCAGGTGATAGGATATTAATTAATGCCATAGACAAAATAAGAAGTTTAGCTAGTAACTTCCTTGAATAGAAGTATTGTTTACCATAAAGGAAAGTAACTGGTGAAAGTGGTGAAACAGGAGTTCCAGGTCTGCTTATTAAAGTGTTAGACTTGAGTCTCAATGTGATTATTGCAATTCCAGAAACATTTGTAACCTGAAAAAAGCGATTGCATATCAAATGAAGCATAAAGGAAGATAGTGATGAGAGATAAGCATCATAAAATGAAATACTGTGAAGGAAACACTAACCATAAAGCCAAATCTGCGATTTCCAAGGTTCCTTCCACTCATTGGAATTAGCATGCCTTCACTAACTTCAAGAGAATTCAAAGTTTCGACAGATGAATTAAGAATCGGTTCTGAAAAGTATAAATACACCTTTAAGTGATCATGTTGATTTGTTGCTTGTACCAGTCTGGTTTCACTGTTAAGCTGGACTAGCCTTTCTGGAATATGAATTCTCAGGCTGGCAATAACTTTCCTTCTATCTGTTAGAGAAGAAAGGTTTTTGAGCATACGGAGTAAATATTTTACCTATGAACAATAATTATCGACCACGATTCAAAAATATATCAATATCTGGATTTCTTTTTGCTGGAACAACATCAATCAACAATGTGATTTAATAGAAACTAAAATTTATTTCTTTAAAGGTTGAGGTCTCAAGTGATCCTATGCACATCTTAAGTAGAATTCAAACCAACTATTTAGATATATCAAATAAGTTCAAAAGGCTGATGTATTACATAATTGCAACAGTATCAGTATAGAATGGGAAAAATAATTATCAAGTAAAGCTGCAATCTTACCAAAATGAACGTATAAACTTGACTTTTCTGTTCTTGTGAATATGTTTCCGGCTTGATCGGTACAGAAATTCTTGTCCATTAATAATATAATTCGTCCATATTGAGTGGTAGATGACATGGCCACATAAAGAGAATATTCGAGGTTGGGCTGCAGAATTTTGAGAGATGATGGTATGACATGCCCTTCACCATAGACCCATAGCTGCAAATTTTTTTTTTTTTTTTTAAATATTAGAGTTCCATTTTTTTTATGCCAAAAAATTGTTTCCTGTCAGTTTCACCATAGACCCAACAATATACATCCAACTTTCTATTTCTATTTGAGATTTCTCAGTTTCAACTTTCTGCAGATTTCCTTAATTCATGATACCATTAAACTAATAACTATAATAGTGATACTAATAATAATGAAGATGATGAAATTGAAACCAATAGATTGCATTGTGTAATTTCAGTCATGACTTTTAGAAAGAAACATAAATTACTCACACAAACTGTCGAAAGACCGGAACAATTTCCATGGAGAAGTATTAGTTGTATGATGTAATTTAAAGAGGTAGAAAAGAACCATGACCAATAAACTACTCAGCTTGCAAAATATGTTTGGAGCAGAAGAGAATTTGTTATTATCTACTAACAGGAAGAAAATGTAAGCAGCCACCTACTCACGTTGCAGGCATCAGCTGATGAACATCTGAAACCACCACCACCAATGCAAGGTTCAGAAAAAGAAATATTTACAGAAACATTTAAAGCATTCGTATATGTTGTTGATGCCATAATATATGCAGTAGGCGGAACTGTGTCTGCAAAATAATGAATAATAGAGAAATTAGCAAACTTCTCTAGAGAAAGTTGCCATTTTTTTTTGGTTTGCCAAGGTTATGAACTTATGAGTTATGAGCTTATGACTGAAGGTTCAAACTATACAAAATTTCCACTTGCACTTCACTAATTTGATTTTACCTTCGGCTTGAGCACTTTTTCTTATAACAAGATAGGCAACATTTTACCTTGAATGAAAAGTTTGTAATTCATTACCCCAAAAAAAAAACAAGATAGGCAACATTTATTGAACAATGCCACAGCCTAAAAATTAGCTTTTGAGTACAGCTGATGGAGTACAGTGTAATAAAAGTTGCAATCTTCATAAAGGAAAAGGTCCAGTTCCATTACTGGAAGAAGCTTCATTTGAATCACATTGTAGCTAATGGAATATTTTTACAAAAAAAAAAATATATGTGTCTTCTACATTTCTTGTAACAACTTTCCATTTCCTTATTGAGAGATTTTCGATCAATTTCAGTCTTTTTATATGAATCTAAGCGGCTGATAATCGAATAATATTAAGACCATGAACAACAGTGAAGATTTTTGTTTCTTACCCACAGTCCAGTTGTAGCTAGAACAGCCAATTCCCCTAGACAAATTAGTGCACACCTTGAGTTCATGTTCTCCATCCTCCAATTCTGAATAGAAAATCTCCCTATCATTACAGTCTAAACGGTGGCTATTATCAAGCTGCACGAATAACAGAAACACACCTAATTTATTATAGAAAGTACACTGAAAAGTCAAGGTTTTCTAGGCAAAAAGCTCAATAGCTCAGCTTTCATTAAGAGAATGAAAGATACAAAAAGGACCAACAAAAAAAAAGCCCCAACTAGACCAATAAAAACACAACTAAGTACAAGATTTAGACTGAAAAGTCAAGATTCTTGAGGCAAAAAGCTCAAGAGTTCAGCTTTTTGATAGAATTGAAGACAACAATAAAGCAAAACAAGCTCAAATAAATGATATAATTGAAGGTACCATGCAACTGATGTTACAATCAGTACAATTATCTCTGTGGCCATTCACTAAAACTTCAAACACAAATGTGGCTGACTTGATATGTGAGAATTCGTTTGGTGCCTTCAAGAACTTTACAGAGATCTCTGAACCATCACAGTGAGCTCTAAAACAAAATATAGAAAAAACCCAACAAAGACAAAACAAAGATGAAACTTTAAGCAAACCCATTTCAGAAAATTACTCAGTTTTCAGTTTGAAATGTAAGGCCAGGCATAAAGCTGCCATTTTTAAGTGTTGACCAAAAAAAGATTGAACTTTGAGAGCAGGAGCAGGTTATGTTGAAGAAGAAATAGTGGTGAAAAATGAAATGTGGCATAGATAAGGAGATAGAAAACAATAATGGACTTGAGAAAGTGACAAGTAGAAGGAGATTGGCTAGTTTAGTGGTTCATGAAGGCTCAGTTAAAGATAGTGAACAAGACTAGAAGAGAATGAAATGAAGAATCCAAGATTTAGACATGTATTTTCTTTCACTAGCTGATGCTGATTTAGCAAGAGAGAGAATGAGAGATTCTAAGAAGCAAGACATTTTAAATGAGAAGGGACAGAAACCAAGACAGTGAAAGAAACACCATTTTTATTTAGCTCAAATGGACATTCCTTTTCTTCCTCTTATCTTATCCCTTCTTTCAAGTAATTTGAAACCATAAAAATCTTAAACAAGAAATGGTTTTTTCCTTTTCACTATCTTGTTGCACTTGCGCGTAAGCTGGTGTTGACACTCATGGATATTAAAAAAAAAAAAAAAAAGGTTCTGAAAAAACAAGATGATTTTTTTTTTTTTTTTTTGAAAATTTGACCAATACATGGCATGACCCATCTGGAGATTGAAAGTTTGCTCATGGTGGAAAAGAGGCAAAACATAAACATGATTAAATGAAAACCAATACTTCTTCCACATTCTCGAGCCTACAACTAATGCTATGCTCTATATAAATAAAATTAACATCGTATGTTGGATTCCTTTCTTGGACACAGACCCATGTTTTCATTCAATGTGATTTCTGTTAGAATCTAGGTTAAAAATCATTATATTAATATGATATTGTTAATTTTAAATATAAGATAGTGTTTGACTGCGAGTTTGGATAAGAGCTTTAGTAGGCTACATAATTACTCTCTAGGTTTTACAATATGAATACTGGGTATTTAACCTCATCATTTTTAATAAACTATTTATTTTCATAATTTCAACACATTTTAGATTGATTCAAACTTAACAAAATATATTATTCTGCACCATTTAAATCTAGGTTTAATAACATCAAACTTAACAGAGGTGTTCAAATCTGCAAGCCAAACATTATATATATATATATATATATATTTTTAATTTTAAGAGTCAACCAACAAAAATAATGTCTTGACTTTTAATGGTGAGCAGATTTGGTAGATGCTAGGAATAAGGAAAGTTAAGTAGCTCATTAATTCAATTTACTTTGAAAGAGAGGAACAAACTATTTTTAGCATTTAAGAATTAGACCACATTAATGATAAGAAAATGTAGGTCAATCAAACACATGATATCTCAAAAGTGTAATAATTGGGTTAGAAGTTAGAACAACAGCCAAAAATTGTGTGGAAAAAGCCATAGTTTCTTTCTTTCTTGTTATTTATTTTCTGACCCCATACTTTCTTTTCTGAATAAACAGCAAGGTGTGAAGTCTGGCCCATCTAGAAGCACCAGCTATTTAATTGCAAGACCCAAGAATGGATCCAATAAATAGAGACAGATCATTATGTCTCTTGCTTGTTTTTGGTTTGGCCACACTTTAGATTGCATGAGATATATATACATATATATATAATAGGACAAAATGACATTGGTATTTTTATTTTACCCTTTCAATGAAGAAATAAGAATACATTTGTATTGGGGCCATATGCTTAAATGGCCTTGGAAAGGAAAGCTCAACCTCTTATTCATTATCCTCTTTCTCTCTCTCTCTCTGAACCTTGGAAGTTGGAAATGAAATACAGCCTCTGATTCACTATCTTCTCTCTCTCATTGTTCATTTTCAAGCTCACGATATCAATCGTTAACTCGAAGAGTACTAGGACTTATACTAGTGTTTGACTTTAGATCGATATGAAATAATACATAAACAGAAAGAGATAATAAATTTAAAAATTCTCAAACAGAGTCAGATTGAGTCATAGTCCAATAAAACTCAGGCATGATCATATTGGTCTAAGTCAGATCAAGTCATTTTTAAGCCTTTTTTCGATCGTGTTTCGTTCTCATGTCATTAACTACTGAGACACAGGTAACTACCGAGAGACATGTGACGACTCTTGAATCTTAATCTTGCATAGTATGTTTGGTGTTGAGCCTCTAGATAAAAACCTTGAAAATGGAAGCACAGCCTTGGAGGAAATACTACATCAGGCAATGGGAAAGATGATAAAGAAGATAAGAATATTGGATTGGACATTAAGGAAGTAGACAAAATGTGGGAATAATAAGAAATTCTTGGACAACATGCAGGAAAATTCTTACTTTTTTTCTCAATTCAAAAAATATGAATATTTAATTACACAAAAAAAGGGAGAGAGAGAATCAACAATCAACTTAGGCTGGACCAAAAAAAAAACCCAGATTGATCAAGCACTCATTCTCTCTATAGTATTGATGTGAATGAGTCTTGCTTGAACCTAGAAAATGTAGTCTGAAAGAAGAAGAAACCCTTTTGGCAGCTCAAATCAAATTCAAAATGATGAAGTTTAGTATCATAAAATATTATAGAGCATTCGTTATGCTCGTTTTATTCATAGGTTCTATTGTATACCACATCATCTTTTTTAATTTACGAATTCGTTATGGACCACATAATAATATTTCTGTTTATTTGTTCTCTTTATATTATGATTTATAATATATATAAATATCATATAAGTTCAATAACTCAAACTTTTCAAATCCGTAATCTAACCATATCAAAAAACCGTCTTTAGTATTTGGTCAAAGAGGAAGAAGAAAAAATAAAGGGAGAAACATTGTATGAAATTAAAAATAAAAAAAAAAGATTAATGGCAGAAGACAAACTAGGTTGTTGAGAGAAGAATTTTTAGGAGGGAATAAAAAAGAAAATTCAGTTGAAAATATTGTTAGATTACAAGACCAAGAATGTCTGTCTGGGTTTGAATGAAATGAAAAAACAAAACAGTTTTCCTAAAATAGGAAAAAAGAAACAAAGTCCAGATCGATCACTCACTCATCTTCATCATCCCCTTCGCTGCTGTAAAATCATGTTTTCAAAAAACCATTTTAACCAATTCCTCTTTATCTTCTCCTTAACAGGGGAAACAAAAAAAAAAAAAATCCTTCCTTTCCTTTCATTCTCTCTCTCGCCAGCTCCATTTTGAAGCTGGTTTTGAGAGAGAGAGAGAGAGAGAATCAAAGATTAATCTTATAAATCAATTCATTATGTTTCTTGTTTTTCTTCTTCCGATGATTTGAAATTTGAAAAGAAAATCGAGAAACCCTAGAATGCCTGTTGTATTTGAATCACAGACAGGGCTAAACGAAAAAGATAATCTTTTTGTATCTTTTTTACGACAATTTTAACTAAATGCAACATTCAATCAAGATTCCCTTAAATTTTCTAGTTTGGGTATTGATTGGAATTTCAATGTTTTTAGTATATCCTTCTATCGGCGATTCGAATGAATCGGAAGCTATGGTAATTTGTGGGAGGAATCTCAGCATTAGTGATAATGTTGATTTAGGAGGGCTTGATAATCTTTTGGATGCAGTTGTCGTTGAAGTTGAAAATACCCGAGTGGCGTATAATAATTCTATGGTTTCAAATCAACGCATTTACGCGTTTGGTCAATGCTATGACGAACAAAAGCCAGAGGATTGTAACAAGTGTATCCAAGAAACGAGGAGTAATTTCAATCAATGTCTTCCATATCGTTCTGGTCGTGTTTATTTCGATCATTGTTACTTACGTTACGACAATTACGATTTCATTGGAGAAACCATTAACCATAGATATGATAAAGTGAATTGTGGTTCCCCACCGGATCATGGTGATGATGATTTTATGAAAGACGAATTCACGAGGAGGGTTAATATAGCAATGGTGAATTTGACGGCTGTAGCTTTGAAGAATGATAATTTTGCTTTTGTGGAAGATAGAGGAGTGGAGGGAATTTATGCTATAGCACAATGCTGGAAACCAATTAATGAAGCAGAATGCAGAAAGTGTTTACTTAGTGCAAGGACTAGTGTTACTAAGAGGTGTTTGCCTTCGAGAGAAGGAACTGCTTTGTTTGCTGGATGTTATATGAAGTATTCAACAGAGAGATTCTATAACATTACGGCAGATGTTATTGACGAAGGTAAGAAAATTAATAACCTTTTCAAATTTCTCTAATTCAATCCTTGTTTGTTAATTAGTACTTTTGACAACTTCAAATTTTAACCATTTGTCTATATTGGTTTGTTGTTTGTTCTTGTCCAGATGACGACTTTAAAGTTGGAATTGTTGTAATAAGCTGGGTCGCATTGTTTGCATTGCTTCTTCTTGCATTCTTTGGTGCTCATTTGGGCTATATGAAGGTTTCATTGATGAAAGAAGGTATGGTTCAATGACTTTGGGAGGTTGATTTGATGTTCTTTCTCATTATCGATATCTTTCTTGTTTTGATCTCATCTTCATTGACTTTTTCTTTAGCGATGAATGGCAATAATGGTGGTACAAACAATTCCAAAATGAATTTCAAGTATGAAGTGCTTGAGAGAGCCACCGATTCATTTGATATGACGAGGAAATTAGGCCAAGGGGGAGCTGGTTCTGTTTATAAAGGGATTCTCCCTAATGGAAAGATTATTGCAGTGAAAAGATTGTTCTTCACTAACCGACAATGGGTGGATGAATTCTTCAATGAGGTTAACTTGATTGGTGGAATTCAGCACAAGAACCTGGTAAAACTTTTGGGATGCAGTATTGAAGGCCCAGAAAGTCTTTTGGTTTATGAATACGTACCCAACAAAAGCCTTTATCAAGTACTTTTTGGTGGGTAGTCCATTTTTAGCTGTCGATGCGTGCTTTATTATTCTTTACTTTATTACATTAAGAAATTCAAAATATGGATTCAGTTACCTCATTGAATTAGATGCATTTCTATTTTCTTTCTGAATTCTTTTCTTTTGATGTTCTACTTTCTCCTATGCACAAAAAAAGGAAGTATCGGTTTTTTTTTACCTTCACTTGTATGTTTTTTAAATTGTTTCTTGAATATTCGAACACCTACCCTTTCCCTTTTGGTTCCTTCACTTGCAGCCTGCAACAGTGAAAAAATATATTTTTTTCTTGTAAACTATTATCCAATGCAATGTTTAACATTTGCTTCACTGATTTAAAAAAAATTTATGTCAAATTTCTGCCTTCTTCTAAGGACCGTGATGTCCTGATATAAGTAACACGTGAGAACTTTCCAAATACTACTACCTTTATAACTTGGAGAAGTAGGTAAAAAAAATCAAGATTTAGAACCTCAATATATAAATATAACTTTGCCCCTGCCCTCTTATGTCTCATTCAACTTTAGGTTTGTTTCTACCGGAAGGCAATTTGGAATAGTGATGTGTTATTGAACTTGAACTTTGAATTCTGGAGAGAGAAAAAAATAACAAACTTATAATGCAGCTTTTGCTTCATGCAGATAAGACCTCAGACCTGATTCTAAGTTGGAAGCAGAGGTTTGACGTCATCCTAGGAATAGCTGAGGGCCTAGCATACCTTCATGGAGGTTGTGATGTAAAGATTATACACAGAGATATAAAAACAAGCAATATTCTCCTCGATGAGTACCTCGTTCCAAAGATTGCTGACTTTGGACTTGCCCGATGTGTTGATCCTGATAGATCTCATGTAAGCACTGGAATTGCAGGGACACTGTAAGTTTACAGAACCTTTTTCTTATTCTAAAAATAGATATCCTCATCTAATATCTGGGTTGCATGCTTTCAAAGTTGTTCTGCTTTGAAAGAAAGTCTTTGCTTTCATTGCCTCACAGAATTCTCTATGATATTTTTTTCTCAGAGGATATATGGCCCCTGAATATCTCGTTCGAGGACAACTGACAGAAAAGGCAGACATATATGCATTTGGGGTTATGGTTCTTGAGATTGCGTGTGGCAGGAAGAATACTATTTTCACTCAAGGATCAAATTCTGTTCTGCACTCTGTAAGATTTTGCGTTAGTTTTTCATGAATCATGTTAATCAATATGCCAGAGTCTGTATCCGTAATATATGCTGCCGTGTCCCTGGTTGACATGATTTACATTGTTCTTCCAACAGGTTTGGAAGAATTACAAGGCAGATAATATTACTGAATCTGTTGACTCTGTCTTGAAATCTAATCTTCCGATAAAGGAGGCGTCAAATGTCCTTCAGATTGGGCTGCTATGCACACAAGCCCTTAGTAGTCTAAGACCATCTATGTTTGAGGTAGTTGAGATGCTGAAAAATGAAGACTCTGAAGTTCCCAAGCCAAGACAACCGCCATTCCTTAATGCAAGCGTTTTAAATGTCGAGGACTCGTTCTGCTTTACAGGGAACACAACGGGTTCAATTGGGAAATCATGCAGCGAATCCAGTTTTTATACCATCGATTCTACTACCTCTTTCAGCAGAACTCAATTAAAACTAAAAGATACATCAATAAATGCATCTGGTTGAAGATAAGAATGCATCTGAAGTTTCTAAATCTTGAATGAAATGTCTCTTATACCAAAAAAAATTGCTCTCAAAGTTGATTTGAATGAGAAAAGGATCTCAAAAGAGTTTGGTTTAATTGCATTTCTTTTTTACTCCTGTAAATACAGTGAAAGAGGATGATACTCAGCCAGTGCAGAATTTTATTGCACTTATATTTGGTTACATGAGGGATAATTTTGTCAAGTAGGTAGATTGAAAGAAGATCAGCACCATGTTTCTTCCACTTCTCGTCTTTGTTATTGGTTGGCTTCTTATGCTAGTTATATGAAAAAGAAGCAGCAGCACACATATTTAAGCAATATATTCAGCCCTCCACTCTCTCTTTCAATTCAATTCCAATTATGTAATCTAGATCTATTGTTATGAGTCCATTGAAGAGAAAAATAGGGAAATTTGTTTTTGAAAAACCAAGAGGAAGAGAATGGAGAAAAAGAAGAGAAATTTCTATCGATGACACTTTTTTATGAGTAATTTCTAAAATAGCAAATGTTTTGAACTATTTTTAAAATGGCATTTCTCAGATTGAATTCCACCAATCTCAACTGGGAAATGCCATTTTCGAAAATTTCAAATTTTATTATTTTTTAAAATATCAATTCTTAAAATGCCTGTTTCTCCAAAAAAAGAGGGGGAAAAAACACTTAGGTAAATGAAAAGAACATAGCTTAGGAATTCTGGATTTGGTTTGAAAGATTTCCCATCACATGTCATTGTTTTTGGCATTTTTTTTATCTTCCTTCATTGCAAGTTCAAGAATTTTTTTTCCCATACAACTCTACCCTTAGTTGATAGCCTTTCAACCTATAAAATTCTCTCCTTATAACTTCTATCACATTCATAATTGTTTTGAAATGAAATCAATTGTAATTAGTATAATTGAAAGGGCTTCAAGTTTATGTATATTCAAAAAACACTTGCTTGAAGATTATGCAAATGGAAGAGTTCCAAACTTTTCCAACAAAGTACCCAAAAGATTGTTGATGATGATCTAATAGCTACACTTGCAAGAGATGTGAGAGTGAAATTTTATATGGGGAAAATGAAATCGAATGCGAATACAGAAGAGAAGGGCATCTAATCTTTGACATATGGAAGGACATTTTAATTAAAAAAAAAAAAGAAAGAAACAAAAAATAATTTAATGGTAAAGAGATGGCATTGCTTTCTACTTTCCACTTCTAATATAGTTTTTTAAAGTCCAGATTCAGCTATATGAGTTGATTTTATAATTCATTCTCTTTTTCCTCTTCTTAATGTATGTGTTTTTATTTATTCATTATCAAAGCTCAAGCTTCTTGAAATGATTACTGCAAAAACAAAAAAACATGACAGAAATTCCAACTGTTATCATATTGGGAAATTATGAAGAAAGCTTTTCAAGGTTGCTGTTTACAGTTTTTAGCCTCTTGATCTGTGAGTATTTATTATAACTGATGGAAGGAAGGATGGTCTAATAACTACAAGAATTATTCAGAACAAGTTTTGAGATTTCAAAAGAGAGCTCTATAAAGTATAAACATTATGCCATTCAAATTAAAAAATGAGAAGAAGAAAGGTAAAGAACAAGGAAAAGAAATTATCAACTGCATCTCCCTACACTAAAGTGTCTTACATGGAGTCTACATTCATCTTGAGTTGGAAAACGCACGTCGTCGTGGAAGTCGTCTTGTTCTTTGAAGAAACCAATGCCATGGAATCAACTTTCCAGTACTCACCTATACTTCTATCATTTCCATAAAACCATCTCTGATCTTGTCTTCCGTGTTCATTTCCACCTCCATCGGAACTCGAAACCGAAACTTCTCTCCAGTTGCACCACATTCTAAGCATGATATACAACATTATCAGGCATATAACCATGGAAGTAAAGACAATTGCCACAATGATGCTTGTCACTGCAGCCTTGGAAAGTCTGCTTGTTTCTTGCACTGCTGATTCTGAACATGATAATAGTGGTGGGTCACAGAGTTTGTCATTGCCCTTGAAGGAGCTGAGTGGAAATTCTGAAAATAATGGAGGGATTGGACCTTGAAGATGATTGTCTGATAGGTTCAGCATGTGTATGCTTGTCAACTTTTCTATTGAAGATGGGATTTCTCCCTCTAGCTGATTGGAAGAGAGATCCAATCTCTCTAACTTCATTAGATTTCCTATAGATGATGGAATTACACCAGATAAACGATTTTTGCTCAAATCGAGTATTACTTGTAATTCACTCAACCCTCCAAGTTCTTGGGGGATAATTCCTGACAAACAGTTCTCAGATAGTCTCAGCTCATACAGTTTCCTACACTGCTGGATTGTTGATGGAATGGAGCCTGAAAGGTTGTTTCTTTCCAGATTAAGTACATAAAGGGAAGAGAGATTGCCAATCTCCAATGGGATTATTCCTGATAGATTGTTACTGTGGAGAGAGAGCTTAAGTAGTTTGGAACTGTTTCCAATCTCTGCTGGTATATTTCCATAGAAGTTGTTGGATGAAAAATCTAGCTCACCTAGTGCTTGTAAGTTTCCTATCCATGGATCGACGGTTCCCGTCAGTTTATTGTTATTAAGCAAGAAGTGCTCAAGTTTTCTACAGTTTGAGAGTTGAGATGACACTTCTCCTGTAAAATTGTTGAATGACAAGTCAAGAAAGTTTAGCTCTTTCAATAGGCCAAATTCAGAAGGAATATAACCAGTGAGTTTGTTGTGTGCAAGGCGGAGGCGCCTCAAGTTTCTGGAGTTGGACAGTTTTTCAGGAATAGGGCCTGAAAAACTGTTGTTTGTCAAATCCAATGCTGTTAAAGAATTTGAACCAGTAAGAGGATAGATAGTTCCATTAAACCTATTGTGAGAAAAATTTATAATCTTAAGGCTTTCGAGAATAGACAGCGATGTAGGAAGAGGGCCTTCAAATGAGTTGTTATAAAGAGTAATGGTGCTCAATTTTGAAAGGAGCCCTAAAGTGGAAGGCAAAGACCCTGAGAGATTGTTGTCAGCCAAAGCCAACAACTGAAGGCTTTTGCAGTAGCCCAAGCTGGCCGGGACGGGACCCGACAAGTAGTTCTGCCTTAGGTGCAGCACTACTAGATTCTTTAGATTCCCAATAGTCTCAGGAATGGATCCTATAAAATGGTTACCAAAAAAGTCAATAGCTGTCAAGCTAGAGCAGTTTGTGAGCTCATCAGGTATTCTTCCTGACATTTGATTATCATAAAGGTAAATGACACTCAGCTTCTGTAGCTTCCCTATCTCCATTGGAATATTTCCTGTGAGTTTGTTGTCAAACAGATATAGGCCTTCCAAGTTACTGATGTTTCCGATTTCCGGAGGTATAAATCCAGTGAAGCTGTTGTTGTTGAGTACAAGATCAGTTAGATTCTTAAGATTGTCCAAAGCAGATGGGAGATCTCCTTCAAAGCTATTATCAGAAAGATCCAACTGCTGGAGTGAGGAACAATTCAGCAACTCCATGGGGAACTTTCCTGAGAGCTTGTTTCTGGCTAGAAAGATTTTACGAAGATTTGAATTTTCGAAGCAGAAGCCGTTTGGAATGTTCCCGGTTAAAGAATTATCCGATAAGACCAAAGCTTCAAGATTCTTCAACCGAGTACTAAGTAAGCTTACGGTCCCAGAGAGGTTGTTTCTTGACAAGTCTACTTTCTCAAGATGAACCAACTGGTTTATCCCAGAAGGAATTTCTCCACTCAATCTGTTTCCAAGCAAGTTCAAGTACACTAAATTGGAAAGGCCGCTCAATGAAACAGGAATTGATCCAGAAAGGCTATTGTTGGCCAAATTCAAAAGTGTCAGTGACCTTAATGAGCCTAGTGAATCAGGAATCTCTCCCTCAAGCATATTATTTGATGCCACCAAGTTCTGAAGCTCTTCATTTCCAAGAATGTCTTCAGGAATATAACCACTAAGCTTGTTCTGCTCCAGATCAAGAGATACTAGTTGCTTCAAATTACCGATCTCGACCGGAATACTTCCATTGAATTGGCAATAAGCAAGACCCAAAACTCTCAAATCAGTCAAGTTCCCAATGAATGGTGTAATTTCACCTGACAACATGTTGTCACCTATCCTAAGAACTTGCAATTTTTTCAAAAGTCCTATCTCAGCAGGAAGCTTGCCAGACAGGTTATTTGAATATAAAAGCAGTATCTTTAGATTGTAGAGCTGACCGAACTCGGAAGGTATTGAACCGGAGAGAGCGTTTGAGGACAAATCTAATACTTCAAGTGAAGTAACATGCCATAATTCCCTCCATATGGAACCTGATAATCCTGACCCAGAAAGGTTTAAACTGACAATATTGGTCTCATCAGCTGAACATGTAAGACCATGCCAGCTACATACATGAGCACTCGGAGACCAGTTCTCTAGTATTCGACCCGGATCATCCAATTCTGACTTGATTCTCAAAAGCCAGTCAGAAGCTGTTGAATTATATCCCTGAGCTACAATGAAGAGGAAGCTAAAACCCGAGAAAACGATGACGAATTGCAATAAATGAATGGAAGCCATTGTTAGAAAGAATGTCCAAGACTTATTTCAACTGGAAGAATCATATAGTTATCATGAAGCAACCAGCATTGCAACTCTGGTAACTAGTTCTGTGTTTTATAATAAAGAAGACAAGAAAAAATGGGATATAGAGGAAGACGAATTCTCGAGATCACGATGGAAGTTGCAATGAAAAGTTGCAGCTTTGATCACTTATGAGATGATGGGATTTGGAGTTTAAATAATGATACTGAAGTTGGACTTCATTAATCAGGTTAAGAAAAGTTGACAATCTGTAAGTTTTCAAAAGTAATTGTGCTTTAGCCACCATCTTTCTTTGTAGTTAATTGCCTTTTTAAACATCTTTCTTAGTTCTAAATATTTTGTGAGTTTTTTATTCTTGTTTTATTCTTGTCAGTTTCTTAGTAGATAGCTTGTAGGATGGGAAACTCTATAGTCTATAAGGATAAGGTAGTGTGATGGGCAATGGCTGAAAGTAACACCAAAAGTAAGAGGGAAAAACTCACTTTTGCTTGGTGTAGAACTCAGGCGTGGGCTTTCCTTTAGGATCTTTTGGAGTGTTATTTTCTTGGAGTACCTTTGTCTTTTCCGTTATCATATATCTTAAGGATCCCATGTCGGAAAGATGAACGAACCTAACCAGGATTATAAGTCTCTGGGTAACTCTTTCTCATTACTAATTAGTTTTACGATGAAAACCCGTGATTATTAAGAATATACAGATTTTACATTTGAATTTGTATGGTTAAAGTCTCTGTGATAGTGATATTACAACAATAAAAAAACATATTCAAGCTATTTTAATTTTCTTTCATTTTTTAATGAATTTTGATTGCATGAGAGATAATGTTTTTATAATGTTGAAAGATACTTCAAAAAATGTTTCTGATGTATTTTTCCTTTAAACTGATAGTAGAAGAAGTACATTAAAAAAAGCTCACCCTTATTCAGATAAATTGTTTATGAAGAATCATTCTCAATTAGATGCAATTTTCACTTGCTAAGATTCCTTGTGATTGATCAAGCTATAATTGCAATGGAAAAAACTTTGCTTATCAGCTAATAAAAAGTGAGAAAAATGAGAAAAAGTAAAAATTTAAACCTGAATTTTTTTTAAATGGGCTATGTGACAATTTTTTATCGGAGTTAAGTAGGTTTGGTTGCTACCGAATTTTATTTTAATCTCATTATTGTTTCTTACGATAAAAAGAGAGAGAAACTAATAGAATAGTATACTTGTCTAATTTCTATATAGTGTAATCTTGTGTTTGAAGTCCAAAAATAAATATATTTTTTCCTCTCAACCAAAAGTACCTAATACCAAATTAAATACAGGTAGAAAACAGAAGAACCAAAACCACTACCATTATTTTTAGAGTAGAGGCCAGCCTTCAATATTATGAGTCCTGCATGTTGAAATCCACAATAGAGCCAAAGCCATGTGAGGTTTGGTGTGATAAGTACAAAACCATCCTAATTTATTATCAAACCAAATTTCAAGAGAGAGAGAGATATATAGATTTGCCTCAACACATTATCCTGAAAATGAAGCCAAGTGGAAGAGGACAAAAAGATTACCCTCCATAATGGGGATTATCTTCTTTGATGGACATTTGAGAGTTGTATTTGTTTAGCTATCACTATTGACTTTTCATTTCTTACATTGCTTAGTTTCCCATATTTAAGAAGCTACCATGTTAATATTGATGAAGTGTTTGGGTCGTTTTGGCTCGTAAATTTGGACGGGTTTGTTAAGTATGTGTTTACACTGTAGTGTTTGTTAAGTTGAGTTAGTGTAAAATATATTAAAATTGTGAAAGAGAGTCTGATTGTAAAATCATAAGATAAATGCGGGTTAGATTTATATAGCCCAAACCTATTCTCTACACCCATGAGTCAAAAGTCCAAAGGTGTTTGGTTGGGGTGTGGGGATGAGAATGAGAATTAGAATGAGTTTAACAAATTCATTCACATGTTTGTTTCACACTTATTTTCTATTGACATCAATATCACTTTCCCAAGTTTACTATTGGATTAGACATCTCAGTCCAACATATTGACATTATTTTCACTATTCATTATAATTTTCAATACATCACAAACTAGACTTCACATTCTCAAACAGCCCTTAATGTTTCTAAGTCACATCAAAATTTCCAGACAAGGAAACACAAGTTTTTGCCCACCTGGACCATTTGTTGCCCAATTGCTCATTACCTACCTTTTACTTTTCTCAAGGATCAAACTCAGCCTCAAGTGCTGCCCATATAAACACACTAGTCAGAAACAACTTCTTGCTTTGAAATCCTAAATGCTAAAAGATATCATTTCCATACACTTTTGTACTGTACAAATACTATCCCATTTAATATTGAGTGATAGAGATAGAAAGAATAATTTGTACTATGATTTAAACATTAATCTGACATTTGTCACATTAAGATTGTTATCATGTCTATTGACTAACTTGGTATTGTTGAATTCCTAGTACATGCATATTAAGATAACATTATGATTTGCCACAGACCCATTTGGGAATTGGCATGTGCTTGTATTCAAAAAGATATATAATGACTTAGACATCCATTCATTGAAGAAAGACAAAAGTAGTTAATTCTTATATATATATATATATATTAAAAAAAATTATCATCCAATTTCCTTAATTAATATACCATTATTCAACTAATTATTGTTTGTTTTATGAATTTAAGGAGCGTGGCAATACAACTTCTTCAAGAGTTTGAAATCTCGATTTGTTTTTATTTATATAGATATTATATTAAATTAGGAGAGAGAGAAACTCAAATATTCGATATGTATTATCAGTCGAACTATACTTAGATTTATATGATTAAAAAGATTTTGAAGATAAGTAAATTATATATAACTTTTATAGGGAGACAAATAAGATATAATTGTTGAATGAAATCCAAAGTAGAAGGTGCATTATTGAAGCTACAAATACTTAAAATATTTAAAATTGACATTAGACCTAAGTTTCAACATGAATTTAAACTAATAAAAAGTTGCATGTATTGAATTAGTACTCTAGCTAGTTGACGTATATGCCATGCCAACCACTAAACTAGTGTGTTTTATAATTGGTTGGTTTTGACTTTGTTATATTGTCTTTATTTTAATATTCTTTTAACTATATTTGACCGCGTATCAAGTAGTGTTTATTTTTTTTAAGTTTTAAGACATCCAGAAGTATAAAAATATATTTAATTAATGGTTTTTTTTTCTTTTAAATATGTTAGGTAGAAACATTGCTATAAAAAATACTTCTAAATATATTCTTTAGAGATAATTGTAAAATATACCTTCATAATTTAACAACTTTTAAATCTATCTACTATCTACATTGAGTTAGTTTTAATGAAATTAAGTTATTTATTTATTTTAAGTCTACTACATATTTCAATTTTATTAAAAATATCAAAATAATTAATCAATAAATACGATTGATACAATAAGTCACATTGTTAATGTTAACAATAATAAAAGAGATTTTTTTAAATATATTTATATAATATTTTGAAAAATGTAGCAATTTTGAAAGTAATTCGAAAAATATTGTAGCATCGTTGTTTCACTGATAGTCACAGCCCCGCCGGAGAAAAAGAATCAAGACTTCGTCCCTCGTCGCCATTAATTTCGTTCGTCGCAATTAAAACTTTCACCATTGTAGTAGAAGAACCCTCAGCAGTTAATGACAGACAAATCCACCATCGTTTTGGAGTTGAACGGCTAAAAAAAATCATTTTTCACGAAGTAGACGATTTCTAACGTTTCAATTGACCAACAAAAATATTGACTGAAATCATCTACTAGGTAGATGTTTTAACAAAAATTTCAATTTTTTTCTTTCAAAACTACAATATTTTCAGTACAACAAAATATTAAATTTAGATATCACACTTAACTATGTGATAACATTTTAGAACCATATGTGTGATTTGCAAATCAAGTAAATCATATAAGTTTGATTTACAATTATCCCTATTTTTACGGCATCCTTTTGGCTTCGTGCCATAGAGGTGAAATGAATACGAGACATCTAGACAACCAAACACCGAAAGTAAGATTAAAAAGATATGTTGACTGGTTACACAAATGGCTAAATGCTTTAGCAGTAAATGGGACTTCCAGGACCATGGATGATGTAACATTCTAGTTGACAATGCTTTAACGTACATTATCACGGAAAAAATGCAATTTAATAGGGGACCTCTTACAGTTAAAAGGAACAGGAACAAAAAAAAAAAAAATACATCCTTAAAACAGACAAAAAAATCAGACAACTTGAATTATTCTGATCCTCACTAGCTCAACATTATACCAAGAAACCCACATTCAAAAGTGGATGCCTAGCCATGCTTTAGTAACAATCAAGCTTTAAAGGCAATATGAGAACGAAATCGGCTCCAGCCATTGCCCCTTGGTCAGGATTTGCCTCAAAATACTAACCATAGTCTAAATCAGATTAGCTCTCTTTAAAAACCTGATTGTTCTGCAGTAGTATGGCCATATCGATTCCACAAAATCAAGGTACTTCTCAATAATCCGCTCTCTTAACTCTGTGAGCTTTCTCTGTGATAGTTCTTTGTAGTCTAGATTCTTAATGTTGATTATAGGTTGAAAGAGACGAGCTACAACCTCTTCTTTAAGTTTCCCTTGTACAATATAGCGATGGGCTGTCTGGTAGTAAGTGGGAGAGTTCCTTAATAATTTAGCTGACTGCTTAAAGGTGAAGACATACAGTGCACACAACCAGTGAAACATCTTGATGTAGAAAGCAGTAATTAAGGGCCCTAAAACCCACATAGGGGTCAATTCCTTCGATACTTCAGCCCCATAAAACATGTTGACCGCCAGGTACAAAGGGACACTGGAATAAAAGGGCATTCAGAATAACAAATGTAAGCATCAGATCAGACCAGACGCATATGCTACCTAGTTTGTGCGATGTATAGGTAGACTATAAAACATGGTTAACACAGAATTACTACAACACATGATAATCACAGTAACAAAAGAATTCACAATTTACACTGTGGGTCGAAGAGTTGATGGTATTGTCAACCAAGTTCATGATGTATATTCATGGATCCTTGTGAATAAATATGTCCTATCACTGCAAAGTTTTACACAACCCGGTTAACTAACAGTGACAAGTCAATCAGTTAATCCCAGCCTCATCACATTCACATTTTTATGTCATCTATAAATAAGGATGTTGGTCCTTAGTGTTTATATTTATCAAGTTGCAACTGATCAATAATGAATCTAGTATTAATTCCTTCTAAGTTAACCTAGATGCACTAACAACTTAGGAGGCAGGGAGGAGGAAGAATAACAGGGTCCAATGAAATCTGAAAAAGTTTCATATGAGAAATAATCTTTTAAGGCAATAGACAACAAGTATGCTACTTACAATATTAGTAGAGGTATCTTCACCGCTGCATCAAGACCCAGAAAGTGGAACCAAACCCCCCGAAGAATCTCATTGCTTTCCTTACTGCTAGACTCTTGTTGACTTTCGGACATCTCCATTGAGGGTAGATCTTCTAGAATACCATCCACATCTTCACTTGCAGGTTGTTTGCGCAACAATACCAACCATTTCTTGAACAATTTGTGAATAGCAGGGGATGGAGCGATATCCTCATTTGCTTCCGAGGTATAGCAAATTGGAACATTGTTTGCCTTTGTAGTTTCTGTATCACCATCTTTAAGCTTAATAGAGCTGCTGGAAATCTTAGATCCATTTGCTCTGCCACCTGTATCATCAATGTGAGCACTGCTTTTGAAGGCTGATACTTTCAAGAGATTAGGTCTTGGACCACATAAGCGAAGAGCCCCTACACTGAAAAAAGGTACTATGAGTTCGTAGGGAAAAGATACAAAACACCATTGTTTATAGAAATACAAGGATCCCCATGTGCATCATCAGAGCAACTTCAAGGATGTGAAAGTGCTAAGTGGCACATGACTGGAATAATACACTTTAATACCTGAGGAGTTAGAGATCATTTTAATATTTCAAGAATAGGAAAATGTTAACCACAGCAACATGCAAAACCATTATCCAGTAACGATATGGAAATGTCCGCTATTCCCCAAAGGTGGTGGCAGAGGATTTGCACAATGATCTCTTGATTATCCAATGTCGTTTCAACTACTATGAACATTGCTTGAGATTCAAGTTTTATTAACTATTAAATTTATAATTTATCAACAGATTACAGCTTTGAAGTAATAGGATTATTGATACAAGCACGAGAACAATCAATAACTAACCAGTATCGGAACAGAAGAGCATTGAAAAGATTTTAAAGACTCCACCTTAAACAAATATTACTCCTTAATAATGTACAGTGTTCAGCTCTCCCGGCTGTGCGAACAGATGTCACACACTGCTTCAATTTTAAAGAGCCGTTCCGGGATGACAATCGAGTTGAAAATGCTGCATAGGAACCCTATAGCACAATGTTGAATTGAAGTAACATAATCAGAATCACACGAGTCTAAAAAAACTAGAAGACCGAAATATAAGAGAACCTTTTGCCTATAATTATTAGAGAATATCAAGCAAATAAAAAATTACACAAAGAGACTGAAATGTGGAGCTGCTGATAACTTCAGAATAATTTCAGTGTTAGTTCAACAATGACTTTTTTTTTTTGATAAGAAGTTCAACAATGACTGAAGAAAGGCAGTACCAGAAAAAAAAAACTGACATACCAGGCAGAAAGCAAGATAAATGCTTGCCCTCCCCTTGATGCACAATATTTAGTTATGCATTCCTCTAGAAAAAGGAAAAAAAATAAAACCTTAATTTATCCCTCCTGAGACTGCATGAGAAATCTCACGACAGACATTCTTTCTATTTATCTTAGAGTAGCTTGATTCCATGAATAGATGTTAGTGTGAAATTTGAATGCATATACGTGCATCATCAATAAGTATAAGAATACATGGTAGTTTTTACAGCTATTTGATGTCATGGATTTTAGGTAGTTTCTTCATGATTCAGTTTTCCTTCCTATTTACCAGAATATTTTTAGGGTGGGTGCAAAAAATTCATAAAGCTATTTTTGAGAAATTAAGGGAGGGAAATTATATTAAATATACCAAAAATTGAATTATATATATATATATATATATACTAAAAAAACTTTATACATTGAAATTGTAATACTAACAAGATTACATTCTAATTACTCAAATTACCTGAGGATGATGAGTGATTAAGGCCATCTTTTCCACCTTAACGACCAAATCATCTAATCAATGAATACACCTGATTCAACAAAGAGAAACAGAATGTATCATTCTTTTATTACAAAAGTAACGAGGTAGGGAAAAATTTCTAAACCACAACGACATGAACAAACCACCTTTGGGCCTAGTTATAAACTGAAAGAATATATAAACTATAATCTTTAAACCCAATCCAACCATATCTAAGTACCAATTTGAGGAATATAATTCAATTTTGAATAGTCAGCTCATAGTTGAAGAAGGAATTGCAATTTCCTACACTAAGCATTACCTATCCGCGAAGAGTCAAATAGTTGTGAATTTCTAGTCTTCAAGATATACCTCCCAGAAAGAACACGAATGGAATAGTTCATAAAGCCAATTACGTATTAGACATAAAAAAAAACCCCTATAATGCTTCATGAAAAAAAACCATGATGCTCCATCAAAAAGACACAAGCTAATTGTCACATGGGCAGCTCCAAAAAACCATAAAAAACACAACTAGGGCTTCCAAAATCAAGTAACCAAAGGATAATTAAACAGCACCACAGCTCATTTTCCATTAATCCCCCCATATCAAGCACTACCCATCAAAAAATTCTCAATTTCTTCACCATTTCAAACACCAAACAATACAACATTCCAAAAAATTCTTAAAATTCGGTTCCTTTTCCTAGTTACACCGACAGAAAAGTTGCAAAAAGAATTCGAATTCAATAAAACAAGACAAAGTAAAAAAAAATAAAATTGAAACTAACCATTGAATTGGAATTTCATGCGCTTCTAAAAGTGAAAAATCCGGCACCGCCAGCAAAAAGGATGAAGATAAAATCAAAAGCCTTATCTTTTTGTCCCGAATAAAAACAAGCGGAAATTAAAAGAAGAAAGAAAATGGAAAGAGGGAAGGGACGAAGAAGAGCTGGAAATGGAATGGAGAAATAAAGGAATTCGTTTTGATGATTATAATATTAACTGTGGAGGAAGATAAGGAAGCCACAGAGAAAGAAACCAGAAGGGAAGGTAAGGTAAGGTAAAGAAACGTTAATGGCTTTGCTTTTTTGAGGAATGAATGACCCGCTTTGGAATTTGGGTTGACCGATTTCAGTCCAGACTCGGGTTATTACTCGAGCGGATGAAGAGCCGGTCTAATTGGGCTTGGGCCACAATCATTCTATTTGGGCTATATACTTTTCAATCCAAACCAACCATATTTTTCGATACGTAGTGAGCAATTAGTCCCCTAATTTATTATAAACATGGTCATTTGATCTAAAATTATACTGGATTATACCGTGGTAACCATATGTTTTAACTATCTACGTAATTATGTATTGAAAAGTAATATTTATTATTATAGTAGTTTTGAATAAAAAATAATTATAAATTGAGTAAGTTTTTATTTGCTATTTATAAATATCCTTTTTATTTCATAAAATATTATTGATCAATATGTAAGTCAATTAATTTATCATGTAAATCAATATGTATCTATATATCTCAATCAATTAATTATTTATTAAATGACACAACTTTTTTTTGATAGGATTTATATATTAAATACTATATTTATAAAGGAAAAAACTTAGTTACCCCGGTAGGTATTCACTTACTTAAATGACACAACTTTCATTTTTTCCTCATATATATTAGTCTGTACAATATATAAATTTAATAGAAATTATAGTCAATACAACTTTATTTTTAAAAGTAGCATTTTTTATTTTTATTAAATTAATATATTTGTTTTCTTCTTCTTTTATTTGATAAAATGATGAATTTCATTGTTTTTTTTATCAAAGTGTTTTAAATTAAAATCTATTAATTTTTTATTTTTAATTATTTAATGAATATTAACAAGTGTTATATTTTAATATTCTTTTTTTTAATTATAAATGAAAAATTATTTTCAAAATATTATCGAATGAGAAAAGAGGATTAAAGTTAACCATATAAAATTAATTAGTTGGGAAATTTCATTGGGTGACAGATTTTTATGCAATATTTATAAAAATATCAACTCAAAAAAGTAATTGCAAATATAACAATTTTAATCATGTTTATCAATGATAAACACTGATTTATGTGTTTATCAGTGATAAACATAGTATAAAAATATATAATTTAATGTTTATCACTAATAAACCTGATAAAAATGATAAAAATTTACTATATTTACAAATATTTTTTTGAGATTTTATTTTTACAAATATTACTAAAAAAATTGCTAGATTTGTAAATGCTCCAAATTAGTTTAACATTGTTTTATAACAATAATAATAATTATTATTTTCATAACATTTTGTCGTGTATTTTCGTGGAATTCAATAAAATAACAGACGCGGGTAATCCATTTCTCAGCTGGCCGAAACTCACTCTCTCTTCGATTCGATCACTCGCTTCGTCGACAGAGAACGAGACTGAGAGAGAGAGACACTGCCCAGTTCGTTTTTTCTTTCTTTCTCGGTAACGTAATCTCCATCTTCGTTAACTTTATCTTCTTTTGTTTCGATCCCTTCAAATCAGCAATGATTTCTCTGAAAGTCTGAGACTTTCTATAAATTCAGTGTCTCAAATCTGTTATTTACGGTTTATTCCGAATTCATAATGGTTTTTTGAAAGAGGGTCAATCGGATTTGATTTGCCTTCAAAAGTGTTCGTTCTGTTATTTGATAATTCAGTCATTTGGACATTTTTTTAAGCTATAATTTCATTGATATTTATCTTTCAAATGGGAATCTGACAGAAAGCTTTCGAGGAATGCGGAAATCTGGAGACTTTTTAGACTTTGAGATGGTTTCATGTTGATGTTTAACTATGGAATCCAAGTCTCCATCCAAATTTAAGCTTTCAACCTTGAGATTTACTAAATACAAATGGATGTTAAAGATAAGTGTTATTGTTTTAGTAATCTTGATGATATCTTGCGGTGTAATAATTTTAGCGGTTAGATCTCGAGAAGTTTTTATTGTAGAAAAAGTGTTACAGTATACTGTGGTTGTGGACTGTGGAAGCACGGGCACTCGTGTAGATGTATATGTATGGACATTGGGGGTTAAGAATGGTGGGGATTTGCCTGTTTTATTGCATTCGTATCCGAACAATTCGACCAAAAGTCCGCTAAAGAAGAAATCTTGTAGTTATCACTGTATGCAAACCCAGCCTGGGTTAGATAAGTTTGTTGGTAACATTTCAGGTGTGAGGGCTTCTTTGAAACCATTGATTGAGTGGGCAGAACATGAAATACCTTTTGATAGACATCCACGAACACCAATTTTCGTTTTATCCACCGCTGGACTGAGGGGGCTGGCAAATGATGATGCCGAGCAGGTTTTGGAAGATATTGAGGCTGTTGTAAAGGAACATTCATTCATGTATAGGAAAAATTGGATAAGAGTGCTGAGTGGTATAGAAGAAGCTTATTATGGTTGGGTTGCTTTAAATTATAAAATGGGGAGATTTAGAAACAGTTCAAGGTCAAGAACGTTGGGACTTCTTGATATGGGAGGTTCCTCATTGCAGGTTGTGATGGAATTAGGCAGAGAAAGGGAAGAAAAGCACTTCATTAGATCTAAAGTCGGATCTATAGAGCATCGGGTTTTGGCTTTCTCATGGCCAGCTTTTGGTTTGAATGAGGCATTTGATAGGACCCTTCTCTTGCTCAATCAAACACCGAAACTTGGAGAAAGTAACATGAGTACAGCTGAGCTCAGACATCCTTGTCTTAGTTCAAGTTTTATGCAAAATTATACCTGCTACAGTTGTTTCATTCATAACAATACAGGTCAGAAAAATTTGAGTCATCAAACCCATGAAGGGTTTCCTTCTTTTAATCTGGTTGGAGACCCGGATTGGGAGCAGTGCCTACAACTTGCAAGGGCTGCTGCAATCAATTCAAGCAGTTTAGTTTGGTCTGAGCCCTTGGTTGCAAAAAAATGTCAAGCTAGCTTGGCATCTTCAGATGGTAAGTACCAACATACCTATCACACCTGGTGGTGCTTGTGAACCTCCTAATCTTTTTCATGATATCAAACATTTGTTAATGCCATAATATTGTTCACTTTCCGATTTATTCTCCGGAATAAAATAGAATTATTTTATAGTTTATTTGTAAATTAGCAGCATTTATTGCTGATATTGTTCAATTTTGTCTAGCATGCAGATCAAATGGGTGAATAAGAGAAATTATTGAATGGGTTCACCAGAATATGACTCCCCACTTATAGCCATTATTTACCTGTCACATGCATGAAGAGAAATTATTGAGTAGAGGAGTCACATTGTGGCGGTCACATTCAATAATTTCTAGTGAATATAACTTGCAACTCATTACTTATTTGTCACGTGGTTCAGTGCATATATCTCTTCATGTAGAACACATGTTAGGATATCCACACTTGACACGCGAAAAGGGTAGTTTACCATTAACCCATCCCATTTCCTTTTCATATAAGAGTCAGCTAACCATTGGTGTTTTTTTTCCATATTAGCTATCTAATCATCAAGAGTTCTCTCTCTCTCTCTCTCTCTCGTTTTCCCTCTCATTCTTCTTCCTATGGTTTGTCACCTTAAAATTTCAACAGTAATCGACACTTTAAAGTAATTTGTCTATGCTTCTGAATGGCGAGTTTCAAGAACAAAGTTTCACCCACTTTCACTTGTGTTGCACAGGCAGTAATATTACAGATGAGGCCATTCCCACCACCCGCTTTCATGCTCTGTCAGGATTCTTTGCAGTCTATCACTCACTAAATTTGTCTACAAGAGCTAATTGGACAAATATATGGGAAAGAGGTTTGCAGTTATGCTCCAATGCTCAAGCTGATATGAGAAGTGTTTCAGGGAACCAAAGTAATCTGGGGCAATATTGTTTCCAGTTACCTTATATGGCATCACTCATTGAAGATGCTCTTTGTCTTGGTGATAAAGAAGTGATTTTTGGTCCTCCAGATGTCTCCTGGACTCTAGGAGCTGCATTGATAGAGGGCAGTTACCTATGGTCAAGTACAACCGAAGCTGAGAATTACAATTTAACTTTAGAAAAATTGGGTCCTGTACTTATATTTTTGTTACTTCTGTGTCTTCTATTGATTGTTTATTATGGTCAAATCAAGCTACCTATGTTAGGCAGAAAAGTAACTGCGGCTGGGGCATCATTGCCATCTTACATTCATCCGAAACGCAGGCCGAGCTGATCTAGTGTTGGTCTAGTTAGTGTTGTTCACATTTGATTAATTCTTAAGGTGGCAGTTACATTGAAGATATCAATAATATTGAAACATTGAGCATGTCTGGAAAAATGATACAATGATCAACGTTGGTAAGGTTTTCATTTTTTTTTTTAAGTTTTTATGACCCCATTATTATATTTTTTTAACATTTTTCTGGGGTAGACTAAACCTCTCCTGCCTTATCAGGTACGCGTCCTTTTTACCCATACATCGAGCAGTAAAAAGAAAAATCAAATGGAATCAATCTACACTTGGAAGTAGACAGCTTATTTGTTTCTACCCCCTTCAATTATTATGCTTGATTACATTTCCGGATCCAATTCATGGTGTGAATGTAATTGGTTTTCTAGGTAAACTTGCAATGTGACCCAAATAAATATTTCTCAGGATAGAAGATTCCTGGCATTATTTACAAGGACAATGTGTTGAAATACAAATCATGTAGTCTCTGCAAGTCATTGCAGATAACATTCAGGATCAGGACCATGTGGATTATGGAACACGAACACGACGTATATATACAAGAAACAGCTTTAACTAGAAACACTTCTAGTAAACTTTATTATGCACAAAGAGAAACCAACCACTCAAACAGTTGGAACTCAGATTGAAGCAATGCCACTGGATTTACATCCTTCCAGATCATCTGCAACAACGTCGACCCAAACTTCATTAACTCGTCCTATAAACCGAAATGGAGAGTTGTATTGAGCAATGGAATATGCATATCCCCTTTCAGCAGTGGAATTTGCCAATGGAAACCTACTCAAGCTGAAAGCAAGCTTCTCTGCCTCCTTTATAACATTGTCATCCCTTGCAAATCCAGAGAACTTTCTAACAGCAACACAATGAGTGTCCCAAACATAAGGCCTAAGATTCAGTTCAGGAAGTGGAAGAGGTGGTTGAGCTTGAAACTTAACCGGCAGATACAGTTGAACGAAATAAGCCGACGAATGGAGGGGGCCGGCCCCGGGGACAACACTCGTCAAGACAGGAGCAGTCATGGCAATCCTTGACCAATTCAGATTGGCACCTTGGATGAACTGGAATAATCTGCAGACATGATCATATAAAGGGTAAATAACTGATCTTTCATTCTTTCTTTTTCTCAAGTTTTACACACAGTCAAAAGGAAGAAGAACGAAATTTGGGGTACCTGTGGAAGCCATTTTTAGTAGCTTTATGAAAGGAAGAGTCTTGGACAGGAGCAGACATCCAAGTGGACTTCCTGTAAAGCCTGATCTCAAAGTCTGATTCTGAATGAACAACAGTGAAATGGGGTGATTCAAGGGCGATGCAAAGACTCAGAAAACATAAGAGATTGACTAAAAAGATTGATTTTTTAGGATTCTCCATTCCAATTTCCACCTCTCGCTCTCTGGGTCTCTCCCCTTCGCCCCCAAATCGTCAGCTTTCTAGAATTTCATCGTTGTTTAGAATAGATTAAGAGCACTATTTGGGCCGACGCCATTGAAAGACCAGATCATGTCCCCAATCGAATAAGCCCAATATTTTTCCCCTGCAGATTTCTTGATTTCCCAGAGAAATTATATTAAAATGCTTTGGAATCTGTCTACGGAGTTACAAGTAAGGTCGGAGATTCTTTTGTCTTCTTCTATTTCCATTTTTTTAATAATACATTTGTATTGTTTTTTTTTTTATGATTACGTGAATTGGGTTATTTTTAAAATAATTGTAGTTTTTAAAACATATTAGTAAAACGTTGTATATTTGAAACATTTGGTATGGATATCGGTGATTATTGATGATAGAGAAGTCTAATGATGTTGGTTAACGTGGGAACAGTTTTCAAAATCAGTGGAGAAATTCAAGGTGTTTTGGGAGGATTTTTAATCAATTCCGGGTACCGTTTATGGCTGTCAAGTGCCAATCAATTTGTAAAAATGTTTTTGTAACTCTCGTACCTGTTCTCTTTGTGACCCATTTCAATAGCGTTTTATAAAAATGAAATTAAACTTGATATTATATATAGGAAAATGGGTATTTCTTTATTAATTTTAAAAAAATATATCTTTGAGGTGAAATTGGATTAGGGGTGTTTATTTTCCCCGCGGGGACCCGCCCCGAAAGTGGCGGGGAATCCCCGTTCCCAACGGGGATGGGGATGAAAAATTCCCCGTTCGAGTTTCGGGGATGGGGACGGGGAATGCCCTCCCCGTCCCCATCCCCGACCCCGTTCCCCGATTAAATCCCCGAAAATAATACATATTTATAGATTATTTTAAAATATCTTAATATTTTAAGTCCAATTCTTATTAGTCCAATTATTTTATTACTTTTATTAAAAGCCCATTTCTCCTATTAGTTTTGTTGTTGCGTAAAAATGGAAAGCTTCCACGTAGGCAACGAACGTTAATTATAGGATGAATCGGAGGTGGTGCGATGCTTCGATTTCGGTCTTCCATGGCAGCTCGTGAGGGAGTGAGGGAACGAGTGGGCTTCGATCCTTGTCTTCCATGGCTGCTTGTGAGAGAGTGAGGGATCGAGGGAAAGAGGGAGAGATCGAGGGAAAGAACAAGAAAAATAAAATATCCTCTTTTTCTTATTTCTTCCACCCGTCTGCCCGTCCGCCCGACCACCCGGCTACCCGCGAACCCGACCCGGATTCGGTCCCTCACCCGCGTGCGCCTCATTCTTTCGTTGGGCCTGGCGTAAGTGTGGTCCAGCCCTTTTATTTGGGCTGGGCCACTTACGCGCCCCCCTTTTTTTTTTTTTTTTTTTTTTATTTAATTTGCAGCTTTTAAATTCCAGCAGCCTTCTTCCTTTTTTTTTTTTTTTTTTTTTTATTGTAAATTACAATGCATTGCTAATTTTTACATAGAAATTCACCGAACTAATTTCGATTTCGCAGGGGCACGCGCTTTCCAACCTTGAGTAAAGGTAGTGAATTCAATCTCCACTCTTGACTCGAGGTAATGAATTTAGTTTCCACTACGCCTTAGCAATTTTTTGACAATATTTTTACTCGGTCGATCCATAAATTTCTCTTGATGCTTCTAACAAAATTATTATCTTCCTTTGTTGACGTGCTTGAACATTCACGCTACACCGCTTACTTAGGGAACCAAGAGACGACCCATTCCTCATTACTAAGAGTCCAGTGCGTTTTTGGTCTTTCCTTTAGTATAATTCATTCAAGTAGCGTAGCCTAGTGAGAGTTTTGATAGTAGCTAAGGTAGATCTTTTCATTTTAGGATGTCGACGAAGAATCTAGTTACTATACCTGGAGCGCCTGTTGAGCATGGGGGGAAAGTTCTGGAGACCGAGCAGTCTTCTCCTTCTCAAGATATCGCAATTCAACCCTACCCATCTACCATTACCATTGAACACTTAGAGTATATCAGGGTGAAATATGACATCCCCTCATCCATTAGCTTACGGTGTCCTGAAGAGGGGGAGACGCCTTTCAACCCTCCCTGCTGGGGAGGTAGCCTTTTATTTGAAAATGTTCAAGTGTGGGGTTAGACTCCGCTTCACTACTTCCCTCAAAAATTTCTATTATTGTCGCGCTTAGCACCCGCCTGACTTGGGCCGAATGGGTGGACTATATTACTCGGGTCTTTGGGTTCTTTGGAACCTTAGTAGTGGTGGGGCTCCTCTATCTTACAAAACTTTACATGGTCTTTACCGACTAAACTCTTTGCCTGGAGGGAATTTCATGTATTACCTTACGACACGTGGGGAACCAATAGTGGCAAGTCCTTCTTCGTCAGGAACTGGAAGAATCAATGGTTCTTTGTAGGTGGTACTGGTTGTCTAATGTTCCTGGACATGATTACGTATACCTGCGTTCCTAGAAAATTCCAGTTCCTGGTAGGCTCACTTTGAGGTGTCTATGTTAACTTCCCAAATAATTTACTTCATCTCTACCACGTTGCATCGCAGGAAACAACCGGGAGATTTTTCCTTTTTCCGAATTTGCTCAGTTGGTGATCAATCGGATATTGAATATTCCTATCGCGCGACTGACAGACCACCGCTTCTTCTCACGAAAAGACGATCGATCTCTACCTGGACTTTTTCAACTTTGTTTCGAGGACGCTGTTTTCGAGGAAGCCAGGTATGTTTGTTTTGACTCGCTTTCACATTGTTTCATCATACCATAATACTTTACTTCCTTTTTTAGATATGTCGCGTGCCATGTCGTACATTGAGCAATCGCCGCCAAGCTCAGGAAGCTTTGATATGTGAGGCTAACTCTGGTGATGTGCCCGACGAGGAGCATCGTCGTCAGCGAGTGCGCGTCAGGTCACCTGAGGTTCATACGCCTTCAGGCACGGTTGCGGTCGCTTCCTCTTCTCGTGGTACCCGTCGTTCTCCTTATCTGAGTTTGAAGGTCCTTACGCCCACCTGGAGAGAGTGAAGATGAACTAAAAAGGTATATTGATAATATTACTACTAACTTCAGGGAAGTTTTGATTAATGACTAGGGAGGAAGCAATTTCGATGAGTACGACCCAGTTGTTCGGTCTTTCCATCCATGAGTCTTTCAAGGTAAACTTTGACATACTTCATGATTCCCTCCCTTCCGTTTTTCATTCTTTTTGTGTGTGCTCACACATTATCTTAACTTTTCAAAGGGGCTAGAGCGAACCTGGGCCGCCCGAGGGTCTGAGTGATTGTGAACGCCTTAAAGATGAGTTAAGTGACCGTGACACTTCCTTAGCCGAAAAAGCCCGCTTCTGGCAAAGAGGCTGTGCTAGGAATCAATCTCTTGAAAGCGACTTAGCTCGTGAGAAAAATATTTTCTGTGAGATGTCGGTCAAGTTCAATGATTTGGAGGCAAGGACTCGGGATAAAGAGAGAGTCAAGAAAATGCTTAGAGCTTGTGGAGAATATGACAATCTGGAAAAAGAAATCCTCGTCTATGGGGCCGACTATGCTGTAGGCCGTATATCTAAAAAATATCCGGACTTGGACCTGAGCTTTGTCAATGACCTACGTTAACGCTCCCTTGCAGTTTGACTGACTTTCTGAGATGTTGCTCCTGCTATGCTTTTCTCTATCTGATGGGGCATGTCCATCTTTTAACTTATTTATGTTTGTTTCTTTAACTTTTTGACTTGGTATAGGCGTATGATCGCCTTTAGTTGCATTCTCATGCTTTTTTGAATATAACCGGTCATTTGGCTTCTTTGGTGAATAAAAATTTTATCCTTTGTTGCCTCTACCTCCTCACTTCTATTTCTCAAGTGTTGTTAGTCTGATGTTGCTGTGTGGCCATGCGTCCTGGATGAACTTAAGATTTTGTTTATCTTAAATTTTGTCCAAGTGCGACTCGTACAAGTCCGGCGCTCCCTAGTAAACTTAGAATTTTATCGTTTTAAATTCTTCTACCAGGTGCCGTTCATGAGAGCCTAGCACTCCCTAGTAGACTTAGGATTTTATCGTTTTAAATTCTTCTACCAGGTGCCGCTCATGAGAGCCTAGCACTCCCTAGTAGACTTAGAATTTTTTCGTTTGAAATTCTTCTACCAGGTGCCAAGTCTTAGCACTCCTTAGTAGACTTAGAATTTTTTCATTTTAAATCCTTCTACCAGGTGCCAAGTCTAGCACTACCTAGTAGACTTAGAATTTTTTTATTTTAAATTCTTCTACCAGGTGCCAAGTCTAGTCTAGCACTACCTAGTAGACTTAGAATTTTTTATTTTAAATTCTTCTACCAGGTGCTGCTCGTGGGAGCCTAGCACTCCCTGGCAGACTTAGAATTTTTTACCTTAAGTTCTTCATTTGTTGATTTTATTGAACATCCGAACATGTAGGGTTGCAGTAATGCCGTGAGTTTATACATTCGAATTTTAAGCTTTGTTCGTCAGTTGCGGCTATGCAGCCCTACATCCTGAGTGAATTTAAGATTTAATTTTCTAAGTCTGGCTAGTCAGGTGCGGCTGTGCAGCCCTACATCCTGGTTGAACTTAGAATTTTAATCAACTTGAGCTTTTTGGTGGTCGATTCTTTTGAACTTTTAATCATGTATGTTCGTGTAGTTGATTCCCCGCCCAAACAGTTACAAAGCTTGAAGCCCCGAATGAGTTGTTCAGATTTTAGAGTGGTTCGACCTAGGCTTTAACCAGGGTGTACCCTTGGTAGTAGCTTAGGCCTCCTCCCTTATAATCTTTGAATCTAAATCACTTTTGAAGTAGAAAAGTCATGTTCTAATTTCTTTGATTGTTGAAATTCATACAACATGAAAAATAAAACTTCAACATAAAGAAAAATACATTGACATCACTGATAATAGGCTTTGAGGTGCTCGGCATTCCATGGGTGGGGCAATGCTTTGCCGCTAAGATCAACCAACTTATAGGTGCCAGGTCTCACGATCTCAGTGACTTTGTACGGACCTTCCCAGGTAGGTCCTAGAGCTCCGCTTGCGTCTTTCGTGTTAAGTAGTACTTTTCTTAGCACGAGGTCATCCACCTTAAAGCTGCGTGGTTTGACCCGAGTGTTGTAGTAGCGCGCCGCTCTATTCTTATACTCGGCCACACCTGGAGACGGGAGGTCTCTCTATGTTCCTCTAACAGGTCAAGACTTAACCTTTGGCATTCTTCATTAGTTTCGGGTTGAAGTGTTCAACTCGAGGGGAAGGTAGTCCTATTTCAACCGGGTACTACCGCCCTGCTCCAAATGCCAATGAAAAAGGCGTTTCACCCGTGGAGGTCCTTGCGGTTGTTCTATACGCCCATAAGACATTCGGAAGCTCTTCCGCCCAAAGCCCCTTCAAACCTTCAAGCTTGCTCTTTAAGTTCTTCTTAATGATTTTGTTCACGACTTCGACGACCATTAGCCTGGTGGGTGCTGGAGAAGACTTGAAGTGTTTGATACCGGAGTTCCATGCACCATGATCTAAACTTTTCATTGTCAAATTGCTTGCCATTATCGAGACTATGGCATATGGAATGCCAAACCTTGCACACCACGTTCCGCCACATGAAGTCGGTGGTTTTACGTTCGGTGATTGTGGCTAGTGCTTCGGCTTCCACCCACTTGGTAAAATAGTCTCACCGCCACTATAGCAAACTTGGTCTGACCTTTTCCTTGAGGAAGGGGTCCTATCAGTCGACCCCATTGAGCAAATGGCCAAGGACTTGTGATATTAGTCAAGTACTCAGGTGGTTGTCTCGGGATCGTAGCAAAAGCGTTGACACCTGGTCGCACTTTCGACTAAATGACCTGACATCTCCATACAAGGTTGGCCAATAATATCCCTGCCTTATGATTTTATGTGCCAACGACCTTCCTCCAGGAGTGGTTACCACATACTCCCTCATGAACTTCTTTCATGACGTAGTCCGCCTCATCAGGTAGGAGACACCTTAGTAGTGGTAGAGAAAAACCTCTCTTGTATAATACATCTCCTCTCATTATATAACGTGTTGCCCGACGTTGGAGCCGTCGCGCCTCTACTTTATCAATGGGCAATTCACCATCTCTTAAGAATTTTATGATTGGATCCATCCAGGAAGAGGTGGTCAATTGTCCGCTTTGTCTATGTCCATGGCTTCTAGCTCATCTATACTTGAGCTAGGGAGGAATTCGACCAAAGTTGCGATTCAACTCGGTTTCAGTGGCGGATGCTAGACGTGCCAACGAATCAGCGTTAGCATTCTCTTGAGCGTGGTATTTGCTTAACTTCCCACCACTCGAATGTGCAAAGAAGTTCTTTCACCTTTGCTAGGTACGCTGCCATTCTTTCCCCCTTCGTCTGATATTCTTCTGTTATGTGATTGACAACCAATTGAGAGTCACTAAAGACTTTGACACGGCTTACCCCCACCTTCCTTGCTAACCGCAATCCGGCCAGAAGCGCTTCATACCTGGGCCATTGTTAGAAGCCTTAAACCCAAACCTTAGAGCATATTCAATGTGGGCTTGGTCAGGTGAGACTAGGATAAGGCTCGCTCTCGCAACCTTTCATATTGGAAGACCTGGCCCACGTAGAGTGTCCAAGTGGACCCTTCTCTTTGTGGAGGGATGAGTCCCTGGTCTGGAGCAAGCTCTCTTTCGGGGGTTAAGTGTGTTTCCTCTTTTTCAGTGTGTGGTTCGCTTATAAAATCAGCCACGACCTGGCCTTTTATTGCGGTTCTCGGCTTATATTGAATATCATACTCACTAAGTTCCACCGCCCACTTCATCAATCGACCTGATGCTTCAGTTTTTGTAGAACTTGCCTCAATGGGTGATTAGTCAGAACTACAATCCTGTGTGCTTGAAAATATGGCCTCAACCTCCGAGCTGAGGTTATTAAGGCTAGTGCCAACTTTTCCATTTGTGGGTACCTAGTCTCCGCGTCCACCATGGCTTTGCTCGTATAATATGTAGGTAGTTGGACTCCACCTTCTTCTCTTACTAGAGCTGAGCTCACCGCTGTCTCTGACACAGCTAAATACAAAAACAACTCTTCACCTAGGACAGGCTTGGAGAGTAGAGGTGCGGAGCTTAAGTAGTTTTTTAGCTCTATGAACGCTTT
This sequence comes from Gynostemma pentaphyllum, assembly GCA_028015215.1. Classification (NCBI taxonomy): domain Eukaryota; kingdom Viridiplantae; phylum Streptophyta; class Magnoliopsida; order Cucurbitales; family Cucurbitaceae; genus Gynostemma; species Gynostemma pentaphyllum. The sequence goes on along the minus strand of CM051346.1, from coordinate 47,031,724 downwards.
CTCGCACTCCTCTGTCCATTCGAACTTACTTCCTTTTCGGAGAACCTTAAAGAACGGGAGACACTTGTCTGTCGCCCTTGATACAAATCTATTCAGCGCTGCTACCTTCCCATTCAAGCTTTGCAATTGTTTAAGGTTTTTAGGAGACTCCATGTCCAGGACAGCTTTCAACTTGTCAGGGTTCGCTTCTATACCCCTTTGGTGGACCATAAACCCCAGGAATTTTCCTGAAGTTACTCCAAATGCACATTTGTCCCGGGTTGAGCTTCATCCTGGTACCTTCTTAGTACATCGAATGCCTCTTTTAGATCGGAGGTATGTTGTTGGTCCCTGGTGGCTCTTGACCAACATGTCATCTACATAAACCTCCATGTTTCTCCCAATCGCCCAGTGAACATTTTATTCACCATTCGTTGGTAGGTTGCACTGCGTTCTTCAACCCGAATGGCATAACCTTGTAGCAATAAAGCCCTTGACTTGTCACAAAGGAAGTTTTCTCCCGGTCGGGCTCATACATCTTAATTTGATTATATCCCGAGTAAGCATCCATAAAGGTCATCATCTCATGTCCGCGGTGGCGTCTACCAGTGATCAATTCGAGGTAGGGAAAACTATCTTTTGGACATGCCTTGTTAAGGTCGAAGAAAGTCTATGCATACCCGCCATTTTCCGTTAGCTTTCTTCACTAGAACAACATTGGATAGCCGGCCCAGGGTAATGCACTTCACCTGGACAAAGTCGCCTCTCAAGAGCTTTCTTACCTCCTGCCTATAACTCCATTCCTGGCTTGGTCAAACACTCTACGTTTCGTCGGACGGACGAAACGTGTGATCGACATTTAAACGATGCACCATAATTTTTGGATCGATGCCAGGCATATCTTCATGAGTCCATGCAAACACGTCAATATTTTCCTTCAGAAATTTTATTAAGTCATCTCTCTGCTCACCCCAGTCTAGTCCCGATTTTGACACACCTTTCAGGTAGAAGCGGGACGGACTCCATGTCTTCCTGTGGGTGTTGCTCTTTGATCGAACTTCTCCTGGTAGTATTATTAAGGGAGGTTGTTCCACCTCTTCTACCAAGTTGGTTGTAGCAGAGCGCGCCTCTTCCTCAGTATGCTCTACCGCGATCACGTTCCAGGTGAAGTACCCTTCATAGCCAGGTAATAACACTCCCAAGAGACCTTTTGTTCCCCTTCGATCACCCCTACTCCATTTGCAGTAGGGAACTTCATCATTTGATGATAAGTCGATGGTACGGCCTTGAGAGCGTGGATAGTAGGGCGTCCCAATATGATATTATAAGGTCGACGGGCACTCAACCACTTGGAATTCTACCATCTTAGTGACGGTGTTGGGTTCTTCTCCAAAAGTGACCGCAACTCGATACTTCCTTCCCGGGATGACCTGGCTTCCCTCAAATCCCACCAAGGGTGCTAGATTTCTTTTCAATTTTTCTCTTCCAATCCCTAACTTTTCAAATGCGCTCGGAGAAGTCGTCTACCGAGCTACCGCCATCGACCAGGACACGGTGCACTCTCAAGTTAGCTACAATGATTACCACTACCAGAGCATCATTGTGAGGTTGGTGGATGTCAGCGACTTCATCTTCATCGAAATGAATTTTTACCTCCCGTCTAGGCATTGTATGGGTGGTGAAGACTTCGAACCTATGTGGGGCGTGACTTGCCTCTCGGGCACTTGCTTTTCTTTTTCTCTTGACTCTCCTGCACTGGTCCACCAAATATAGTTCTTATGTCACCTCCCAAGGGCTTTTTACCACCTCGGTCCCGGGTCTTTCTGTTCAGGTCCGGTGTCGCACGACCTCCTTCTCTCCTCATCACGAACTCCTTTAGGTACCCTCTTTGAATTAGAGTTTCAATTTCCTCCTTAAGATCAAAACAATCGGAGGTCGTATGACCAGTGATCCTTGTGGAAAAGACAATACTTGTCTTTATTTCTTTTGTTCGATCCCGCTTTCATCCTCGAGGCCACCTTACCAAGTTCTTATCTTGGATCTCCATGAGTAAATGCTTCTGTTGGTATGGTGGTAGGGGTGTATTTCTTGAACTTGCTAAGAGGAAGACTTTGTTTACCAAGTCGATCTTCGATCTTTCTCCTCTTGTCATTTTCATGGCGATCATTCCTCCGGGTAGCATCTTCCGCTCGGTCTTTTCTTTTATGTTCCGAGTGTTTGCTACTACCACCTTCTTCTGGAGCTCTTCTTGCACTAAGCAACTCTCCCAAGACTCATGTATTTTTGCGCCCTAGAAAGAAGCTCGGTGTATGTAACCAGGTGTCTTTTTGCCTAACGACCATAAGAATTTCTCATCTTTCAATCCCGCCATCATAGCAGTCAGGGCTATGTCGTCACTATAACCTTCTACTTTCAAAGCCTCATTATTGAACCTTACCACGTAGTCACGTAGGCTCTCCCCCCATTTTCGACGAATAGTTAACAGGTGCGTGGCCAGCTTCTTGTGATCTCTTCCTCCGAGGAACCGAGTCACAAAGGACCGCGTAAGGTCTTTGAACGAGGAAATGGACCTCGGCTTGAGTTATGCATACCATCCTCGTGCAGGGCCTCCTAAAGTGAGAGGGAATGCCCTACACTTGATTGCGTCTCGGACTCCCTGGAGCTCCATCCAGGTCCGAAACGTGTCAACATGCTCAACCCGGGTCCTTAGAGCCATCATAGGTAGGCATGGTTGGCATCTTGAACTTGGCGGGTAAGTCTACCTCCATAATGTCATCGGTGAATGGAGGCTCTGCCTGCTCGAGGAGGTCTTCCAAAGCAAGGGGAGCCTTACCTCGGTACTCCTTCTTCATGTGACCGAGCTCGTCTTGGAGCTTTTTTAGCTCCGGCGCCCAAGGTTGGGTGCTTTCAGCGGTGGACTTCATGACTTCAGTTTGCTCTTTCCTCTTTTGATTCAAAACATCTCGGAGGTCGGATCCTCCCTTCCGTCGAGATTGTCCAGGTTCAAGACGGGACGAGGCAGCATGTTGATTGTTCATCCTCTGCTTCCCCTTCGAGCCACCTCCTCCGTTGGTTCGCGACTCATCTACATACTCCACATGTTCTTTGCCTTTGCCGTTACCGGGGTTTGATTCTTGGCGGTCGACTACAAACTTCTGGTTGAGTATTTCAAGTACCTTTGAAAGGTCTCGATTCACAACTCGAACTTGTTCTTCCAAGGCATCCACCCTCCTATCCGGCAAGGGTTCAACTCTCTCGATCTCCTCTTCTTGAACCCGGTCTCTGTCCCCACGAGCCGGGTACCTTCTAGTACGAGGAATGTTGTTTTCCACTCCTTCATTACCAGCACGGTGCTCTGTATGACTTCTCCGACTCATTCTTGATAGAGCACGTAATAATGTATACGTCCCCACAGACGGCGCCAACTGTTGTTGCGTAAAAATGGAAAGCTTCCACGTAAGCGCGAGCGTTAATTATAGGATGAATTGGAGGTGGTGCGATGCTTCGGCGGCGTTCTAGGTAAGTACCTGGAACGCCGCCGAAGCATCGCACCACCTCCGATTCATCCTATAATTAACGTTCGTTGCCTACGTGGAAGCTTTCCATTTTTACGCAACAACAAGTTTTATCAAGCTCAATCCAATCTCTTTAAATTTAAAAATAAAAACTCAAATATTGCTATTTCATTTCATTTTTTATTTTTTTAACTGGGAAAATTCCCCGTTCCCCGCTAAATCCCCACGGGGAATCCCCGTCCCCGATCTCTTTGAACGGGGAATTTAGCGGGGATGGGGATGGGAACCCCGTCCCCGCCCCGCCCGTTCCCATCCCCATCCCCGCCCCGTGAACACTCCTAAATTGGATAGAGAATTTGTGCAGCAGTTTTTACAATTGTAGTTGTGGATGTCAGTGTAGATTGTTCATTAGGAAAAAGTAATACAAAATCTAAGTAAAACGTGTGTCGGCTGGAGACTTGGGATCTATTGTTAGAAGAGCCGAAAGAAAGAAATATATTCCTTTCATGTTAGGATTAATTGGAATTTTAGTCCCTCACTTTTGTCTCTTTCAAACTATGGATCCATTTCTTAGAAATTTTTTAGAGAATCCAGTTTTTGTAATTATGCTTCTTCTTGTGCTGAAAAAGAGAGATTGACAACTTGCAGCTCTCTCTCTCACATATCACCAGTGTAAGCTGTAAGGAGTTTACCTTGAATTTAATTCTTGAAGAGAAAAGTAATATTAACAAACAAGTCTTGTGAAATAGCTTCGGTTTTTGTGTATTTATAATCTAATAATACTTGCTTAAATTTCAATTCATTAGTCTATTATTTTCTTTGTAATAAAGGGAGTGGAGAGTGAGAAGATTTGATTATAAACAAGTTCATTATGCAGATTGAACCATTGTTAATTAGACTCTTGCTAAGAGATACTTCTCCCGTCTAATTACAGATCTGATAAGGTTTGCTTTGTTGATTATACAACTTAGCATATCAAAGTTACCGAAGAAAATAAGTTGCAAAATCGGAACATGGATGTCGTTGATGATCATTAAGGTAAATGACATCATTGACATTCTAGAAACAAACTTGCTCTAGGGTGGAGGCCAGCTTCTTTCAGAGTCTTATCCATCTCATCAATACCATATTCTCTTCTTGGGAAGCTTTCTATCAATCTATAGGTTTGAATACCAGGCAATCCGAGCGAATTGATGTATTTGTAAATTGACTTCACCTTGTCCATGCTTGAAAAGCTCTGCTCTCTCTTTTCACCATTTGGAAATCTTATTAATATCTGGAAAAATGAGTCAAAGTGTTAATTGGAATTGCTTTAATTTCGGACTAATCTCTGTTTGAAGTTTTGTTTTATGCAGTTATGTACCTGGGAGTTAGCCTGAGGGTCCTTTCCCCTGCTTGCAAGTTCCTTGCCTGGAGTTTCAGTAGTTAAAGTAGGATCTTTCACTCTGCCTTGTTCTTTCTTTGATGGATTCTGCCTGCACCTCTCATCATTTAGTTTCTTGGAAGATTCTGCAGGTAAATTCTTGAGTCTCTCCTTTTCCTAGAATAAAAAACCAGGGTAATTCATCGAAAAGGTGTGAGTTTAGAGTGGGGATGTCTAGGATGTTTGATTTGGGATATCACAGTAGCACATACCTTATCTTTTTGAAGAGCGGCATGATATGCTCTGTCTTGCTCTTCTCTAAGCATGCGGTCTGCTTTTATCTTCTCTTCTCGCTCGGCTCTCGAGCTACCAAAAGCTGAACCTTGTTCCTCCAGTGTCCTTTGCAGAATCTCCACCAACTCACCTGGGGAAAGTGGCCATTCGATCTGGGGAATAGGTGAAGCAGAGAAGCAGTCTTAAGCATTGCTTTCTGAAAATTATTGGGGGTTATATAATTGTAACATAAAATTCAGAACTCTTCCTAACAAACCTGTTGCAGGACTGTCATGCTTTCACCGGGAGCGGGAGCAATTACTGCACAGAATGGGAAACTGGTAGGTCTCAATGTTGTAGCCATTTGTTGACCCTCTCCTCTATTTGCAAGTGCTCCCCAACATATAAAGTTAGCGTCGAGAAACTGCACTACAAGCTCTGAACACAGTGTTCCCTCACAGAAAGAGGATGTGAAAGGGTGATCTGGTGAGTGGAGATACAAGAACAGGAACTTGTGATCGTCGTCTGCTAACTTCATGGCTTCCACAAACCGACAGGCATAAAAGAATGGGTGGATTGAACCATATTGGTTCTGAAAACTGGCTAGAAAAGACCACTCTTCTGGTACATTTGGTGGATCCGGCATAACTTGAAATTGGTAGTTGGATTGCGTAGTCTGGTTTCTTCTTCTTCCTCCTCCCATTACTCTCGAAAATCCTCCTAATATGTTTCTGGGAAGACTAACCATCCGTCGAACAATCCCATTGATAGAGGCTTCAACTGGTGATCTTGCAATTTCCCTCATTGTTGATGACATGAACAATCTAGAACCAGAAAAGAAATATAACAAAAATGAGAAACAGAAGATTACTGAAGGAACAGCTAAATTTGTTTTTCTACTTAACAAGGATGATGGTACAATACTAGTGATTGACTGAAGCTTAAACAAGAAATATCATTGTCAAACAAAATATTGGAATTAGTTAAAGTGATTTAATATTTGTCAGTCTTTTCAAATACCCTTTGGCAAAAGAGTTTCAACTCTCACTTGGAAGCAAGAGAAGGCTGCTTGCTACTCTTTTTTTTTTTTAATAATTAAACTTGGATCAGATGCTTTGCTTAGTACAAAATCCACAGAAATTCTGAAAGAGATGGTTGGATGTATCAAAGAAAAAAAATTCTCAAATTCCTTTTGCCTTTCTTTATACCATTTCAAAGTTCAAGAATACAATTTGAATGGTTGATTGGAAATTAGAATACTTTTAGCACATATCAATGATGTGGAAAGAGTTTGCTTTTGAATAAATTAGCTCAAGCAAATTTATACTTCCAAAAAAAAAAGCAGGTATGAATAAACCAAATCACTCATTATTATTATTATTTTTTAATAAGATCAGTGCTAGACCACAATAATTAGGTCAGCATTTACAGAAAGAAACAAGAACTCATTGCATATAAACCATGCTGCATCTAAATTCATTGCTTCCTTTCTTATCGCAAGTTTCATGCTGCAATTTAGGGGCCATTTATTTTGAGCATTGTACCCTTTTAAATTTGGCCTTAAACCAAGTTGAAATCAAGAACAATAATCCATATCATCAGGTTAGGTTGCTTTAAGCTACAGGAACATAAAAATCAAAGACAGACAAACAGACAAGAAATCTTCTAGATCTGTCAAAAGAAATGAATTATTTTTATGTAAAAGTGGAGAAAAATTGTTTCATGTGTTTAGTTTGTGAAGAATTACAACTGGAAAGATGTGATCTGCTTATTCTTCAGCTTCTTCAAAGCTCATAGAGGAAGCTCTTTTCCTTTTCTTTTGATTGATAAGATATATATTCTTTTACCTACCACTAGTAACAAAGAGATGAGAATCCAATTCATGTTCCTATTACTTTTCCATCATTCCAGACTTGAGATTTATGCCCTTTGCACAAAAACATGCTTATCTAACAAGGAACCAAATCTACTTTTGCAATATCAGAGAGCTACTTAGAAATATGACACGTAAGTAAGTTAGGAGGAGCTCTCCTAACTAGTGAAGAGGGAAGTTTTATCCTCATTCAAAAAGTTATCATCGGGTTTTTCGATAACACAAATAAAATTGGTCTTGGTCCACCAATATTAATGGCATAGCTCTTGAGACACAAGAAAAAGAGGGCATTTTTCCTTTTACCCCAAGCTCATTTTCCTCTCTTACATGATTGTTTCATACTTTTAATTTTTTCAATTTTGGTGGCAAAAGTAAAGAGGATAGTGCTTTGGGCACTTGAGTGAGAGTAGGGTAAGAGCTTCAATGGAGATTTTCAATTTAAGGTTCTAAATCTAATTTGATGCCAAGTGGCCTTTTTGACCAACTTTTAAGTTGAAGAAAAAACTGCAAAATAATAATTTTAAAAAATAAAATAAAAATTGGAAGAAACCTTAACTTAAAAGTTTTATGCCCATAAGGATGGCCAAAAAGATATTTCAATTTTACTATAGTTTTCCCATTTATTTAATTATTTTATACAAATATTCTGATGATACTTTTGAAAAGTCACAGAAATTTCTGCTCTTTCTTTCATAAAGGTTGTAGAAAGAGCTGCAGTTTTTGTATTGCAAAGATAGCATCATGTGGTCTCCACTTTCAACAGAACAGAGGCACCCATCACCATCTTCAACCCTTCAAGGGCTAACCACTAAAGATTAGTGGGCACTCTTTTGAAGCACAATACAAACTCATGCTTTAAAAACAGCCATGACTTTTCTAGCAAGCAAGTCTACATCTTTTGTGGTGGTGCCTCAATTTGCCATTCATGTGAAATGGACTCTTGAATAATGAAAATGTACAGATGTTTTCACTTTTAAGGGATGCTCGGTACGTAGAAGGGGTGGGTGGGATAGGTCTAACCCATATTTTTAGGTATGTTTAATTATCTCGGGATTGGTTTTTCTAAACCTATGAGCTTTAAACAGTAACAAAACACCCTCGTAAAGAATTCAACAACACAAAACCTATATTGTAGTGAAATCTATCTAATAAACACAGGTTACATAAAGACAAATTTTAGGAACTCATATCCCTATACATCCAAACACAATGTAAACAAACCCGATGTTCACAACCCTCAAGGATACACAAACTCAGGCTTAACAACTTCTCCTATTAAACATCCCTTTAAAGTTAGGTGAACTTTTCCCCTTCAATTCTGTATCCTTTTCTTTTCTTCTTCTTTTTTCTTCAATGTTCAAAAGGATAATACAAAACAAAACCTGAGCAACAAACACCTATTCTAGAACAAACATATTTATCAACATTCACTGGTTCTATATAATGTTGCTCTTTTTTTTAATATCATTCTTTCCCTCTATAATTAAAGATGGTGAAAAAAGATTCTCCCTAGTTTTCAATGATTTTACAAAAAATAGATTTATATTCTAAAGATATCATTAAAAAGAAAGATGTAAATTATAACTTATGGAGCACATGAGAGTCACTTAATTTATAGCCACTATTCCCTAGACTTACAAGTGTAATTCCACAATACTCTTTTCAAGTTTCATTCTGATATATATCCATACATTAAATAATTAGCCAAGTTGTAAAGAAAAGTTTGGTTGCCTTTTGTCAAAACCAAAGTCAGATTGTTTATATGAACTGACAATCTCATTATAAATTGGCCCAAAAAAAAAAAAAAAAAAAAAAAAACCTTCAAAAGGTGATCATTTAATAATTCAAAAAGAAAGAACAAAGAAGATTTTAAAATATACTTTTAAAAAAAAAAAAAACAAGGCATGGTTCCACACACTGCAAGAACTTGATAACCTCTTTTATGTGTTGGTTGTTTGTTGCTGCTTTCTAATATGAGAAGAGAATGAATTACTATGGAATGTGTGAACCAATATTCCTTTAACATTTTTGCTGCTGCTGCTATGTTTGAGGTTCTAAGTGGGGCTGCCTTAAAAGAAGAGATATTTATGAAAAATAAAATAAAATAAATAGCAAGTAAAGGAGAATTCTTGGAAGTGGCAAGCATGAAGCACTAATTCCCAGAACCCCAAAAAGAAAACTTGGTTAAGGTGAAGGTCCATTCTCTTTTGTTCCCACTCCACTCCAATGCCAAAGCCACACTTCATGAAAACCTTACTTTAATAGGGCAATGTTGGGGATAGGTGGGTGAGTTAAGATTTCATTAGTCTAATTCATGTTTGTCGGCAGTTTGATTATTTCACGTCTGATTTTTCTTTTATTTATTTAAATTTATAGGTTTTGAATGGTAAAATGTGTTTTAACAACACAAAATTTATTGAAACGCATATATTAAACTCATATCAAGTTTTTAAAATTCATACCTTAGATTTCTAACACATCTAAACACAGGCTACGTAAATATGAACTTCACAAACTCAAACTACGTAAAAACCTATTCTTAAAGGCCTTACCATTCTTTTACCCCTAGTCAAATGGTACTTGGGTTAGGATTAGATGGGTTTTAATATTTATCCCTTTTTTTTTCTCTTCCCCAATCATTTTTTTTTTCATATTAAATTTTGATAAATTGATGTGATCATTGGCTAAATTGATCGTTCAAACCAAATTAATAGCCAAATTTTTAAGGAAGATTTGCATGAAACATGCTATATGAAAATCTAATTAGTGATCTAGAATTCCACTAAATAAATAATGAATCTTTTGAAAATGTTGAAAAGGAAAAAGAAAATCTCATAGTTGAACAGGAATGGACAACAAGGATGGCAGAAAATGAAGGGTCAAAAATTGAAAAGTACTATTGATCATCATAATGCTAAACATATATGGCCACTCTCATATATGGGTTATGATGAAGTTTGATTCTTTTTTCCTTATCCATAAGATCTAAAGGGAAAATCCACCTGTAAATTTGGGTGCTAAAGTAAATTTTTGCTTTGAATAAATCTTTAGAATTTACTGATCAAGATTAATGGAATTTTAGAATTTTCATATTCTGTTTTTTTTTTTTTTTTTTTTTTTTTTTGAGACTCTTCCAAGTTAAGTTAACTATTTTGGTAAAGTTTTATGAGCTTGAAGATTACTCTTTCACCTTTTTTTATTTCTTTCTTGAAATTACTTTTTTGCCCCCATCAACCCCACTCCTTTTTTATTTTCAGAATAAAATATCTGATAGGTTGTGTTCTATTATATGGCCCTCCTTAGAGTTATTTTTATATACAAATCTTTTATCCATACTTTCTCTATCTATTTTTTTTTTACAGTTTTAGTTTAATTCAATTTTATGGTGTGATATCTATAGAATAAGTGTAAGTATATTCTGTTTACTTATTTACTCACTAGTGAGTTAATTTCTGATTTTTCATTGTATCGAAGATTTTTTATATTCCTCCTATTCTATCAATAATATGCCATATATATTTATTATTAATAATAAATAAGTAGTGGGATCCACCATTTTTAATTACCTCCACATGATTTATTATTTATCGATATAGTACCGATAACAGGAGTACTAGAATTTTCTCTCTCACGGGTGAGTAGGATTCTTTCGAACTTATCTAGCATGTCAAATTTCTATAAAAACAAACATATTGATATGACCTATGCATTTATCAAACGATTATATGTTTGATCCAGTATAGGGGTGAGTAGCAAAAAAAATGTATAAAGAAATACAATGTTCTACATCATTCCAATTTTATACATTGGGTTAGATTGTCACCATCTTGTGACCTTACTATTTTTTAATATTTAAATAAAAATGAAAAAAATAATATTTACAAAATGAAGATTATCAATTTGAACTGAACTAGAAGTGGAGTAAAACTATTGCTTTCATGCAAGGATTAGATGAATTTTTACTAGATTTGATGGTAAAAATAATGCACAGATGAAAATGACACCAAATAGCCACCCATAATGAGTAAAATGCCAGGCCAGGTGGACCTACAAAATAATTTCTCCTTTAAGTACATACTGTAAAAAAATACATTTTAACCAGTCTTTTTTAACAATGCTATCAGACTCCACAGTACTATTTGTCTAACCTTTTCTTGATAAAAATTGGAACAAATGAACACTTGATTTTGCATTTAATTATCATTTTAATTTTCACAAAAGAATGTAAAACAGTAGAAAGTAATCTCTCTCTCTCTCCCTCCAAAAAAAAAACTCATCTTTTGATTTTTTTTAAATTAATATTTTTTATTTTCATTAAATAAAATTCTTGTTTATTTAGAATAATAAATTAATTGTTTATATATCTTATAAGAATATTTTGAATTAAAATTCAGCAATGTTTTAAGTTCGGTTAATTATTACGATTTTGATAAATTTATTATATTATAAATCACTTCGTTAAATAACAAATGTTAAAATACTGTTGTTTTTTAAAATTCAAGTGTTTTTTTTTAAATACCCTAATCTCTTATTGAGTTCTTGAGGAAATGGGAAACATGATTTAGAGCATAAAGATCTATTATGATGGTAAAAAATGATTTATCTCTCAATTGATTTCTTAATGGAAATGAGTAAATGGGTTTTATGATTTTCCATAATCAAACAGAAAGATCTTTTTTTTTAATGGTCAAAAGGAAATGCACACAGCAGAAAGCAAAACCCTTCTCCCCATATGTTTGTTGGATATAATCATTAAAAATGACCCACCACTAAATTAAGCTGTTTTCTTCATCAAATTCAAACCCCACTACATATTTTTCCAAAAAAAAGAAAGAAAAAAAAAACCTCATATTTCTCTTTTTCACCATTTATCACAATTTCTTTTCCAATGAGTTAATTAAATTGGACATAAAACATTAATGTACTGAAATTGCAGGGAAAAAAAAAGAATTAAATGGAAATGAAGTAGGTAGTGAGTTAAAAGCTCAATCATTTTCAGATATGGAAGTAATAAAGATAAAAAAAGATTCAATTTTTACTGATCTTTTAACAGAAAGAGACAAGTCTGGAGGCTTAATAACAAATTGATGCATGATTTTTACCCTCTGATAAAAATAAAACCTGTTTTTTTTGGGAAATGGAAAATTTGGGGTTAAAATGTTTGGTTTTTTAATATGGTTTTTTTTACCCTTTTGTTTTCATTGGAATTCAAATGATAATTCCAAACTGGAGGTTTCATTCCACCCAAATCCTAACTGTCAGTACAGTACTATCTAATAAAATTTGAATCTCTATCTCTCTCTCTCTCTCATCTTTTGAAATAAAAAATGAAATTTTTAAAGCACACTTTTTTAAAGTTTTGACTGCTTGAAGCAAACTTAAAAAAGTACATCTCAAGTTATCTGGGGTTATTTATTTATTTTTATTTTTTATATCTGTGAGTGTCCGGGTCAGTTTGCGATTGCGTGCATCTGAGGTTATTTATCCAGACCCGAAGAAAGAGATTGTTTATATGTTGGAAATGGTGAGGCATAAAACAAAAAAGAAAGTTTGGGTTTTTTATTAGAATGGTTATTATTTCTATTTTGTAAGGATATGAAGTGAGATTTAGGAATACATACAAACACATATTGTGTTTTACACTAAAACAAAAAACCAAACTTCACAGAAAGAAAGAGAAAACATTCCAATCTTATGGCTTCTTCTACTTCATTCTCTTCTGCTTTTGTTTCTTTCCTTCTTGTCATTACTTCCCTTCTCTTTGTCTTGACAACTTCTATGGCTGCTCATCAAATGCAAGCCAATCAGACTTTCAATCCAGGCAAAGAGCTCAAGAAGCTCAAGAACATTAGAGCTTATTTAAGGAAGATTAACAAGCCTGCAATCAAGACAATTCTGGTTTTTTTTTTTTTTTTTTTTACTTCTTTATTGTAATTTTGATTGTTTTGTTCTGTTTTGCAAAATTTGAGCATCTGGGTTTTTGTTTGTTTGTATTATTTTGCTGCAGAGTTCTGATGGTGATGTCATAGACTGTGTCCTTTCTCATCTCCAGCCAGCTTTTGACCATCCTGAGCTTAAAGGAAAGATACCATTGGTAATTTTCTAACTAAAAAATTTCTTGATTAAATGTAGTTTTCAAATTTAATGGAACTTGTTCTGCCAAAAATTTCAGTTTGTTTATGAGTTTTGATTAAGAAAATCAGAAGTTTTTGATTATCAGGAACCACCAGAGAGGCCAAAAAGCAATGACTCTATGGAAGGAGTAATTGAGAATTATCAGTTATGGACAAGTTCTGGTGAATCGTGTCCGGAAGGGACTATTCCGATACGGAGAACGACGGAGAATGATATTCTGAGAGCGAGTTCTGTCCAGAGATTTGGGAGAAAACCTATAAGAAGTGTAAGAAGAGATTCATCAGGCAATGGTCATGAGGTTAGTATGAGAGAATTGTCTGATCATTCCTCTTAGAAGGCTAATTTTTCTTTCGAAAAGGAGATCACTAAAGACTCAAAACATAGTCTATTTCTGCTAAAATCATCTTGTATAGCTTGAATTTAGCTAACTATGTATGTTTCAATGATTCCAGCATGCAGTTGTATTTGTTAATGGAGAACAATATTATGGAGCAAAGGCCAGCTTAAATATATGGGCACCCCATGTAACCGATCAATACGAGTTCAGCTTATCGCAAATTTGGGTCATCTCAGGCTCATTTGGCAATGATCTAAACACCATTGAAGCTGGATGGCAGGCATGCTTCTATATCTCCAAGACTCTAATATCTTTATTCATAATCTTCTTCCAAAACAACAGAATTTCTCTAAAAATCCACGATTTTGCATACCATTTCGACGTCGGTATATTGTGTGAAGTTGCGATTCAGGGAAAAGGCCTTGCAGTTTCAACCAGATTCAAGTTTCACTAATAATGTATATTGGTTATTATTAATCTTCTTTTGTTTCATCTTCTTTCAGGTTAGCCCTGAATTATATGGAGACAATAATCCTAGGTTCTTTACGTATTGGACGGTAAGTTCGATGTTTCGACATGAATATCCAAAGGTTTTGAAGAGTTGAAAAACAAGAAGTGAATGGTTTTTTGTTTGTTTTGCAGACTGATGCTTATCAAGCCACTGGCTGTTACAATCTACTATGCTCTGGCTTCATCCAAACTAACAACAAAATTGCTATAGGAGCAGCAATCTCTCCAATATCATCTTATAGTGGGAAACAATTTGACATTGCCTTAATGGTTTGGAAGGTAACTTTCTTCAACATATACAATAGGTTCATAAAGGAAACAATAAATTGAATGGAAAGTTGCTGTTTTCTCTCCGTTAAATCACCAACAGACTTAAAAAGTTTATGATATGGGGCTAAGGCAGAGTTAATTCTCAACACTCTCTTTATGTGTGAGCTCAGATATTTGCACAAGGCCCAATCACGTAGAACATTAATAAATATGGAGAAAACGTCATTACATGAGTTCAAACTTAGAATCTCCTCTTATACCGTAATAGACCCAACAACTTAAGCTATTAGACTAAGGAAAATTTTAATCTTTTATATATTCTCAGTTCTTTTTGCTTCATTTTCCTGATGCATCTCTTCTTACAACAAAGCTTGTTATTCCTTCTTGGTTGAAAGAGATTTTTCAGTTCAAAATCTAAAATGATATCGTTTCGTGCTCGGCAGGACCCGAAACACGGACATTGGTGGTTGGAATATGGATCAGGTCTTCTAGTAGGGTACTGGCCAGCATTTTTGTTCAGCCATTTAAGAGGCTATGCAAGTATGGTACAATTTGGAGGGGAGGTTGTGAATAGCAGATCATCAGGATTCCACACATCAACACAAATGGGAAGTGGCCATTTTGCAGAAGAAGGCTTTGGAAAAGCATCTTATTTCAGGAATCTTCAAGTTGTTGATTGGGATAATAATTTGCTTCCTTTAACAAATCTTCATCTTTTGGCTGATCATACTGATTGCTATGATATTAGACAAGGAAAAAATAGTGTTTGGGGTACCTATTTTTACTATGGAGGTCCTGGTAGAAATGTTAATTGCCCATGAAAAAGGTAAAAAAAAAATATATATTATAATATAAAGTTTGTAGGATAGAATGTAATTTACAATTTTTTTTCTCTCTTCATTTTTTGTCCTAGGCCTTTGCCTTATGCTTAAATATCTTTCTTTTTCCTAATATTAACCATAGATAATGGATTTTGTAATCATGGGAGAATACAAAAGAATATGAAGTTGTGAAGGTTGTGTTCTTTTGTTGTTTCCTTCATTCCCAATTCCTCTTTCTAAATTACTTAAGATATCAGAGGATTTAGAAACTAGCTAAATCTATATTAAAATTAAAAACAATTATCAAAACAAGAATAAAGAAAATGTTGGAAATTTTTATAATTATTAAATATACATGCTATCTATACTAAAGTTTAAATCTTGGCTTAATAGAGTAATTAAATAATAACAAAGTATAGATACCATTTGAAAATTTTAAATTGATGATGGGCCAAATTATAAATTAAGGAACTTAATAATTGCATAATAGTTATTTGATAAGTTTTAAGTGGTTATAGTCCTCATTCTCAATAAAAAGATTCACGTAACTTCTCATCCCCATTAGAGAAATTTTTTCTTTGGAAAACTATAGACAATTTGTGATTTGCATAAAGGAATTGGAAGATCCAAACCCATATAATTACTTCCATTCAAGAAGTAAGGTATGCTTCCGCATCTTCAAGAAGAGAAACTCTACATATTTTTTCAAAATTTTCAAAAGAAAAACACAAATATGGCTTTATATCGCCTTCGTGATAGTGAGTATATAAATAAGTAGAAGTGTAGATACTAATCAGTAAATTAAAAAATATATATATGATTAAAAAAACATTAAACACCTAAAAATTCTGCTTAATATTTCTATCAGTTACAATTCAATTGATAAAAATTAGGTGTTGCAAATGTAATCCAGTCATTTGAAATGTGATCATTTTTTTTTATTTAATTCCCATCATCCCTAATATATATTGTTGAACAAAAGCTAAACTTTGCATGTGGAGAGCTACAAGCCCAAACAATATATAATCATATTATACTATAAAAGTGGAGAATATTCCAGTCATATAAAGTAAAAAAAAAAGATTCTATTAAATATATTTTTTTAATTGGGATGTCAAATTTTTGTCATATTATATTATAAATAACATGATGGAGATTCAAGTTTTTATGCAGGGGTGGATTACAGCCAATTTTCTCAAATATATAATGCTTAAAATTGATAAAAGGATTTTAATTCAGATCATCAAAATGCTGGTGAAGAACACTGATTCTGATGGAAATAATAAAAAAAAAATTCCTTTTTCTTTTTGGGTTGTAAAAGGAGAGAATGAAAAAATATTCTGCAGAAGCATGAAAAGCAGTGGAAGATGCAGAGCAAAGGCAATATTGATATCTGGGATTTCCTGTGTTTTTCCAATGTATGGTCATTGATATAATCAAGTTGAATGATTTTTGTTCAAAGATATCTAAAGCCAAATCATGGATGTCAAAATATTTATGTCATGTTTTTTTTTTTTTTTTTTTCTGGATAAATTTAGAACTGTAAGAACTAAAAAGGAAAATAAGATGATCATGTTAATAAAATTTAATAATAGATTTTGATAATTAATCAAGTAATCATCATTCATTATTATTATTATTATAGAATAAACCATGAATCGATGAAAAAAAAATTGAGTGAAAGGCAAATTAATTTTGTGTAGTATATTCTCTAGTTAAGATGGATGGTGCGGTCCAATCATAACTCTTTTATCTGATATGCTTCTCTCCGTTTTAGATTTAGGATGAAGGCTTATACCCTCAATAAGTAGGATCCTTTGCATTTTTAATAATATACAATATCTTCTGAAATAAGGTAGAACACCTGAGCATAGGTTCCAATCATTGGTCAAGACATGTAGTTCCACCCTCAATAAAGTTGTTCAATCCCAACCCTTAACACTTTGTGAAGAAAAAAAAAACTGAGTAACCAATTACTTCCTTACCTTGATACTCGAAGGTTCGAATCTCCTCTTCCCCAATTTAACGTAATATCTTTAAAAAAAAAAACTAAAGATATAATTTAATTTTTAGTTTATAAATATTAAGATGTTAAGAAATCTGGCCACCAACTACTTTCCACTTCAATAAACAGAAATTAGATATGAGCCAGATAAAGAATGGGCTCTAAGATAAGGACACGGTAATGGACGTGTGCTCAAAGTGAATATGAGCCTGAACTTAACATGGGCCAACATCAACATGTTCGATTGGGTTATATTGGTAGATAGCCTCCTTTTTGTTAAAATAAAACTTTTTGGCCCACTCATAAATAATTATAGTTTTTAGGCTATTTGTTTTGTAAAATACCCAATCAACCCTTTCTAACTTAATTAAGAATGAAATAAGAGAGAGGATGAAGATTTGAAAATGCTTAAATCAAGGAGATGTTAAATAAATAAAAATCTTAAAAGAAGAAAAAAAGAGAGAAAATGGGGATTTGAAAAAAAAAAATCAAAACTAACAAAAATACATTCTTACTTTTCAAAATTGATCACCATTTTTTCCAGCAAATCTTCTAATAATTTTGCAAGCTAATACTGTACGCACATTCAATATTATACTACACCAAATTTTGTGCTCTCTTTCGTTCTTCAGCCTTAATCGGCGTACAGTAATAACATCAGACAATACTGTACGCACATTCAATATTATACTACACCAAATTTTGTGCCTTCTCTTTCGTTCTTCAGCCTTAATCAGCGTATAGTAATGACATCAGATAGAAGTTTATGATACTATACTATACAAGATTCATGTTTCTCCATATTTCTTCAGCTTAATCAGCGTACGATAATAGCAACTAATAATGTACTATACCAGATTTGAGCTTCTCTTTCATTCTTCAGCCTCAACAACGTACAATTTATATATTTGATAATATACTATACTAGAATTTGTGTTTGTCCTACAGCTTAATCAACACCGTATATTAATAGCATTCGATAATGTACTATACCAGATTTCAGCTTCTCTTTTATTCTCCAGCCTCAACAACGTACATTTTATATATTTGATATTGTACTATACCAAATCTGAGTTTCTTTTTTGTCACCACATGAAAACGAATCGCAACAAATACTCCCTCCGACCACCGGTCAATCTCCCACCATGGGGCTGGTTGGGATCTCCATGACAACACGCAGTTTACCCATTTTTTTTTATAAAAAAATTGGAGATTCAAAAAACCTACACCGTGGATATTTTTACAAAGAACTTGAATACATATTTTTCTTAAAAGAAAATACAAATCTGCTCCTCTTTTGGAAATTCAAAAACCTAGACTCCATGGATATTTTCACAAGAAAAAAATGGGTTAACATCCATGGATGAACGAAGGAGTTAATGGGATTGATATCGCTAAAGTTAGGATCAATAAATGCGGGGGAGGAAAATAAATGTTGCAGCGAAAAGAAATTTGAAAAAAAAAAACGCAAGATGCAAAGAAGAAGATGATTGATTGAATAAGTAAAAATCCTATAAATCAACGAAAGAGAAGGAAAATGAACGTGAAATAGAGTAGATTTGGTGATATAGTAAAAATCAGGGGGATTAATTGATAGAAATAGAAAGATTAATAAAGAAGAAGAAATAAAAAAGGAAAAAAGGGCAAATCAGATATATTCGAAATTGTCATATCATAAATAAGCTATAAAATATTAAAAAATTCAGATGGGCTAAAATGTATAAATATATAGCCAAATCAGACTATCTACTCGAATTCATTTCAACAAGAAGATGACATATACGACTTTGTCTCAAGTCTTCGTTACTAGGCTTTTGGGCTTCCTTAGCCATGGAGATCATGGACTCTTAGAATTCATTTCAACAATGCGGCGACGCCTTTCATCGTCGGACGATCATCGGCTCGATTGCTTGTGCAAAGAAGGGCTATTTCTAAAGCTCAAAGCATTTCCTTGACTTGTCACTATGCATTCGAAGCTTTGGATCTATAACTTAAATTGGATTGTTCTTGGTGTTTAGAAGATGGTCTTGAACCCATTGAACTGTATGTTGATCTTCTAAAAATGAAGGATCTATGGGCTTTTTTTTCCCTATTATTAACACTGAATATTGACAATTTTTATTTTTTCAATTTCAATATAAATTTGTTTTCGCTAGTATTATGAATGACTAATTTTCCTATCATATTCTAATTTGGAAGTCTTGACCAAAAGTTAGTAATCCATACCGAGTCTAAACATATTTTGGCACCTAACTTTTGAGTCTTTGACCACATTATGGTCCCATTCCTGTGCAAACTTCACGTTTGTTTCTCGAGTCTCGAGATCGCCTTCAACAATGGATTTCAGTACACTTCTACATCTATTGTGAATGCGATTATTCTCCTAAATTTCGTCATGGTTCGATTACAACAAAGATCACTAGAAGAATTCACATAATTTTAAGAACAAAAGAGTCTGGAAAACAAGTACATATGGCAACCCTGTACAGTCTCTAACAGAGGAACCGTTTGACAAGCTTCTTCGGCAGGACGGTTCATCCATTTTTTCAATACGTCTTCGGCAACAAGCGCGACCTGATGCTGCAACACAGCTGCACCCAATGGTCCTACTAAATTCAATCTGGTTGCAGCAGAAATAACATCTCTCATAGTAATAAACAAATAAGCCCTCTGTGACATTGTGCTATCCCATCCAAGTAGCCCGCAAATAAGCCCGAATATGGGAGCATGATGGAACGAAACAACCCCGGTGCCTGTATAGGCGACTCTCATACTCTTTAGCGGCGGAATTTCAGAAAACGCTGCCGATGCAACTCTCATGAGAGCTGATCCTTGTGCAATAGAGGCCTTTCGACCGACTTCATTCGTCAACATTGCATCCAATAATCTATCATGTTTTAACCAAGTTTCTATTGTAGGTGATAATGTAGCTGAATGCACAAAAGGAAGAAGCAAACTTCCAGTGTTGTCCAATAAATGGACCACAAAAGCTTTCAAATCTTCAGGACTAGAGACGATACGAGCTTGGACCGCAGCCTCGAGACCAAATGAATGAGCAAAGCCACCAGTGGGGAGAACAGAATCAAGTAGTTGCCACTGAGTCCAGTGTAAATGTGAGTCATTCATGATAAATTTCGAGCAATCTGAATCCATATTAGCCTCACATCAATTATCATTATCAAGATTAAACAAAGTCTCAAAATTTTCAAAAAAAAAAAAGTCTACCCCTGCTATAGGATTACTAACAGCTCATAAAAAAGGAAATTAACTTAATCAGTCAGGTTAATTTCTAATCCAAGTTCTTCTCCTTCTTTAAAGAAGATTTGTGATAAAAGAAATTAAAAAAATGAATTGTTAGTTTTGCATAACATTGAATTGGAAAATTCATTAGTTTATATAAAAAAAAACGTTAAAAAGTGAACTAAAAAAAAGTTAATTCTTTAGGGTTTAGTGTTTACCTTTTCGATCTAGCAGCGGCGACGGCGTGGTGATATGCTGTAGGCGGTGGAAGACAGCAATGTTTTGGAGGCGCCGACGACTGGGCGAGCGAGACCGAGCGAGGGCGAGAGAGAGAGAAGAAAGTGAAACTGAACGAAAAAAAAAGAAGGCCTGGCGGCTGGGCCTGGGCAGGCGGTGGAGTGGGCTGTCTATGGGAAAGTTCTAATATCTTAAATTTAAATGTTAATTCTTATCTAATAGTAGATTCGAATCTCCCGTCCTCAAATTTTAATACCTCAGTGTATCAAGTAATTGCAAAATGATGGTTATTGAAATAAATTAAAGTGTCAAAATAAATTCATTTTGATAATTATTTTCAAGATAAGGATTACAATTTTTTCTTTGAATTTGAGAAGCGAAAACTTTCCTCCATTTTCCCCACGCTTTCTTACTTGCTGTTTGGTAAGAAAGAAACATGAAAAAACATGTGCCATTCGTTAGAAGGATATTATAATATATATAAAATAAATACAACACTATAATTACACTAAAAAAAAAGAGAAAACATTTGTAAATTACGAAAGATATGAATTTAACCTAAAGAATGATGGGAATAAGTCGAGGAAGATGAGTAAGCAAATGAGCAAGGAGAAAACTCATGTTGAAGTAGCCGTGGTCCAGTTGGGGTATAAGAAGATGACATATACGACATTGTTTCAAGTCTCTTCATTTTGTTACTAGGCTTTTTGGCCTCCTCAGCCATGGAGATCATGGACTCCATTTGAATTCCTTTCAACAATGCGGCGACGTCTTTCATCGTCGGACGATCTTCGGCCCGATTGCTTGTGCAAAGAAGGGCTATTTCTAAAGCTCGAAGCATTTCCTTGATTTGGATATCACTATGTATTCGAAGCTTTGGATCTATAACTTCAATTGGATTGTTCTTGGTGTTTAGAAGATGGTCTCGAACCCATTGAATTATATGTTGATCTTCTGAAAATGAAGGATCCATGGGCTTTTTCCCTGTTATGATCTCTAAAAGCACGATTCCGTAACCATACACATCTATCTTTTCTGTTGTTTTTAGCGTACGGCCACACTCTGTTGAGACAAGAGCAAGGAGTTAAAAGTCGTTGTCCATGGAAATATCGAGCTTCAAATTTACGGATATATCGATGGATATATCGATATCGACGGATATTAGTATAAAATGATAGAAACGATGGAAACTAACATGAATACTTAGAATTGATCAATGAAACTTGAATTACTTTTTAAATAAGTCATAATTAATCATTTAAGTACGTTTTTACATTTATAAATGATATTTAACATTGAGAAAATATAAAAAATACAATAAATTGACGAGAGACGAAAATAGAATAAATTAAAAGCTTTTAAAAAATTAATGAGAAAATGAACTGAAAGTTAATAATAAATTAAATAGAGAGTGATTAAAATAAAAAGTTGAAAAATAATAAAATGAACCGTTTGACAAGCTTCTTCGACAGGACGGTTCATCCATTTTTTCAATACGTCTTCGGCAACAAGCGCGACGATCTGCAACACAACCGCACCCAATGGTCCTACTAAATTCAATCTTGTTGCGCAGAAATAACATCTCTCATAGTAATAAACAAATAAGCCCTCTGTGACATTGTGCTATCCCATCCAAGTAGCCCGCAAATAAGCCCGAATATGGGAGCATGATGGAACGAAACAACCCCGGTGCCTGTATAGGCGACTCTCATACTCTTTAGCGACGGAATTTCAGAAAATGTTGCCGATGCAACTCTCATGAGAGCTGACCCTTGTGCAATAGAGGCCTTTCGACCGACTTCGTTCATCAACATTGCATCCAATAATCTATCATGTTTTAACCAAGTTTCTATTGTAGGTGATAATGTAGCTGAATGCACAAAAGGAAGAAGCAAACTTCTAGTGTTGTCCAATAAATGGACCACAAAAGCTTTCAAATCTCAAGAAAGTAAACCCTTTCTTTTACAATATTTCTCACACTCTCATCAAAGCCCTCCCCGAACCCAATACAAATACACTCACAGTATTTTTGGGATACATTTGCCAACAAAGATTGCCTCTAGTTATAATACAAATAGCCTTGGTCACCAAGTTTAATCTAACGGTCATCATTCATCCTTGCCCACCAAGCAAATCTAATGGCCACAATCAAGACTTAGTCACCAAGTAAACTTGTTGAGCAAGTTTAGGGTTTTATCCATCATTTTCATATACTTGCCAAATCCCAACAACTACAACTAGTCATTGTGCTCCTATTTATTCTTTCTTCTCTTTTTTTTTTTTTCCTTCTTTTATTGTTAGAAAAATCAGTGAATGAACCGAATCCAATCGTCTGGGTTTACATGCGGGACTGGGTTGATGTGTAAATTTAGGGCCATTTTGATCAATTCTCAATGACTCAGGATTCATGGTGTAAAAAGCTCCATATGATATGTTTAATTGGTCTTTGTCTATCTAGTCATCATTCTTATATATTTTGATATCTATTTTCATTCATTGTGACAGAAAACAACAGCTTTGGATGTATCTGAGGAAAGTCTGAAGGTATGGAGAAATAACCTACTAACTCTTAACATTTTGCTTTCTGTGATTACACATATTTTCAGTTGGTGGGGGAGGGAGAGAATATTAATTGAAATGAATTAGTTAATTATTAGGACTATTCATCCTTTTGTTACTGAGATATTTTTTGCCATTTCTTTCACTCTCATTACTGAAGTGATACCTACATGCTATTATACGTCATCTTTCTATTTAATTGTTTACTCTTTATCACAGGCAGACGACATTTGATGTAAATGTTCTCGGTACCATAACGGCTTCTTGCGCCTTTTATGCTACGACGTGGCTGTTGTTGTTGTAAGTGGAAGCCAATAGAATACTAGTCTATATTTTTTCATTGTTTACTATTAGAGCCATTCTTGCATTTTAAATTGATTTGGCCAGACAATGCGGTTGCATCTCGAATTTATGCTATTTTCTGTAGCTACGACACCTGAAATTCTTATTTCAGTTAATTTGAATGACTATTTATTCTCATTTTTGAATTGATCTACCAGGACAAGCTGTATATTCTGCATCTAAGCATTTGCATTCCTTTTTCCAGATCTTTCCAATAGAATACCTCCTTGACTTTGTTCTCTCAGACTCAAACCCCTTTGTACTTGTCACTTATCTTTGATTTGAAAAGTCATTTTCTTATATAGTTTCTTTTGTGATCTTTTTAGCGTTTGATTGGCCTAATGCTTAATAGTGATAATGGAATATCACTACGGAGATATTTATATTACCTTAGCTATAACATTTCCAAACTAAGATCACTAAAATTAGTCTGTAAAGGAATCATGGCCAAATCCACTAGATGGCTATGACTGTTTCTCTCTCTTCCTTCCCATCAATAAAAGTATCTCATCCTTCTCTCAATCGAAACATCAACATCTAAGCGTACAAAACGACGAAAAACTCAACAAACGCCAACATGAGGCTCTCGGCCCCCATGAAAAGTGGGTCTCAGGTTTGGTTTTCCGGCTTTTAGGCAATTTAGATGTGTTTCGAGTTGGTTTCAAGCAATTTCGATATTCCCGATTTCAATGGGTATCGATAATTAGGGTTTTTGAACAATATGTAATTTCCCGAATTGAATTACAATAAACATTATTTCAATAATTTATAACCCATATTCAAACCCCAAAAGGTAAATTTCAAACGGGAAGGGCTTCGACTGAAACTCGGTTTTAGGGTTAAGAGAAAGTTTTCAAAAACTCTTAAAACAAATCCCGTATTTACAAACATCGAGTTTCCCGACAAGAAATCGAAGAATCAAAGAGAAAACTCCATTAAAACACTATTTGGAGCTTAGGGTTTCAAGATAAACTTACCAAGAACTCCGTATATCACGGGTGGCAAGCACGATGGTTGGGTGGAAATGAATCGTAGGACCGATATCTTTCCAACGGACCCGGAATCAAGTCGATCGATTGAGAATTAAACAAAAGCCAAATTTGTCTTCCCCCCCACCCTTTGGAACCCACTGCAATGAGGAGAGAAATGGATGGTGTTTTTGGTCAAATTTGGTCAAATGGAGATTTAAAGAAGATAATGGAATAGTGTTTAGATATTTAGGAATTTTGGAAATGACGGTTGCGTCCTTTTATGACTTTTGACTTATAATTCGAAACCCGAAGTTCTTAAACTATCCCAATGGTGATTAATAATTATTAATTGGCCCGTTAATAATTATTAATACCATTAAAACGAAATTAAACTAAAAAGGTAATTAAAAGATCTAAACTGGAATAAACTACTAAATTCTAAAATTAACAATTCTAAAATAAACTTTAATTACTTAAATTAAAAATAAAATAAATAAAATTTTTTTTATCACAAAATAACGGGACGTTACATATAAACTATGGTTCTACAATAAATACTCTATTTTTGTAGTGAATATTACATTAAATAATTAGTTTAATTTTGAAACAAAACCAAATAGTCTGTTTAGTAGATTATTTTAAATGTTTCAATATATAATTAACAAAAAAGAATATCAATTGAAAAGGACAAAAATTTTCACTTGGCACGGTAAAACGGTCAAATGAAACCAATGATATTACAAACTCAAACCATCTTGTTAAAATGGGAAAAAAAAAATTACTTCAACACGCAAAAGAATGCATAAAAGGTAAAAGTCTCTACTAACAAATAAAATGTCACTCTTCACTTCTCACTGCACTCATTTGGTGTCAAATGGCTATATAAAAGCACCTTAATTATTATTATTATTATTATTATTATTATTATTAAAAAAGAAAAAGAAGAAGAAGAAGAAGAAGAACTGACAAAACAACAAAACAACAAAACAGAGAAAAAAACATGGATGACTTCGAAGAAATCAATCGAGTACCAAAGTAAAAAGAGAAAATCTTGCACTCAAATGTCATTTTCTTCTTGGACAAATTTGTATTTGCAAAATCCATAGACCGTTTACTTGCCTCAAACTCAGTTAGTCTCAACTTTCTTCTTTTCTTTACATTGCAGCCAATGAATAACTCCCTTCTTTATTTATAGTAAATAAGAGAAGTCCAAGAGATTATTGTTAAGGGAAAGACTCCAAACTAAATTTATTCCAAAAACCCATTCCTCGCCCATTTAATTAAGAATACCAAAAGGTGTGGTAAATCAACCATTGATTTTTATTTTGTAACTCCAAGCAACATTAAATATTTTTTTATCTAATAATTATTTATAATCCTCCCAAAATTTAAAAACTTGATAATAATACATACGTAAAAGGATTGTTATAATGATACTGAAGATTTTTTTATTAAAAAAAATGCGTATGATATTGTAGAAGTTTTAGTTTTAGTTATAAAAAATTAGATAAGTATCAATAAATAAATAAAAAAATGCTTCTAAAAGATTGTAATTTCTAATATAATATTATTAACTATTAATACTATTTTACAAAAATAATGAATAATAATGATTTGAATTTAAAATAATTAAAGGGTTGATGTTTCAATTTTCAAAAGTCACCACTGTTATATTAATTTATGGGTAATTAATAGCTAAATTATAATTAATAATTAATTTATGTAGTGTCATATTCTGTAAATTTTAAAATTAATAGTTATAAAATTTATTTTTTATTATTATTATTTTAAAATCATGTCCAGTTAAAAAAAAAATTATCTTATTATATGACATTTTATATTATCAAAGACTAATATATTTATATTATACAATAGTTTTTAATAATATATACTTAGTAAATAAAGCTTTCTAAATTTTAAAATTAATAGATATAAAATTTATTTTTTATTACTATTTTAAAATAATGTTCAGTTTATTTTTTTTATCTTATTATATGAAATTTTATATTATCAAAGACTAATATGTTTATATTATACAATAGTTTATAATAATAAATACAATTTATCTTTTTATTACCATTTTAAAATAATGTCTAGTTTATTTTATTTTATTTTTATCTTATTATATGACATTTTATATTATCAAAAACTAATATGTTTATATTATACAATAGTTTTTAATAATAAATACTAAGTAAAATAAAGGTTTCTCGAATAGTTTTTTTATTTTTATAATAAAATAATATTTTAAACTTATCCTATTAAATAAGAAATAATTCATTTTAGGATTTATAAATTACAAATATTGAATTGTTAATGATAATGAATGGTAGATAATGGCATTTTATGTAAACTTGTTGAATGATAAAGGGGTATAAGAGTCCAAAAATGATTCTCTATCACTCCCACTTTTAAGATAATATTTTAAACTTATCCTATTAAATAAGAAATAATTCATTTTAGGATTTATAAATTACAAATATTGAATTGTTAATGATAATGAATGGTAGATAATGGCATATTATGTAAACTTGTTGAATGATAAAGGGGTATAAGAGTCCAAAAATGATTCTCTATCACTCCCACTTTTAAGATACTAGAATTTTAATATGTGCGATGCACGTGTACTTCTTTTATTTTTATATTTCTCAATTTGCATTCGATAAATATGAAGATGGTGAAAAGATTAAAATAAATGATTTTAAAATAACAACAATTATTTATCCACTATTATATAAATGCTATAAAATAAATTTAATATGTTGACCGTTTGAGAAATTATACTATACAGGTTAAAAAAGTGATTTCAATTGATTTTAATTAAAATTTATATTTAAATATTTATAATATTTCAATATACAAATTTAGGAATAAAAATCACCTAATATTTTAATTTTCAATTTATATATATGTTTGCCCTTATTTTTTTAATTATAAATGTTATTTTTATATATTGAAACATCATAATTCTCTCAACCTCTTTCAAACTGAATGTAATATTAAAAAAATGAAATAAAAATAACTCTCTGCACACTATTATGTAATAACTCAAACACAATACATTTTGGAGGAAGATTCTTTTGTCATATAATCAAAATATGAATAATTAATTAATTAAAAAGTGGTGATAATGATAAATTTGATAAAATTAAGACAAAATTTACATGCTTATTACGTGACTCAAATATAGATTTTTAATTTTTAATTTTTTTATAACTACAATTAGGTTTATTTAATAGTTTAATTATTCTATAGTTTACTTAATTATTTTACAGCATAGTTACCTCCATTTTTCTTTTTAAATTTTACTTAAATTTAAATTAGATTACCCCGTCAATAAATCTTTTATTTAGAAGATCTCTATTTTTTTTTCAAACCTAGGATTTTTTAGTGATTTTATTAATTAAAGAAATTTTATCTAATTTAAAAAATTAGATAAAAGAAAAATTAAATGTGAATGGTTATGGGTTATAAATATCTAATGGCATGTTAAGTAATTTTAATATATGAAAGGAGTATATGTAATGGTATAGTTTGTAGTTTTAAAAATCGATGAAGGGTATAATGGTCCGAAAATGTTTCTCCCCTCAAGCCTCTTTTAATATAGTAGAGATAGAGATAGAGATAGAGATTAAAAGATTAATAAGTAATAATAATTAAGAATATTGTTTTTTAAGTGAATATGGATTTTTTGTATATTTAATTGGTAATACAATGTTAAAAAAATAATTGTTGGTTGATGAGAAATTAAATAACTTAGGGTATAATGGTCCGAAAATGTTTCTCCCCTCAAGCCTCTTTTAATATAGTAGAGATAGAGATTAAAAGATTAATAAGTAATAATAATTAAGAATATTGTTTATTAAGTGAATATGAATTTTTTGTATATTTAATTGGTAATACAATGTTAAAAAAATAACTGTTGGTTGATGCGAAATTAAATAACTTAGAGCCCGTTTGGTAACTTTCCCAATTTTTGTTCCTTGTTTCTATTTTTTATTTTTAAGAAA
Organism: Gynostemma pentaphyllum; assembly: GCA_028015215.1. NCBI lineage: Eukaryota > Viridiplantae > Streptophyta > Magnoliopsida > Cucurbitales > Cucurbitaceae > Gynostemma > Gynostemma pentaphyllum. Next base: position 47,003,284 of record CM051346.1, on the reverse strand, counting down.
TGGAATTGTTTGGTAACTCATTCTGTTTCTTGTTTCTTCTTTTTTTAGAAATTCTTGCCAAAATTGTGTAGAAATTTTAGAAACAATAAATTCTAGTTTCTTGTTTCTCATTCTTGTTTCCAAACTTTTCAACACATTGATAAAGTATTACGTTGTCTCATTTTGATTTATAAAATATATTATAAATATACAAAAATTATATTAATATAATATTTTTAAATATATCATTTGAAATTGTAATATTTTCAAAATATTTTATTTTTTTAAATGAGAAACAAGAAATAGTTACCAAACATGTTTCTGTTTCTCTTTTTAAAAAAACAGTAACAACAAACAAGAAATAGAAATGGAAACGAGAAACGTTACCAAACGGGTCCTTAAAGACAAATGAAGAGAATATGAAAATTTAGAATAAAGAGTTTGAATATCCAAAGTTTAGTCCTTTCATTTTTCAGATGGTAGTTTTGAAATTGTAAATGTTCTCTAACACATTTTTTATTATCTAAGTTAATTGTGGAATTTTGAGAGTTTAAAAACTCCCTATCACTTAATATCTTTTATCTTTCATGTTTTCATATATATATATATATCTTTAATATCTTAAAAGTGGGGATCATTGGGAATCATTTTTAGACCACTATACCCCTATATCAATTCTTAAATTTACATAATGTGTCATTAGTCATTAAGTTATTATTATCAATTGAGAAATAATATTAATTTAAAAATCTAACAAATCAAATGGTATTGTAAGAAAAAATAATGAAACATTTCTATCTTTTTGTATAAGATTCATAATCTAATTATTTACAAATCAATTTATATTTATTAGAATAAAAAAATATATAAACAAACCAATTTGTAGTGTAAATAATAATTCAAGAATACTTTTATAATAATAATGATAAAAAAAAGGTCTTTTTGTAGAGTAATAATATAATAATACCAATTATTTATTAAAAAATATATATAGTAATACCAATTATTATTAATACTATAACTGTAGTTTTTCTTTTTTATTGAGGTAAATTAAATTAAAAATACATAAAATTTCTCAAAAAAAAAAATGTCTCTCTTTTATCTCTACTATATTAAAAAGTGGTTTGAAAGGAAAAACTTTTGATTTCCTTTTAAGCTTTTATTAATCAATCTAGAAGGAGTATAATTACCTTCACATTTATCTTAATTACTAACTTAGTATAAATATTATTTATCTAAAAAAAGTGTAAATATTATTAATCATAAAATAAATTACATCAGAAATTGAAATTGAAAAAAAAATTATTAAAAAAAGTCGTTTGAAATTTATTTTAGACAAAAAAAGAAAAAGTAACTGTTTTGAAAAAATTCCCTATAATTATTTTGAGATGTATTTTAAGTTTTTTTCAAATGACATTTTTAATTAGTTACCACAAACACCTACATCACGGAAGGTTAAAAGAATTTCATAAGAAGTCTCTTCTCATTCCTTTCATTAATTAACATTAAATGGTTCTTTTTAACTGATTATAATGGATGACTTTTTATGTTTTGAAATATATGATATGGTCTTTATAAATACGGCCAAAGAGATTGCTCCCCACCATATTTTTCTATGATGAATGAATGATGGTGATATTTTGGCTAGAAAATTGAAAGGTAGTGGTCGATGGATTTTTTTTTTTTTCGTGTGAGTACAATGCTCAAAACAAAAAACACACGACAAAGGAAAAAGGAAGCTACAATTCCTCACTAAAAGCAGACAACCACGGGAAATGGAAAGACCAGATCTGGTGACGATGGAGTGAGCCAATCTGTTTGCCGGATCTTCGAACATGCAGAAAATCAACAATACTCATCTGATCTTTTAAAATTTTAATCATTATCTTATCATGTTTTTCATAATAACATTTTAAATGAAATCTATGTAATTTGTAACATATATTGTATAAATTTTTTCCCCTTGCTTTTTCTCTACATTTTTTTCCATTTACTTTTATATTTATTTTTTCTTTGACAAAACTGATATTCCTTGATCTAGGTTCTAATATTTGTCTTAAATTGGGATGCAATTTTTCTCAATATTTTTGTTACAATGAACGTTATTAATTTGAATTTGAGTCTTTATGTGTTAAAAAAACATACAACAAAAAACCTTCTACTAATTTGCATACACAATAACACATATAAAAGAGAGGGAGATGAAGGCAACAGAAAACAGATTATGACAATGACATGTTACTATACGAATGGGTGGGTTGTAACAATATTATTCGGCAACAACATTCTAAACTTTTTTTTAACCGGCATTATATGAACTATCCTAAAAAAAAGTGAGCAAAATTCAAGTCATTATTATTTTTAAAAGTCATTATTGTCAAATTTGATGTATACAATAGACACCGGAAATAATCCAGATTAAAGAGAGAGAAAAAATCTATAGATTAAGTTTAAATAAGTTTTTTTTTTTAAGAATATTAGTTTATTATTACATCAATGATAAAAAATACTAATGAATCAATACAATTTTCTAAATTAATTTTACATTTTTCTATGAAGCAACAATAATTCTAATTTTGTATGGGATTTTTACTTAATAATTCTTTTTAATTGGTTTTATGCATCAAATACGACAAAAGTATAAAATAAAATAAAATAATAATTTCAAAATACATTTCAAAAGTAGAAAACATTAAAACGTTAAACAATAAACAAATATTTCTTATAAACTTATATGATAAAGATAATATCTATTTAAAATACGTTAAAGTATATAAATTAAATTATTCATGCTAGCAATAATAATACTATTTATTTTGCAATAATTATTAAGATCCTATTTAATATTTATATGTTATTTTATAAAAATTCGAAAACATATATGGATGTCATTTTTAAATTATAATCTATTCAAATATTAAAAGTAGACAAGTTTTTTAAATTTTAATTCACATTTTAAGTCAAAGATAATTATATTCACACACATATGATTATAATTTTATAAATTTTAAAATAATATGTCTTCAATATTTTTCGTTTTATTAATATTTTTAATGAAGTTGTCAAATAAAAAAATTAATCTAATACATAAAAAATCCTAAAATTTAAGTGCATGTGATTTTACTTTCTTCATATAATTTAAATTCTTTTTAGTTAATTAAAATTTAGATATTTTTTATTTGAAAGTGAAGTTAAACTAAAAATTTCACGTGCATCGCACGTGTTAAAAACTAGTATAAAATAAAAGAGGGGATATTTTACTAATTCATTATTATCAAACATGTCCCTTAATCAATAATCCAAATTTACATGTAGAGGAAGACAAATTGTTTAGAATACATATATCTGGGGAAATTAAAGGAAGATATTAAATGATATCAAATAGTGTAAAGTTTAGATCTCTTGATTGCCAAAGTGCATTGAAAGTAATTCTTAATAAATACTACAGGTAATATATATATAGACCTTCATTTTTTTACATTTCACAGTACCATCTATGAGACTAGAAACTGGTGCTTGAAAAAGCTAGAACCAAAAATTATACATCCTCTTCTAGGACATGCAGTCAGTCACTGCCTACATCAATCAGTGACTATATGTTAAAATACATTTCAAATATTTTCAAGACAGAGAAGTGTTTCGTGAGAGAGAGGGAAGATAAATAATGACCAAATATCTGAGAGAGGGGATGTTGTAACCCATATGTAATATATATATATATATATATATATATGATATTTCAAGTTTAATTTATGAGATTTTAGGTTTATTCAAAAGATTATAATGTGAAACTTGGAAGGCCATCAATAAATAAATATATATTTAGAATATAAATTTTATTTTATTTATCTATTTTTAATTCCCTAATAGTTTTATTCTTTTAGTTAATATTCACATTTACATAATATGTAGAATCATAGATAATACAGAGAATTATATAGTTAAGTTTTATATTTTTATTTTTTCATTTGAAATTGAAAAAAAAAAACATAAAAAATAAGTTGACTAAATAAGACGTAATTTAGCCGTAGATGATAAATTTTATTTTTATTTTTAATTATTGTTAATCTTTTATTATTTTTAATCATAGACATGATAGTATAATTTATTGAATCTCTTATTTTAATTTGAAAGTTAAAAAGCAAATGACATTAATTATCTTCTCAATTTTATGTGATAGAAGTTTGAATCTAAACTAAAACTCTATATTTAAAATTTTAATATATAAATGATATGTTACTGATTATAATTATAATTATGGATTAGAAATATTATAATATACAAATTAATGAAATAATTTTTGTTAACATTTGTATGGACTAAAAAAGTAAAACACATCTAAAAAAAACACATAATTTCAACAGTTATTAAAATACTACAATAAAATTATGTCTTACTGTTCTAAAAAGGGTCTATATTTTATAATATCTTATTTAAAGATTAATGGATAGTAGATAAAATATTTCCTAATAGTTAATATTAGGATTAAAAAAATTAAAAGCAATAAGAACAATAAACAGGTTTAATATAAAAGCTAATCATGTTAATTTTATAGAGAAAATAATAAAATTATACATATGACGTGCATCGCACGTGTTGATATTCTAGTGAATATTAAATGCTTACATAACAGTTGAAGATACCTATGGTTTTCTCAGCTTCTTCAACGGTAGTCACAAACCTGGAATCACAACTTTGATCATATTCCCTGTTAGAAATAACCTGCAATCCTCATAAATAAACATATTAAAAAGCTTAAAAAACTGTAATCCTCAAAATAATTTATAATTATAAAAAATCTGAATATTATAAGCTTAACCGTGTGTTTAATTGCTTCTTCAACGGCACTCTTAGTGTGAAGCCAGAAACCACAACTCCGATCAGATTCCCTGTTAAAAATATCATGCAATCCTCCTAAACATATTAAAAAGCTTAAAACTAAATTGGCTAAAAAAACTTTATTCGTCAAAATAACTCACCTCCGCAATCTCTTGAGTTCCTGCCTTCTCAAAAAGCATATCTAGCTTTTGACTGTCTGCGTCACAAGTAAAATTTTGCATCATCAGAAGGCAAATTCACAACAAATAAATTAACATCTTCATTTGGTTCATTTAAAGATTCTTCCTAAACCCTAAACCCTAAACACCATCACCCACTTCAGTTGTAGAACTCTCGTTGCCAAGTTCCCAATCGGAACTAATGGATTCAGTGTCACAGTCTGAAGTTTCTTCATTTGTAGCATCTTCACTTTCAGTTAAAGATTCTTCCTCACTGAATACAGCATCATTAACTTCACTTGTAGAACTCTCATTGCCAATTTCCCAATCAGAAGTAATGGATTCAGTGTAACCGTCTGAAGTTTCTTCATTTGTAGCATCTTCACTTGGTTCAACTCTAGATTCTTCCTCACCATCTCCCAATTCAGACTCACTCACTTCACTAGCAGAATTTTCGTTGTTAGTTTCCCAATCGGAACTAATGGATTAACTGTCAGCAAACCATTTGCAAGACTCTAGATTCAGAACAAAATAGGCGCAGACTAATTATTTTTCATGAAATGTACTGCTTCAACCATTAAGTTACATAAATCACAAAAAACACCTACAGTACAGTATGATGATCCCATCAATCTTACTAGCATCGTTTTCCTCCATCCCTACTAGCTACTCACATAAAACCAACATGTAATATTTGCAAGAATTTATGACTTGTGTCATACCAAAATATATATATATATATATATATATATATCATCAAAGAGACTTTTCTCTATTAAAACTTAAAATATTGGAGTTGAGGCAAAAATTGACTTTTCGGACACCGACATTGACGACGACGACATTTTTATCCTTGTATAGGACATAGCAAGCACATGTAATATAGTATCAAGGACAAAGTAAAAAAAAGCTAAACCAATTATCAAGCAAACAACTTCAATACCTTGTTCTATTACTTCGTGGCATTGTTCATCAGCTCTTCCTCTTTCTAACCTCTCATCTTCCTCCCTCATAGTTACCCTATCAACAATGTAGTGATGAGATCATTAACTGCATTAGATATTTTCCAATAAAATCGAGTTTAGAAAGTTTCATACCGTGCCATACAATTGACTATGGTCCCTTCAATACGATAGGTCTGATGAGAAAAGACATCGGCATGAAATACCGGTTTATGGGATCCATTGGTACTCGAAGCGGAAGCTTCACGAATAACAAATTTGGTGCAATGGACCTCAGCAAAATTTTTACCACGATTCACACTCTCCTCCCACCATACAATAGCCAATTTGTTGTGATTGACTTTAAACAAGCGAGATTGGAATAGCTCCACTGTGGAAGGCGGGAAAACCTTCTCATCCTGGTTGTGGCCGGTGACGAAGAGATCAGGAAGAAAGTGACGTTGTTCCAAATCATAGACATGAAGCGAGATATTTGATTTATTATCATAAACCGGGATGTCATTATTATCATCATCAACCCCATATAAAAACAAATAGGACTCAAAAAGCACCACACCTGCAGACCAAAGACCATTGAAGGATTTCTTGTCAAACACGTGCCACTTCCACTCTTCCAAATCAAAGCAAACACCACATTTACGCCCTGAAGTTTTAAAGCCCATAACCCATAAAATGCGGGTGTCTGTAACAGCCAGTAATCTTGCAGTTTTGAATGACATATGTAGTTTTCTAGGAGGTTTGGGTAAATTTTCCCACCCAGAGCTTAGAGATCTCAACCAAAGAGGTCGGGGATGGGAAAACCGAGTATCAGCTCCCACGATGACAATCGAACCGTTGTTAGAAGCAGTTGCTTGCAAGAAGGATCCAGGAGAATTAGAGCAAGGGCCAATCTGCCAAACCCAATCATTTTTTAGATGGGAATTGAGATCACAGAATCTAACAAGGCTATGTGGCAGATTTCTATAGTGAAGAACATCAGCCCCACCCAATAAGAAAAGGCAAGAGTTGAAGACGAGAAGATGGGTATCCTTGATAGCTGAGAGAGACGGAAGACTAAGAGATCGAATACTATCAGTTTCGTTTTCATTTGAACGGAGCAATTGGCATTTTCCCTTGTTTGTCAATTTGTTGTTGTTGCTGTTAATTACAGGAGTAGGAGTAGTCCTTTCTTCAATGTTCCTATTACTATTTTTCTCTTCAATTACGTAACAGAATGTACACAACTGCTCATACGGAAATAACCTGAAGGACCCGCCTAGAATATAGATCGGTTCATCTTCCTTCTTTTCACTTACACTTTCTCGATTCTGCATGGAGATGGAGGAGGAATCAAATAAAAATAATAATACCAATTAAAACAGAAAGTAACAGGATCATGAAAACTAGGTAGGCTGCAGCAAAGTTACGTTTCCTAGAAAAATAAAAATATAACCAAACAATTACTCATGCCATGCGTCGATTATTAGGATTAAGACATTATACTTTTTTTTTTAATAGAAGGAAGGATTAAGACATTATACTCATATAATAACACTGCACCAATCACCTCTTTTAATGCTTTTCCAGCAACAGATTTCCCTTTTCCCTGCCTTGTCTCAGCCTTCAAAGATGCACTGCCGGTTGAACCTCCCTGCCTAACAGATTGCTTCAATGTCTTAGCAAATGAAAATATAGAACAGTTCATTTGCAAAAAGTTAAATAAATACACGACAGTTAACAACCCATGGCTGTTAGGCAGAGCAATAAAAGATCTTCATATAATGTTTTAGTTTGAGTTTGACATTGTTAAAGACATGAAAGGTTGCTATTCATCCAAAGAAAAAGACACAAGGAGGATACTGTAAGTTCTTGGCACACTAGAAATTATAAAACAGTAAGGGAAAAAAATCTGAGCAATGAAAATTGTGAGATTGTGCCGTGGCACATTCAGAGGTAAATGAATATTCAAATTATAAACAAAGTGGCATCCGTTGAAAGAAAAATTGTATAGACAGTAGAAAGCAAGACCTAATTTATTTCTTGTCCTTTGTGTGTGTGTGTGTGTAGGGGGAGCAGGAAATTTACTTATTGGATCTTCTAACTGATTGGAAGGTGTATCCAACTCGCATAGGCCTTGATGAACAGGGAACACCGTTCATCTCGGTGATAGCACGGATTTGTTCACTCTCATCTCTGAACGTAACAAAACCATAACCTTGGCAGTGGCCAGAGAGGGTATTAGTGGCAACTTTTCCACCCTTTACCGATACGTAAAGGGCCCTAAATGTCGTTAGTAGCAGATCACGAGTGACATTATAAGCCAAGTTCCCTACATAAATTTTGAAATCAGGAGCAGTAGCAGCCACCTGCTTCAAGTGAGATTTATGTGCCTCTTCAAGTGCCTGTTCGGAAGCCCAGTTCAACGTAAAATCCTCATCCGAAGAGGGCATCGGGGCGCCGTTATATTTATCAAGAAATCTTTCTGCAGCTTGACGTGTTAAAAACCTAAGAAAACCGTAATCCTGAGGTTTTTCAGTTTTCTTGCAATAACCGACTTCGATGGAGGAAACCTGCGATGCAAACATATTAATAATTCGATAGGATCCCATTTCTAAACTAACCGCCTAGATTAAGTTGCAAGATATTCATACATAAAAATCTAATATTGTTGTTAACCATCATGAAAATTCCAACACTACTAACAGATTTTAAACCAGGTTTTGTTCGTACCTCGTCAGTATCAGCGAAACATCTATAAAGATAGGATTCACACATCCAAGGAAGCAAGTTTCCAATCCAGAGCGTACAATCCTCATCAGCAGATTGAGGAGGTTGAGGCATGGTCTGCATCGTATCATATCCAAAAAAATTCTAAGAAAACCGAGACAAAAAGGATATGAGATAGATAGGTTGTAGCACAAACAATGAATCAAATGAGGTCTCTGATAGTTAGATCTTATAACATGGCAGATTACACAAGGCATAAAATTGTTGCAGATTGAAGTTACAATGCTGAATATTGGAATAATTAAGAAATCTCATCTTTAGTTGAGCGTTTAGAGAGCATAAGGATTGCTAAGGATGCCTTTTCCTTCATCTTTAAAATGACAGGTATAGATACATGCATATACCTGTGAAGCACTGTAACTTCCATGACTTCTCCGTTTGTTTCCTCCATTCTCAGCATAATCAGAGGAATGGCCCCTTTTCCCATAACTATTCCTCTGACCAGCCATAGTAACTAATGAATTCATTTTATCTGTAAACACATATCAAAAATCAAACAGAATCAATCAAGAAGCCATAACCTAACATCAAGAACAAACACAGCCCTAACATATCAAAAGAACCTATAAAGAAGAACAATAACAAGAAATCAATCATAAAAAAGTAAATATGAAGAAAGAAAGAATCAAGGGGAGAAGAAATTACCAGTGAATCGAAGAAGAATGAGGGCTACGAGAGCGATAGATCGACTGTGAAAGATGAAAAGAGGAAATTTGGGTAAAATGACTTCTAAAATTTTAAATTAATGTTTTTTTACCTTCATTCTCATAATCACCTTTTTTGACTTTACGATGATGTATTTTTTTTTTTTCCGAATTCCGGAGGTTACCTTCGTATTCCGGAGTTCTCCACAATTTTTTTTTATTTTTTTTTAGATTCCGGAGATCCCACAACTTTTTTTTTTAATTTTTTTTTTCCGAATCTGGAGCTCCGGAATGCGGAGATATTTTTTTTTTTTTTCCGGATTCCGAAGTTCCCCACTTTTTTTACTCAAGATGAAGATCCAAGAGTTGGTAATGGTTGTGGGTTTGTTGAAGATGAAGCTAAAAACATAAGTTCTTCTTCTTCTTCTTATTGTTGTTCTAGGTCCGGTTTTGAAAATCCATGGAAATCAAAGAATTTCCTTTGATTTTGAAGGATTTCCATGGATTTCGAAGGATTTTCATTTCCGGAAATCCTTCGATTTTCATGGAAATCCATGTAAATCGAAGGAGTTTTGAGATTTCGAATTGTTGTGTACCATTTCTCTGTTAGAGAGTGAATAATCAATGGAAGTTGAAGTTGATAAATGGAGAATCAATGGTTGAAGGATGAGAAGTTAAGAGGGAGATGAATTTCTTGTTGTTTTTGGAAAGATGAAGGGGAGTGGAGATGAGGGTAAATGAGAGTTTTCACACAAATATGACATCATCATAAGGTCAAAAAAGGTTAATATGGAAATGGAGGTCAAAAAACATTAATTTAAGATTTTGGAGGTCATTTTACCCAAATTTCCATGAAAAGAAAACTGTTTTTCGTTTTCTCGATTGCTAAATAGCGTTTGCCTTGTGTTGTGCTGGACTTTAGGGTTTTCACCTTTGAGGGTTGGGCTGACAGATATTAGATTGATTTTTACTTATTGACCAAATTACATTTTCTGCCCCTTCCAAGATATTTTTAATTCTAAATTTTTTATTTTTAGGTTTTTTCTCTTCTTCTATATTTATGAAAAAAATATCATGCCATTTTTATTTTTTGGAAAATATATCATGTCATATTTGTGTTGACTTTTAGAGTCAATTAATCTTAATTAACCTTGTTTTGATGATAACAAACATACTTAAATACTAATCATTTTCTGTGTGCTTAAGTATCTTATTTTGTAGAGCATAAAACTACGAATCCGACGCACTTTGAATCGCACCAATCGGAGGTCAAACGAGCAAGATATTAATTTTACAAGATTGGAAATTAATTAATATATTTCGGATCCAGTGGTGAGCTCGTGTGTTCATCCGTCAGATAACAGAAGTTTTAATATAAGCGGTCTAGATTTTATTTTGGATTGTTATCCGTTGCTTCGGGCATATTATTTCTTTGTGTGAGCTCGCGTTGTTCGAAGATTTGAATAAAATTATAAAAAGGGACGTAATGGTCATTTCCAAATTTCAAGTGTATGATGACGTCCGCGTGACTTTGGCGTTCATCACAGTCGTTCGTCTTCGGCCCTCCAGCCGTCCTGAAGCGTCCACGTCTACGTGTCTTTATGGTCGTTTGATTGAATTCCCATCAGACGGTCGTAATCAAGCCAGCAGCGCTAAGCATTCCCTCACTAATCCAACTTCATATTGTTTTTAATTTAATATATGTATTTTAATTATTATTAACATGTCACTAAATATGATTAAAATGTAAATTAAAAGTATTATTATTTTGCTAGGATTTGAAAACATGATCAAGAGAAAAGAGTTAGGGGACTAAGTTCCACAAATACATCTCATTTAACTCTTGAATATTTTATTTTATATAAAACAAGTTTATAATTTAAAAGAATGAAATTTTAAAAGAAAGGCTATTTCTATTTGTAAGAGAGAAAAAAAAATATTTATTAATCATGTGTGTTGTCTTTTTTTTAATAGATTATTAAAAATAATGATTGCCTGTTTAATGAAATGAATTTACTAAAAAAAATAGTAGTAATAATTAAAATCATTACAATATTAATAATAATAATCATAATACTAGTTATAATAATAATAATCATAATAGAAAGAATAAATAGTAAAAGATTAAAAGCATAAGTAGTAACATTTTAATCTAAATTAATATTATTATTTTGAGGAAAAATTATGTGATCTATGAGGGAATTAATCATTCCACAAAGTCATACCACTTTTTGTATAATTATTTTGTAATATCTAAAATTGAAGAAGAAAAGTTATTTCTATTTTAATGTGAAATGAAAAATTATTATTATTTATTTGTAAATTTGACATAAAAATAATTACTCCATTATTGATTAGGTGAAGTTAGTAATGAATAATGATAATTAAAATGATAAAATATTAAAAGTAACTGTAATAATATAAAATAAATAGTAGTGGTAATAATAAAAGAAAAATAATATTAGTTAGCAAAAGTATAATTTTTATTTGAACAATTTTTCATAATATGTTTCTTTATTCAAATTATAATAATAATTGTTTAAATCTTAAATTAAAAGGAAAGAAAAAAGAAAATGATTATGACGAGTGTTGAACTCAAAACATGAAAAGTAATAAAATAAGATCTAACCAAAAAAGTATGTTGTTGTTGTTTCTTCTCAATAAATGTCTTCTCTTTCCCTCACTCTTTCTTTATCACTCAAGCTCTCACTTGGTGAATTTATTGATGTCTTACCATGAAGGGGGATCATCTATTTATAGTAAAAGAGGCAAGTTCAAATCAATGGTCTAGACTTAAACTTGTTCATCAATGGCCATAAATTATGAACTTTTCATCTTAGTTCTAGAGAATTCTATTTAACTTTGTCTTTTCAAATTTTCTAGGGTTATTTTATTTGTACTTGACCCTTCAAAGAGGGGAAAAGTTGTTGTTGTAATTTTAGAAATTTAGAAGAGAAGTAAAATTATGATTAATGTATTTTATTGATTAATTATAAATTATTGAGTTAATAAAGTATAAATTTGGGTTTTTATTTATGGTCTAATTATGTAAGTCAAAATAACCAATGGTAATAAAATAATCACTCATTTTGGTTGAATTGATGGAAATTGGGAACATTGAAATTGAATTATCTAATTCTTTGTAATTATTGTTTGTTTTTATTTAAATTGAGAAATAAAACATTATAATTATTTTTGATTGATTTATTATTTTTATTATTATTATTTCAACAAAATAAATAATAGCTTAATAGTAAGGTATAAATTAGACATTAATTTGGACTTAACCTTAAATTTTAACATTTGAGTTTTTATTATGATTAATTAAATACAATAATTAATATGAACTAAAACAAAATATCAAATTAATTTTTTTAGGGTAAAAATACCCTTTTATTATTAATTATTATGAACTAAAAAAATATGAAATTAATTAGGGTGGTTTTGAAAAACACAATTAATTTAGTGGTGACTTTTTATACACCACAATTTTATGGGTTTTAATTGAAATAAATTTGTAATAATTCATTTCAACTTAGTTAATTTATAATTATAAGCTTTTTATTATGATTATAAATAAAATTAAACAATTTGTTAAAATAAATAATGTAATTAAATAGGTCGGACTAAATACGATGTCTACAAATTCAACATAAGAAGAAGAGAGTTAAGATGTACCTCATTTTCATCTTCTTCATCAATATCAATATGTGTCATAAAACACATATTTGCAACTTCTTCCTCTTTTTCACTTTCACTATCACTATCATCCCATGTAGCCTTCATAACTTTCTTTAATTTCTTGGATGATTTGAGAACAGGACAACCGGTCCTAATGTGACCGGGTTTCTTGCATTCATAACAATAATTTCCTCTTTCTTGCTATTTTCACCATTTGAGTCTCTTTGATTGGTGAAATGTTTCTTGAACTACTTCTTCTTCTTTAATAAGCTTTTGAATCTTCTAAAAAGATAAGTCATATCTTCATCATTAAGATTATCATCATTTTCGAAATCCTCTTCAAAAGATTTAAGAGCAATGCTTATTTCTTTCCTTCTTTTTTTTATCATCTTCCATGTTCTTCTTAATTTTGATCTCATGAGTCATAAGAGATCCAATTAATTCATCCATGAAAAGAATTTTCAAGTCTTTAGCTTCTTGGATGACAGTGATTTTAGGTTCCCATTGCTTTGGTAAAGCCCAAAGAATTTTCTTTACCTTCTCAATATTTGGATAAGATTTTCCAATACCTTCCAAAGAATTTACAATGTTAGTAAATCTAATGAACATATCCGAAATTGATTCATTATCATCAATTTTAAATAATTCATAACTATGTACTAACATGTCAATTTTAGTTTCTTTGACTTGATCGGTTCCTTCATGAGTAATTTCAAGTTTTTGCCAAATTTCCTTAGCGGTTTTACAAATTGAAACTCTATTATACTCAATTTTATTCAAAGCACAAAACAAACAATTTATAGCTTTAACATTCAAACCATATGCTTTCTTTTCTTCCTTAGACCATTCGTCCATAGGCTTAAGGGAACTAACATTTTTAATCGGATTATTAAAACCTTGTTCTATTATATCCCATAATTCAACATCAATAGAAATCAAGAAAAATTGCATTATATTTTTCCAATAGCTATAATTAAAACCATTAAAATAATGAAGCTTATTAATTGATTGACTATCACTAAAAGGATTAAAATTATTTGTTGTCATAGCTCAAGCAATTAAGCTTTAAAAAAACAAAATTTAAAATAATTTTGAGTACCTTGCTTTGATACCAATTATTAGGATCTAAGGCAGCCCTAGAGGGGGTGAATAGGGTTTTAAATAAATTTATAAATCTTTTCAATCAATTCAACAGTTAACTCGATCAATTTAGCAATTTAAAGGGCAAATAAAATAAAGAGTTAAGGATAGAAATGACTCCCGTGTTTTATAGTGATTTGGCCACAACTCGGGCTTTACGTCCACTCCCCGAGTGCTTCGAAAATTTTTGAATCCACTAATTCAAATGATCATTTCCACAGTTGAGGATCTAACCGTCACACCGACCTTTTCCACGGAGCAAGGACAATCGTTTATAATCACTCTTTTTAACTAAGGTTCAAGAGTAAACTTTTACACTTTGTAAATCCTCTCTAAGGATAAATAACACAAGAATTTTGCTCACAAATAGAGATTAAATCTCTAATGAAATTAGCCCTTAAGATTGGCTAGAAATATACAAGTTTTAACTCACAAAAAGCTCAAATGAAGATGGAAAAATGAAGGATTTGAGAGCTTCAAAAATCTAATATTTTGCCTATGTTTCTTTGTTATTATTCTGTCATTTTCGAGCATTTAAATAGGTAATAAAAAAATTATTACCGTTACTATTCATCATCACTAAAACCATGCATGGCTTCTTCTTCTTCTTCTTCAAAAAGTCTTCAACAATGGTGGTGCATGGAGGAGAGATGTATGGTAGAATAAAGTGGTTGTATGCATGGAGGAGAGAAATATTTAAATTCGGAATTAAATAATTCTAAATAATAAAATCAGATGTTCAAAAGACATAAATAACCTTGATATTGCCAAGTCAGTCCAAAATAAAGAAGGAATAATCTTGTAATCAACCAAATGTCATAATTGCTTCAGGAAAGTACATGCCTGCGTGTCACACAAGGATTGGCTGACCAAAAAGGTTCTGGGACCCACTTCTCATAAAAGCAAAAGTTGAATTAAATGCCCATGGACAAGAACCACTCTCGAAACTACAAAATGTTCCTACTTTCTTTGTAGACCGTCGGATTCTAATTAATGAACGGATGAGATGGCGCGTAAGTGTGGCTTAAACAGAGACGTCCGATTAGAATAGTCAAACGGTCCAGATGACGCTAATGTAATAAAGACGCATGCAACAAATACTTTTTGAATTTCCTTTTTATTTTTGAATTAATTTATGCTTTAATAATGACGGACCGTTGGATGATGAGATCTGATGATCGAACGGTTTCAATAAAAGCTCATATTTCCCTTTTTCTTTAAATCATAAATAGGAATAAATCTGAGCCACTGATTTCAAAAGCAATCTGATCTGACGGTTTAGGATGTGAGCACATAATAAGTTTAATAAGCTCGCCGCATACGATCCAAACGAATTAATAAAATTAATTCCAATCTTCTAAAATTAATAAGGGCCCATTTAGTTTGCAATCCAGATTCAGTTTTATGAATCTGGATTGAATGAATAAAAGGAATCTGTTTTATTTTGTATTTGGTTTACAATCCAGAAAAAAGAAATTTGGATTCGATTTTTTTTTAGGCTAAAAAATGAATTCAACTAAAACAAGAATCCAAAATATACAACTCAAAAATTGAAAAACACAGATTGACCTCACCCACACAATCCAATCCACGGGTTTGAACACATGAGATAAAAATACGGGTCGGGCCATACCTGTTTTTACAGGTTTGGGTCGGATCATGCCCGTTTTTCGAGGTTGACCCGGTCCGTTCGAGCTTTTATTTATTTAATTAAATTTATAAGTGCATTTTTTAAGCTGGTTTTTAACTTTTTAAACTTAAACTTATTCTAAAGTGATGAAAAAAAGTAAATTTATTTTTTTCACTATATCCTATTTTTTTATTTATACTTTGTTTTTATAATTATATATAAAAAATAATATATTATATATATATATATATATATATATTTAAATGAACGAACCTTGAACCGGGTTTCAGGTCGGTTCTGATAAGGCTCTATGGATAAAACCTGAGGGTTGGGCTTGAGTTCAAATACATGATTCATATCCAGTCCAAAGATTTATAGGTCGGGCCCGTTAACCATTAACTTACGGGACGGGCTTGCGCTGGGCTTGGACCAGCCCACAGGCTTTATCCATGTGATGAGTAGGGATGGAAAAATTCCCCCGGGTTAGGGTTAGGAGGGAGATTTTTACCAAATTTATTATAGGTTTAGAGGATAGGAACACATTCCCCGCCCCGCCCCTGACCTCGAACCTGATATTGTAATAACATTTTATGTATTTTGTTTACTTTTATCTTTATTTATTAGAGAAAAAAAATATAAAATATGGTATATTAATTATAAATTATAAAATGTTTAATATCATGCTTTCTTTTTATCTTAAAAATGTATAATTTAATTATATATTCCTTTTTTATATTTCTTTTTAAATAAAAATTAAAATATAAAAAAGGGAATTTCCCCGCGGGTAACCCGATCCCCGAACGGGGAATCCCTGAACCCGCCCCGATTCTTTGATTAGGGGATAGGGTAGGGTATGTGGATTTAAAATCTTCGCGGGTTAGAGGATGAGAATGGAATCCTCTACCCCGCCCCGCCCCGCCCTGTTGTCATCCCTAGTGATGAGGTTCAGAATTGTTTGTTCTATATACATATGTTAGTTAATTTTTGCATTTATTGATTATTTATTTCTAATTTTAATTAAAATTTAAGAAATTATATTTTTTTCTCTTTGATTTTTAAACTTTTAAATATTTTTAATTAAAAAAATTAAATTTATTTAAATATTATACCATTACTAATTTAATAAATTATATTTTGTTGTAGTTGTTTTTTTTATCTTAACTGTTTTTTAAACAATTTAAGTTTTTTTTTAAAATTAAAGCACCGTCACCTTTATTAAATCATTTAATATTTGAATACTTAAATATGATTTAATTTTCATAAATTGGTGATAAATCTAAACAATAAATTCATTTTAATATCACATTCATTTTCATATGTTGTACTTGTTTTTTCAATTATTTTATAATTTGATGTTGAGAAAACAATAAAAAAATCAAGGAATTTATTTAATAAAATTGACAATTTCTTATTCAATGAAGAGAAATATTTTATTTATAAAAAAAAAAGAGAAATATTTTATTAAAAATATAAATAGTCATTTAATAGATAGTTGAGTATAAATAATAATGATATTTTTAGTTATTTGAAGGTTTTAAAAGGGTATATATAATGACATGTTAGTATTTTAAGATTTTAAAAGGGGTATAATAGTCCAAAAAAGTTTATTAAACATCACCACTTTTATATATTAAGGATAGTAAAAAATTCATAGTATACCCTAAATATAGTAGGTTTTAAAAAGTATTTGCAAATATATATATACCTTAAAAATCAACGTTAAGTTTTTTTTCCTTAGAAAAGAAAATTATTATGTCTTTTTTTTTTGTCACTATTAATCACTCATTCACACATAAAAATCTACTATATTTACATATACTTTTAAAAGGCAATCACTAAATTAATAACATATTTTTATATATTAATTACTATTAATTATTTTTAAAAGTTACACAAATAACAGTTCGATAACTTATTGAATTATAGTTCAATAATTTATTGAACTAAAAAAAAGCAAAAAATGAATAAATTTATTGAAAAATAATAAACCAATAATTTATTAAATTAAAAAGATCAAAAAGTAAAAAATTCATTAAAAAGAACAGTTCAATAATTTATAGAACTATTATTAAGATAATTGTTAAAAAAATTAATGATATTTCATTAATCAATATGTAAAAATATGTTATTTGAGACAAATTTCTATATTTTTATATGATGTCATCCCTACAATTTTCAAAAGGTGAATCAGAATGAATAAAATAAGTAAGAATTAAGAGAAATAATAGTAAATAACACTTTTTGCTATCTTGATTTGTTTTATTAATCATTTTTATTAGTTTCTGTTATTATATTTTATAATGATGACTCTTATTGTTATTCTTATTTATCAGATTTTTTATTAGGGTATTTTAAATTCAAATTTAATAGTTTTATGAGTTTTGTTATTTTTTACAATTTTAATTAGTTCATTGTTTATGAATGTTAAAAAAAATGAATTCATCACTACGTATTGTATAACAAACTAACCCATTCTTTATATAAAAAAAATCCTAATTCTTTATGGTATTGTAATTTAATTAAGTAATTATTAGTTGTTGGAATTAAGAGTCAATTTACTTGAACAACTCAAATTAGGTTCTCAACCTTCTAAAAAATTAATCCTAAAAAATATCTATAATATATATACCTCTAAAAGGGGCTTAAGGGGAGAAACTTTTGATTTCCCCTTTTGCCCCTACTTTAATATTTACTTATAATTTAATTTAATAAATAAATGGTGTTATCTATTTTAATAACTTTTACTTTTATATAATTTAATTCTAATTTATGGTATTTGAAATGTTGATTTTTAATGCATTGAATTTACATGGAACAACTAAATTTTAAAATTTTGCATTGGATATTCAGAATATTGATCTCACTACCTAATTCTCCTTCTTCTCTTTCCTGTTTGTTCTCCTTCTTCACGTTATTTACTCCTTTTATTCATCATTATATTTTAAGGGTTAATTAATCTATACTATCTAAAAAGTGGCTTAGAGGAAAAACTTTTGATTTCCATTTTTACCCTTATGATTCATTTAAATTTCTATAATACCATCATTCAAAATTAATAATCATTTTATTATCAATTAATTAAATACAATACCAATTAATTAAATACAATAAACAAATTTTATACTATCTAAAATTTTCTAAATATACTTTCTTATTATTAATAATTGAATATTATTACCAATTAATTAAATATAATAAACAAAATTTATACGATCTAATTTTTTCTAAATATACTTTCTTATTATTAAATTAATTAAATACAATAAACTAAAATTGTCTTCGTTCAATAAATATTTCAAATATATTTTATCACGAGCTTATTTCAAAAATTAATTTAGTAATAATTTATTGGCCATATTTAACTATCTAAAATTTTCTAAATATACTTTCTTATTATTAAATTAATTAAATACAATAAACTAAAATTGTCTTCGTTCAATAAATATTTCAAATATATTTTATCACGAGCTTATTTCAAAAATTAATTTAGTAATAATTTATTGGCCATATTTATAAAATAAATAATTTCGTAGACTTATTAAATTTAAAATCAAACCCAAAAATCAAATTAATTTTTAATAACTTTTCTCTAACAAACTTTTCCCTTCCTAATTCCTTTTTTTTTATTATATTAAGACTAGGTCAAGCAGAGGAAAACACACACTAAAACAATTCTCTCTCTAATTTAAATATATAATTACGTTAGTGTGATTATTTTTTAAAAGATCAAAACCAAAGGACATAATATACCATCTTGTAACACCCCAAATAAATGAGTAGTAGAAAAATTTTGTAACTCACTAATTGAATTAAAAATTTATTGAAACTTTCACTTTTAATTTACTATATATATACATGTAAATAGAGATGAACTAACACACCAATTTTAAAAACAAAAAACTAGATGTTTGAGGATAGAGTTATGGAAAAGAAATGAATATTAGGTATGAGTAACAAGATGATATAAAATCATTATTAATCTTTAGTCATCTACGTGTATCCATCATCTATGAGTAATAAGATGATATAAAATCATGAAATTTAAATTTTTTTCATCTTAAAGATATTTTTAATATGGGTTACATTAATTTCTTCCATTTCATTATAAAATTTGAATTTTCAAAATATTAGTTACGAAAATAACTTCATAATAATATTGACATTTTTATTATAACATTTGAAAGACAAACCACACGTGCCCCACGTGCATGGCACGTGTGAAAAACCTAGTATATAAAAATACAGGAATTATTTCATTTTTAAAAAAGCCACTAAAAATAGTTTATGTTTAAGAAAAATAATATTTTGATGCATTTTTATGAGTATTTAAAAAATCATATTATTAATGAGAATAAACTATTAATTCTATTATTAATTTTGAAAACATTAGAGAGAAAATCAAATGCAACACTTGACAAATTTTGAAAACTATTTCAGATGAAATTAAAAAAAAGTTGTTTTTATTATAATTATAAAAATACATTTTACATTTTTAGTAAAAAATATTTTTCCCATATGATCTATAATTATTTAGAATTTAAAAGAAATATATAAATAATATTAAATTATTAAATTTTGAAAAATAAAAAGAAATATACTTACAACATGGTAAAAATCTAGTACTTTTAAATGATGTCATCCCTACAATTTCCAAATGGTCAATCACAATGCACAAAATAAGTAGAATTATTATTACTTTTTGGTCTACAAATGTCATAATTGAGCATATAAATATATTTTGACAATTTTGTCCCTAACTTTTTGTACTTTTGATTATACACTTACTTTGTTTAAAGAACACTCCATCTTGACAATTTTGTTTAATTTAACGTAAATTGAAATGGTACAGATAAAATTGAATCTTTTTAAAAAAAAAAACTAAGGGGAAAAAACATTTTATAAATGTTTTATTTTCCATGAAATATAACATAAAAACGAAGAAACGGTATTTTTAAAAAAATAAAAAATTAAGGTTCAAAATAAATTTATATCGTTAGGAGCAAAATTAAAAATAACCATATAAAATTGGGTTATTTTGTATAATTTAACCAATATATTACCAAACATCTTTTTGCTCATTCTCTATCACAAATTCTCCCAACTAAAACACAGTAGCTACTGAAATTAAAAATAAAATAAATACAACACTATGATTACACTAAAAAAAAAAAAAAGAGAAAACATTTGTAAATTACAAAAGATATGAATTTAACCTAAAGAATGATGGGAATAAGTCGAGGAAGATGAGTAAGCATATGAGCAAGGAGAAAACTCATGTTGAAGCAGCCGTGGCCGAGTTGGGGTATAAGAAGATGACGTATACGACATTGTTTCAAGTCTCTTCATTTTGTTACTAGGCTTTTTGGCCTCCTCAGCCATGGAGATCATGGACTCTATTTGAATTCCTTTCAACAATGCGGCGACGTCTTTCATCGTCGGACGATCTTCGGCCCGATTGCTTGTGCAAAGAAGAGCTATTTCTAAAGCTCGAAGCATTTCCTTGATTTGGATATCACTATGTATTCGAAGCTTTGGATCTATAACTTCAATTGGATTGTTCTTGGTGTTTAGAAGATGGTCTCGAACCCATTGAATTATATGTTGATCTTCTGAAAATGAAGGATCCATGGGCTTTTTCCCTGTTATGATCTCTAAAAGCACGATTCCGTAACCATACACATCTATCTTTTCTGTTGTTTTTAGCGTACGGCCACACTCTGTTGAAACAAGAGGGAAATTGGCATTACTCTTTAAAATTAAAAAGAACATGTTGGATAATATGTTGTCATTCATTTGTATTTTTAAGGTTTGGAATGTGTAACAATTTTTTTTTATTAATGAAAAGTTTCTTTTAAATTTTGAGGTAGAATGTTTAGTCTAGAAATGTGTTATCTTAGATTAGTTAATTTGGAATGAGATAAATGAGAATATGATGCATTCGTTAAAATGATAATGAACAGTGAAAATGATGATAGTGTATAAAAATAAGAGGTTAGATATTACAAGTAGTTAAGCATATAATAGCCAAACATTACACTATATTCTGCATTGATCAATCTTATTATGTATGCTATTAAAACAAAAAAACTAATTTGTATGACTTGTATTTGAACAAGAGAAGGAAACACGTAAAACAATAATTGTGTTGATTCTATTAAAATGGAGAGAAAAATAGTGTGATCCGACTTCTAAAAAAAATATGTAATAATCAAATATTACACTAAAAAAAGTGTTCAATCCTTTAACGTGTATTAAAAAAAAGTTACGAAATGAGACTCACCTGGCGCAATATAGCCATGGGACCCAACGAACAACAGATTAGCCGGAGACGGCTCATTAGGACCATCTTCAACGAACCGAGCGAATCCAAAATCCGTCAAGCAAGCATCATATCGTTCGCCTAACAGTATATTCTGAACCTTCACGTCTCGGTGCACAATAGCCGGCACACAATCATGGTGCAAGTAAGCCAACCCCTCCGCCACACCCACTGCTATCTTGAACCGACCTTCCCAGCCAATACCATATCCTGCGCATCTTCCATGTAAAGACTCTCCCAAATTCCCCTTTTCCCAATAATCATAAAATAATAATTTCTTTTTCCGGTTCGCCGCCCACCCCAATAACCGAATGATATTCCGGTGCCGGATTCTAGCAAGAATCGCGATTTCGGATGAGAATGCGGCGGCGCAGAAATTCTCCGACATCCTGAACCGTTTGACGGCGATTGTTATACCGGACGGGATGTTGACTTGGTAAACGACTCCGGATCGGCCACGTCCGAGGATGTTGCCAGCTGTCAATTTTCCCGCCACGTCATAAATCGACAAGTCGAGTTTTTGGTAAAACGTCGTTTCCCAATGGCCGATGTCCACGTCATCGTCGTTACTCTCTTCCTCGTGGGCCCCGTAGAAGCGTCTTCCGGTCCGGGTCCTTGTAGTACTCGACCCGAACGCGATGTAAAGCGCCGCCACGAAGAGCGTGGATGTCACCACGCACAGTAACACCACTACCACCACGCGTGGCGGCGACTTTCTCCCGACGCCGCCATCTTGTTCGTCGGCGCATTGGTTTTCGAAGCAGAGGTTTGGATTCCCGGAGAGGACGCTGAGTGGAAGGTTTTTGAAGAAAGACGTTGTCGGGACTTGGCCTGAGAAATTGTTGTCGGAGACGTTGAGGACGACGAGGTTTTGCATATCGGCGATAGTCTGGAGGTTTCCGGTGAGGAGATTGTGTGATAGATCCAAGATTCCGAGTCTGTCTAAATTGGCGAATTCCTTCGGGATCTCGCCGTTGAGTTTGTTCCAGCTTAGGTTTAGAGCGATTTCCAATTCAGGAAGTTCTCCGAGATTGGACGGAAGATTTCCAGAAAATTGATTAACACTGAGATCCAATAACTGTAATTTCATGCAGGAGCCGAGATCGGGTGTGATCGGGCCGGAGAATCGATTGTTGTGAAGAATGAGTTTCGTGAGCGATCTTAACGATCCGAGACCAGAATTCAATTTTCCTTCGATTAGGTTATTAGAGAAGTCAATGATTTCAAGAGAAACAAGCTGATTGAGACCTAAAGCTAAATTTCCACCAATTGAATTGGAATGCATATCGATGAATGTAAGATTCTTGCAGCCGGAGAGCTCGTTAGGTATTTCTCCAGTGAGGCGATTCTCTCCAAGATCCAAGAAACTCAAATTCTTCAAATTCCCGATCTGTGGCGGGAGAGCTCCGGTGATCTTGTTGTTGTTAACTCTGAAACGACTCAAGGACGAGCAATTACCGACGTCTGAAGGTATATCGCCGGAGAGATTGTTGGAGAGGAGCATGAGTTCGTTTAGTTTCTTGAGATGAAAAAGCTCTTTAGGAATAGAATTCGTCAAGGCGTTCACCGATAAATCGATCTGCTCGAGACTTGAGCAATTGGAAATGGAAGAAGGAATACTTCCTTCCAGCTTATTATGCCACAAGAACAACATTGTTAAATTCTTCAACTTCCCCAGTTCTGAAGGTATGGAACCAATGATTTGATTGTTATCAAGCATCAAGTGAGTAAGTTCTTTCCAATTTTCAATTTCGGTCGGTATCTCGCCCGATATATTATTAGTACTCAAATTCAGTTCTTGTAGTGAAGTTAAGTTACCAAATGTTGTTGGAATACTTCCCGTTAGAGAATTCATCGACATATCAATATCGAATAATTGATAACAATTCCCAAGCTCTCGAGGCAATGAGCCTGTCAATTTGTTTCTGAATAGAAACAGATATAGTAGGTTATGGAGATTCCCCAAACTGTTCGGAATCGAACCGGTGAGCGAAGTTTCATAGAGAAACATGTTTTGTAGCTCAGTGCAGTTTCCAATTTCTGGTGGGATTTGGCCAGAGAGGAAGGTTGTGTACAATGCTAGTGTTTGAAGCTTCTTGAGAAGGCCAAAGCTTGGTGGCAGAGAGCCTGAAAGTCTGGTTTCAGCAAAGCCCATGTGCACCAAATTGGTACAGTTTCCAATCTCTGTAGGTATATCTCCTATAATGTTCTTGTTCCCTCCAGCTCTAATAACTTGAAGCTGCTTTAAGTTTCCTACGCTCCTAGGAATTCGGCCGCTAAGTTGATTATCGTGAAGACTCAGCTCTTTTAGTATTGTAAGATTCCCAATTGCTTCCGGGATTGAGCCCACGAGTCTATTCGATCCGACGTAAAAATTTTCAAGCCTGATCAAACCACATATCTCAATTGGAATTTCACCTGTCAAGCCATTCAAGCTCAGGTCCAATGTGTTTAATTCCTTAAGATCACCAATCTCTTTAGGAATTCTTCCGGTCAAGTTTGTTCTCACAAAAATGAGCTTGTTCAGTGTCAACAATGAGCTGAAATTATTGGGAATTTCACCCAACAATTCCACAAACCTGAATTCAATTTCCACAACTTTGAGTTTGAAGTTGCAAGTGATTCCAAACCACCCACATGGAGTTTCATCATTCGGATCCCAACTGCGAAACTCTTCAACCGATGAATTTAGAGATTGTTTCCAAGAAAGGAGAGCTTGGCCTTGATTGTTGATGGCAGAAGTCATTAAAGATGAGAAGAAAAACAGGAATAGTATGAAGAAGAGAGTCCATGAATTTGCATGCATTATTATAGCAAAAACAAAAAGGGGTCTGAACTGAACCAATGAAAGGGCAATGAGCAAAGCCAAACCATGTCTTTTTGGCTAATCATATTCTTGAATAGCTCTGATCAAAGCCATTTTCTCAGTTTCCAACAAATCTTCTAGAGTGTAAGCTGTTGAAGAATAAGCAATGGAATTTCAATTTAAGAGTAAAAATATATGTGGAGGGAGGATGATATGATCTGTTTCTAAGTCCACTCTGTTCATTATTTGGATGCATTATCATATGCAATAGAGACCTACCCTTTCAAATGTAGGTATGTCCTTTTAAGATCTTTATAGAGATTTGTTCCTGTTTCTGCAGAAATATGTAGCAGCCATAAATCCAAAGCTCACCTTCACCTACATATCCAACCTAGCTATTTTATATATCTACTTCTTTTTCTTACTTTTTATATTACCCATCACTTTTTCACATTCATTGATTATATATCTTTTACTCTTAAGAGTGTTGGTTCTCGAGTATGAGAAGACTGAGTTTGAATAACTCGAGTACATGAATGTTTGTGTAATCTGTGTTTGATTCGTGAGTTTGGACACTATTTAACCTAAAGCTGCGGATTTTAAAGATTGTAATCTGTATTGTACTAACCTAAACATTGTAGAGACCTTAACTCATTGTTCAAACCTGCAAAACACAATACCTCTTTGGTGTTTTTTTTTTTCCTGTTGGTATGTTTTATAATTCTAGTTGGTGCTTTTATTCTTTATTCTTTGGATAAATGGAGAAAATGTTGATGATTGTCATTGTTTGGAGGCCTAAATTGAGTTTTTCAAGATCCTTCAATGCCTAGGAGGGTTTTTTGCGCTGATCAAAGTAGTTTTAGAAAAGAAAAAAAAGGCTACTAATTATGGACATGTTTGGAAATAATTACAAGAGACAATTTACATAGAATCTTTTCAAAGAATGATTTATTTTGATATTGAATGAAAAAAACCTAATTTTTATCAATACTTTTGAAAATACATTACTATTAAATAGTATATAAAAAATTAGGGTAATTACTGACATAACATATTTTTAGATACTAATTAGTGAAATGTTAGAACTTTTCAAAAATTACTAAAATAACATAAAAAAGCGTAAAAACATACAAATTCATTAAATACCGATGAAAAATAGTTCAATAATTTAATGAATTATAATTATGCTATTTTAGTAATTTTTGTAATTAGTATGCAGATTTATGCTATTTGAGATAAAATCTTTGAAAATTTTATGCTTAAAAGAGCTTAAAACGGTACATTAGGGTAGTAAAAAAGCACTTAATGTAATTATGATAGCGTAGAGGTTTGAACCTCACCCTCGTCAAAATTCCATCCCACTCTCGATTGAGAAAGGAGCTTAAAATGAGACTTCAAGTTAAAGATTCAATTAATCGGATATTGAATTACTGTAGAAATGTATAAACAAGAAGGTGACTCCTTTAAAATATAATAGTATGTCACATTATATATATGTCTAGTGAAGTTGATATGAATAAGTATTTCATGATATATTATATCATAATAAGTATATTATATCTATTTTATAAAATACACACATAGATATTGTAGATAAAAAAAAGATATGGTTTCTTGTAAAAAAAAAGGGTAAAGTACTCATTTGGTCCCTGAGTTTTGGAGCTCGTATCTTTTTTGTTCCTACGTTTTCAATTTGTGTCTAAGTGGTCCCTGAGTTTTGGATATTGTGTCTATTTGGTCCTTGCGTTTCAATTTGTATCTATTTAGTCATTGAGTTTTAAATAGTATGTCTATTTGGTCCCTGAGTTTTCAATTTGTGTCTAAATAATCCCTGGATTATTAGAAATAAGTTTAATTCTTTCTTAATTTGTTAACTCATTAACATAATATCAACTTAACAGTGACATAAAATGTTTAATTGATCAAAATACTGACATAAGATTAATAATTATGTCAAATTTTAGGCCTACATTTCTGAAAGATTTATTTCTATCTTTGTATTTTGACCAATTAAACATGTTATGTTAGCATTAAGTCAATAATATGATAAGAAGTTAACGACTACGTTATATTAAGCACCAGTTAAACTTATTTCTAATAGTTCTTCAAAATCTAGGGACCAAATAGACACAGTATCCAAAACTCAGGGACCACTTAGACACAAATTGGAAACGCATGGACCAAATAGACACGACATCCAAAACTCAGGGACCATTTAGACACAAATTGAAAACGTAGGGACCAAATAGACACGACCTCCAAAACTCAGGGACTAAAGGGGTACTTTACAAAAAAAAAAAAAAAACAACAAACTGTTATTTATAGATTCTAAAACCCATGTTATATTTGTTTTTTAGTTTAAAATTTTAGTGGGGAGACGCATGCGTTTAGAAACTAGGTAGCCATTTATTATCCTCCAATATGCATAATTTCACTATATGTAGACTTTTCTATTAATATAAGAACTGTGGAAAATGACATTTTTATAGTATCAATAAAAGGCTATAACATATTTTGCGATCCCAAAACACACCCAGATTTGATCATGATTTCCCCTACATACCCAATTTCCCTAAATATCATTCCCATCAATATTCCATTAATATTCTTGCTCTAAATTGTCATACATATCCATGTCACATCTTAGACAGTTTCTAATGTTTTTGGAGACATGTTCTATGCATATATATACATATATATTATTTACTACTTGATATAATCATATAAATTTCAATTTACCGATTAAAAATGATTACATAATAAAAATTAGTTTATTTATATTATATATATAAATATGTAGATCTAATCATTTTTTGATTCAACAAAAACGTTACGTATCATGAGCTTTAAATTGAAGTTTTGATATATTAATGTAAAACCATGGTACTTTTAGGTTAAAATAATATAGTTTTGGTCATTGAAGTATGTTTTGTAACTTATTTAATCTCTAAGTTTTAAAAGCTCTATTTTAATCCCTAAAATTTGTAAGTTTCAAATCTAGTTATCACAGATAAAATTTGAATTATGACTCATTTTTATCACAACCAAAATTTTTATATTTTAACAAATAATGTAATTGCTCATCAATGTAATTAAACAAATCACATCATATATTCATTAAATCATAACTATGCATGTCTTTATGTGCCCGCGAAGCGGAAAATAAAGAGTCACTACTAATCATTGGTTTTAAGGATATAGGTGTGATTATAAGTCACCTAGTTATTAAATTAAAGATGGTCTTCTAACTTTTGAAATTAGGTTCGGGAGTTCATCCACACATAGGGAATGTATTAGCACTCTATTATGTTCGTTTGAAAAAGATTACTGTTTATTATCTTTGTTATTTGATATTAAAGCCTTTTTATCTTTGAACACACAATATATTTTTAATTTTTATTTTTAAATGTCTCATATTATTAAGTTAGTTACATTTTAGTTAGTTTGTTTTTACTTACTTGTTGTATAAATACGACATTTACTATTCATTTAATACAAGTTATTCAGTCTTCATCCAATATGGTATCAGATGTGTGACACGTTTCTCTCTCTTTCTGCGCCAAACTTTCCTATTTTCTTACATCGTTTTCACCGCCAAAATTCCATGGCTTTTTTGCTCATTTCTTGATTTCATCGCCTAATCTCTCTTCCAAATTCTTCGATTCACTGCCATTTGTACTCCTTTTTCGTTTTCAATCTTGCAATTTCTGAATTCCTTCAAGCTTTTCAATGGCTACGAATTCTTCAACTTCACAGGATCCTCCTGTTTCTGACAATTCTTCTACGGATTCTCATGATAATCATCAGAGAAATTCTTATTATCTTCATGATAGTGATGGATCCAACACTGTTCTTGTTTCTCCATTGCTTAATGGTGACAATTTCCATTCCTGGAGTCGGTCCATGCGTCTGGCTCTTTCTGTCAAGAATAAGTTAGTGTTCATTGATGGCACTCTTCCATGTCCAACTTCAAGAAATCTACTTCAATCTTGGTTGATTAATAATGATGTAGTGGTTTCCTGGCTTCTTAATTCAACAATCAAAGAAATCTCTGCAAGTTTGCTATATACGGATTCGGCTACTGAAATTTGGCAAGATTTAAAGGACAGATTTCAACAGGGCAATGGTCCACGAATTTTTCAACTCAAACGTGATTTGATGAACATTAATCAAGGTGATATGTCTGTCAGTATCTATTTTATGAAATTAAAGACTTTGTGGCAAGAACTTATGGAATATCGTTCCAAATGTAATTGTCCTGTGGAGGTTTGAAGGAAATGGACACTTTTTACCAAGGAGAATATGTTCTCAGCTTTTTAATGGGATTGAATGAATCCTATTCTCAAGTCATTTCTCAAATCCTTCTGAAAGATCCAATCTCTCCTATCAACAAAACCTTTGCACTTGTTATTCAGGAAGAAAGACAGAGGCGATTGAAACTTGTTGATTCATCGTCTTCTGGTGAATCTTTGGCTTTTACTGTTTCTCAACAGGCTTCAAAATATACTGGCCATTATAGGGATAAATTTCGCAAGAAGGATAGGCCAGTATGCACTCATTGCAACATACCAGGCCATACTATGGATAAATGTACAAGTTACATGGCTTTCCCCCTGGTTTCAAGTTCAAAAACAAGTTTTATGCTCATCCAACAAATCAGGTTACTGCACCTGATCCAGTGCATCAACCAAGTCCTATCTTTCAGACACCCTCTATGCCACAGACTTCTCATAATGATGATTACAAACTCACTTCGGGACAATATCAACAATTGATGAACTTGCTTTCTTCTCAAGCATCCAGTTCATTATCAACTCCTATTGTTCACCTACTTCTCACATTGTAGGTATGTGTTTTTCAGTTAATGATAACATACCTCTTGATTCTACACGGATGTGGATTATAGATTCTGGAGCCTCTAATCACATTTGCTGCACTGCTTCTTTATTTCAATCCCTCACATATGTCAAAGATGCTTTTGTTTCATTACCAAATAATCAGAGGATTGCTGTAACTGCTATTGGAGATGTTTCTCTTACTGACAACATCTCATTATCTAGGGTTTTCTATATACCGGTTTTTAACTTCAATCTTATTTCAATAAGTTCTTTGGCTAGACATTCTGGTTTGGTCACTCTTTTTACTGATATTGAATGTCTGATTCAGGACAAGTTCAGTTTGAAGACGATTGGCAGGGGTGATTTTCTATACAACCTTTATGTGTTCACAACCAACAATAAGGCTTCTTTTTCAACTGCTGATGGGAAGTCAGAATTCATTTGTTCTTC
The DNA here is from genome assembly GCA_028015215.1 of Gynostemma pentaphyllum. NCBI lineage: Eukaryota > Viridiplantae > Streptophyta > Magnoliopsida > Cucurbitales > Cucurbitaceae > Gynostemma > Gynostemma pentaphyllum. The sequence goes on along the minus strand of CM051346.1, from coordinate 46,973,072 downwards.
TGTCTTACAGCCTTCTATGACCTTACGGCATCATAGATTAGGCCATTTATCTTACAATAGATTGTCTTTGATTCATGATAAACTAGGATTACATACTATTGCTAATTAAGTCTGCTAGCATTGATCCTTGTGGGATTTGTCCATTGGCCAAGTAGAGGCGTCTGTCTTTTATATCCAATAATCATTTGTCTGCACATCCTTTTGATTTGATACATTGTGACATATGGGGTCCCTATCATGCCCCTACACATCAAGGTTTTCAATATTTTTTGACTTTGGTGGATGATTGTACCCATTTTACATGGATATATCTTTTGAATAATAAGTCTGATGTTCTTTCTGTTATTCCTCGTTTCTTTATGCTTATATTTACCCAGTTTAATAAGCAAATCAAGTCTTTTAGATCGGACAATGCCCCTGAGTTACAGCTTACAAAATTTTTCAAAGAAAAGGGTGTGTTCCATCAATTTACCTGTGTTGAAACTCCACAGCAGAACTCAATGGCTGAGAGAAAGCATCAGCATCTTCTAAATGTTGCCAGGTCCTTGTTTTTTCAATCAAATATGCCTATTTCTTTTTGGGGAGAATGCATACTTACTGCAACCTATTTGATTAATAGAACTCCTACTCCATTATTACACAATAAGTGCCCTTTTGAGTTGCTTTTTCAGACTGATGTTCAATATCATTTCCTGAGATTTTTTTGCTACCTCTGTTATGCATCCACTTTAACATCTCACAGGAAGAAATTTGATCCTAGAGCTCGCAAATGCATCTTTATTGGCTATCCCCTGGTATGAAGGGTTATAAATTGTATGATCTTGATAACAAACAATTCTTCATTTCAAGAAATGTTGTTTTTCATCAACACATTTTTCCTTTTCTTCAAACACCTTATGATTCCACAGTAGATTTATTCTCTAACATTGTTGTCCTAAAACATTTAGATGTTGTTTTACATGATACACTACCACCAAATCCTGCTTCTTCTAACACCACTATTTTACCTCTTCCTATAATTACTGATGATTATGTCATCCCAATCCGAAAATCCACAAGACAAAAACAAACACCAAATTATCTCTCTGATTTTCATTGTAATCGACTTTCTCAAAGGCCATTACTTATGACATCTCACAAATATCCTCTTCAAAATTACTTATCCTATAATCATCTTTCTTCCAAACACAGTCATTTTCTCATGCATGTTTCATTACACCAAGAACCACAATTTTATCATCAAGCAGCCAAGAGTGATAAATGTAAACAGGCCATGACTGATGAGCTAGCTGCTATGGAAAGAACAAACACATGGTCTCTTGTGCCTTTACCATTCGGACACCATGCTATTGATTGTAAAGGGATTTGTAAAATCAAACATAGAGCTGATGGGACTATTAATAGGTACAAGGCTCAATTGGTAGCCAAGGGTTACAGTCAACAACAGGGTCTTGACTTCTTTGAGACATTTCACCTGTAGCAAAGATGGTTTCAGTCAAAGTTCTCTTGTCTTTAGCTACACAATTTTCTTGGCCTTTGATCCAATTAGATGTCAACAATGCTTTCTTAAACGAGGATCTTTTTGAGGAGGTGTATATGCCTGCCTTTGGGATATGCTACTTTACCACCTTCATTTCATGATCTGGCTGTTTCAAGTCAGGGGGAGCAGAAAACTACAACTCAACCACTTGTTTGAAAACTCAATAGATTTATATATGGTTTGAAACAAGCTTCCCGACAATGGTTCAACAAGTTTTCACAGACTCTTTTATCTTATGGTTTTACCAAATCGCAAGCTGATTGTTCTTTGTTTACTATGGGTATTGGTGCAACTTTTGTTGCTCTACTTGTTTATGTTGATGACATAGTCATCACAGGTCCATCACAGGCTGTTATTGACAAGCTGAAATCTTATTTGCATACTCATTTCATGCTTAAAGACTTGGGTTCACTCAAATATTTTTTGGGATTGGAAATTACTCGCACCAATCATGGCTTGTCCTTATCTTAAAGGAAGTATTGTCTTCAGCTTCTTGAGGACTTCGGACTACCTGGTTGCAAACCAAATCTTCTTCATATGGATCCAAAGGTTAAATACACTTCTACTGATGGTGACCCCCTTTCTCCTGAGGACATTACTTTGTATAAACGTTTGATAGGTAGATTGCTATATCTAACTATCTCTCTTCCGGGTATTACCTTTTCTATTCACAAGCTAAGTCAGTATGTTTCTCAGCCATGTTCTACGCATCTACAAGATGTTTACTACTTGCTGCGTTATCTGAAAAATGCCTCTGGGCTGGGTATATATTTTTCTAAATCTTCATCCTCTACGTTACAAATATGTGCTTTTGTTGATGCTGATTGGGGTTCGTGTCTTGATACAAGACGTTCAGTTTCTGAATTTTGTGTTTTCTTGGGTGAATCCTGAATGGATGATTTACTAAACTAGCGGAATTTTATTTAGTAAACTAATTAACATTTAATTACAGATCTATTAATATCATGCAATTCGTGATAAAAACATGTAAATTCATGCTTAATTTCGAAAATTAAAGGCCTTTTACTTACATTGAGTAATAAATGGAGAATCGGTTGGAGGTTTCTTTACAGCATCAAATCCTCAGCAACACCGGATCTTCTACGCTATATCCCGATCGAACAAACGAAACCCGATTGTGGGATCGAACTTTAGAAGAAACTGAGAAGAAGAAAAAAATATTTTCTTCCCAAATGGACTAGGGAAAATCGGCTAAGGGGGGAGGGAGAAGGAAGAGAGAATTCCGAATTTCTAAAGAATTTAATTGTGTGATTTATGAATGACCTAAGACTCCTATTTATAGGAAAATAGGAATCCTAACCACATTAGGATTAATCCATGGAGATAAATACAAAAAGAAAAAAGAATTATCTCTTTCCTTTATCTTGGTATTTCTAAAATGCCATAGATAAATAAGAGAATATTTTCTTTTCTTTATTTTATTTATCTTGGGTAAATAAATCTATATAATTATTATAGGATATAATTCAAATAATTATCTCCTACAAATTATCTATGATGGCCAAAATTAATAATAATTAATAAATCATATTTATTTAATTAATTATTTTGGGCCAATTTCAATTGGGTTCATTAATCCAATTGGGCTTGAAACTCTCTCTTAAATTAATAAGTCCAACTTAATTAATTAATTTATTAATTACCATTTAAATAAAATATTTATTTAAACAATTAATAATATTAATATTTTCTCCCGACTAAATATTATCAAATTATATTTAATTATTAATTTCCATTTAAATAATTTTCATTATTTAAATAATTAATAATAAATATTTTAATTATTAATTTCCATTAAATAAACTCATTATTTAATTAATAACTTTATTGATAATATTTTATTATTAATTAATTAATTTTAATTATTAATTATTAATTTCAGTCTAAATAAAATTATTTATTTAAACAATTAATAATTGTCAATTAATTTCAAATTATTAATTACCATTTAAATATACTCAATATTTAAATATTTAATAATATCTAATTAATAATATTTCATTATTAATTTTCTGTTTAAATAAACTCATTATTTAAACAATTAATAATGTTTATATTAATTACCGTTTAAATATACTCAATATTTAAACAATTAATATTGCCTATTTAAGTAATTCACTTTACTTAAACTTTCCATTTCTTCTACTTGATTTCGCGACTACGATATTCGGGCTAGCATAGGGACCCGATGGACCTATAGATCATGAGCTTAATAATTAGTCAATTAAGTGATTAACTCATAATCAGTTAATTACTTATTATCTAACTATGAATAATTCCACTATAGATTCATAGCTGAACTCCCCTCACTACGAGATGAGTTATGTCCATTTAGTTTATCTTTATTTATATCGTGATATATCCTTCACGTGGAACCCTCATAATTACAGCGGATAAATTTACCGTTTTGCCCCTGTAATTACCGCTTTATCCTTGTGTTCCCGGCGATACTCCAATGAACATTATCTTTAGTCGAACTAGAGATAATATACTTCTGTGATCAATAGAAGTCGTGGCGTCACTTGTTCATGTCTCGAATCAGTACATCAAGGGAGTTTCCTAAAGTTCCTAAAATGTTTAGGTATCGCACTGATACCGTTAATTTATAGGAAAGTTATGAATTCCATCTTGTGAAAATGAGTTCTCAACTACTTATCTAGCCATGTTCCCAAAACAAAAGTGTATTGAGCGTTGTTACAGATCGCTCTCAACCATGTGAATCAAAGAACATAACTCCACAAATAGGAGTCCGCATTTCACTCAGGATTGAGATATATCACGGTTGATAAACTTAGTTTGATATTCGATCATTTCTCGTAAACGGTACTAATGAGAAATTTGATCGAACATCATGGTCTTGTCTTATACAATCAACATTGCATATGATACTTCCATTTCATGTCTCCCACATGAATGATCAGGATTAGATCATTTGTCTATAAACAAAATGCGAAGTTATCAACAGTGTTACCAGGATAAGGTTCCCAAACGTTATCCGTTTACTGTAGACACGTTTAAGTTACTCATCTCGACTTTAACCCTCTCGTATGACTCACATACTAAGTCGTGATTTCATAAGAGTAACTTAGGGTTTACTATTTGAATGTTTGATATTTATATATTTCCATATATACCTAATATCGTCAATTGAATAATCTAGATAATATAAAGAACTTATGTTTATTTATTTAATTTATTCTAAATAAATTATTATTATTAAATAATTACAAGTTCTAGGACATCATTCCTAACAAATCCATGGTGTCTTGGAAATCAAAGAAACAAACAACTGTCTCAAAATCATCGGCTGAGGTAGAGTACCGAGCATTGGCTACTGTTGAAGGGATGATTTACTAAATTAGCGGAATTTATTTAGTAACACAAATTAACACTTAATTTAGGATCTATTAATATCATGCAATTTGTGATAAAAACATGAAGAACATGTAGATTCATGCTTTATTTTCGAAAATTAAAACCGGAACTTACATTGACTGATTAATGGAGAATCGGTTGGAGGTTTCTTTACAGCTTCAAATCCTCAGCAACACCGGATCTTCTACGCTATATCCCGATCGATCAAACGAAACCCGATTGTGGGATCGAACTTTAGAAGAAATTGGGAAGAAGAAAAATATTTTCTTCCCAATTTTGAATAGGGAATTTCGGCCAAGGGGGAAGAAGGGAAGAAGAGAGAATTCCGAATTTCTAAGGAATAGAATTGTGTGATTTATGAATAACCCAACCCTCCTATTTATAGAAAAATAGGAATCCTAATCACATTAGGATTAATCTATAGAGATAAATACAAAAAGAATAAAGATTATCTCTTTCCTTTATCTTGCAATTTCGAAAATGCCATAGATAAATAGGAGATTATTTTATTTTCTTTATTTTTATTTATCTTGGGTAAATAAATCTATGTAATTATTTTAGAATATAATTCAAGCAATTATCTCTTCCCAAAAATACATATATAGCCGAAAATGCATACATTAATTAATAAATAATTCTAATTTATTTAATTAATTATTTTGGGCCAATTCCAATTGGGTTCATTAATCCATTGGGCTAGAAACTCTCTCTTAAATTAATAAGTCCAACTTAATTAATTTATTTATTAATTACCATTTAAATAAAATATTTTATTTAAACAATTAATAATATTAATATTTTCTCCCGACTAAATATTATCAAATTATATTTAATTATTAATTTCCATTTAAATAATTTTCATTATTTAAATAATTAATAATAAATATTTTAATTATTAATTTACATTAAATAAACTCATTATTTAATTAATAATTTTATTGATAACATTTTATTATTAATTAATTAATTTTAATTATTAATTTCGTTCAAATAAAATTAATTATTTAAACAATTAATAATTGTTAATTAATTTCAAATTATTAATTACCATTTAAATATACTCAATATTTAAATAATTAATCATGTATAATTAATAATATTTCATTATTAATTTCATGTTTAAATAAACTCATTATTTAAACAATTAATAATGTTTATATTAATTACCGTTTAAATATACTCAATATTTAAACAATTAATATTGCCTATTTTAAGTAATTCACTTTACTTAAAATTTCCATTTCTTCTACTTAATTTCGCGACTACGATATTTGGGCTAGCATAGGGACTCGATGGACCTATAGATCATGGGCTTAATAATTAGTCAATTAAGTGATTAACACATAATCAGTTAATTACTTATTATCTAACTATGAATAATTCCACTATAGATTCATAGCTGAACTCCCCTCACTATAGATGAGTTATGTCCATTTAGTTTATCATTATTTATATCTGTGATATAATCCTTCACGTGGAACCCTCATAATTACAGGCGGATAAATTTACCGTTTTGCCCCTGTAATTACGACTTTATCCTTGTGTTCCCGCTGATTCTCCAATGAACATTAACTTTAGTCGAACTAGAGATAATATACTGCGTGATCAATAGAAGTCGTGGCGCCACTTGTTCATGTCTCGAATCAGGACATCAAGGAGTTTCCTAAAGTTCCTAAAATATTTAGGTATCGCACCGATACCTGGTTAATTTATAGGAAAGTTATGAATTCCATCTCGTGAAAATGAGTTCCCAGCTACTTATCTAGTCATGTTCCCAAAACAAGGTGTATTGAGCGTTCTTACGAGACGCTCTCAACCATGTGAATCAAAGAACATAACTCCACAAATAGGAGTCCGCATTTCACTCAAGATTGAGATCTATCACCGGTTGATAAACTTACTTTGATATTCGATCATTTCTCGTAAACCGGTACTAATGAGAAATTTGATCGAACATCGTGGTCCTATCTTATACAATCAACATTGCATATGATACTTCCATTTCATGTCTCCCACATGAATGATCAGGATTAGATCATTTGTCTATAAACAAAATGCGAAGCTATCAACAGTGTTACCAGGATAAGGTTCCCAAACGTTATCCATTTACTGTAGACATTTTTTAAGTTACTCATCTCGACTTTAATCCTCTCGTATGACTCACATACCAAGTCGTGATTTCATAAGAGTAACTTAGGGTTTATTATTTGAATGTTTGATATTTATATATTTCCATATATTCCTAATATCTTTAATTGAATCAATCTAGATAATATAAAGAACTTATGTTTATTTATTTAATTTATTCTTAATAAATTATTATTATTAAATAATTACAAGTTCTAGGACACCATTCCTAACAACTGTGACAAGTGTCACATGGTTTATTCATCTATTGACTGATTTACAGATACAATTTTCATCTCATTCTCTCATCTTTTGTCACAATCTTGCAGCCATACAAATTGCATCCAATCTGGCTTTCCATGAATGTACGAAGCACATAGAAATAGATTGCCATTTCATTCGTGATAAAATTTCTCTTGGTACTGTGAAGGTTTTGCCTATTCGATCGTCTCTTCAACTTGCAGATTTATTCACCAAGGCACTACCTAGCTCTATTTTATTTCCTTTATTAAGCAAGATGGGTATTGTAAATGTTCATACTCCATCTTGAGGGGGAGTATTAAGTTAGTTACATTTTAGTTAGTTAGTTATTACTTGTTGTATAAATACTACATTTACCATTCATTTAATACAAGTTATTCAGTCTTCATTCAATACATATGTTATTGATTAATACCCTAAACATTAGAAGGCATAATCAAATTGGATGTGTGGCATAAAACTATTAAGAAAAAGTTTTATTAGAATTTAATCTTAGCATCCCTTAATTACATTCATATTCCTTAAGAAATATAGAAGATCAGCATCCTGAAAACTCCTAAACTCGATCATAGGAAAGTTTTGTCTTGAAAATCATCTTTGATATATTTTACTTTTAAATTTGCTATTTTACGGAAAAGTTATTATTGAAGATTACCTTGAGTTAAAGTTTTACTAAAAATATAGATGAATTTTTATTAAAGAAAGTATATTGATGGGTAAAATACGTTTTTGGTCCCTATAGTTTCACTTTGGTTTCATTTTCGTCCTTGTACTTTCAAAACTGACTTTTTTCGTCCCTGTACTTTCCAAAACCCACTTTTTTAGTCATTCTGTTAACTTTTCTGTTAGTTGACTGTTAGTCATTGGTGACATGGTATTTTTAATGATGTGGCAGGTTGACTTGATTTTTTTATCAATATTTTTAAATGATGTGGCATTTTAGTACTTTAAAACAATATTTTTTTATTGATTTTAAAATTATCATCTCTCATCTCTCTCATAACTTTCTCTCTCCTCTCTATCTCTCTCTAACCAGATCCATCTTTCTCTTACGAACCACTTCTTTTGATTGAATTTTGGTTTTCATTTGGATTAAACATTTAATTTCGTTTGGATTTTGTCTTCCTTCTTTTGATCGAATTCATGGATTCTCAAGCAAAACTCTCCTTCATCCCTTGCTTGTATCATCTCCTACTCTTGTCCTTCCAACAGCACCACCATTTTTTTTCATCAATTTCATTGAATCAGTCAAATACCACTGAAAATCGTAGATCTAAACTACTCATCGGAAACCAAGCTCCAACACACCAAAAACACCATTTCAGTCATAGAGGAACGCTTCTGGGTTGGTGTGAGGAAGCTTGACGTGTTCTGGGCAGGTTTTATGTAGGACAGTTTTTTGAAAATCGTGGATCTGGCAGAAGGAGAGGTTTCCAAAAGTTTCTGGTTGAAGGGGATGGTAGAGGAAGGACTGTTGGCTGGTTCTGGGGCCATTCAGTGGAAGAAAATCATGGAAACGATGCCCACGTTCAAATCTGGAAGTAACGCTTCATTGGAAACGATGGAAGAGTTTTCACGTTTAGACAGTTCTGGGCTTATTCCAAGGGTATTGCCGGCTTCGTCTAATGATTTGAAGCAGCTTTCATTAAGGCCTTGAGGGCTGAAACCATCGGGTTCAACTTCTGCCATGTCTTCTACACCTTCGGCTACTATGGAAGACGTTAATGGTGTTTTGCAAAATACGAGTTCTCCGACTGACTTGGTCATGGAGATCGCTTCGTCTGATGAAAATAAGGATACCCAAGAGGTTTGTTTGGATCCCAAGGCCATGGATCCTCCCCCCGATCGCTTCGTCTAATGAAAATAAGGATACCCAAGAAGATAGATGGTAGAGAGAGGAGAGAGGAGGAGGAAACTAAAACAATTGGCCGCATTAAAATATATAATAGTAAAAATATTGATAAAAAAAATCAAGTCAACCTGCCACGTCATTAAAAATACCATGTCACCAATGACTAACAGTCAACTAACAGAAGGACTAAAAAAGTGGGTTTTGGAAAGTACAGGGACGAAAAAAGTCAGTTTTGAAAGTACAGGGACGAAAATGAAACCAAAGTGAAACTATAGGGACCAAAAACGTATTTTACCCTATATTGATTCAAACTTAGGAACTTTTATTTCTTTTTTGCAAATTTATTATCTTTGGAAATTTTATTTTAGAATTTGGTGTTTTATGGAAAGTTATTATTAAAAATTATCTTGAAATAAAGTCTTACCAAAATTGAATGTGGAATTTTTTTTGTTAAGGTTAAATATCTTTTTAAAATTTTTATTTTTACTAAAGAAAAAAAATTAAATTAAATCAAATTTGGAAATTTATTAATTTTTAATAGAAATTTTTATTTAAAAATTTTGGAAACCAGAAAATTAACATCATAATAATTTCCGATCTCTAATTAAATTCCATTTGCCTTAGTTAAATATTTTTTAAAAAATTGAGAAAATTAGCATCATAAAAATTCCTAACTTCCTATTTTTGAGAATTTTCAATAATAACTTAAAATGGAGGTGTGTTTTACAAATCAAATTCGACTATGACATGAGTATTAATATATATGAAAAAAAAATATAACCATAATTTCAAGGTTGAGTCCCACTCCCATGCAAACGTGTGGGATAGAGACAAATACAAGAAGTGTCACAAAAAGTTGATGATTGCCCATAGTCAATCTAGACGTGGGGTACCCTATCCTCCCAAGGCCGTACTCAAGATCCTATAAGATAATTAAGGACCCCCACCCTACCTTCTTATAAAAATGCCACGTGTACATACAATCAACCAAAACAATTCTTAATTTCTTTTTGGTTAATTTTATTATTCATTGTATACTTTAATATTTATATCAAATTTTCAGGAAAAGATTAACTATCATTCCCTAATTAACATAAATATTAGTAAAAATTCAATTAACATATATAGATTAAATATAAACTTTTAAAATTTAAAGAAAAACATTACATTAATGATAAATTATATGGATCAAATTAAAACTTTTAAAATTACATAAACTAAATTGACATAAGCAATAAATTATAGATACTGACCATATAATTTAAACTTTTTTTTCTCGACAAATTTGGCCATATTCTTTGTGGGTCATAATCATTGATACCAATATTTTCATTTTTACCTTGATTTCAATACCCTAATATATCAAATTATCATATGCCTCCTCTCTTCTCTATTTTAAAATTAATTTTTTTTCTTATACACATGAGGATTAGAACATAATTAAAAAGGAGAAAAAATATTTGATTTAACTTGAAGACTAAGGAAGGGAAGTACATCCCTTATCTTATCCTAACCTCTTTCTTTTTCAAAGATAAATAAATTAAAAAAAAAAAAAAAGGAAGAATCTCATTATCCTGAGATCAAAGAACAAAAGAAGCACTCTTCAACAACAAATCAAATAAACCAACAAAATATCTAAAACAAAATCGATAGACAACATACCTAGACAAAGAAGACAACTATTATTAACAAACCTATGAACCTAAACATGAAAAGTAAGATTGATCATGGGCACTAACCAACTTGACTATAAATTAACAATCAAATGATATTCATTATATATTCACACCATAAATTATTGAATTAAATCAAAGTGTCAAAATAAATTCAGTTTGATAATTATTGTTATTATTTTAGAGACAAGGATTACAATTTTTTCTTGAATTTGAGAAACGAAAACTTTCCTCCATTTTCCCCGCACTTTCTTACTTGTTGTTTGGTAAGAAAGGAACATGAAAACATGTGCCATTCGTGACTCGTGTGTAGCATATGATAAAATATATATAGTCCAAATGATCGATGTCATTGGCTTTTTAAGCAATAATTGAGTGAATCTGACTTAAAAAAAAAAGAACAACAGGGGGGCACAAAAACAAAAACATCTAAGAGTACCAAATTATTCAATTATTTGATCAATTTTCACGAAGAAACAATTAATGATTTCTATGGCATGACCCCCTAAGTATGTTAAAATATAGCCGTTTTTCTCTCTTATAATCATTATATAAACTATTATTTTCCATAATTTAAAACAGATATTTTGATAGCATAGATATTTAATAATTTATATCATAGTTTTATAAATAAATAATTGAGCACACATTATATTTAAAATTTAAATGGTATTTGATAGATGAGTTTGGATTTAGATAATATCTTTAATCCAATTTAGATTTGGTAGATGAGTTTTAATAATATATATAGAGGTTGCAATTACACTATATCAGATAGTTAATTAATATAAAACTCTAACGTAAACTCAAACTCATCTATTAAACCTAAATTACATAAATTCCTACCTTTGAAAACCTATTTCTTTGTACATTCCAACTTTAACTTTAACTAGCCTAATCCTCTTAACAAAAAGCTCTGGGAAAACTTCTATGGTTAGACTTTAGTTATTATTTTTTTATAATATTAGGGTGACAAATCGAACTATTAATTTGGAGGTGTGAATATATATCTCACCAATAATTTTAATGGGATTATGTTGTAACTCAATTTTAATTGATTTATAACTTGCAAATTTCTCCAAATTTGCACTTAGTCATATCTAACATTGATCACATAATTATTTATCTTAAGTTGTATATGAGAATTACTGATAAGTTTTTTCTACTAAGGAAAGAAAATTATAATGGTTTTTCTTTTCTGGTAAGTTATGTAGAGACATAGTATACTTTAAATATATCATGTCTTAAAAAATATTTACAAATATAATATGTCTTAAAAATCAATGTTAAGTTTTTTTTCTTAGGAAATAAAATTATTATGTTTTTTTCTTTTTATCTTTTAACCACTCATTCACACATAAAAATCTACTATATTTACATATAATTTTAAGGGGCAATCACTAAATTAATAATATATTTTTATATATTAGTTACTAAAATGTTAATTATTTTTAAAAGTTACACAAATAACAGTTCGCTAACTTATTGGTAATGAGAGGAGTAACATGTATCTTATAGGTCTTGTGAGTTCTTTTCATCTTTCTGGCGTGAGAATCTCAACATTATTTAAGATAAACTTGTATACTTTTAAATGGTGTCATCCCTACAATTTTCAAATGGTCAATCAGAATGAACAAAATAAGTAAGAATTATTACTCCTCTTTGGTCTACAAACAGGGGCGGGTCTACTAAGGAGAGTAGGGGGCAGTTGCCCCCCCTAAATTTTTTATTTTTTTATTTTTCTAATGTAAAAATGAAAAAATATAAGTAAAAATTTGACTTTTTAATGTATTTTATATATTTTACCCCCCCCAAAATTTTAAAAAATATTTTTATATAGTTTTTACCCCCCTTAAAAAAATTTCCTGGATCTGCCCCTATCTACAAATGCGATAATTGAGCATATAAATCTATTCCTCGAGGTACTTATGAGTAAAAACCAAATAAAAAATAGCTGTGTTTTTTTGTTGGCAATCTCAAAGAACGTGTAGTGTTTTCTCTGGTCAGATTAGATCGTTTGGAAGCTCTTTCCCATTTCGTCTAAACCGGCAATATAAAGAAAATTATCTATATTTTTTTAATAAAGAAGAAATAATATTTATTTGGTACTTGTTTGTCTGTTTTGACGAAATAATATTTATTTGATACTTGTTCGTCTGTTTTGTTATTAGTCAAACGCCACAATCATTGGTTATTTACATTTTATTTTTAAGGCAACGTTTTTATTCACATTCTTTCCACTAAATTTATTTAAAACAATTTCCTTTGGTAATAATTTTCAAAAACACAAGCGGATTCTCAACAAAATTTCAAAAAACTAAAAATATTTTTACTAAAATTTTTATGAAAACTAAAATATTAACAAAGATATTATGAGCATAACATGTTTAGTTTATTGTCAATTTAAAATCTTCATCTCTAAGACGGCGTGCCTTTTTATCAGATAAAAAGAGTCTTAAAATTTGAAAGCTAGATTTTAATTCATGAATTTTTCTCCATTTTCTATTTTAATTCTTTAACTTTTAAAATCTCAATTCTAACCACCACATCTAGTTGATAATATAAGAATGTTATATCTAAATTATTCTAAATGTCATAGATTTTATTCATTACTTGTGTGTGATAAGTCATATTTAAATTATTAGCAAAAAAATCATTTAAAAATTAGACAAACATCACTCCATGGCACATTTAAATAGGTATTTTCAAAAGTAGTAAATATTTTAAAATGATATATATATTTTTTAAATTTAGAATATTTTAGATATCAAGACCTTTGTTATTTTTTATTGTTACTTTTGAACTATAGTTCAATAATTTATTGAAATATTTTATTGTTTTTCAGTAAATTTATTTGTTTCTGACCCCTTTTAGTTAAATTGATTCATTATTTGAATAATTTTAAAATACTATTAGAATACAGAAATAATTGGATAAAAAAAATCATTAACACGCCTACTTATAGAAAGATATTAATGAAACTATAATTGGGCTTTGTACATTGGACTCAAACTAACTTGGGCTTAGGGTCTTTGCTCCATCAGACTCTTTACCATAATTCAGCCCAGCTCATTTGTAAATTGATGATCCTTCATTTTTAGGAACAAAATTGGCTGTCTTAAAGCAAGGATAATGAGACCAATTCGTTCATCTCTTTTAACAGTCCATTTATCTTTTTGATGTACGATCCTTAAGGGAGATTACCATATTTTAGTAAAAAAAAAAGAAAAAGCTAGATAAAATAAAAGATAAATGAATGAAATAAGTGATTCATAGACTTTAAAAAATGATAAGATGTGTTCGTTATGATATAAATCACTCACACTTATCAGATATCATCATTATATTTATGAGAGAGTAAAAATAATAACATGACCCTAACAGTTATATTACATTAAATTAAAGGTGGGGAGACTCGAACTTTCAACTCTATGAGAAGGGAGCAAGTAGTGGCGAGGCCAAAAAAAAATTTCGGAGGGGTAAAAATCTATATGAAGAAAGGGTTGTGTAAAATGTCAACTCCACATCGGTTTTGATCTATTATATTATTTTGTAACGAATTTTTTTTCACTATTATAAAATATTCAGTTAGGTTTAGTTAGATTTTTTAGATTTTGATTCGTGTCTAATAGAAAATTATAAAATGGATAATTTTTTTTTTGCTAGAAGTTATGTTAATTATAAAAGTATACTTGTCTTCAAAATAGAGGCAAATTTTAAAATAATTTCTTAGTATATTAAAAAATATATATTAATCTCTGAAATCATTGAGATTAATTTTTCATTTCAATTTTTTTTTTAAAATCTAATAATAAGAATCACAATCAAAATTGACTTTATTGTATATCATAGAGATGTTTAACTAATTTTATATAACAATTAACAAATTTGAAATATTTAACTAAAAATACAAGTATGAAATAATAAAATTATAACAATAGTGAGGCTTATGAACATAAAACTATATAGTTATGAATAAAATTTGGATTTCACTGAAAAAAAATTATTATTTATAATTTAGAAAAAATAAACTATTTATAAACAAAAAATTACACTCACTTGATAGCTAATATATATGAATTAAAGTATATATAAATGTTGAACATAAAATCATCACTACATAATTACAATATAAAAAATGTATTTAATTAAACTTAACAATAAATAATACAATGTATAACTCATATATGGATGCATCAAAATTATCAAGAAAAAACAACAATTATCCTATCTATTTAAAAAAAAAAAAAAAACTATTTAAAACCATAAAAACTCACATCAATGAACAATAAATTGGATAGAGATTAAGTGAGGAAATTTAATAGTGACAAACACAAATGTGGGATAATATATAGAGAGTTTAATTTTTAAAAGATTAAAATGTCCCAAATAATATATAAATAAGGGGTAAGCATCAAATTTTTTAGGGGGCAAAATTAAAATTTATATAAATATATACCTATAAATTTTTTTCTTTTAATTTTTCCCCCAAATCTCTTAGTGGCCTCGTCATTGAGAAGAGGTATCTAAACAATTGAGTTATATTCGTATTTGCATGGTTATGAGTAGTTAACACAACTACATCAAATAAATCTTCGTCCACACATCAATACTTTTGTCTCAATTTTTCTTCAAAAAGAATAAAAATCCATACATGGTGCCGCATTTGAAGAAATCTATTTATTTTTTCTTTCTTTCTTAAATTTCCCCCTTTTTTGTGGTATCTATTTTTTTTTTTCACTTCTTTTGTTTGGTACACGCCACCAAAACGATCCCCTTGGGCAGGACGCGTGTTAGCTTTTCAGAGACTTGTTCGGAAGGCAATGCTTTGTCTTATTTGCCGCTTTCTCACTCATATTTTCCAAACTCATCTTATGTTTGATATGTTTTTTTTTGTCCATTTTCTCGTAAGTTGTCCATTGTCTGGAAAGTTGTTATTAATTTATTAAATGTTACCTAGTATGGTTGTTTTTATGAGGGTTTAAAAATATTTTTGGATAAGAAAAAAAGTTAAATGTAGAATACATTTATATACACTTTAAATTATTGTTAAATCATAACTTTATACTTTAAAAATATTTTTAAAAACCGTTATATTTTAGTAAAACTGTAAAAAAACATATTTCTATTGGTTAGTTTTAACGAAATTGAGACACATACCTATTTTATACATATCACATGTTCAAATATTATTAAAAGTAACAAAAAAAATTAAACATACGTGTGATTTATAGGTTTTTTTATTTTACTAACATAACTATTTATGTTAAAAATTCTACTTAAACTGTCAATTTCATGTAATTTTTTACAAAAATTGGAATGCTTATAATATGTATATGTTTAAATTTAGTTAAAACTAACTGGTAGAAGAGTGTGATTTATAATTTTATTGAAGTGTATGGTGTTTAAAAACATTTTTAAAGCGTAGAGGTATGATCAAATAATAATCTAAAATGTTGGGGTGTATTTTACATTTAACTCTAAAAAAAACTAGAAATTTTTAGCTTAAAATCACTTTTAACCTCCCTAAAAATTATTTCAAACGGACCTTTAAATAACACATTTGATTAAATTAATACTTTCTTATTAGATGAATTATTTTGGTCGATACATTCACCAAATTTAATTCAATGTAAGAAAAAATGTCGGTTGCGAATAAAGAGAGAACGTGACAAAGCTTATATATAGCTTAATTTTGAAGTTTGAGATATGGAGAATGGTAATTGGTTAATTAATTAAAAAAGACGGAGAGTTGAGGTAGCAAAAGGGCAAAGTGAAAGTGTGCGAGAAGATGACGGCTCATATGTGGAGATCAAATTAATTATGAGAAAAATTAAATCGAAAGGGTCATTTGATAATAATCTTGTTTTTAACTTTTAAATTTTGAGAAACAAGTGTGTTGCCAACTTAAATATAGCTCAACTAATTAGGTATTGATAAGTTGTTATTCTTGCACATAAACTTGAGATTTTTGTTTATACTTTGATGATTAAATAGCCTAAGAACTAATTAATTGTCTATGATTTGTGCTTATGTGCTAGATTGGAGAAGAGAAGATGAAAAATGACTTAAATTGGCATTTTGGAGCTTTCTTGACACTTTAGTGCCATTACAACAAGTTTCAGTGGTCGCGGCCACAAGGAAAATTCTGAATCCAAGCCAAAATTCTAGAGAGCTCAACGCCGTAGCACATATTTCTCGTCGCCGTAGCACAAAAATTGTGATTCTTTATTTTTTATTTTTTTTGCCTGGCGCCGCAGCGCCCAAGTTTCTGTGCCGCGGCACCAGCCCGATTTTTTTTAGATTTTACTTTATTTAAATAACTCAAACCCTAGTTTTTGAGGGAGTTCTTTTTCTGATAGTTTTAGGTAGTTTTTCTGGGGGGTTTCTTATGTAGCCATGACTCATTTGTCTAGCTAAACTCCTCTTTCCAACCAAGGTTAATCAAAGTTTAATTCTTGTTATTTGTGAGATTTGATCTTCATTTTTCTCTTCTAATCTCTCTATTTGTATGTTTTCTATGCTTCTTTCATTATCTTGTTGATTGATTATTCAAATAGGATCCTTTGATCATTCTTCAATTTGATATACTGTCAATTAGGTGCTTAAATTCGTAATTGTTTATGCATCCTAATCTTAGTGACAATTAGTATGATTGATTAGTAAGTCTTTTCATCTCATGCTATGAAAATATATGATCTAATTTAAATAAATCGAACGTTTCATATTTGTTGGCTAGAATTGGTAGTCCTTCTTATCTTATTGCTGTCAATTGATTAAATCCTATTGTCGTACTCTATGATTGTCTTTGATTAGGGAAGTAATTAACGATCGTATCTTAATTACCGACAAACTAAGGAAGGATAGATTAATAAGACGTTCTTAATAATCATAACCAATTTAGAAAGTTATTTAGGATTTCATTAGATAATCGATGATCAAATAACATGAATTGAACGATGATTATACCTTTGAATCTCTCTTTATTGTTTTTCTTAATTTCTCAACAAAATCCAAAAACCCCCCAATTTTAATTCACCAATCTTTGTGGAATCGACTCTACTTTCCACTACTACAAATCCCATCATCCGAAAGTAGACTTTTATTTTTGGTGGATTCGACGCCCACCAGGTATCTACTCCGTTTCTGTGAACTCGAAAATTCAAGTCTCATATCTCCCATTTTGATGTAATATTTGGAAAAAAAAAGTGTTTTTTATAATTTTTAATGATTTTTTTTCTTAAGAATTAATTTTAAAATTGTATTGAAATTTTAAAATCAAAATCTATTTTTTGCTTTAATTAAAGATGTTCTTATTAATAATTTCTTTCTTTTTTTAATAATCTAATTTTTATAAATATTTATAAAATACTAAAACTTTTACAAACTAAAGAAATAGTTTAAAAAAAAATCGGTTTCAATTATTTTTAAAAGTGAAAACAATAACCCAATAAATTATTAATAAACTAAGTTTAATTATTCTATACATCGTTTTATCAAACGGAGTAATTAATAAAAATGGAATAATGTACCTTTATTTTGGAGTTGAGATGTTTGAGGACTGTAATTGGTGAAATTCAAATGGGTAAGAGAAGAGAAAATAAATAAATAAAGTGAAACATATAACGGAAAGGAATAAAGACTATGTTTATTTGTCCCCTTCCAAAGTTTACTTTGATTTATTATTATTATTATTATTTTATGCATGGCTTTGTGCGATAATTGAACTTCCTTTAGACCTTGTAAAAGAATGAACTATAAATGTTTTTCCTCAAGTTAAATTACAAATAATTATTTATGCTAGAATGGTTGAAGTTATTGTTTTTTACAACAATATGAAAACAATACTAACAATGCAAATGTAATAAAATATTATGATAAAAAAACCCATTAAAAATAAGATTTAAAACTTATTTTGGTCCCAAGATTTTAATAAATATTTATATTTTGACTCTAAACTTTCAAAAGTTTCATTTTAATCCTTCAACTTTACATAATATTTTATTTTCAATCCCTCAAATTTCCTCTCTATCTAATTTTTTTTAATAGAAAGTAAACGTGACATTATTTTTCATTTATTTGTGAGCATATGGACAATCATATATAATCCCCTCACCCCTTATATTTTATTTTCAAAAGTCCTGTCTCCACCACTTTACTTGTTTTCTCCCCATGTTAAAATTTGGGTCACATTCTTCTATCAAATTACAAACTCGGCCCTAAACCCTGTCTCGTCTCCACCGCTTATATTTAATTCGTCCATGTAGATAGATCCAACATATCAACTACTCAATATTATCAGTTGAAAATTAGAGTCATATGTGAATTTTCTACTAAAAAAAAATAGACCGCAAAATAATATGAAGAATTAAAATATAATGTCATACAAAGTTTAAGAACTAGAAGTAAAAAAAAAATTAAGAATCAAAATAGAAAATATGTCAAAGTTTAAGAACAAAATATGTTTTAAACAAAAAATAATTTTAAGTATGATAAATTATATATATAGCATGATAATTAGTGATTACTGTAATTATTAAGAAATTTTATTGGATAATAGATTTTGATGTAATATTTATAAATATATCATCACTTAAAACTATTTGTAAATACAATTTTTAATCTGTTGATAAGTGATTAACAATGAAAAATGTGTGAATCAATGATTAACTGAAGGTAAAATATATAATTCAATGTTAATCACTAATTCACGTAATAAAAATTTGCTATATTAACAAATATTTTTATAAATATTATCGTAAAATTTACTATATTTACAACTGCCCCTAATTATTATCAAATAATTAAAATTAATAATTGATTTTATAAATAAATGTTTTGAATGGAATATGAACACATGACAGAGATATGATTCATAACGAGCGTTATCCGTATTTTATTTTTTGATATCCTAATTTCTGACATCATGGTACACATGCATATGAACACATCTATTGATCAAATTGCAGCCACAGCCACGCTCGAGAAGCTACTAATACATGTAGAAAGTTCATCCCCTTCCTCCTTTACTCTCTTTTTGTCACCCTTCACTGATTTCTACAGCTGTTTTCTGTCATTTTTCTATTTAATCCCCATTCTAACTGCTTCCTTTTCTTCACCAACCAAACTAAGAACTCTTCCTCCTTCCTCTTACCACCTCTCTCTCTCACTTTTCTAGCCGAACTTTCTAAACTCACAAACTTTTCCCATGGCTCCAAGCTTGAGCAAAAACGCCATAGATGTAATGGGGATACTTGAGCCTGACGGTACCTTACCTGTTATCTCCATCGTGTTGGAAGATTCCAAGTTTGTTGCCAATGGCCACCAGATTCTAACCGATGTCCCCACGAACATTATAGCCACACCTTCACCTTTCATCTCCTCCGACAAGAACAATAACCTCGTCGGCTCTTTTGTAGGCTTCGATGCCGTTACCTCGAGCGATTGCCATGTGGTTCCCATCGGAAAGCTCCGAGGTATAAGATTCGTTAGTATTTTCCGGTTCAAAGTCTGGTGGACCACACAATGGACAGGAACGACTGGAAGCGACATCCAGCACGAGACCCAGATGATGATTCTTGACAAGAATGATCATGGCCGTCCATTTGTGCTCTTACTTCCCATCATAGAAGGAGGTTTCCGATCATCACTACGTCCCGGCGATCACGATGACGAAATGGCGATGTGGGTCGAAAGCGGGTCGACAAAAGTTCGGTCTGCCCACTTCAGAAGCTGCTTGTACATGCACGCCGGTGATGATCCGTTCATCCTCGTCAAAGAGGCTATGAAAATGGTCAAACTTCATCTGGGAACCTTCAAACTTTTGGAAGAGAAAACCTCACCAGGAATTGTTGACAAATTTGGTTGGTGCACCTGGGATGCATTTTACCTTAAGGTGAACCCTCAGGGGATTAGAACAGGTGTCAAATGCTTAGTGGACGGTGGGTGCCCACCGGGAATGCTCCTCATCGACGATGGATGGCAGTCCATTGCTCATGATGAGGAACCCATCACCGATCATACGGCCGTGGATCTAATGGATGCAGGTGAACAAATGCCATGCAGGCTGACCAAATTTGAAGAGAATTATAAATTTAGTGACTATCCAAGTCATGGGAAAGGCTCTGGTAAAGGGCTGGGTACCTTTGTTAAGGATCTAAAGGAGGAGTTTAGAACGTTAGAGCATGTATATGTATGGCATGCACTGTGTGGGTATTGGGGTGGGATAAGACCCAATGTCCCTGGGATGCCCTTGTCGAGGGTCATTAGTCCTATCCTGTCGAAGGGTTTGAATATGACCATGGAGGATTTAGCTGTCGATAAGATTGTTAATAATGGTGTCGGTTTGGTCCCGCCGGAGCTGGCTTTCGAGATGTTCAATGGCATCCACTCCCACCTCCAGTCGGCAGGAATCGATGGCGTTAAGGTTGATGTTATTCACGTGAGTTCACGAAAGCTTTCTCCCCTTCTTACCTGCATTTATTAAAAAAATTCAATGTAACTAACAGAACTGTATATTTCCCATTTTAGGGGGAAAAAGAAAAAAGCAACTGGTCAAATTTGTCAAGGATCTAGGATAAATTTTCTATTTATTATTTAATAGTCAATATTAATATTTTTAAAAAAAAATCGATACATGGACTTTTTTTTTTCTTTTCAACTGAAAATTTTAGGAGTAAATTTTTTTAATAATCTAATATAATATGTTATTTGTACGTACACATATATATATACACTCTAAGAAAAAAAGAAATAAAAAAGGGGGTGCTCAGTCTCTACAGTGTTCCACCACTCTCCTAATATTCTGAAAACTATCAAACAAGATACATACCTAATTCATAGATCTTCATCTGGGGCGTAGATTAATGCATGATTTTGGATTAAGCATAAAATGTGTTTTTCAGAGTTAAGACTCTCTAACCATAGTTATTATACAGGTCTGATAATTACAACTCTGTAGGATTATATGCTTGGGAAAACTAATATAATTTGCATATGGGGTTATGTTATATTTTGAAGAGAGGGAACAATAGTATACAAACTGCGGTGTTAAATTGAAATTGCAGGGCATAGATATTCATGTACCTCGATCAATATCGTGTCAGCTAGATAGTGCTCTCCCATGGGCTATCGTCCCTTCCTCATTCGGTAAGTATTAGGACCATGACAATGTATTAGATTCTTGGGAGCTTCATCAACGAATCGGGAATTTACTGACCATTCTTCATCTTCCCATGAGAATATCATTGTTAGTTTTCCAGTTTCAAATATAATTAACAGTGTTTGGTTTTCCATTGCTCTACACATCTGCATCTTGGTCTCTAATAAACAGTTGGGGAATCTTTTTTCCCCTCTTAAAGAAAAATATAGCTAGCTCTCCCCCGGATGGTCTGTTTGATGGCATATGAGATTCGTCTCATCTCTTTTGTTGCATGACTTGTAGTAAACTGTAGGTAGCATCTTATTGTGATGAGATATTTCTTATTCCACTTTCTGTCGTCACTGATCATGCAGTTGCTTGAAATGCTATCTGAGGACTTCGGTGGTCGAATTGAGCTGGCTAAAGCTTATTACAAGGCACTTACTGCTTCTGTAAAGAAACATTTCAAAGGAAATGGAGTCATTGCTAGTATGGAGCATTGCAACGATTTCATGTACCTGGGAACCGAGGCAATAGCACTTGGACGTGTTGGTATGCTCTGTGAAACCAACCACGCTTCATCCATAACAAAATCTTCACCTTAATCCTTATTTGAATTCCCTGTTTTGAGACAAAATAGGAGATGATTTCTGGACAGTGCATCCTTCTGGAGATCCATATTGGCTACAAGGGTGTCACATGGTGCATTGTGCCTACAATAGCTTGTGGATGGGCAATTTCATTCAACCAGATTGGGACATGTTCCAATCCACACACCCATGTGCTGAGTTCCATGCTGCTTCACGGGCAATTTCCGGTGGACCAATCTACATAAGCGACTCAGTTGGTAAGCACAACTTCAAATTACTCAAAAGCTTAGTCTTTCCAGATGGTTCAATTCTCCGATGCCAATACCATGCCCTTCCTACCAGAGATTGCTTATTTGAAGACCCTCTTCATGATGGCAAGACAATGCTCAAAATTTGGAACCTCAACAAAGTAAGCCAACAACCCTTATCATCTCTTTCAAATCATCGGTCTATATTTCGTTGCGGCATTTAATCAAACACTTTGTGCTCCAATTTGAACAGTACACAGGAACATTAGGATTGTTCAATTGTCAAGGAGGAGGCTGGTGTCCCAAATCAAGGCAAAACAAAAGCACCCCAGAATATGCAAACACACTAACTTGCCAAGCAGGTCCAAACGATATCGAATGGAACAACGGGAAAAACCCCATTTCTATAAAAGGAGTGAACTTGTTCGCTATATATATGGTCAGGGAGAAGAAACTAAAGCTCATAAAGGCATCAGAGAACGTAGAAATATCACTCCCCCCATTGAATTATGAACTGCTCGTAGTTTCCCCAGTCATTATTTTAACAAAACCGTATATGGAATTTGCTGCAATTGGGTTAAGGAACATGATGAATTCTGGGGGAGCGATAGAATCAGTAGAAACTGAGGAAAATGAAGGATTGGTAAAAATTGGAGTTAAAGGGTGTGGGGAAATGAGTGTTTTTGCTACTGAGAAACCAAGAAGCTGCAAAATTGACGGAGATGATTTAGGGTTTGAATATGATGATGATGAAAAAATGGTGAAAATTCATCTCCCATGGCCGGGTTCTTCTTTGAGATTGTCAGTAATTGAGTATCAATTTTGAGCTTCAAAATTCCTCTGTTTTTTTAAATATGGCTGACTATTTGGTGATGTAATAATATGCTGCCTAACTTAAAAATTATTGAAAATGTTTTGAAATATGAAGTGATGTGTACTGTTAATTATGTAATTGTGGTTAATTTATGTTGTTAAAAAAATCAGCCAATTTAAGTAATATTTTCTATAAGATTGAAAGTTCGAGTCTCCCCTCCTATAATTTAATATATTATTAAAAAAAATATGATTAATGTTTATTGATATTTGTGACATGTGTTGAATATACATGTCTCAATTCCGTTAAAAGTTAAAACTAACTGATAGAAGAGTGTGATTTATAATTTTATTAAATTTTAAAATATTTTTAAAAAAATGTAGCGGTATGATGATATAGCAATGATCTAAAATGTAGATGTATATTTTATATTTTTAACTTTTTTTTTAATTATATATAAATGAGAAGTAAATTAGTTAAAAAGATGTTTTACCCACACTTATTAATAAAATAATAATTCAACATATACATATTTTTTAATAAATAATTTCAAAAATAACAAATGTTTCGAAATATTTTAAAAACGACAATTCTCAAACTGTGAATCCTATAGTTAAACCAATCTAAATCTGAGATCAGTATATGAAAAATATTATTAATTTTTAAACTGTCATTTTTAAAGACCCACTAATAAAATCTTCTTCTTTTTTCATGGCTAGTAAAATTCCAGGCATTCGGCCGGCCCTGAAAGAAAGCAGCTGTCGACACGAACGGGTCAGTTGAAAAATGTATGCTTTTCCAGGTTTTGTTGTTTTTATTACTGGACAAAAATTAAACATGGGAGTGAAAAAGGAAGCAATTCCAAATATAGAAATATCATTTAATTAACAACCCTTCATTAAGATTCTCTTCCAATTTTAGCTTTTTGCCTTATTTTGAATAACTCTTCTAATTTCTTCTCTATTTATTTCAATGCCAAAATCCCATCATTTGCCGCTTTATGATTGTGGGATTTCTTTCTTTTTCTTTTTCTTAATTAGAAAAACCAAGAATCCCCAATCAGGCCGTTGGGCACTTTCCAGTCGCTCATCTATTCCTCTTTCCCCCTCTCTTTTTCTCACACCAATCTACATTCATTCGCTCTCGGATTTTGTACAATTTTCAAAACTTTGATAAATATTACTTTAACAATGTTTAATTTTTGTACTTGTATCCATCCCAAATCTGAGCTTAGGTACATTTTTCAATTTTTACGGTTCGCGCGATAAAAATATCTTTGTTTTTTTCTAATAATTTTTTGGTTTGGTTTGGTTCGGTTTCACAGTGGGATTACTAATAGGCCTCCTTCTCTAAAGAAAAGAGACGTTCTTAATGACATGTTAATGGAGAGCCAAAACAATCCTCCAAGCACTAGATTTCGAGATCGTGGGGATAGAGTTATCAATCTTGACGCGTAAGTATCATTATCGATGCGGGATTTTAATCGCACTGGTTAATATTTATTAGTAATGTATCTTTTTCTTTTATTTGATATGGTTTTATTGAAAAAAAAAAATTGTAGAGGAGATCCAACAATGTACGAGACGTTTTGGAGAACAATGGGAGAGAGAACTAAAGTAGTAACGCCTGGGTGGCAATCTATGAGCTATTATTCGGGTGGTAAAAATCTATGTTGGTTCTTGGAACCTGGTTTAGCCAAAGAGATTGTGAGAATCCACGACGTCGTCGGTAACGCCATGACCGAAGGACGTTACATCGTGGTCGGAACAGGTTCCTCCCAGCTTATATTAGCTGCCCTCTACGCTCTCTCTTCCTCCGATGCCTCCCAACCCGTCGGCGTCGTCTCCGCTGCCCCATACTACTCTGTGAGTTCTATCATCGCATGTGTTTTTTTATTTAATTTTGAAAACAAACATATATGAAAGTAAGAACGAGCTAGATAAATTTTTATTTTTTTTCTAATGAATATGAATTTTGATAAATGGTTGATGCAGTCATACCCGCCAATGAGTGACTACCTGAAATCAAGTCTGTTCGAATGGGCGGGAAATGCAACAACGTTTGACAAAGATGAACCATATATTGAAATTGTTACTTCGCCAAACAACCCTGACGGATTTTTGAGGGATTCTGTGGTCAATAAAACAGGAGGAAAAGTGGTTCATGACCTTGCCTATTATTGGCCTCAGTACACTCCTATCACTGCTCCATCCAACCATGATCTAACTTTGTTCACTGTCTCCAAATGCACCGGCCACGCCGGATCTCGCATCGGGTAAATTATACTTTTTTGAATGTACTACCCATTGAAATTTCTCTTAATTTATTATAGGAAAATATACTCGTCTACATAGGTACAGTTATAAATATAACATATTTTTTTCGTGTGAATTAGTGATCAATGTTAATTGTCTTCGGTTATTAACATGAAATCACTGTAAATAAAAAAAGAAAAAAAAAACTGTTATATTTATAATTACTTAAAAATTAATCGAATTTGAATGTGTGTTTTTTTTTTTAATTTTATCAGGTGGGCTCTTGTTAGAGATTATGAAGTAGCAAAAAAGATGATTAAGTTCATAGAGTTAAACACGATCGGTGTTTCAAAGGATTCACAGATCAGAGCAGCAAAGATTTTGAGTGTAGTATCAGACAGCTGCAAAAAAGAACAAGATGGAAGTACTGTGCCGGAGTTTAAAGAATCCTTTTACGATTTCGGCAGCCGCATCATGGCGGAGAGGTGGCAGCGACTAAGACAAGCCGTTAAACATGGCGGAATGTTCAGTTTGCCAAACTTTCCTTCTGATCACTGCAACTTTCTTGACCAAACTACCGAGACCACACCTGGTAAACTACTTTTGAAAAATTATGGTTAATCTACCATTATTTGGTTATATGATGCTCATAACCCAACTGCTTAAGTTTTTGAGTCTATCGGTGATTTAACATGGTATCAGAGTAAAACCGCGTTCATACTCATGATATTTCCGTCCCATTTATTAATATTCTACCTAATTAGATCTTGTAATAATATTCAAGCCCACACGTAAAAAAATGAGTGTTAAGAATATATAAATGGTTAAATTTACCTTAATCCAAGATGTTATGCTTTTGGAGATTTAACATATTACCAATCCAAAATGTTTTTTTAGATGAAGAGTTTTAAGAACCATACTTGACTGCTCAAATTGAGCACCCAAAGCTACTTAAAACTATTGACAATTTGCCAAGTAGATGCTAAGAGAGAGAGAGAGAGAGAATTTGGCCACTTGACAAATTGCCAATGATTTTCAGTAATTTGAGCAGTCAAGTATGATTCAAGAGTTTAATTAGTTTTATGAATATATAAATGATTAAATTTGTGTTATTCTGATAACCGAAACTTTTTTATCTATTGGTGATTCAATATGTTATCAGAGCCACGTGATAGCTAACGACTTAATTTTTTTTATTTTTTTTTTTAAATTGTGTAGCTTTCGCATGGTTGAAGTGTGAAGGAGATGAAGAAGATTGTTCAAATTTACTACGACGAAACAAGATATTGGCTCGAAATGGGGCAAGTTTTGGGTGCAGTCCAAAATTCGTGCGAGTAAGTATGTTGGATCGAGATGACAATTTCGACTTATTGATCCAAAGGATATCAAAGATCAAATCTCGAAGTGAAGATAATTTAAATGTGACTCTCATTTCCTCATAAAGCTTATAATTGTGTAATAGTTGTGGATGAGAGATTGTTGAGAAATGGAGAGTGAGGGGGATAAGGACATGGGAGTTAAAGCTGGAGCCCAATATATATATTAAATTAACTTTTATATATAGGAAAAAAATAAAAAAAATCACATAAGAATATTATTAAATTATAGTCAAGGAATATAGAGATCATTAACTACTACTTGAAGAGTAGTTAAGTAATTTCAATGCGTAGATGTGAAAAAATAAATGTGGGTGGTAGGGTTGTATCACCCGTCAATGATCGCATTTGTACGCTACCTTTTCCAATTTTCCTTATGTAATTATTACTTTTATTTTGTGATTATATATTATCTTTTGTTATTTTTTGAGAAATCTCAAAAAGATAAATGTTTTAAAGTGATTAAGTCTTTCAGCTATATACACGGTCATTGATATTATATTTTAAAGTAAGTAATTGGTCAACCTCCAATTCACTAAAAACAAAAATTATGATGAAAGACATTTGTAAACATTTTTTTTTTATTTTCCAATGGATTATCTATAAACCCTCCAAATATTCAATTTATGGTTTAGATTCCGCCCCTACTAACACGAGAACTAAATAAAAAGGAAATGAAAAGGGAAGGAGCTATATGAAGCATGCATTCTAACAAGCTATGCTTCACATCGCTAGGTCTATCGATAATTTAATTTTAGAGATAAGGTAAAAAATAACCACTTTTGAAGGGTATAAATCATTAAAGAGTCACCTCCTTTATTTTTTTAATTGTTAGTTATATTTTAGATTTCAAAACATTTTTTATATAAAAAATGACATTAAAAGTATACGTGGAGCGAACATCATGTACTGTAACAACATTATAACAACATCATGTACTGTAACAACATTATAACAACACAGTCTAACACGTACTTTAGCCACAATGGCTGTTTTTTAATATTTTGAAGACATTTATTTTGTGTTTATTGTGTATTAAATTCATGATCTATGAGATTTTATTTTATATTTTAGGTATTAAGGCTTTTTTTTTATATACAAATTTCCTCTCATTTTATTTTTCTGGTTTCCTTTTTCAAGTACATTTTATACATTTATATGTTTTTTATTTATAGGTACGTAATATACACAATATAACCTGCTCATTATATTAATGACATTATATCGTACATATAATACATATTTAATTTTTTTTATTTATACATTTTTTTATTTATATATACATATGGTACGTATAATATGTATTTATAGGAGAGAGGAGAGAAAAGAAGAAAAAAAAAGATGGAGACTTTGTGAAAAAATGACTAATGTGATGAGGTGTGTGAAAATAGTGGAATGATTTTTAGTAAAATTATCTTCTTCTTTATCTTCCTCTAATGTAGATATTTAGTTTTTTTGTTTTGAGATATGACTAGAAAATGTTAAACCTTATATTTAAATGACTATTCTCATAGTTAACCTTCATAATTTTAATTAGTCGATTATGTTTCCAGAAATCTTGAAAAAAAAAATTGTAGAACAGTATTAAAATAATGGGTAACCTCCAATCCACTTAAAATTATTAAAAATAATCAAAAAAATAATCATGAAAGACATTTGTAATTTTTTTTTTTAAATTTACAATTGATTTTGATTCCTCCAAATTTACCAATATGAATATAGTTAAATAGAGCTTAGCTCACTTCTTTTAAGGTTCTGCTCCAAAATTTCAATTTATGGTTTAGGTTCCACCCTACTAACACGGGTAAACAAACTAAAGAAATAATAACTTTTATTTAGAAAATTACATATTACAAAGAAATTAAATACATCACACAACACGTATTGTCCAATTTTAGCTAATACTATTCCATCTATTTCCCTTTTTTTTTTTGTAATTAGATCTCAAGAACAAAAGACATAAAGACACTCAAAATACCCAAAAATCTTCTACAAATTACAATTCCATCTCCCGACCACAAAATCAAGTCTTTTTGCCTTTCTTGGGCTTTCCACTTTCCACTTGGGCCTCCTTAGCACCAGCTTCCTCTTGGGCTACTCCTTCCGGGGCCGCTTCATATTCTCGAGCCTTAATTTGAACATTCTGGCCCATTTCCCTATCCTTCTGGCCCACTTGACTTTCCTCTTCCTCTTTTTGGGCCTTATCTTCAACATACTGGCCCATTCCCTCAACCTTCTGGCCCATTTGGCCCGCCGCTTCCTGAACCCATCGTTTAGCCTGCTCCATCTGTCTCGCCGGCTGGATTCGCCGGAGATAATTAGCCATCCATGAAAGCGAAGAGAGAGCCGTTACACCAAAAGCTCCTGATGTAAGAAAACCCATCATGGATAAAGCTACGACTATCGCTGCCGGAATCAAAATGGGGCTGAAAATTATAAACAACGGAATCGAAATCGCCAGGCTGATTAGGGTTCCGGTGAGAGTGATACCGGCGAGAAAAAGAAGAAAACCGCCGATGGGTAGTAGAGTAACGATGGCTAAGATTTGAGAAGTGGAATACCCATTTTTTTCGGTGGGTTTTTCACTAGGTTGAATCTGTGGAAATTGACGTTCGTCAACAATTTGAGTTTCGGCCATGGAAATTTAACTGGAAGTGGGTTTTTCAAGATAAAGATGGTTTTTTTTTTCTTTTTTATGGAGATGGAAATGGAAGGAGACGGAGAGATTGATGATGGGGTTTTGAAGGGAGGGGACACGTGGAGAATAGGGACAGATGTTTGAAGTTGAGGAAGTCGAGGTTTTTGCATGCAGAGAAACATGTCGATGGATATGGATCTTTAGTTGTCAATTTTTGTTTAGTTTTGTCTGGTTTTTTAGATTGGATTTGGATCGGATCATTGTCCATTATGGTTAATTGAGATTTTCACCTCCAAAATTAGAAATTAAAAGTTATTACTCTTTTTTACTGTGAAATGTCAAAAAAAACCTTTTGTTCTTTTCTTCCATGAAACTATTTTGTTCTCTTCTTCCATGAAACTATTTTTTCTCTTCTTTCATGAAACCCGTTTCTTATCTTCCCAATATGGAAAACATTTGAAAACATCTTTTCTCTCAATTTGGGTATTTATATGACCTTTGCTGGATTGAAATCTTTGAAAAATTATTATGGTAGAGTTCTTTTTGAAGTATGAAGTTATGGGTTTTGTTGAATTAAAATCTATGGTAAATTAGTATGGTCGTAGTTATTAAATTAAGTATGAAGTTACAAGCCTTTACTAGCTGAATTGAAATTTATGAAAATTTTAATAGGGTTTGAAGTATGAAGTTACAGGGATTTTGCTTAATTGAAATATTTGATAATTTCGTGTGGTTTAAGTTCTAATATCTTCTCACAAATGTTTTATTTGTAGGGCTGGTGGAGGTAGTGAGAAGAAGAATTGAGATTTTACACCTATCCATTCCAAATCTTAAGAAAGAAAAAAAAAATTAAACTGGAATTTTGGGCAGAGCCCTTAATTTTTCTTTCTTTTTAAGTGTGGTGGGGTGAAATTGGATTATACGTGGAATTTTACAACTTGACAAAATTGGTCCGAAGCACCTGGTGTAAAGCACCTGGTCCGAAGCACCTGGTGTAAAGCACCTGGTCCGAAGCACCTGGTCCGAAGCACCTGGTGTAAAGCACCTGGTCCAAGGCACCTGGTCCAAGGCACTGGTGTAAAGCACCTGGTCCAAGCACCTGGTGTAAAGCATCTGGTCGAAGCACCTGGTGTAAAGCACTGATCCAAGCACCTGGTGTAAAGCACCTGGTCCAAGCACCCTCGTCGACCGGTGGTACCTAGGCATAAAGTTCATGCACTGAAAAGAATTGGCTACGCGTCTCCAACACGGACCTATATATCTAAACCGACTACAAGTGTCCAATCGAAAATGACACGTGGCGTGACCCAAAGCGACACGTAATTGAGAAGCAACACATGGCCCAATCCCGGCGACACGTGGCACGATGATGTCATCAACCTAATCTCCTATAAATATGAGAAGAAATTCATTCATTAGGTAACTAATCTCTACTACTACTCCTGGCACACTAGCTCGCTTGCTCTCGACTTTAGCATCGGAGGGTGTTAGGCCGGCACCACACCGGTGCTCTTTTCCTTTCGTGCGGTACCTACGTAGCACACACCGTCAAGCAAGCCGCACTACATCCGACTCGTCCCATAAATTAAGTTCGTTGCCTACGTGGAAGCCATCCATTTTTACGCAACAACATTTGGCGCCGTGGGTGGGAAGAGTATATAACTAAGTGCTCTACCATCAAGGATGGGTCGTAGAGGTCAAGCAACACGGTGATGTTATCAAGACGGTGAAAACCGTAACCCTCGTAATACGAAAAATCAAACTCGTAGCACTAGGGAGCTACAACAAGTTGATGAAAATCAAGAAGTGGAAAGAGTTATGTCAATGCCTGATGGAAGGGTTGATGCTCTAGAAGAACAAGTCCGAGGTGTGAATCGAGATCTTGCTAAAGTACTTGAAATCCTTACACAGAGAACTGACCATCAATCCCCTACTGACAATCAAGAAGTCCAATCCAAGAAAGATAAAGAACCTATAGAACGCATAGAAGAATCGCTAAATCATGAGAAAGGCGGTTCAAAGAGGAAGTCAAATCTAAATATCCAGGACAATTCCTCCTCCTCTTATAACTCTTATCGCAACAAGCAACCTAGTCAGAAACGAAGATCCGGCCTCGGAGAAGTTCTCAATCAAAAGAGAAAGGAACATTCGGATGTAGTGAAGTCTATCGCAGAAAGTGCCTGACCTTGGGCACCAGGAATTGAAAAAACTCCAAGATCAACTTGGTCATATGAAGAAAGAATATAGAGGAAAGACCCCTCTTGCACTAGAAGATCTACTCGAGCAAACTGAGCCTCCATTCAGTGATGACATAATGGAGGTGGAGCTTCCAACCAAGTTTAAAATGCCAACTATGACCACGTATGATGGTTCAAAGGATCTAATCGAGCATGTCGATACGTTTCGGACCTGGATGGAGCTCCAGGGAGTCCGAGATGCTATCAAGTGTAGGGCATTCCCCCTTACATTATGAGGCCCTGCTCGCGGTCAGGTGCAGACGCAAGCCGAGGTCTATATCTTCATTTAAAGACCTCACTCGATCTTTTGTCACTCGGTTCCTTGGTGGAAGAGATCATAAGAAACCGCCACGCACCTTTTGATCGTATCGTCGAAGTCGAGGAGAGCCTCCGAGACTACGTAGTAAGATTTAACAGTGAGGCATTGAAGGTGCAAGGTTACGGTGATGACATAGCTCTAATCGCTATGATGGCCTGGTTTAAAAGATGAAAAATTCTTATGGTCACTTGGTAAAAAGACACCACCACGTACACCGGAGCTTCTTGCTAGGGCTCAAAAGTACATGAGTCTTGGAGAATTACTTAGTGCAAGAAAAGCTCCAGGATGAGGGAGGTATTAGCAAACAATCGAGCACAAAAAAAGAGAGGTAAGTAAGACCTTTCCGGAGTATCGAACGTCATGATGACGAAAAAGGACAAGGTCGGGAGACCAACTTGATAAACAGAGTCTTCCTCCTAGTAAATTTAAAAAATACACTCCCACCACGGTCCCAATTGAACAACTACTCATGGAGATCCAAGACAAAAACATAGTGAGGTGGCCCGCTAGGATGATGGGCGTCAAATAAGAGGAACAAAAACAAGTATTGCCTCTTCCATAAAGACCACGGGCATACCACCTCTGATTGCTTCGATCTCAAGGAAGAAATTGAAACCCTAATTCAAAAAGGGTACTTGAAAGAATTTGTAAGAGGTAAAAGAGATGGGGAAGATCAGGACCGTGATGATCAAATTTTTCAATTGGAGAAGTAGGAAACGTATTCGGGGGCCCGACTATTGAAAAGGAGTCCAAGCTTTCAAAAGGACCATGCTGGGTCACTGAGGTATTGGCCTCATCTAAAAGACTCTACAATACCTATGAAGATGTCAAGCAACATAGATTTTATTTCAACAATTTAATTTATTGCAATTTTCATTTCCAATAAAGTCTTCTATTGTAAGAGTTCGAAAATGAAATGAATAAAATTATATTTTTTCTACTTATTGCATTCATGAGAGTTAGATCATTCGAGAAAAATTAAACTCGATCTAGACTTCAAGACATAAAACTCTACTCGAGTGGGGGCCAACTATGTGATTATACTACAACAAAATGAAAAAAGTTCTAAGTCCGCCACGGTGGAAGAGCTAAATAAAAAAATTCTAAGTCTACCAGGGAGTGCAGGACTCGCACGAGCCGCACCTGGTAGAAGAATTTAAAACGATTAAAATGTTCTGAGTCCATCAAGGTGGAAGAGCAAAAAGTTCTAAGTCCGCCACGGTGGAAGAGCTAGATACAAAAAATTCTAAATCTACCAGGAAGTGCAGGGCTCGCACGAGCCGCACCTGGTAGAAGAATTTAAAACGACTAAAAAGTTCTAAGTCCGCCACGGTGGAAGAGCTAAATAAAAAAAATTCGCTAAGTCTACCAGGGAGTGCAGGACTCGCACGAGCCGCACCTGGTAGAAGAATTTAAAACGACTAAAATGTTCTGAGTCCATCAAGGTGGAAGAGCAAAAAGTTCTAAGTCCGCCACGGTGGAAGAGCTAGATACAAAAAATTCTAAATCTACCAGGAAGTGCAGGGCTCGCACGAGCCGCACCTGGTAGAAGAATTTAAAACGACTAAAAAGTTCTAAGTCCGCCACGGTGGAAGAGCTAAATAAAAAATTCTAAATCTACCAGGAAGTGCAGGGCTCGCACGAGCCGCACCTGGTAGAAGAATTTAAAACGACTAAAAAGTTCTAAGTTTGCCACGGTGGAAGAGCTAAATAAAAAAAATTCTAAGTCTACTAGGAAGTGCAGGGCTACCACGAGCCGCACCTGGTAGAAGAATTTAAAACGACAAAATAATTCTAAGTCTACTAAGGAGTACAAGGCTCGTAGAGGAATTAAGGAAAATTCTAAGTTTACTAAGGGTGTAAGGCTACTACACCTACAAAGCAACACTTAGAAAATTTAAAGAAAAATCAAATCATATGAAGACTCAAAGAGAAATTAACTCTTTGAAACGAAGTTGAGTTTTTGAAAAAAAAAAAAGGAGGAGAGAAAAAAAAAAAAAAAAAAAAAGAGGAAAAAAGAAAGAAAGAAAGAAAAAAAAAAAAAAAAAAGGGGAGTAGGGGCGCGGGTCAAAACTCGACCACGACCCCACCCATGGTCGATTTGACCGCGGTAAAAGACCTGAAGATCAAAAAAAAAAAAAAAAGAGAGAAGTATGGGCGCGGGTCAAAACCCGACCACCACCTCCCCGTGGTCGAGTTTTGACCCGCGGGTAAGTCAAAAAAAAAAAAAAAAAAAAAAGGCTGCTGCGATCGACAAGAAGAAGAAAGAAAAAAAAAAAAAATTTAAAATTTAAAATTTGTTCATTCTTTTTTTTTTTTTTCCTTTCATTCCCTCTTCTCTATCAAATATTTTCCTCTCTACAAATCTTTATCAATTCAATTCTTTTTCAAATTTTGTAAACTTTTCTTCAATAAAAGATAGAAAATTTTAATGTTTTTGATTTCAAGAGAATTTTTACTCTTTAAATCAAAGGGGGCGAAGTATGTGATGAGTAAGCGTGACAACTCGGACATACAACTCAACTTCAAAACGACCAGAGACTGAAAATTCAACCTACCAAGCTTCAACACTTAGTATTTTCTCAGAAAAAAATTCATGACAGAAAATTCAATTACAAAGGAGAAATACAAGCTACAAACTATCAAAATTTTGACGAGTGCAACGGTGAAAAATTCAAGCTACAGACCTCAACACTTTGAATATTTTCAAGAAATTGACTAAGGTAAAATTTCGCTTTGAAAGAATACTCCCAAGTAGCATTGAACTCGCGTCTCAACTCAACTCGGGAGTAGGGGGCCTCTGTGGTGGGGTGAAATTGGATTATACGTGGAATTTTACAACTTGACAAAATTGGTCCGAAGCACCTGGTGTAAAGCACCTGGTCCGAAGCACCTGGTCCGAAGCACCTGGTGTAAAGCATCTGGTCCGAAGCACCTGGTCCGAAGCACCTGGTGTAAAGCACCTGATCCGAAGCACCTGGTGTAAAGCACCTGGTCCGAAGCACCTCGTCTGACCGTGGTACCTAGGCATAAAGTTCATGCACCTGAAAAGAATTGGCTACGCAGTCTCCAACACAGACCTACATATCTAAACCGACTACAAGTGTCCAATCAGAAAATGACACGTGGCGTGACCCGAAAGCGACACGTAATTGAGAAGCAACACATGGCCCAATCCCGAAGCGACACGTGGCATGATGATGTCATCAACCTAATCTCCTATAAATATGAGAAGAAATTCATTCATTAGGTAACTAATCTCTACTACTACTCTCTGGCACACTAGCTCTGCTTGCTCTGACTTTAGCATCGGAGGGTGTTAGGCCGGCACCACACCGGTGCTCTTTTCCTTTCCTGTGCAGGTACCTACGTAGCACACCGTCGAAGCAGCGCACTACCTCCGACTCGTCCCATAAATTAAGTTCGTTGCCTACGTGGAAGCCATCCATTTTTACGCAACAACATTAAGCATTTTAATTTTAGGCATTATAATTTTTAAATTCCGAGGTAAACTTCGAATTTCGGTGCAAATTCTGGGGCAAAAATAAAAAGGTTATTATCACACATAACCAATGAAACCCAATTTTCAAAACAACTGCAAAAATTGAAAAATATCAAAATTACCCAGCACATGAGAACGTGCGCATATAGAGATATGAGTTATTACCATAATATCATTCTTTCATAATTAAACCACAACTTTTTATGAAAATTTGATTATAATGAATATATTATTATTGTAAATTTATATTACCATTTTGTAAATTTACATTATTGATATATCATTATTGTTGTTAATTTACATTATTGATATATTACTGTTGTACATTTTCAAGTTTTTTTTTTAAAGAATCAAAAACTTGAAGATTACTTGGGTATGTGAAAAGAGTAGAGAGGGTGTTGAGGTTTTGGGAGATATAAAAAATACAAATGAAAAATCTCAAAAATCCAAAGTCATACATACCCAAATGACAAACAATTAAGAGTTTGAGTTTGATGAGAGTGGAGAATTAGAAAGAGAAAATTTTAGATAGATAAAATAAAATTTCAAATGATAGAGTAAAATATTAGTTATATTAATGTTTAAGAGTAAAAATCTACTTTCACAGTAAAATGACATCATCAGAAGGTCAAAAATGATTAAAATGAGAATGGGGGTCAATAACCTTTATCTGTCAATTTTAAAGGTCTATTAAGTCAAAAACCCATAAAAATACTCAATTTTTTTAAAAAATTCTCTTTCCAATTTTTTTAATGTAAAAATATCCCTATATATTAATTTTCCACTACCCATTAATTACTTAGTCATTTCTCAACCCATTAATTACTCCACATATGCATCTTCCCATCTAATTGTCTGCTTTTCTCCTTCTCTATCTCTCTTCTTTTTTATCCACCATTTTTGCATTTTTGTAACGACCCGGCTTAATAAATAAGCCGAAGCTGCGAGTACGCAAGGCAGAAGCGTAGACCCTAAAATTTTGTGACAAAACATAAAGAAATAGAGAAATCTGTCTCAATTTTTAAATCATTACTCAAGTTGTTTCAACACAAGTACGAGGCATGTCTTCCCTTTTATAACAAACGAGTTGTAAGTTTGAAGTTTATAGAATAGAAAGTTTGAAAACTAAAAGTAACACTTAGAACATTTACAAGTTCGTTTACGCAAATTTACAACACGACAAGACAACATAGAGTTCAAACGGACGCAAAATGGTTCTCTAAAACCCTAAGCCTTGTAGTACAAAACCAAGCCAAAAATCCACTCCTTGAGTCTTAACGTGCACTAGCCGCCTTGCCCCGACCACGACCTCTGTCATAACCTGAAAGGTGATATAAAGCACTTTTGAGCATGACAATCAGTGATAATAAAACGAGACAAATGATGAAATGTTTGAATGCGATGTATGCAAAGTGACAAAGATCAAAACATGGATGTAATAAAGTCACAGAACCTCAAGTGAGCACAAGTATTGTTAGAATTTCCTTATGTAATAACCGAATCCATACTTGCTTTCATTTGCACGTGTTTTTGTAACGACCCGATATTTTGGTAAGGGCATTTTAATCTTTTCTTCAATTTTAATCAAAATGACTTTATTTTAAGTTATTATTAACTGTCGTGTTGTTGCGAATTCAATGTAATTGACTATTCTCAAATCCGAGTTTTGAGTAAAAAGTTATGATTTGAATGTCGTTTATGTCCTTGACTTCTATCTTTTCTTTCAGGGGTATTTTTGTAGTTGTCCAGCCAATCAGTTGACACTAAAACCTAGGTTGTCTATTATTTTTCTTATTCTCTCTCAAGTCAGCCGCCTCTTTGTTCAATCTGAGACCGTCATCGTTCCTCTAAGTTTTTGAAAGGTAATTCGATACATTCGTTTAATCTTCTATTTGGCATTATTTCGAACCGATTCCTATCTCATTAGCTGTGGTTTTAATGTTAGAAACGAGATCTCGTTCTTCGCTGGAAAACCAAGAGAAAAACAGTTCAAGCTTATTGATTTTTTTGGTATCTTCGTTAGATTGTATTTAAGTTCGTTTCTCTGTCCTTTGGGAATCATTTACGTGCTAAATGAATGTGTTTTGCTTCATTTTTCATCAAAATCGGACCTCGCAGGAATCTGGGTTCGTTCTTCATGGGTTTGCTCGAGTTTGAAGTTGTTTTTGCATCGGGTTCTCCTCGTAATTTGTTTCAGTCGTTTCCCTATTACTGAGACCACAAAACTTCGCCTGAGATTTTCGTTGCTATCATTGGAGGTGAACTGCTCCTTTCATTTTTATTTTTTTCCTTTTGCGCCACACTGTTCAAACTTGGGGAAAGAGAACTGGTCAAATTGGACCGGCTGAGCTTGGTCCATTTGGATCGGTTCAGGGGCTATTTTTGTCTCAATTTGAGTCGGTTTTCGTCCCGTGTTAGCCCGGTTCTCACGAAAGTGACTTTAAATTAATGTTTATACAAGTTTTGGTCATTTTTAGGACTACTTTTGGATTTATTTCGAGCTAACAAATAAACACAAGAAAAACAATGAAAATTTTACAACCAAGTATTGAATTCTTGAGTTTCCATGGATGATTACTAACTTTGAAGCTTCTTCAACCAAATAGATTCTTCACCCAACCTTCCTAACTTGTTGTTTCTTCAACAAATCACCAAAATTCCTTTTGATCTTGCCAAGATCCATGAAGAATTGAAAAGAAAGAAAACCCACCTCTTGGGTTCGGGGGGGGAGGTGGAGGAGAGAAATTTTGGAGAAGATGATCTTTGTTTTTTATTTGATTCAATCATATATAAGTGGATTGGCTGAGTTTAAAAGTTCCTAATTGCTAATGGATCCTCCCACCTCTTTACATAACTTCCATATCGCTTTTATTGCTAACAAGTCCTTGTCCAAGTCTTATTTGCCAACTAGCCCTTCTCCCTTAATCAACCATAGTTAAAACCCTACTTTGCTTCCACTTCTTACTAACAAGCCAACACCTCCTCCTTAACACTTCCACCTCTTGCTAACAAGCTAACACCTCCTCCTTAACACTTCCACCTCTTGCTAAGAAGCCATTAACTTAATTTTCTTAAAAACTAACAACCACTGACTATTAACTTATAGTTGAACTTTTTCCTAACTTCCATTAACTCTAACCATGATTAAATGTTCTTTCCAATTAATTACCACCCTTAGTTAACCCTTAACTATAGTAAACTTATCAAATATTCAAAATAAAATAGTAAATAACTTCTAAATTAATTAACAACAAACACATTAACAAACAACAAAAAAGAAATTCTATAATAACCTCTTAATAAAAACCCGGGGCCTTATAATTTTCCATAATATCTAATTTTTCATCCCTACCACCTCTCTCTTTGTTCGGAAGTACTTGTCATTGTCAACTTCCTTGCACGTTATCCTCTTTGCGCTAGAAGTCATCATCGCCAATAAGGATTGCACGAATAGATCTGACGGTTTTGTCAAGAGAAAAGATTTGGTGATGAAGATGTAGGCGATGGATGTGGTGTGGGCGAAGGTTTGAAGATCTTTAGTTGTCATTTTTTGTTTTTGTGAAAATATGTGTGGGAAGGATCAATTTGAAGATCTGAGATTATGATTATTTTTTGTTTTTTTAGAGATATGTGTAAGATTCAGATTTAGAATTGTGATTTTTATCAAATATGTATATTTGATATTTATTGTATGTGATTGATATACATTTTTATTTTTAGTGTAATTTTTGTAATTATGGATCATTAATATGCTCATACTATCATTTATTTATCAATGATAAATATAAACATGTTTAAAACATAAGAAATATAATGTTTTAAATTGATATACATACATGTTCAGAAGTATGTAATTTATTTATATACATTTTTTAAGTTTGCAGTAAAATGTTCATTATACAAAAGGGTATAAAAGTACAATCATTCTAGGGGACCCGTTGTATTTTATGGAAATTGTGCCATATAAATGCATAGTCGGCTATTTTTTATATTTTTAAATAGTTTGGTTATTTTTTTAAATTAGACTTGAAGAGTGGGTACATAAGCATAAACCACCTCCTTTCAATTAATGCATGTATTTTGATTGAATTTTTGTGTTCCAATTTGTCTCATTGTTTTTTTTTTTTTTGGGCATGAATTTAATTTAATTGCACAATCAAACTTTTAGAGTCGATTAGTTCGTGAGTTTGAACGGATTTATCAAGTCTAAGTTCATTAAGTTTGTGTATGGGTTATGTAGAACCGTGGGTTTATCAAGTTGAGTTAGTGTCGGATGTGTTAAAATGGATAAGTTTATTTATGAGAATAGATTTATATAATTCATCATTTGTTTAAAGTCACAAAACCTAATTTAAACAAATATGGGTTAAGTTTTGGACAGTTTAGATTTGATATATTTTAGTCTTAAAAATTATTCATATTTATTTTTAAAATTTTAGTTGAAATTTAACAATTAAATGACATAATAGTTTGATAGTCTAATATTTATGTTATTTGATCAACATTATTGGAAATTTATGTCTATAATACAATAGATTATACCTCTTAATTTTGTCAGGTATGTGAATGTACACTCTACAATTGATAGGTCGATATAATTGTTAATTTTGGTCTAAAAAACATGATTAGACCACTTACACTACACCC
Source organism: Gynostemma pentaphyllum (assembly GCA_028015215.1). Taxonomy (NCBI): domain Eukaryota; kingdom Viridiplantae; phylum Streptophyta; class Magnoliopsida; order Cucurbitales; family Cucurbitaceae; genus Gynostemma; species Gynostemma pentaphyllum. The sequence continues at coordinate 46,932,457 of CM051346.1, read as the reverse complement.
CTACTAATTTACAAGCTTTTAAACCATAGAAATAAAGTGGTAAAAAAAACTAGCTATTTCCTTCTTACGCTACACCCCTTCTATTATTTGTGAAAGCATCTCAATTAATTATAATTTCAAACATACTTCTAAGCTTATCTAGGTTGGTAGATCAAAGTGGCTTTCGTTCTATAATTTTTTATGTCTTACTAATTAAAAAAGAATAAAGTGAATAAAGCACAAATCGTTTTTTTGTAGAAACATTGAACACACGTTCTTCAACCTCAACCACCACATACTTGTACATAAAAAGCCTGTTAAAATCAGGATGAAAGTTCATAAGGCTTTGGCCCATATGAGGGCTATTTTAATTTTTATGATTGGGCGTTTGCAGCTATAGTATTTTAAGAAGCAAATTTTATTGAAATAAATAGTGAAAAGATAAAATAATTAGAAAAATAGTTGATGATGTATCTATATTGAGTAGATGGGTTGTTTATAGCGGAACAACTTATTTATATCAAAATAATCAATTATTATAAATAGTTGATTAATAGATATTTATGATAATTTTTGTTGAGGTAGTAACTTCATCCTTTCTTTTATTCGATACCACTTCTGATCTGATTTAAACATTGGAGTGGGCAGGCCGGCACCACCCCGTTCAAACAAAATTTCAATGAGAATGAAACTAAATGTGGAATGAAATATATTTGTACTAATATTGAATAATTTGATGTTACAATCTCTAATGAATTGATCATCTGATTCTCTCTAAAATAAAAATTTGATGCGAGGGTCGGTTGACATATTTCTTGGATCGATGGATTGAATTTTCGACTTTAGAACTTGTGAAGAATTAATCGATTTGTTGTAGTCTTGAAGATTGAACGCTAAAATCTTTGAAACTTGAGATTTTAGTCTTCAATAATTTATGTTCAAAATGGTCTTCAGAAAATGTTTAAAGTTTTCAATTTTTAAAGTCGTTAACATTTAGTGTCAATCTTTGGTCTTCAGGAAGTTTTCAAGAAGTCTTTGGTCTTCGAAGTCTTCAATTTCGAGGTCTTCGATGTTTAACGTTCTTCAATCTCGATTTTGAGGTCTTCGATCTTCAAAAAGTATTTGGTTTTTGAGAAGTTTTCAATCTTTGGTGCTTTGATCTTCCAAGTATTCTCTCTTGATCGTTTCAGTTGTTGACCTCTTTTATGGTGAATGGTCTACTCTACTTAATAGAGTTGTCATGGACCTTTAGTGGATATGGGTTTCATTTGATTTGGACCTAATCGCCACATGACATATTTTCAGTGGATTAGTTTATATCATTAAATGACCATGAAAAAGACATGTGGCATTATTTAATTTGTCAATTTAATGTCTTCTAATTTAATGTAAAGACACATGTCAATTTTGTATTGATCTCTATTTAATAACATGTAATTTTATTATTCGCTTGAATAATTACGTAGCCATTTGTAATTTGCTGAATTTTCTCCTTCTACACAACTCGATGCTCAGTTTCTTGTGCAGGTCATCTCTAGTCCTGCTTCTCGGCTCACTTCCCTGGTCAGTTCACGATTGTCCATTTTTATGTAATAATAATTTTAAAATTAAAGTACAAAAATTGGTGTTTTCATGCAATTATTTTTACATAAAATATTGGCAAGTACACATTTTAAAAATACAAATTTTTGATACTTTTATACAACTTTGGCAAAGAATATTGTATTATTGTGTAGGAATATAATGAATGAATTTTGGCTTAAACAAATGATTGTTGATCAAAAGGGGAAAATGAAAATGAAAAATGCCAAAGCAAAGTTAGTCTCTTGGATTTGGTTAATAATAATTAATGGCTTGGTATGGTGTGGCTGCAATCATAGCTATCATTATTGGTAGGCTGACTAAACTTCCTACTTTCTTAAGCTTAAAAATAACAAAGATTTTGATTAAAAGAAGTGAGAAATAACTAAGTATTAATTTTCATATTATTTCTTAAACACAAAAAGGACTTTTTCCAAAGCTCATGCATGTGAAGTATTCAAAATCTAATGTTTTGGGCCATACCAATTTATATAGTATTTTATATATAAGATGATAAAATTGGTATTTGTATAAATTTGGCTTAGATATTATTCTAAAGTGTATAATCTTTGATCATTATTAGAAACGTCCCACCTGAAAATTAAGAGCCCTAATCCTTCTCCCTAATTAGAATCCAAGAGGAAAGATCATAAATATGATTTTTTTTTTGTCATTATTTTTATTTCTTGCTCTCTTTTCTTCGGTTTGGTCAATTTTTCAAGCTGGAGTGTTAGGTTGAAAATGATCATGATGAATTTTTATTATTATATTTAACTTGTTTAATTTGATAAAAACTATGTCCGTCTATAAATTGGGTTTTTTAATTCGTATTTGATAATGATTTTAGTTTTAGTTTTCTGTTTTTAAAAAATTAAAGCATTTATTAATAATTTATAAATTTTTGCCAAATTTTCAAAAACTAAACAGATAATCTTTCGAAACTAAGTTTTTGTTTTTGAAGATGGATTAAGATTTGAGAAAAAAAAAATTAAGAAGGAAAATAAAATGAAGAAATACTTGGTGAAAACAAACCATATTTAAAAGAAAATCAAAACCGTTTTTAAACTTAGCTAAAAAAAATTATTTTCTGTTTTTAGAAATATTAAATTAACATTTAGTGTGAAAAAAAAAAATGTTGTATGAGAGTGTTTTTTGGTGGAAGGAAAATGGTCGGAGGTTTGAATATTAAAAAAGAAATCTTCAGGATATATGCATTTCTTTATTTTATAATGGTAGGATGCGGGATTGAACAGCTCCCTTGAAAATGGAACTACATATTTATGATCAATCGACAATTGCCTGGTTGGTCTTTAAGAGATATGCCTATAAATAGATGAATTGTATATCTTTAAAGCCATAATGCCTTATATCTATGATGAAAGTAAAAATAATAAAGAAACAAAGTTCAAAACCTATTTTTTCAAATAGTTTTAAAAACCAAAAACTTATAATGAAAATTAAAAATTAAAAGCTATATGTCAAACATGTTCGTTAAGAATCTCTCATTGAAAAAAATGTAAGAACCTAACAACGATTATAAAAACAATGAGGAAACTACTCTTATTATCAAATAGCTATGAGATGAAATATTAAAAGTTTAACCAACTCAAACGAACATCTTATTTTATAAAAAGGAACCTAACTGAGCACTCAAATCGAGAAAAAAAAATTGTACTCTTTCAAATCACTAGTAAGAAATTTGATTTCCATGAAGAAAACAAAGCTCAAAGCCAAGATATTTTATTTACTCTTCTGTGTGTGCCCCTCTAAATTCTGAATTCTTGGATCATGAATTTCATAAAAGATCATATATATTTTTATGAGCCAAATTGATCACTATAGTAACAGCGTAACGATAGACAACTGAGAAGGCACAGTTATTGAGAGGATAGAGTGTTAAAAAAATATAATCAAATAAAATAATGTATTAAAAACAAACAAACAAACTGAAAAGAAAAATATATTAAAGCTTACATATTATTATTGCAAAATTATGAGACAATCAATTCTTTTTCTTTTTGGATATGCTGTTTCATCTGAGGAAGTGACAAGTGAAAGGTTTGTCCAGGAAAGGAAAAAGGCTGCAAAACTATCTTATGACAGATAAATTAAACGACCCATCATGGCAGAGAAACAGTTCTTTTCATGCTGCATGGTTACTAAAAGATGATATAGCTAATTGATTATTGAAGAAATATAGTGAAAGAAAATGATTTTGAAATACTGTGAATGTGAATTAAGATCACTAGTATCAAGTCGAAACCTAAAAACTTCGGTGGTTGGTCGTTATGTGTTCAACCAATTATTTTAGTGATCATTCTCATTCGTATAAAATTTAAATACATGCATCACATTCTTATTTATCTCATTTTCAATTAAACTCGTTTCAAGACATCACAATCTTAGACTACATATTCTCATTCCCGCTCACCAAACCCCTACTTAAAGTTAGGTTTTGATTTGTAATTTTAAATTCTCACATCTTCACTAATACCTAACTTGTTTCAAATAAATTAAAGGGAAGCATGCTTCCAAAAAATAACAAAGCAAATAAAGGAAAGATAAAGAGCATATAATAGCTAGGTTTAGAGTATCCCTTTTTTCAGTACCATACATATATTATTTCATTATTCTTTGTAAAATATAACTTCACATGCACATGCCTAGAGTTTGGCTATTATTTGATACAATTAAAAACCCTAAACACAACCACATTTCAGCCTCAATGATATATAGAAAATGTTCAAATTTGTTTTATCTCAACACAATAAGAGAGAGGCTTTATAAGTTTTTTGGTCATTTCACATGTAGCTTTGTTTTCCTCCATTGATATACATGGAAGCAATATCGTTCCAAACGAGCGGATCGATTGCGTGAGGAGGATGAGTTAAATACTCTCCAAATCCACTCCCAAATCTTCCAACTGATGGTGGAAAGAAATCTGTTGAAAAATCATTGAAAGAGTAGCGAAGAAGATGAGCTTTAGCTACATCAAGTTCTTTTTGAAGCCTTTGAACTTGCTTTTGGAGGGATGAAATGGCTCCAACACAGCCATAAACAGGATCTCTAATTCTTGATTCAGCTTCATAAGCAAGAGAAATAACTGCATCTTCTCTTTGATGAGGAAGAACCTCATTCAGAAGCTTAGATACATTGCTTGCTCCAAAAATTTTGTGAACATTGGCAAATTTTTGGGGTTCTTCTGGTGGAAAGTAAGGAGCGAAAATGCATCCTGGTAAGCATTTTCTCCGAAGGAATTTGCAGGCAGCACAAGGACTATAATAAAGGGTTGATGATGCCATTCGCACTGCACGGGAAATTTCTAATACTCCTGTGGTTGATAATAATAAGACATGTGGAAGTTGTTGAAAGTGATAGAAGGAGTATGAATAATTTTCGGTTGCAATAAGAGTGCCCATTTATGTATGTATGATATATGAAGTTATAAATCAGTTTTTTTAAGTATGAGGAATGAAACATATATAAATCTATATGAAGAGTGGAGAATAGTTTATATATTCCATCCCAACTCTTTAGGATGTTTGGCTCACGGGTTCAGGTAAGAAGTTTGGTTAACACAAACCTAACTAACATTTGTCTCCTAGTTTTGAAACCTGAGATGATGAGTTTTTTAACCATTTTTTTTAATAAACTCATTCATCTTCAAAACTTCAACACATTTTTATACCAACTCAGACTTTAACAAATAAATTGTTTTAAACCATCCAAACACAGTCACCAACCTTTACTTGATAACCCTGTCTAAACCTTCGAGTCAAACACGCTCTTAATTACTTATTATTTATCCCTTATTTCTAAGTATTCTCTTAGTAGTACTTCTACAAGATATGATACAATTGATAAACTTGTGCGGTCCTATAATCTCTAAGTCTTAAAAAAAAAAACTTAGCTATAAACAGATAATTCTTCTTTACCATCAATAAACAATTGTCATATATAAACTTGTTTTCCATTTTTCTAATGTATTTTAATTTTTAATTTTTAATTTTTGAAGTTTAAAGTTTATTTCTTGGTAAAGTAGGGTTAATTATTTATTGAGAATTAGTTTAAGTTTCTTCCATACAAATAATCATATTAGTTTACGAGAAAAGAAAAGGGAAATTGATCAAAACTTTATATATATTTGTTTCCAATTTTATGAATCCCTTTGCTTCTAGAGAAAGAAAACTTTCCTTTCATCTTCTCCTTCTAATTTTTTTTTTTTTTTTTTTTTTTTCACTTTTACACTGTGATTCATGACTCCTGGCTGAATCCTTTAAATTTGCAATATATTAAACTTTTGATTGATGACTTGACTTATATATTTCTCTTCCACATGTCCCAAAATTTCTGATGAAGTCATCTCTGAATTGACCAGCAGATTGGATTTGACAGCTGCATGTTCCTTTTTTTTTTTTTTTTTTTTTTGGTACTTTAGAAAGTCTTTAATGAAAACTTAGGGAAATTTTCTGAATCAAGCACACTCATTCATATATTCATACTGTTTATCGGTTCTGAGATGGAATCTCGTGAATATTAAGGTATATTTTCTACATGTTAAAGAACAAAATTCAGGAGAACAAACGAAAAAAAGAACAATGATTAAAGAATTTCTACTTGTCATATGATATCAACTAGGTTTCTCAAATAAGAGAAATTGATAAGATTTCTACCTTTTCAGTTCCTCCCTTTGAGCTGCTAATTTCAAGAATCTTGCTTTGATTGTTGCCTCTTTTTTATCACCAGAATTTACAACAGAAAGTGAAGCTTCTGAAGAGCTGGAAACCCTAATTAAGAGAGAAAGAGAGAGAGTGTTTTGAGAGATGAAGGGAAGAGAGTGTTAGGGTAAGAAGGAAGAAAAAAAGACAGATATGAATGGAAAAACAGTGAAATCAAATTATATTATTTATGTTATGTCCCCTCTCCTATGGCATTCCAATTACATCCACTATCTTCTCATTCATTCATTGAAGCTATATACATACACAAAAGAAATACCAAACACATAATATAATGCTTTTATGGCCAACCCAAAAAATTTATATATTCAATGATACATATCAAAAGTTGATTGGACTAGTAAAAGATCAAAAACTTAAATTAGGTCCCCACAAAAATATATATATATATATGTATATAATATGATTAGGTTAGCGTTAATAGCAAATTATTTGATGTATCTAAGATATCGTAGTTTACTAATAATTTATAAATATTAAATATATTTCACAGTTTTAATATTCTTTTAAAATTATACATGCAATGATTATAAATGAGTGAGTCACATCATAACACTAACAGTCACATCAAATAAGTTCTCATTTTTAAAGAACAAACTATACTAGAGTTTTTTTCTTTTAAAATATTACATTAAATGGATTTGAGGAAACTCAAACTTATGATCGAAAATATCATTGGAATAATACCTAATTGCTTACATGTAAGCAATCGAGAATATGATACCCAATAAAATATGTCACTTGGGTAAAAAATTACAACTCCACCGCTTTTTTTTTCAACTCCCTCCTTTGTATGCATTATTAACTGCTTACATGTAATTTCGTCAAGTATTATTCCATGTCGTCAAGTATTATTCCATACTGCGGTTGAAATATACCAATTAAACTCGCAATATACTTATAAAATTATTCAAATGCGATGCATTAATTATATTTAAAGAATATGCCTTATGATATATACAAAAAGGGTTAATTATCAGTAAAGATATTATCAGCAGGCTAATGGACTGATGACCCTTTCTCAATTTCTCTTTGTGGGAGAATAGGGAGTTAGGGTTTAGGTTAGAGAATAGTCAGAAAAGTTTTCCTAAGATGCCTATCATATATACTATAATTATGACCTTACAATAAAAAAACTATATTGATTAGGCTTTTAATAAGTGCCCCACTTTCGGTTTAAGGGCAACGGTTTGATGTAATATTTGATGGGTTATTGATCTTTCCAAATTTAAATAAAGAATATGCACTTTAATCATTATCTTAATACCACTTTTGGGTTAATTTCAATTTCAATTTTTTTTTCCTTATTCTGACTATTCCTTTTTCTTGTGGGGCATGGGAATATAGAAATGGAAATTGCTAGGATTTTTTTGTTACATTTATTCATTAATTAATTAAAATGGACTTCATTATTGGAGACATGCCTATTGGACCCCACTTTATATTTGGTGTATCTTTGATTAGATTGTATTTAACTTAACTTAGCTTCGAGTCCCCTTCCTTTGAGGTTGAAGGTTTGAGTCATCCTCCCCCAATTTGATATAATATCTATAAAATAATAAATAAAATAAAAAATAAAAAATAAAAAAACTTAACTTAACTTAACGTGGCTTTTTCCCCGTTGATTCTCCATCTCCTTTTCTTATCAATCCTTATTATTTAGGGTAAAGTACTCATCTGGTTCCTGAGTTTTGCACGATGTGTCTATTTGGTACCCACGTTTTCAATTTGTGTCTAAGTGGTCTCTAGGTTTTAGATATTGTATCTATTTGGTTCCTGTGTTTTTAATTTGTGTCTATTTGGTCCCTGAGTTTTCAATTTGTGTCTAAATGGTCCCTGAATTATTAGAAATAAGTTTAATTATTTATTAATTTGTTAACTCATTAACATAATATCGACTTAACGATGACATAAAATGTTTAATTGGCCAAAATACAGACATAAAATTAATTATTATGTCAAATTTTATGCCTAGATTGATGAAAGATTTGAAATAATATTTAATCCCATTTTCGTATTTTGACCAATTAAACATGTTATGTCAGCGTTAAATCAATAATCCGTTAAGAAGTTAACGCATACGTTAATTAAACTTATTTCTAATAGTTTTTGAAAATCTAATGACCAAATAGACACAATATCTAAAACTCAGGGACCACTTTCGCACAAATTGAAAATGCAGTGACCAATAGACACAACATCCAAAACTCAAAAACCACTTAGACACAAATTGAAAACGCAGGGATCAAATAGACACGACTTCTAAAACTCAGGGACTAAAGAGATACTTTACCCTATTATTTATATATATATATATATATAATCATATGTGCTTGTTTTAGAAACAAAGATACTTTTTTTATATAAGTTTTATGTTTTATTTTTAAAAAAATCAGGAAACTAAATATGTTTGATAACAGGTTTTTGTTTTTTTAAACAAAAATAAAAATAGAAGGGATAAATGCAAAATACACATTTGCACTTTGGGTTATTGTTAAATCATACACCTGCAATGGAGACAGTAATGAGTAATTTATTACCCTTAAAGTTTAAAAACAATCTTCAATGGAAACATACTCGTTTGTTTAAAAATAGATCTAATGATGAAGCTGTAACAAGCAGGGAAAGACATGCTCAGAAAATTGCTTCTTCCCCTTGTGACTGTGAGTCCTCATTAGATACTCTTATGGCCTTGCCTTACCGCCTTTGATATGTTTTACGACCTCACTGTTTCATCTTCCCTAAAGATAACTGCATCCCCAAAGGTAAACTAATATAATTACATGGAAATTCTACAATTAAATTTGTCTGCATTACCAGCTCAGATCGTAAAATCTCATCGCTAGCCCTTCGTGTTGTAGTTAACGCAGACTTGACAGAAACTGCTTTCATGTTTGAACAACAAAAACCTTCCCAAGGAATTGGTTAAATTTTCATGGAACAAAGCGACCTAGCTGGATAGATTCCATGGAAATAATTACAAATTTTGAAACTATGTTTCATTTACCTGTCTGAGAACCTGCATCAATAATCAGTACTTACCAAAGTTGAGAAATTTGAGCCTTTGAAATGCCTATGATGGAAAAAAGTTAATGAGAGGATTTGGTGGGTAAGAGGAATTCAGAAACTTGAGGTTCTCATAACTGCTTCGGATGATCGAGAAAAAACGACTGATGGTGACGAGGGAGCCCTGCCATATCTATTTGCAATCGAGAGAATGCCTTGAATTAGCTATTTTAAGTCCAAGAAGTTCAGAATTTAGATCGGAATTCCATTGTTGATAGCAGAACATTATTGGCCGCCCCAGATTGTCATCATTTAGAGATTCAATTGTATATAATAACGAAGTTGATTCGCTCTCGGTCTCTGGCTTATAAGTTGCCAGGTGAAGAAAGCAAAACCTTTGGTTAAAAATGGTACAGTTGCTAAAACTTCCAAATCTGGACTCACAATATATCATATATCATATTGGATTAAAATCAAACAAATGCACATTCTAGTTTGACAAGTCGCATATTTTCTTTAGCAAAATCAGAACATTTTACTTTACTTTTTCATTACGAAGAACTTTTTTTTTAGGGAAAAGGTTAATGGTTTCAACTCAAATACATATAGGAAACACCATGACTCCACAATTAATGAAACTCTTCTCATTTCACAACTTTGCAACTCATACAACATTGCTTTAAAAGAGAAGAGAGTCACCAATTACAAATCACCAACAATCCTATGATCTGCTTCTATACGGTGTCCAAATATCTGCATAATACCTTAAAGATCGCGGAAGCGAGATCTTCCATGCTTCAACGTCCGGCAAATCACCAGTGAGAGCTATTGAGCTGTCGTCCTTGCGATTGCCAAGACTCAAAACGAACAATTCATCCTGAAAAACTTGATGCATTGCCTTCAAAGTTTCTCTCATTACTAATTTCCCATCTCTTCTGGAGTCTTCAGCCTCGACACAACTGCCTCCAACATTCACCATAATTCTCCCACCTTTCCTCAAACACCTACGGAGCATTTTCCAAGTACCAGGATCCTGAAGCTCAGGAATCAAACTCCCTTTACAAAACAAATCAACTAAAATCCCAGCAAACCCATCTTTAAGATTAGCTTTCAAAGCATTCCCAATGTAGATAAAAAGCCTATCTGGGAATTCCTTTTCAAGCTTTGAAAGACCAAAATATTCCCTCCCCACAGAAATCACTGATGGGTCAAGCTCCCAACCATGTATCACAACTTGAGGATACAATTTCAGAATCAAACCCGCCGCCGAACCGGCACCGAAACCGAGAATGCCGACCGGTCCAGGTGGTAAAATTGGTGGCAATGTAGCAAAGACATCAAAGTATGTTTTTGTAAGTAACTTGAAAAGGAAGGAAATGCTGTGAATGTTTCCAGGGCCATCAAGAAGAAGTAATCTAGAACCAGCAAATGGGTGGTTTGTTTTTCTAGAAACCTCAAGAACCCTGATGAAATTGTGTCTGGATTTGAACTTTACGAGGATTTTTACATCCTCTGTCGGAATCCCATCATCTTGAGTTGCTTTATTATAATCATCATGGGTTTGTTGGGATTTGATTCTTAAGCGTTGGAATTGGAATGGGAATTGTTTTTTCTGAAAAGAAACGAGATTTCGAGAAGTGGGTGGGAAAGAAAGGAAGGAGTTTTGAAATGGGTAAGGAATTGAAGGATGAATTTTGAAGTTGAATTGAAGAAGCCCCATGGCTTCTGTTACAGACAAAAGAACAAGACCAGAGAAAAAAGCTCCGAAATAGTCAGAGACCGACTGAGCCTCTGTTTTTGCTTAGTTTTGTCAAAAAGCCCAGAAAACAAGGCTTCAAGGCTCAAACAAAATCATAGGATGAAATAGGCCCAAATACAATATGCATAGCCCACTTTAACTTTGTTTTGAGGAATGGTATTGGGGAATTTTCATAACTACCCCATTAGAAAAACTAGTTTTCAAATTTACCCTATGTAGATAGAAGTTATCAAAATTACCTTTAATTTTACACATGGAGGCTAGCCAATTAAAGTTAGTGGGATGACTATAACTACCAACGGGGTAAAAATGAAAGTATCATATGAGAAGGGGTATTTTTGATAACACACCTTAAATTTGGGGTAGATATGATAAAATTTCAATGGTATTCACCACATATTTAAATTTTTGGGTAAAATACCTCTTTGGTACCTAAGTTTTGATCTCTACGTTTTCAATTTGTATCTAAGTGGTCCTTAAATTTTAGATATTATGTCTATTTGGTCCCCGCGATTTAAATTTGTATCTAAATTGTCCCTGAGTTTTGGACATTTTATCTATTTAGTCTCTGAATTTTAAAAAATGATTAAAAATAAGTTTAATTGCTCCTTAAAATTTAACATATTCTTTAATTTCTTAACAGAATATTGATTTAGCGCTAACATCACAAGTATAATTGGTCAAAATCTGACATGGATTACATATTATTTCACTTTTTTTATTAGTCCAGACCTAAGATTTGAAATAATAATGAATCTAATGTCAATATTTTAGTCAATTAAATATTTTATGTCAGTGCTAAGTCAATATTTTGTTAAAAAGTTAATAAATTAAGGATCAATTAAAATTACTTCTAAGAATATATGCACTATTTAGACACAAATTAAAAACTAAGGAACTAAATCGATACAATGTCTAAATCTCGAGAACCATTTACACACAAATTGAAAACACGTGGATCAAATAAACACGACGTCCAAAACTCAGGGTTAAATTAGACACAAATTGAAAACGCGGGATGAAATAGGCACATGGGCCAAAACTCAGAGACCAAAAGAGTAATTTACCCTAAATTTTTTATGAAATTAAAATTTTTTGATTAAAATTGATTCAATCAACTAAATACTAAATATAAGGTAAAATATATTTTTTCTAAGATACTATCAAATCATTATTTCGTTTTATTCTAACTTATATAAATCAATCTCAATTTCACCAACTTTAAAATTCTCGTAACAATTTGAACTTAAATTAATTTGATTATGGATATTTTAAATTTTGATATAAAATAATGTGAGATATCACTCAAAAAAAGTAAATATAAATGATCTTGGCAATTAGATGGGATAAAATGGAATCGGTGAAAATATTCAATATACATTAAACCAAAAAGAAAATTCATTCATAAATCAAAGATAGAACTAAAGTAATTAAATTATATCTATGTTCATGTAAGAAAGACATTTGTATGCATGGTATAATTTAATGGGTTAGACACCTACTTCTTTCCCTTAAAATTCAAGTCTTCCCTCTCACAATTTGTCGTTGTTGAGGACGAACAAAATCTCACATCAGTTAGGGAAGGGGATAATCATGATTCATGGGTGTATAAGGGGAAGCGTACATCGTCATTGGTATGAGGCATTTTATGTGAAACTAAAAGCAAAGTCATGTGGGCCTATGCCCAAAGTGAACAATATCATATCAATGTGGAGTTGTAGAAGTCCGTTTTCTCTTAATAGATGTAATATTGGAGGGAAAAAGAAAGAAAAAAAAAAGGGAGGGGTATTTTTATTAAAATGAAATAATACTAATTAGTGGGAAAAATAAAGTTCAAATTAGATGATTAGAAATCATCAACTCAAATTACGGTGGTCATCATAATATTCTTATAACTTTTTCGATATTATATATTAGAAGATTAATTAATTATTTTATAAAATTAATTGAATTAAGCATAAATTAGATCAAGATACACATAATTAAAATGCAATCAAGAAGAAAAAAGTAGTGGACCAAACTAGGTTGCAAAAGGCTTAATTAGAGTCAAATTTTGGTGTCAAATCGAAACCTGTTATCAATAGGAGACATAAAACTTTAATCAAGTTTATCGGATCCATTGCCCTTTCCCATAGTGATTTGACATTCTTTTTTTCCATGGTCTCTCTCTCTCTCTTAATTCTAAGGGCACCCTAATTGCAGTTTTTGACTTGATTGCAAGTGGGTCTAGGTACAGAAAAAATGAGCTCAAGGGAGGGCCAAGGAATCTTGAAAAAAAAAAATATAAAAGCTTTATTATAAATCAACCCTCAATTCGTCCCGAGCTTGGGAATGTGAGGCCTGAATTTGAGATGTCTAAAAAAAAGTTTGAGTTTATAACATTTGAACGTGTGATGTATGTGTTTGAATTATATGACAATGAGGATGAATAGAAAAAATAATATGAGCCCCCGTTTGTTCGAGGTAATCTTAGATTCCATTATAAGGGTCATCTAATTACATTGTTTGTTTAGGGTTTATTTAAAAATATTGGGGTAATCTAAAATTTTTGGCATCCATATTTTCCCAGATATGAGAGTATTTGATTATCTTTGAGTTTGCTTTCTATGATTACCACAAGAAGGTAATATTCTTTTTTTACAATTTTAACCCTGTTTAATTAGAAAAAATTATCAAACAAAATTAGGAAAATAACCTGCACTCATTTTCATTTCTTCATAATTCTGTGGTTTCTCTAATTTCCTATTTGTATTATTAATTAATCCTCTCTCTTTTTATAATAAGTTTGATCAAAATCATTCTCAACAAGTTAGATTTTTTTTTTCGATTTTTTTTGCTACATTTGATAAAGATTTTTTCCACTGGGTTTTAATTTTATGATATTTTAATTTCTTCTTCATACATTTGATAAACCCCAAATTTCTTTGAGATAAACCCTATTATTGTTGAAATTACATGTTTTTTTTTTTTTTTGCATTTTCTTCATATTTGTAGATTTGTGGATAAATTTTATAACATATTTTGTAAATGAATTATTGTGTGAAGTTTTATTAATTCAAATTACCAGGCATCCTCATATTATTAAGTTAAACAAACAAGGTAATCTAAAATTCTCAATAATTAAATACTCTGGCATTAGATTCCCAAATATTAGATTACTGGTGGTATCTTAAATTATAGCAAACCAAACGGGGGCTAATGTATTGGAATGAGATATCAAATCTAATAATAAAACTGAGAAAGTTATGTCAAAACCAATAGAAGAAGTGTGAAACAAACATGAGAATAGATTTGTGAAACTTATTTTCATTCCCCGAACTAAATACCTTCTAAAACAGTTCATAGGGTCTAAACTATACGGTTAATATACTAAAAGAAATATTTAACGAGTTTTAAGACGTCCAGTGTTATATACTCGTGTGATTGTCACGTGAAACTAGTCTGATCTAAACCTTAATGAATATTATTTATTTATTTTTAAATTCTTATCATAGGTTGAAACGGCAGGTTAATGACATCAAAATCAAGTTTAACCAACCGCAATTATGCGTTTTTTTTTTTGAGCTCCGCAATTATGCGTTTTATTATAATATTCCACTATTGCAATAATTAATAACATCATTTTCCCACTTTAATTATATATTCCCCATTTTTTTTTATCCTCACGTTCTTCTAATGGGCGTCTCCAATTCTCACGATTTTTCATGTTTGTGAGATTCTTATTTTTAAAGTAACTTTCTTGAATTTTATACTACGAATATTAGGTTAATTAAAACGATGTCACATTCATACGTTTTTTAATAAAAAATAACCATTTTATATAACAAAATGTAATTATAATGTGAAAGTTTTATCGTAGTTCTTTATTGGTTTCCATATTTTTTTTATAAGGTAAAAATTTGAAGAATGATATTTCTTATCGAGTGATTGCAAAATGTCAAGTATTTATATAAAGTAATCTAGGTTAATTTATACGAGGAAAAGATAAACTATACAAGGAATAAAAATAATATGTAGAAAAATGAACTATCGCAGTGACGACAAAGCCTTCCTCGTTGCGGCCACGATAGACAAAACTCTGAAACGAGAACTGGTCGTCGCGGCTCCCACCCTTGGATTTTTGGCCCACAACTGCAGACAACGGTCACGAAGGGCATGGTCGCGGCGACAGGGATAAATATGCCAGAAAGGCATGTTTATCTCTCATTCTCAATACTTCCACTCAAGTTGGACCACGGATACCCAAATGCCCAACTTACAAAAAAAAATTGAAACAGAGCTTTCCTAAGAGCCTTAGTCAGTACATCTGCAAGTTGATCGGCAGTACGAATATGACAAGTAGAAATAACACCATCAGTGATAGCATCACGAACAAAATGATAATCCATCTTTATATGGTTCGTGCGCTCATGAAAAGCCGGATCTGTCGCTATATGTAACGGAGCTTGATTGTCATAATATAATTTAACAGGCAGAGTATGATTTGATTCTGAAACGGGACAATAGAAACTTCAACTCACAGATTGTGGTTGTCATAGACTATAGAGAATTGATGAGGAATGATGCCGTGGTAACGAGGGTTCGTGGCAGCGGCGACGGCGACGGTTCGGCAGAAAAGCTGCCAAATTTAGTTTATTTTCTTTAATATATTTTCCTTATTTATCTTATTTTATTTGATAATTATCTTTTTTTATTAGGTTTATATTTTCCTATTTAGTTTATCTTTTCCTTACTTATCTAGGGTTAGGTTTTCTATATAAACAATATAATGCTATTGAGATTGATAAGAAGAAAATTGAATACAATGTAGTCTTATAGCCTCATACCGTTTTCCTCTCTTCTCCTCTTCTCTCCCTCTTTTCTCTTTAGTTTTCCGTAGTACACTCTAATTTTATCATAGACTGATACTCTGCTTCAGTTGAAGAACGAGAGACTGAAACTTGTTTCTTGGTTTTTCATGAAATAGGAGAGGAAAGATGAAAGAACATATCGCATAGTTGCTAAAGATCTCTACACAAAAAAGATGAAAGAACATGAAAATATTAAAAAATATTAGGGTCAGTCTCATCACCGAACTGTTTTGAGATGGAAGGTCATAATAAGATGATATTAGAGCAACAAGTTCAAACCAGTAAATGATATTAAAATCAAATTTAATCATCTTAAGAGAGCATGTTAAAAATTTCATATCGAAAAAATGAATAGACTTGATAATATTCATAAAATCTATGAATTAATCATCTCGTTATCAATTTATTTTAAATTGAAAACTCATAATTATTAAGACATCTACATTTGAAAATACCTTATTTAAAAATAGAAGTCAAAACACCTTCAGTCGTATTCATTGATAGAGGTGAAAAAAACCCTAAATAATATTAGTGAAGACACGCTTCCCTTATAAAAATGAGAGCATAAATATAAGTCTTGAAATGCTCTGTTTGAAATACAAAATTATGATGAGGCCCAACATAAATTCTTCGAATTTTTTATTTATTTTAATTAAATTATTTTTTTATATATGTTTATTTTGTTTCCTCGTATTTATTCATAAAAATATTAATATTATCTATATTTTAGCATAAAAGTATATATTTCAAATATATTTATAAATTCTTCAAATTTTGCTTTGTTTGCTGTTCTTTCTGCTGTCTTTCAAATAAAAATAAAGATTTCCTAAACTCATTCCTGATTCACCGATTCATGGAACGGGGTGGGATGAAAAATTAAAAAGAATCCCTATAGGAGCGAAGGAATGTATTCTTGATCACATATTTTTTATTATCATCCCTTTATTTACAAGATCAATATAAATTAAGGTTTAAATTTTATCTCCATAGTTTGTGGTCAGTTTCAATTTTATTTTTATGATTTTAGAAAAAAAAACTTCAATTTAATCATTATATTATGTGGTACGTATATATCGCTACTAAATTTACACCGGTAAAAAAACGTTATATTTACATGTTAGTTAATACTTAATACCACATCATAAAATATCTTTATCACATGATTGTCAGACACCTTCATAGAAATACATAGATAAATTATTATTATTATTATCATCATTTAATTTTAGAGGCATTTTGTGAGGTTTTATAAGACTATAAAATTAAATTGAAACTCTTAAAACCTAAAAGACTTAATTGACCTAGATCCTAAACTATATAGAATAAAGTACAAAAAAAAAATCTCAAACTATAGAACCAAAATTTATAATTAAATCATAAATGAATATTGCTGTTTTGTACTCATGAAGTGATATTTTTTTTTTATTTTGTCTTGATATATTTACCTTTTCATTCTAAGGGATTAATTATAGATAACATGAATAACAATGAATGAACGGTGTAAGTATTTTTTAGGGGAAACATGCATTTATAGATAGACCCTAATGTCATAGTAGTTCTCCTCTATGCCAAGAAATATATATATATATATATATTTTAATTATGGAATGGAGACAAATTAAAAGAGTTATAAAACTGGCAAATGACCTAATCATTTGGGAGAAGGATTAAGGGAAAAAAATTGAAAGAGGGGGGCTTTCCATTTCCAAAACCTTTTACTTTCACTATCATTTTCTACGATCATCATATCTTTAAAAGGAAGCTTTATTGTTGGTTGATTTCGACTACTTTTGAAAAGGACACTGCCTTTATATCAAATATTTACACACCCCACAATTTTCCCCCTTCTCTTTCTCAACTTGCATTTACATTATAATAAGAATAATAATAAATATTCTCAAGATGTTTGGTTTGGGGAATAGTTTGTGATGTCTGAGAATGTGTTGGGCCGAAAAAAAATTAATCTTAATTTATGATGTATGTGATTGGATTATATGAAAATGAGAATGAATAGTGAAAAATTATGGGAGTGTGTAAATGAGATGTAAAATTCAATAGTATACATAGTAATTAGATACATTTGTCCATAAAAAACATGTGGGAAACTAACATGTGAATGAGTTTGTGAAATTCATTCTCATTTACATTCATATTTTCTAATTCTCTCAACTCATTTCCAAGGCCTCAAATTCTTAGAATAAAAAACTCATGCTTCACTTGCTCAGTCCCTCTACCAAATACCCTTAAATACATACTATATCACAAGTCACATATTTGAATAACCCATATAATCATCGTAGGCAGGAAAAAAAACACTAATTAAGGTTTGATCTCTTTGAAATATTATGAGTTAAATCTCCTCAATCTCAATCTATCAATAACTAAAAAATATAACCATATAATCTAAACATTAATTCACAATAAAATAGTTCTCAACCCTCTCATCCCTTCGTAAAAATCCATTTTCTATTAATATTAAGTGATGGAAAATCTTTTAAAAAAAATAAAGAAATTAATAACCTAGAAATATAATTGTAAAAATTTATAATATAATTTATTAATATAATATAAATCATTCATCAATCACGTATCAATAATAAAAATAAATTTATTATCATTATCAAAATTAATATATGTTTTTAAAATAGTTTAAAAGTAAAATTATCCACTCAAATTTCGGATCGGTTATTATAATATTAGATATACAATGTTTTTTTTTTAAATATATAATATTATAGATTAGATATGAAGACTTGGAATGGGACATGTATACATGGGGTATATCCCAAGTGGTACTTGAAAATTATAATTAAAAATAAATAAATACAATTATTGTAGCGTCCTTGAGCTGGTGACCTGTATAGGAGAGAGTCCTCATTATGCACATTGCCCCACATTAAAACTGTCTACGTTACATTTAATTTAATGTTGCAATAAAACTTTATATTATATTACGGTGTCCCAAATTAAATTTTTCTATCAAATCATTATCTTTTTTTTTTAATGTTAGAAAAATCTCAATCCTTTTGGACCATAAGTTTTATGAGTTCCATTAAATTTTGATTTCCTCTGTCTATGGACAAAAATCATAGAATAATTCAATTGATAAACAAGTCAACTTGAATATAATTTAATTATTAGTTCGAATATATTTTTCTTTATATTTTTTTTTAACTAAGAGTGAAAAATCAATAACTTCATGGATTGAACCGATTCAAAGTAAACTATTACAGTTTTTGCACCTATTCATAATTGAACTGATTCAATCCTTAATTTTATCAAACTTTAATCAAATTGAACTGATTTTAATTATAACATCAAATATAATATATTCGTAATATTAAAAACTATTTAATATATAAAAATTAATTAAAAACAAGTTAAAAGGTGTAAAATATATACCTAGAAAACCAAAATCGACCCAATTTCTATATAACAAAACTAAATCGAACAAGAACCAAATTAACTAATTTTTTTTTTAACTAATTCATTTTGATTCCTAGAATAAATCAATTTTTAGCGATTAAAAATCAGTTAAAAAATTATTAAGATATATGATTAAATTTACTCTTACACATTGACTTAAGTTTTTGGATCAATTGATGATTTAACATAGTTAATATGTATCGGAGCAGAAGTCTTGAGTTCGAACTTCTATGATGACGTGGGCAAAGAAGAGGAGGGTGGCGGAGGGGGAGGAACCGGAGCGGATCGTGACGGTGACAGAATTGTCGGCGACATGACGGTAACAGTAGAAAGAAAAAGAGGGAGGCGGGTCAGGTTTGACGTGGGCAAAGAAGAGAAGATAAACAGTTTGAGGAAATAACACACACACACGCTTGTGAATTGTGACAGTCACTGTATTAATATTATGTCATTCACTGTTTGGAGCGGTGACAGTTTACACGCTTCCAACGTCACAGTCGCATCACAGCCGGAAACACACACATCTTTTCCTTTTATCTCCTTTTCCGTACTGTTTTTTTTTTTTTTTTAAATAATAATGTATCCGGGACCCTTCAATGTTTACTCTTATTTTTTCTTTTTCTTTTTTTAATTTTTAATTTTCAAATCTATTTGGTGATCCGACGTCGCTTTCTTTTTTTTTTTTTTTAATGTTGACTAATAAAATTCATGGTTTGCTTCGAATAATATCATTGTCTTTGAATTTTGATTATTTCATATGCACAAAATCCATACGGAAATTTAAGGTAGATTTTTGTGTTTTAACTTTTAAGCAATATAGATTTTTTCACCCTTTTTTTTACCCAATGAAAATGTGTATTTACTATTTTGTTGGTAGTAAAGAAATTCCCTATAACCATGTAAAAAAGAAAGAAAAAAAAACACTTGAATTGATTTTTTTTAATATAATTAATTCTATCAAATATGATTATTTCAAGTATAAACTACTTTTTTTATGATGATCAAATTTAAAATATGATCAACAAGTTGTTTTTTTCCTTAGGGAGGGAATAATTATAAGGGAAAATTATATATTTAGCCACTTTTCATATAGTCATAAAGGTTTTTAGCCACCAATAAAAAAATAAAAATTTTCAGCCACTTTTTCTTTTTCCAACGTTTTTTTGCTTAAATTTTTTCCTTTTTTACCCTTTTTCATTTAATTGGTGATTGCTGGCACATTTATTGCATTTTTCTTTTTAATGTTTATTTTTCTTTTTTGTCAAATCTTTATTTTCCCTAGAAGTCTCTTCCCCTTCATTTTTTATTCTCTCTCTTTAATTTCTATAACAAATCTTTTATCTCTCTATTCTCCTACGTTTTCCCCTCTCTCTTTAATTTCTAAAACAAATCTTTTATCTCTCTATTCTCCTATGTTTTTCAGATTTCCCAAAAAAAAATTCATTCTTTTTCAAGAATCATCCCAATTTTTTTCATATTTCTTCCTTTTGATGGCTACGAAAAGTGTTGTTCATGCTACGAAAAGTGTTTTTCATATTTCATCTTTATATTTGAAAATGAAGATTTTCAAGAGAAATTGGTTTTAACAAATGACGTTGTTGAAGATGTTGTTCATGCTATCCAGATTTTATATCAGTTTCAAGAAGTGTAGAACTTTAACAACGAAGAAGATGATATTGCTTTGTCTAAACATATTAGTCATGAAGTATACAAAATGCACATCGTGTATATCATTCAATTCAGATGTGGGTGATGACGTTGCTGTGATGGTTGAAAATGCACATGGTGTATATGAAACATCTCGTATATGAGTTGCTTCACATATACAGTGAGAAAAAAAATAAAAGTGTTCACGAAGTTTTAGATTCTCTTCAAGTTCGGCTTGCTCTTCAATCTTATGTCTTCATAATGAGATTGTTTGTTGGATTTTTATCATTTTTATTGAATGATTTATTAAGTTGTTCTTCAATCTTATGTTTTCGTAAGTATAAATATGTCGTATATACTGTATATTATATTAATATATAACACGTATTCATTTATTAGATTAGAAAATTATCAAATAACGGGACATAATAGATCTTATTTTTATTTGTTGTTTTAGAAGTATTTGGTATTTTCTTTGTTTTAACAACATTATGGTGGTTTTTTTATAAGTGAGATTGTTTTTTGGATTTTTATCTTTTTTATTGAATGGTTTATTAAGTTGTTATTCAATCTTATGTCTTAGTAAGTATAAATATGTCGTATATATCGTATATTATATTACTATATAACACATATTCATTTATTATATTAGACAATTATCAAATAACGGGACATCATAGATCTTATTATTTTGAACACATACGTTGTATGTTCATTTCGTACATCAAACTAATGTTGTGTTGTTTGTTGTTGTATACAATATATACAAAACTTATATTAATCCTCAATCATTTTTTTAATTTCAAAACATTTATAAATAAACATATACAGTAAATAACACATTTGATTGTTTTTGAAACTCTTAAAACGATTCCAAAACTCATCCATTCACAAAAGTACCATAATCCGAAACAAAAAAACAAGAAATGGATTGCAAACGATAATTTTATCATTACAAATTCATAACAATGATTTTATCTATTTATTCTTTATCAATTTCTTCATTTCTTGAGTTATCTTAAGGTGAAAATCAGGGTTATTTTCATAGTCCTTCTTGGTCTATATGTTTTTGTCATTGGCTCTTCTACATCATATTGTGCGAGCTGGTCATCTACATGTTCATCACCTGTATATTCATCACATGTTATACTTGAAAGTATACAATACTTTAATAGAATAAAGTTTATGTTTGTATTAAAGCAAAAAATCACCTGATCATAACATATGTTTTTTTATAACAGGGTATATCACATAGCATGGCTGTTTAGAAAATATTTAGTAACATGTTTTTTTAAATAATACGCTATGAATAACAGTATACATATCATATACAGGATAGCAAGCATTACATAACAAAAAGCTTCCTCATTTTTTATGAACATTTATAGAAATGGTCATCACATGATTGTTCATATAATATGATACGGATAACAGTATATAGTATATATACACGATAGAAAGCATATCATATAACATATGTTTTTTTTTATTCTGATTTTATGGACATTTTAAGGAATGGTATTTACATGATTGTTCATATATTACGTTATGAATAACAGTATATAGATCATATACAGAACAATAAGCATATAATTAACCGTAATTATTACATTGTATTTACATGATTGTTCATATATTGCACTATGAATAACACTATATAGATTATATACAGAACAACAAGCATATAATTAACCGTAATAATTACATAGTTGATAAAATATTAGAACCTTATGGATTTTTCTGACATTCTTCCGTTTTGATTCTCTATTAGCCTTCTCATTTCAAAGAGGTGGTATTCTTCCTCAATCCCTAATTTTAAAAAATACCCAATATGCGTTTCATGTTTCGTAATCGCCCTTGAGATCGATATATTCTTCATAAAAAAATCACGAAAGAAAAGGAAGACATTCAAACCTCTTTCTTGGTGTTTTTCCGAAATATCCACGGTTGCCAAAGATTCTTGATCATTCTCTCTTGTATCTTCATGATCTTCATCAAACGATGGTAGTTGTTGTTCATCGTATGCCATTGTCGTATTTGCTTTTCTTTGATTTTTCGAAACTAGTGTTTGATTTAGGGCCAAATTTTTTTTTTTTTTTTTTTTTTTTTGCATTTGATAGTGAATGGAAGGGGGCAAGAGAGAATAGTGGAGGGATAGTGAAATGAGGCTCAAATTTCTTGGTGATTTGGCTTGATTTTCTTAGCTTTGGAGAAGATGAATAAACGGTGGGAGATACAGAGAAGAGATCAAAGAGGAGAGAAAAGAGGAAATTGAGAGAGATAAAAGATTTTTTGGGAAATAAAAAAAGAGAGAGAAATGAAAGATTTTTTTTTTTTTGCATGAATCTTGATTATTGTGCCTAATAAATCTGCCAGCCTCTTTCCTTTGTGTAACGTGCAAGGATATATATGTAATTGCATCTATCAGTTTTTAAAAAAAGTGGCTACAAACCCTTATTTTTAGGATAGTGGATATAAAACTTTATTAGTAGTGTTAAAGTGGCTATTAATATAGATAACCCTAATTATAAATGTAGTAAATGAGAGAATTAAGTGTCTATTTTGGTAATATGTTTCTTAAAATTAAGTTCATTTATTAATCACTTCTCTATTTTATAACTCTTTTTTCTAGATATTATATTAAATTGGGAGAGGGGAGACTACCTTCGACCTCATGAGAAGGGAGCGGGTGTCTAACCACTTGAGCTATACTCGTGTTGACTATAACCCATTTTTAAGAAGGGCTAATTTCATTCATAATCAAAACCTCTCCTATATTTACAACAGTATTGAGTGATCAAAATTAATTACAAATATAGACATTTTAGGCCATGAGTGGTGGTTACAGCTTTCTTAATAGACGGATTTACCCTCATTTGGTTATTTGTAACCAATTTGAAATTTAAAATTTTGATTTGCTTTTTAAATTGTAGATTTTCCATAATTAATTCATATCTTTTAAATTTTGATATGAATCCCATCAATCTTGGTTAGTTGTCATTTTCCTTTCATACGCTTTTTTTTTCTCTTCATTTTGTACGAAAAGCAAGCAAGTTCTCAGTTTCTTTTCAACCATTTTTTTCCTGCTTCAAATTCTCTTCTATCATATATTCAATTCCATCAATTTTTTTACTTCTATTGTTGTTTTTAAAACAATTTGTTTGTGTTTTTATATATACAATCATGTAAATCGATATTCGGAGATTTCAAGAAAATTATGAGAAAAGAAAAGAGCGAGAGAACATTGAAGATGACGATCAAAAAATATATCTTGATGGGAGGATGGAACTGGTTTATTCCAGTTGATGAAGAGAAAAAAAAAGCATGAACGATGGAGCAAAATAAGATACAGAAATGGTAGAAGAGGCATGTTCTTGCAAAAAAAAATTATGATAGAAAATGAATATTATACCCATTATATGTTCTTGTTTTTTTTTTTTTTGTATAAATATTGAATCTTTACATTAGTGTTGATGTTAAAGTATCAATCTCACCACTTTTATTTTTATAAACGAAAAAATATTTTTTTTAAAAGGGAAAAACATTCATTGGTAGAGTGATGAATATGAATACTTTGTAAATTCAAGCGACGAGGAAAATATGAAGGATGAGGAAAACGTTGAAGAAGAACATTCATACGAAGAAGAAGACCCGGAAATATTTATATTTGTTAAACATTGCTAAATTATCATGTACATGATAAAGCGTCGTGAATAATTTAAATACACATTTACTTTTGTTAAACATGGATAAATATTTAATTCCATTTTTCTCTCATCCATCATGAATATTTATTAATTTTAGTAATTTAAAGAAGAAAAAAGTAGTGCAGAGAAGACGCCAGGAAGGAAAAAAAAAAGTGGATAAGCGATGTCCAAACAATATATTTATTTTTCATAAACATTTAAATCCAATTGATGAATGAAAATCTTGTAAAATTTATAAAAGATAAATATTTAATATCATTTATTTTTAATAAACACGTAAATAATTAAATTTTGTTCACATGTTTAAAATTCATAGACATTGTCTCTAAAAATGATCATCAACCGAGTAACAAAAAAAAGATGTGTCATCATCCGACATTAAAAAAAAACGAACTTCTTTTCCCCAGAACGGTGAAAGATCTTTCATATATTTTGTACGAATTTATGTAGAAGCCATATTCTCTTGCCATTTTTTTTGCAAATTTTTAGGTTTATATTTTTGGCACATCGAAATGATGAAGACTGATAATGAACATAGATGAAAGGAACGAAAAAAATAGAAGAGGATGCACGAAGAGGAAGAAAACAAAACTGAAAAATAATACAAAGAGAGAAAATATTCAACAAGATTCTGAAAATTTGAAATTCAAAATAAAAATAAAAAAGGTAACTGAAACGTGAGATAAGGGCTGATTTTGTGGGACTTGAACACAATGATTAGAAGATAATTTACCATTAATTAATAATTTATAAACAAACATGGGAATACATTAAAGTATGATTTAAGGGGAATGAAATCAGAAATTAATTTTTAAAAACTAAAAGATAAGGCAAGTAATGTATTATATGAGATTTCAAAATATTTAAAATCTGATATGGAATGTAAAAATTATTAACGGTTGTAAGAAGGACGAAATCTTCTGAAAAATATTAAAAACCACATTTATCAAATGGATTTAAATGTTTATTAAAAATAAATATATGCTTCGAACGTCGTTTATCCTTTTTTTTTCTTCTGGATTCTTCTATGTCACTAGTTTTTTCTTCTTCAAATTACTAAGATTAATAAATATTCATTATGATCACAGAAAAATGTAGTTAAATATTTATCCATGTTTAACAAACGTAAATGTGTATTTAAATTATAATATACATGATAATTTAACAATGTTTAACAAATATAAAAATTCTGGGTGTTCTTCCTCGTATGAGCATTCTTCTTCAACGCTTTATTCATCCTCCATATTTTCCTCCTCGCTTGAATTTGTAAAGTATTCAAATTCTTTCAAAATTTATTTTCCTTTTACCGTCGTTTTCTTTTTTTACTATGAGATTTTGATTCCTATTTCATGATGAAAAAGAATCATTTTTTTTTCTAAACAAAGAAAAATATAATCCATATCAAACTTCTTCGTACGAGATAACGATGATTCAATAGCAGATAGATGACACTTCATTCTTGGTCTACCAGATGAACGCTTAACATCTAGGGGAAAATATATTAATAAAGAGAAAAATGAATATGAAAAAAAATTAGAAGTGAAAAAAATATAAAGACACATGATTGCAGTAGAGTTGATGAGGGAAGAGAGGGGCAAAGAAAATGTATAGGAAGATAAAATGCGGAACTTTCTTCTCTGTAACAAATGGAAAAAAACGAAAAAGAATGACAAATGAAATGAAAGCTTAATCCTCAATTTAAATTTTGAATGAAGAAAATCCTAGAATCAAAAATTGAAATTTAAAAAAATATATGGAAACTAACCGAGATTAATGGGAAATCAAATCGAAAATAAATACTACTTTATTTAAATTAATTTGGAAAATTTAAAATTAAAATGAAATAAAAATTTGAAAAATAAAAACGGTTTCAAAACAATAGATTGAGGGTAAATCTGTCTTCAAAAAATGATATAACCACCATACACGGCCTAATATGTCTAAAAATGTAATTAATTGTGAAATCAAGATATGGTTGTAATTAGATGCACCGATCTGATTTAAAGTGTAAAAATTTCTTTTAAGAAACTAAAATTTTAGCCAATCTTAAAGACTAAAAAGGTAATTTGTATAAAATAATAAGATTTTTTTTGTTAGTTACATAATTTTTCAAAATAAAAACAAAATTATAATAGGGTCTAAAATATTTGTTACAACCATTATTAACAAGAATCAAAATTATAAAATGAGCACAATTTTTTATCCACGGATTTTGTAGGAATCGAATAAAAAAAAACTTATTTGTTTTGTAACAATTAATTCTTCTTGTTGAAGGGGATAACTAAATGCCAGATAAAAATACGAATCTTTTATTATAATTGAAATTATCTTCCTAATCCACATGGGTTGTAATAATATAAACTAAGATTTCCATAAACAAACCTTCAATATTTATTGATTAAATGAATAAAACAAGCCGGATAAGAGAGTTTGGTCAATCCATAAATTAGATTATATAAATAATTATTGAAGGACAGATAAGAATAAATATTTAATTACAACTATAACACCGACGGCGATACAAGAGGTAGATTTCACGTGTGAAGCCAAAGATCGCATGGCCCCCAGAAATATGAAGATTTTTTTTTCCAATTAATTAATAAATTTGTTTAATATAATTTTTACAAGAAAAAACAGAACCGTTGGATCAAATTATTCTTCTTATCAATTTGGGTATAATCTTTAAACAACAAGGACCTTATTATACACGTAGAGGTATTTGACTCATGAATTTGAAAAAAAGGTATAGGGTTACATAAGTTTAAGGATGTTTTCAAAAATAATATTTTTTATAAATGAATTATTTTAAAATGGTAAAAAAATTTGAAAATTATCAAAAATATCATTTTACTTTGATGACTCAAAGTAAGCATAAAATCTAACTCACATAGGTCTTTGAAAAAAAAAATATTATTATTGAAATTTAAAAATTTGCTATTTTTTACAAAATCCATTCATAGAGAGTGTCATCCAAAAAAATTTCTCTAAATTCTTTTAATAATCTGTGTTTGTCTTCGGATTCAACAATCTCATACGGTGAATTATACAGACTTATTATCTTTAATAAATCAACGTATTTCTATAACTTTTCATTATATTTAAATAAATTCAAAGTTTATAAACCTACTATTTTATACAATTCAAATACCAATTTATCTATTATTGTATATAATAACAATAGAATTAATAAACTCGTCCAAAACGCCAATGTAGTATAATGAAAATAGAAACGTAGTAAGAAATAGTTTATGATAGAGAAACAATCAAAGAGAGACAAAAAAGGGTGGGCCAATCATTGTGAGGATTCGGCGAATGAGAGGGAGTGCGTAATCCGGTGCGTCGCGCTGGCTATGTATTTTCCAAGATAACAGAGAAAATTCTATTTATGTCGTCTGATGTGGATATGTCGGTTATATATTTTTTAATATTTAAAAACAGAGTCCTTTTTTTTAAAATAAATGAGGGAAAGCAGAGTCTTTTTTTTTAGCCTCTCCAATCATTGTCGCTTTCATTCAAGGTGAGAGAGACTATTATGTATCGCTCACACCGTAATTGTATACGAAATTTAACTTTCCTTTCTTTTTAGGGTTTAAGATATTATTATCAACCGAAACATAACATAGATCAACTGGTTAGACATATATACCTCATTTCCTTTGAGGTCGAAGGTTCGAGTCCCCCTCTTCCACTTTGATGTAATCTCAAAAAAAAAAAAAAAACTTGTTTGATATATATTAATTTCCTAAACGTCCATTATTATTTTTTATAACATAATTCATATATGATACAACTAAATGTATTTTTTAATCTAAGAAAAATTATATGAAAATTAAAATATTTTTAAATTTTATTGTAATTTGCTATTAATTTAGAAAATTTGGTGAATTAAAATGGTTATTAGTGTAATTAATTCTATAATGTATAAGTATATAACTTTATTTTCTATAAGAAAAAGTATTTTTTGTTTAATTAAATACAACATAAATAAGGGATGTTATTAATTTACAGAATCAATAATTTATATGAATGTTGTTTGATTTTAGAGATATTATTAATAATAATAATTTGTTCACATATGATTTATTTTTATTATCACATTTATGTATGGTATTTATTATATTTGATGTTAATTATACGATAGATTTACCATCACTTTTTTTAAAACAGTAAAATGTTTTTTTTTTTTGGAACAAAAAACAGTAAAATGTTAAATGGCGTGTATATCATTAATAAATGTTAGATTGGAAAAAAAGGGGGGTCATTCCTTTGAAGGAATGCTCACTTTGCGAAATTTCCAATGCATTCAGTAAACTTTATATATAAACTTTTTTGTCAGAATATATGGATAAAAAATACTTTTTCTAAAGAATAATCTTACTATTAATATTATATTTAGGGGAAAAAAAATCATTTTTCACCTTGAATTTTACGGATATTATCAATTTTAACCTTAAACTATATGAATAGTTACAAGTTTACTTTTATTAACTAGTTGTTCGGCTTCACATGTAAACTTAAATACAATTTTTGAGGGGAAGCAACAAATTGAACGAATTAAATTTAGTGCCAAGAATTAAAAATGTGTTAACAGAGAGTTAAATTCACAACTAATTTTATAGTCTAAGGTTAAAATGGATAACATTTAAAGTTTAAGGATAAACTTGATAATACCCTTAGAGTTCAGAGGTAAAGTTGATTTTTCTCTCTTAATATTTATCATATTTTACTTTAATACTCAAAGTTGCATCAAAAAACCAATTGACAATAGAAAGAGTAACTTATGATATTATAAGTCTTATTAGGGAATATTTATCTTTTTAATGTGAGATCTTTAACACTTTTTACTAATCAACCAATACACATATATTAAAAAAAAACACAATAAATAATGAAAAATAAATAATATATATAGGAATGACTTATAAGGGGCAAAAGTAAAAGTAAAATAATGAGAAAAATTATAAAAAGGAAAAGGCATGGAGCCCATGCTTATGAATGCAAAGGTGTCGGCTGGACTTTATGAATTATGATGATTAGAAATTAGAATTCGAGAGGGGTAAATATCAATTAAATAAAAACATTTGGGGAATTATTATTATATATAAAGAAAACCATGCGCCTAAATATTTCGTAATAGTAGCTTGCAAGCAATTCCACTGTTGAAAGTTCAACCCCAAAATATTAATTAATTAAATTAATTAAACTTTGAACCCCTAAGTTTGAAGTAATTAACTATTTTAAATTAATTGTCGTCTACCGATTTGTTCCTTATAAACTTAAATGCTACTCAATAACCATCTCTGTCGTTTAATAATTCATTTGTACTTAATTCTCCTTTAGTTAGTAGTTATTAAAGTATCATTAAGCATAAACCACATGATTTGAGTTTTCTTTCTTTTATGTTTTTTATTCACATTATTTTACACCAACATTGAATATGAAAAAAAAAAAAATAGTTTGATTTGATTTAAATGGACAATTTTTTTTCATTTATTAATTGTATTTGATTGTATTAAGTCTTTTGAAATTAATATTAACTTCTTATAAAGTACTCTTTTGTTTCAATAATTATTTTTTTGTTAATCAATTTTCAAATCTGGATGACTCTTATAATTAGATATTATCATCACTTATAAACCGAGGACCTTTCTTAATTCTAATTGATGTGAGACTTTCTCAAATATTTAAGGGCCCGTTTAATAACGACTTTAGTTTTTTATCTTCTGTTTTTTAGAGTAAATTCATATATATAATTTCAAGAAAAAAATGTTTAATATATCTAAGCCGAATTTTTTTTTAAAGTAGTTTTAGAAAACATAACTTTGTATCTAAACCTTGATTTAGATAATTTCATTAAAAAATAAGAAAATAAAAATATCATTTTTTAACCTATAAAATTTGAAAAACAAAAAATTGTTACCAAACAGAATCAGTTAGATTCCGATTTCATCATTGGTATAAAATTATTATAATTACCATCAAGAAGAGACAGACCCATTAAGTATTAATTTTCTTAAATAAGCTAAATGCAAATCAAAAGTTTTGTTAGCTAAAGAAGTTATCATTTTGACCAAACATAACAAAAAGTTAAAAAGCTTTAAATTGATTTTGAAAATTGGGTTAAAAAAAAGCCCTTTTAAGCTTCATCTGTTGAGATTTCAAAAGGTCTAAAACACTACACGCCCTATTCTCTCGAAATCGAAGGCTCCCCTTCCCCAATTCGATATAATAAAACAACACTTATTATAATTTCTTTGCTATGATAATTACCATCTAGAATACAATAATTAAAAAAAATAAATTAAATTAATTTAAAGCATCTTTTTTTCAAGTTTTTCAAGTACACGTTTAAATGGGTTTTTTTTTCCTCTAAATTTTCCAGACTAAGAGATTTCTTAAAACCCAATCTTCTACTATGCAAAAGGCAGCACCAGATTTGCGTAAAACCCACTTGATTGTTCTCTCTCTCTCTCTCTCTCTCTCTCTCTCTCTCTCTATAACTTGAATCTTAAGTATGATTTATGATTTTATTCTTTAAATCATCAAAAACTATTTCTTTGGGTTTCTGTCAACTTTTGTTTTTTGACAACAAAAAAATTTAAAAACCCATAAATATTTTGTTCGTGTCCTAAACATTTGGAAGGGGAATTCAAAATTCAGCATAATGGGTCGCCATTCTTGCTGCTTGAAGCAGAAACTCAGAAAAGGGTTATGGTCTCCTGAAGAAGATGAAAAGCTTTTTAATTACATTACTCGATTTGGTGTTGGCTGCTGGAGTTCAGTTCCTAAACTTGCTGGTATATATCTTATTTTTTGTTTTCGGAAGACTCGAGTCTTTGACCTTGTGAAGCTGGGAGTACTAGTAATGTCTTACCAATTGAGTTATGCTCGTTTTGTTTTTTCACAGGTTTGCAGAGATGTGGGAAGAGTTGTAGATTGAGATGGATAAATTATTTAAGGCCGGATTTGAAGAGAGGAATGTTTTCACAACAAGAAGAGGATCTTATTATTAGTCTACATGAAGTTCTTGGTAATAGGTAAAAAAAATTAAAAATTTTTGGTTTTTTTTGGGATTTGAATTTGAGAAATTGAATTAATTTCAAATGGGGTTAGTGAAAGATTGAATTTTTTTTTTTCCAGGTGGGCTCAGATTGCAGCTCAATTACCAGGAAGAACAGACAATGAGATAAAGAATTTCTGGAATTCAAGTTTGAAGAAGAAATTAATGAAGCAAGGAATTGATCCGAATACTCACAAGCCAATAATCAACTTACAAGAAATGAAAGAAAAGAAAATTTTTGAAGATAAAGATTTTCCTTCACAAATCCCACCTCAAGGATTTCAAGCCATGGCTAATAACATTTCACAAGGCCCTGCATTTCTTCTCAATGATTCGAATTACTACGGAAACGGGCTAACGGCGACGACGACAGTGGCGCAACCGGTTAGAGAGCAATTAATTATGAACAAACAAGCATTTGATTCACTCTCTTTCTTTGAATTCCAAGTGGGAATTGAATCATGTGTATATAACAACAACTCAAATGATCATTTTGACACTCAGTATCAGAACATTTCGGATACGAATTCGAGTTTCGTGGTTGGTTCGGTGCCGAGTTTGACGAATTCGGACCACGGGAGCATGTCTGGGACAGAGTTTTCAGACAATTCAGGGTCAAGATTGAGCAATAGTACTTCAAACATGAGTAATTATGCTGGGTTCTATATGAACAATAACAATTCAGCATTTTCATGGGAAAATGAGAATAAATTGGAGAGTTATTTTCAAATTAATCATCATCAAATCAATGGGATAAAATCTGAGGAAGAATTGAAAACAGGGAGTTGTTCAGTGATTGAAGGTTTCAGTAGCTATGCTTTAACGTCACTGTCAGAAGACATAAATGGAGCAAATTTTGAAGCTTTTCAGCATTTGTGAAAAAAATTGTACATTCAACTCTCTCTCTCTTCTTTCTCTCTCTAAAAAAAATAAAAAATACCATACAGATGTTGATAGTAATAGGGGGGATTTTTCTACTAAAGGGTTTGAGGTGAAAAATATTTTTATTTTATTTTTTTCCTTTTGTTTTTTTACTTTTCCTCAATCTGTATTCTTTTCCCTTTTTCTGTAATAGTTTTTTTTTTACCAAGAGTGGAAATAATGTGAAGAGTGAGAAACGTTTATTTTCTTTATTTCCTTTTTGTAATTTTTTTTATTAGTTTGCTTCTTTCTCCTTTTTATCTTTTTCGATATGTTAATAGAAGACGAATTGAATTTTAGTACGATTATTTTAAGTGATAAAAACGAAAGTTTGATTGGGTCATAGAGCGATCAGGTTAGTTAACTATCATTTAAGTTAAGTACTTTCGTGCCAATTTTCATTACAATAGTTTTTCATATACTTCATTTACTTTTAGTATCTCCCCACCATTTACACATTAAAGTTAATTAAAAAAATTTACTAAAAATTGGAAATTGATTTGAATTTTATGATTAGCTTGTTATTCAAGGAAAGGAAAAAAAAATTGAAATTGAATATTTGTGGGGTTGGATTAGATTGTGATTGATATAAATAGATCAAAGCCACTGACACAATTAAATAACAGTTTTAGAGGAAAGGAAATGAGAAGGCCTAAAGGACTATGTACCAAATCAAGAAATTATATTATATATACTCAATATAATAATATAACAAGATGGGGATGCATATTTTCCCAAGATTTGTATTTTTTCATGCAAAAATCTTTTTTTAAAAAAAAAAAAAAAGTCCCTAGGAAAAGTCTAAAATTTGATACCCCTTTGAATTATTGGATGGGTTGAAAATAATAGAAGGTGTCCATAGAAAATTGTTTAACTTATCATATTTGATTCTCAATGTATTGAGATTGTTTTTTTTTTTTTTAATTTACTTTTATTTAATATGATTTTTTTTAGTTTTTTTTTTCTGGTCTGGCAAGATGGCTGTGTATTGATAGACAGACTGGTCCAAGTGGTGGGGAATGGAGAATTGGAAGAGAAATCCCAACAATATTGGTCTTCTTATCTTACCCATAACTCTAATTGTAAACCAACCTCTTAATTAATTAGCCGTTTAATTATTAGGAATAATTATTCCCAACTTATAAATCACATCATTATGATTTAAAATAATTTTAAACGTTCATATATTTTGTAAAAAATATTAATTCTCTATTCAACCCGTTAATTTTAACGAATTTGAAAAAACATGCATATTCTACATTAGTTTCATGTTTCAATTTCATTAAAATAATCAGAAAATTTTACATATATGCGTGTGAATTTTAGTTCTTACTCTTTGTTAACAATGACGTATAAATAAAATTAGAACACATGGCAGATATAAATAAACATAAGTGTAAAATTCGTTAAAATTTACCTATAGAGGAGTATGATATGTTATTTAATAAATTATGTGAGTGTTTAAAATTAGTTTTAAATCATAGAGGTTGTATTTACAGTTTCCCTAATTATTAATGTTTTTTTTTAATTTACATTTTCTTTAAAAAAGAGGGTAGGGTGGAAGAATGGGTTACCCTTCTGGATTCTGTACACTAATTACTTTTTACCAGTGAAGTATTTTTACATGACTTAATTTGTGATAGTTTTGTAAGCTGGCATTTAATTTCTATTATGTTATTAAGAAGTGATTTCCCCTTGAGGGCATTATAGATAGGAAAAAAAATAATAAAAATAAGAGTTTTTCATCCTATTAGAATAAGTTGCTTAATTAATTACATGATTTTTTCTGTCAACATCTCAATTTCTGTCACTCTTTTTAAGCTTATTGTGAATGGTTCAATGTCAAGCATAAGGTAAATATTGGAAGGTTTGAATTATGATTTGAAGAATTGTTGATTAATGAGAATGTCATTAAAAAAATATTGCAAATTGTTTGGAAAATTTCTCTTGGAAAATTTTATTTTATTAGTTATTTTTTGGCATTTAATTTGTTAAAAATTTAATTGATATTTGGATTAATTGTTATTAGAATAATTCTTTATGGGTTGTATTTTGATTTTGGCCAACAAATTTTCATGGGTCGGTTTTGGTAAATGTCAAATTTGTTTTTATTTTGGGTAAATTACCATTTTCGTCCCTGAACTTTCACTCAAGTTTCGTTTTCGTCCCTGAACTTTCAAAACTGACCGATTTCGTCCCTGAACTTTCCAAATCGTGTCATTTTCGTCCTTCCGTCTGTTTTTTCGTCTAAGACATTAACGGAGGCTGACGTGGTATTTTTAATGATGTGGCAGACTGGTATGACTTTTTTTTAAAATTAGGTGGCATTTTTTATTCATTTTATAACTATC
The DNA here is from genome assembly GCA_028015215.1 of Gynostemma pentaphyllum. Lineage (NCBI taxonomy): Eukaryota > Viridiplantae > Streptophyta > Magnoliopsida > Cucurbitales > Cucurbitaceae > Gynostemma > Gynostemma pentaphyllum. Next base: position 46,897,431 of record CM051346.1, on the reverse strand, counting down.
ACCTCTTCCCCTTTCTCTTTCCACTCTCTAAGCTAACCCTAACTTCATCTTTTTCATCATCTCCATCTCTTGTTCAGCTGAATAGTTGCCGCCCACCTCAACCATAGCAGCGACGACCTCGTTTTCTTTGCCATTCCCAACCACATCGTAGTCACAGATCTATTAATTCGTTTCATTGCTTTAATTCCATGGCCGCCATTGTTATGGGCTTCTAGTTTTCTGTAAAGGATTTAGGGAAGGAGAAGGAGTTGTTGTAAAGGATTCCATGGTGCTGATTCGATTCCGATTCTGATAAGGATTTATTCCTTTTTCTCATCCTCAAATTAGTTTATTCCCTTACTTATCTTCTTTCCCCTAATTTCATCTTCTTCCTTGTTGTCTGCCTCACCGTCATGTTCATCAGTGCCGGAGAAACATTATATTCCCGAGAACGATGACGCTTCCAGATTCATCTAGCAATTTCGCGAATTCTCCTCCCTGTTCTTCATTCCCACATCCTTCAACACAAATCTGATTCAATTCACAGTACGAAATCGTATTCTTCGGAATCTCTCTCAATTTTGCCTTCAGCTTCTCCACAATCCGATTTTTATTGTTATTTTAAATATCAAAATCAACAATTAAAAAAAAACACTAATTTATTATAATCCCAGATCTAGATCTATGAATTTTAAGGGAGAAAATATGAGGATTTTTAATGGATTTTTTAAGAACTCATAGCCATTTGTAACGGAACTCTTTTTATGTATTTCAATGATACTTTGGAATTATGGGTTTGAGAGAGGGCTTTGATAAAGCTTGAGAAATCTGAAAAAATATTCATGGTGGTAAAAGAATGGATGGTGGAGAAAGTGATAGAGAAGAGGATGCTGGAGGAGAGAGAAAGAGGGGAGGTGAGAGAATGGAAGAGAGAGATTAAAAAGATTGACACATAAGCATTTAGAATATAATAAATTAATATTAATATTAAACTATTGATAAAACATACCACGTCAGCCTCCGTTAATGTACCAAACGGAAAAACAGACGAAGAACGAAAATGACACGATTTGGAAAGTTCAGGGACGAAAACGAAACCAGAGTGAAAGTTCAGGGACGAAAATGGTAATTTACCCTTTTTTTTCTAACTATATATATGTGAATTGTGTTTCTTTTTTATTTAATTTTAAAATATCTTTAACCTTGTCTAAAAGGTTATTTTGGTGCCTTGGTTTTACTTGGGTGGAAGTGTGCTGACATTTTTGAAATTGTTGTTTCAACTATGGAAAATATTTCTCACACCTTAATTGCTCCAATTTTACGAATGTGTTTCTTCTCCCTTAAAAGGGTTTTCGGCCATCTCCATAAAAAGTAGTTGTTGGCTTTATCAGAGGCATCTCTTCCATTGCAATTTATTCAAAGTTTAATTGTATAAGCTCTATTATTTTATCTCTTGAGAAATTTATTTTGTAGAGAATTCTTTGTGAGTTTTATACTATTCTTATATAATCAAACCTTAAGTTGGTGATTCTTGAGGAAGAGATCACCGTAGCGCCAATATACATCAAAGGGAGTTCGATTGGCATTCTAATTCATCAAAAGAAGCTTGTTGTATTAGTATTCAAGGAAGAGAATTTTTTTATCCAAATCCATAAAGGGAGCTTGTGATATGATCAAACAAGAATGAGAGGTTCTTGATTCAAATCGTCACAAGGGGAGCTTCTGATCGAATTCATCGTAAACGTTGTCGTTGCAAAGAGTAATCAAAGACAAAAACAAATAAGAGAGTTCTTTCATTTGTGCTTTTTGATTTAAATATTTGTATTTAACGACTAACGTTTTCTAGTGGATTTTATTGGTGATTTTTTTTTTTCGTTCTCATTTTTGTCATTTACTCGATCAAAGGAATGCAATAAAGTTGTAGAATTCATTTACAAATTGAGAAGCGTACGTTAAAAATAAATAATTATTATTTTATTTTTATTAAAAAAAAACTATCTCGATTTCTTTAATTTTATGAATCCAAGATTTTTTATTCTACACATTTCTCTTTCTTTTAATTAGTGAGTTTTTTTTTTACTAGAATTCGGACTCTTACTAGATTTTTTTTTTGGCAAAATACAAAAAACACCCTTGTGGTTTTGGTCAAAGACAAACACACCCCTTGTAGTTTGAAAATGAATATTTATACCTTTATAGTTTTAAAATTGTACAAATTGACCCTTTCTCTCTACGTCGTTGATTTTCTTTTAGTCATAACTTTTTCGTTTGAACTTCGATTTAAATGATTTAATATGTTTTGGAATCCTCGTTTCAAACTCCACGTTGTAGTCACCAAAAATTTCTGTATCGTCAGTATATAAAAGTGTTTACGACTTCAACCCGATCAAATATTTTGATGATGATAGCTATTTTATACACTGATGATTTCTAAGTTTTTAAGTGATTAAAACGTAGATCTCGAAATGAATTCCATAACATCTTGAATCATTCAAATCGGAGTTCAAACGAAAAAGTTATGACTAAAAGAAAATCAACGACGTAGAGGGAATGGTTAATTTGCACAATTTTGAAACTATAAGGGTATAAATATTCTTTTTCAAACTATAGGGGGTTTGTTTGTCTTTGACTAAAACAACACGGTGTTTTTTGCATTTTCCATTTTTTTTTTCAGAAATTATTTTTTTTTACTAATTAGACTATCTCTGTCAACTTAATTAATAATTGTTGCAAGGTGTTTGTAATTTTATTGCCATTGCATTATTAAGAACTGATTTCCATTTAAGTTCTGTGTTTTTCAATTATTATTATTAGAGTAAGTGGCTTAAATTATATCTAAAAAAATGTGGCTTAAATTAAATGTCTTGAATTTATTTATTTTTCCAATCTACATGATTTGGATGTTAACATCTCAATTTCTATTTACCTTTTTTAATCTTGATCTCAATCATTAATTTCAAGCATATGGTAAAATACTGATGTTGAATTGTAGAATTTTTTTTATTTTTTTTCATCGAAGATAAATATTTAATCGGTACTATTTAGCTCTTTTAGGAAAAATATCTCTTTTTTCGCAAGAAGGAAAAAAAACTTTGTACTCAATTAAGTTAATTTTAATTTCATTAAATTAAGTCATAAACTTGAATAATTGATATAATTAATACCCTCATCATAATATATATATATATATAACCTCACAAACGAAGAAAATAATATTACCATTTTTTTTTAGACATTACACATCAATTTAGATGAGATTGAGACTCAAACCTTTGACCTCAGGAAGGAAGGAAAAAAAAAGTGTCTATCAAATTAAGCTATATTCATGTTGTCATAGAAAACACTATTACCTAATCACAAAAACATTCCATCGTAATGACCTCTCAATCTCATGCACAAAATCAAATTAAAAATAAAATAAAATAAAAGGGCTAAACCGAACACCAAAATACCTCAATTTAGCTCTAAAAATGTTCAACGAATGCTTAAAAATTAATTATCATAAAAATGCCTTCATCCAACCATTAAAATGTTGAATAACTATAAATATAAAGAATCGGAATTTAACTAATAAAGAGTATTATTTATACCGCTTAGTCAAATCGAGAGTTTCAATTTTTTAAAATTAAGACTATGGGATTAAAATTAACCCATCAAGTAATCGATAAAAAAAATATAGAAATAATAATATAGGGTTAATTTCAGTAATAACCATTTAATAAATGAAAATTTCAAGAAAACCGTATCTTATATATATATATATCAAAAGTATCCAAAAACCGCCGCTAGCCAAATTAAATTACATGTGAAAAGACAAAACATACCCCCGATTTAATTTCTCCTTAACTTGTGCAAAATTTAAGGAAATTTTTAAAATCCCTTAAATTTTACAAAATTAATGGAAAAATCAAATTTAAACAGAAATAAAACTACAACAAAAAGTAAAAGAAAAAATAAATCTAAAAATACAAAAAAAAAAAATCAGCTCCAGATCCACCTACAATATTTTTACTAAAATCATCATTTTTCTACATTAATGTTTGATAATCAGTATAACAAAAAACACTTTGAACCAAAATCCATTGAAAAAAAAAACCTGCTTTAAGTTGCACAAGTCTTCATACACAGCAAGAACAGAATCAAACGCTTTAACAAGAGACAAAAGCGAAGATTTCCCATCTTGATTTACAATTTCTACAGTAAACCTATTTCATAACAATGGTCAATTTCACATAATTCACAAACAAAACAGGAAAATTCAATTCAAAAATGGAAAGAAAAAAAAATCAGTAAAACCGCCATGGAAACTGTATATATTTAATAAACAGTTTATTATTGATAAACTATTTATATTCAATAAACGGTGAATTATAGATAAACAAACCTGTAGTAGAAGTCAAAAAAATCAAGAATCAACTTTGCTTTTCTTCTCCAAAAAACCAGCAGGAGCCTCTTCGACATAAAAATCATCAGGATTGCTATAAAACACTTAAATAAAAAACAGGCTGAGATTGGATGAGGGGATTGGGATGGTTGTTAATAGAGTCAACTTGTACAAGAATAGAAACAGGTTTTTTAATATCAACCACAATAGACACAACAGCGGAAAAATTATCAAAAAGAAAAGTTTCTAGGAATGCAACATCATTGCCGGATTTGACGTCTAAATAAACCATAACTTTCATCAACAAGCAATGAGATTCCGGATTGAAAGAAATTTTCGCCTAACCTTCTTGACAAGATAAATGCTACAGAACGTGAAAAAAAGAAGAAGAGAAAATAGAGAAGATGAGAAAGAAGGCGAAGAGAAACGGCTGAGGAGGAAAAAAGAGAAGAATAAATCTAGGTTTTCTTAAATAAAGATTGATCAAATCAATTAAGATTGATTTGAATTAAATAAATAAATAAAAAAGGAAAAAATCCATTTAAGATTTGATATGATCACATGTAGCTGAGAGAGTCTATGAGGGCAAAAACGTAACCTTGAATTTCTCCAGCAACCGTTAAAGCCTCTAATTATGGTGGTTATTGGGTAATTTTGAAAAAAAAAACAACCATGAAAAGTGGATTTGAGTGAATTAATGTGGTCATGAGTGCAATTATTTCAATAATATATTAAGATATAATATTAACAATGTAGGTTAGACGTCTAATATTTGAATTACTAACATATTGTTGGGAATCCCACATCGGAAAGATGTAGGGAACTCATAACATTTATAAACTCTAAGGGTCACTCCTCTCATTACCAATTGGTTTTGAGATGGATGCCCACATTATTAATATGGTATCAGAGCCCAACAAACCCAAACGGGCATTCGATCCAAAAATGGGATTCGACCCAAGAATGGTGAGCCCAAAAGAGGCACCATCTTGAAGGGGCATGTTGAGAATCCCACATCGGAAAGATGTAGGGAACTCATAACATTTATAAACTCTAAGGGTCACTCCTCTCATTACCAATTGGTTTTGAGATGGATGCCCACATTATTAATACATATTATATCAATTTAATTATTTATATAATTATAAAAAGTGAGTCCATTAATAATAGTTTATCAAGTTAAAGATCGGTATAAAGAACTTAATTATTTAGATTTTATTGATTTTTTAACAACTTCTTGTATTTATATATTATTTAGTAAAATTTAAATATGAATTAGATGACGGGATTGTATCCCGATATACTTTAGGGGCCGTTTGGTTTGAGGTTTGAATGGATGCCCATGGGAATAAGTTGCCTGGGAATAAGTTGCATGGGAATAAGAAACCCGGGAATAGAGGATGCCTATGTTTGGTATTGCATGGGAATGGCATCAAATTTTCTTGGAAATTTAAGATGTGTGTGCTTGTTTTACGGATTATTTTTTAGATATTTTATTTATTAATTAATATTAGTATAAAATAATTAATAACAAGTAATAAATTACTAAGATGTTTAATATTTAATAAATATTTAATTATAATTATTTATACCTTTTAATTATAATTAAATAATAATATATAGAAGGAAAAAAAATATAGTAAATTAATTAATTATGACGAAACAATAATTATATTTTAAATTAAAAATTATATATTGAATAAAAAAAGTTATATAAAAATAAAAATAATCATAAAATGTTTAACCCTTCATTTCCTACAAAACCCACACATTTGGAAGGGTATAGAAAACCCTTGTACATGGGAATACAAAAAGCCAAGGAATATCCTATTCCCATACCCAATGTTGCAAAACTTAAACCAAACATGGGAATACAAAACTAAACCCATTCCCATGTCTAAACTCATGCTCAAAACCTCCAACCAAACGGCCCCTAGATTCTTGAGTTCAATAATATAAAAGAAAACAAATAAATAGAAAGGGACGGAAAGGAAAAGAAAATAATGAAAAATTAGAATCTTTAATTACACTCTTTTGAGTGGGAGAAAACAGAAGGGTTTTAACAGAAATTGATGTTGAAAAGTTAGGTTGTGAAAATGGTCACAAATTCCAGAACACCCTCTTAACAGCAAATATTAATCCCAAACTAAAGTTGCTTTCTTTGGTTGTTAACGTAAAAAAAAGACCATTTTTTTTCTTTTCTTTTCAATTTTTTAAAAATTTGATTGCACTGATTACAGCTCAAAAGCGTGTAATTAGGGTCATCTCAGAAATTGATCAGACATGATTAATAGCTAATCCCACAAGTCAATCAAACACTAATCACTTCCACTTAATGCTGATGAAACTCTTATGTCATTTCCCTTTTAGTCAACTTTAATACAACCTTTCACTTTAATTATATGAATAATAATTATTTCACTAACTTCTTTTCTTGTCTTTCTTTTCCTCAATTTCTTTAAACATCCACATGCAAAATATTTTAAATCCTACTAACCTCAAGGAATGGGTTGAATGGTGTTTTAGGTGACTTATAAAATATAAAGTTGATACTAAATCAATTACTTTAATCTCTGCTAGTGCTCGTTTCATTTGTATTGTTTGACTGTATGTATAAACTACTTTTTAATGAGAGTTTTAACGTTCTTAAGAACTTAATCATTACATCTATGAAAATACAATGATTAAATTACTACAAACTAAAGTATATTTGACCAAAATGTTTGGATTAAATGTAAATGTAAACAAAAAAATTATATAAAATAGGATTAATGAAATTGAAATTAATCAATATTTCTTCTTCTTATATTTCTCAAAATTTAAAATACAATCAAAAATAAAATTAAAACAATCAAAAACATTTTTTTTTCTAGATTTAGAAAAAGCAACTGATTTTATCTCGAAAAACTTACTGATATACTTGAGTTTTTATAGATTAAACTAAGAGTTATATAAAAACTCTTTAAAAAAATAGCTTAATTTGGCTCTTGCAAAATAAATTTATAAGTTCCCTATTCTAGAAATCATGTCTTGTGGATATCTGGCTTGTAGGAAGAAGATTAGTGATATTCAAGGATCTCTTTTTTATTTTTTTTTAAAAATCATTATATATTTTTTTAATAAAAGTAAATTAGGAGGGAATCTTATTCCAAACAAAGATGAAAGAAACTTTTATAATTAATATTGTTTATAAAATCAGCCAGGCTTTTCATGTTTCCCTTCAAAAGTTGAGACCAATTTCTTTTCCTTTCCGACAAAAAAATCTAACATATACTTTAAATCATCAGAAATCATGACACATTTAATTTCTCAAGGAAGAAAGAAGAGAAGAAAGACACGTGTTTTTAGTTTTACATTGGTTCAATTAAATTAGACGTAGTGACATAACGATTATTTTCAAACCAAATGATTTTCTTTTTTATTTTTACCGTACTTTAAAAAAATCGTGTGCTTTCAAAAGTATTGACAAAAATAGATTAATCGTATAGAGACTAATATGTAGATTCTCTTAAAAAGATGGTTTACTTTTACATTTGTTTGTAAATAGATACATTATTTTTCTTCTATAAATTGGAGTAAAAAAGAAGTTATTACCCTATAATTGGAATTATTTTTTACCTACCTCATTTGAGAATTTTAATTCTACCACATCGTTTTCTTTTTATGTAATAGGGTGGATAAATAGAATTCAAATCTCTCTAACTTAATAAAATGAATATAAATATTTTATTCGATTGGCAATCTACTCTAAACAATGACTTCTTCGATCAGTTTCATTCAAGGAAATCATAATTGGAAATGAATTAAAACACTCCATTTAAAAAATAATTGTAAATTACAATTAATATAAAAAATACCCAAGAAACACTATTGATGGTAAGCCTCATCAATGGGTCGGGCCTGCTATATAAATGGGTCGGGCCGGGCCTGACTTAAAATGATAAGCCCAAGCCCAGTCCACGGGATTGGACCCATGAGATAAAATACGGGTCAGACTTGGCCCAGCCTGTTCAAATTTTTATGAACTTAATTAAATTTCCATTAAATTATTAATTGTATTTTTAAAAAATTATTTTTAACTTTTAAACTTAAACTTAACTCTAAAGTGATGAAAAAAAAAGTTAATTTAAATTTTTACTATTTCATTATTAATTTAAACTTAACTCTATAGGTTAATTAAACTTAAATTTAACTATAAAGTGATGAAGTTAATTTAATATTTTGTTACTATATTTTTTTTTCTTTTATAAAGATTATTCCATTTTGTTAAAAAAAATAAAATATATTTTAAATTTATTTATAAGATTATATTTAAATATAAAAAATAATATAAAATATTAACATTATAGATATTAAATATATATATATATATATATATATATATATATATATATATATATATATATATATATATATATATATATTTTAAATAATTTTTGAACGGGTTTTGAACTGGGCTTCGGGCCGGGCCTGATGGGGGCCTTATGGATAATGCCCCTGGGCTTGAGCTCAAATGCATGATCCATATTCAGCCCATTGATTTATAGGTTGGGCCTGGCCCGTCAACTGTTGACTTACGGGCTGGCCCACGGGCTTTATCCATATGATGAGGCCTAATTGATGGTAGTGATCTGGTAGTTTCCGATTTATAATTTACCATCTTACTGTTTTATCTCTCCTATAACTTATATCTTATTACTTACATATCATTCAGTTTTTATTTTTAATTTTTTAATTCAAATCAATCTCCTTGTTTGTAGGAATTAGGGGTGGAAGAAAAAACCGAAAAACCAGAAACCGAAAAATTAAACAGGACCGAAATCGTAAAAAACCGAATCATTCTGGTTTCCATTCTTTAAAAACCGAACCGAACCGAACAGGCTAAAACCGGTTAAAACCGAAACCGAACCGGCTTCTAAAAAAACAAGTAAAAATCTCATACCTCTTCCATATTTTCCCCTAATTTTTATCTATTTATTTTATTTTATATATTTATCTATCACTTTATTTTAATTTATATTTTGTATATTTATTAATCTAATTTTTTCAACTATGTTTTTTCTTATGTTTGATTTTGTTTTGTTTCATCCTTCCATGTTGGAGGATTTTTTTAAAAACTAAATGCAAATGTCCTATATTTGAAAAACCGGACCGATTTATATTATAAACCGAACCGGTCCGGTTTTTAAAATTAATTGAAAAACCGAACCGAAACGAACCGGTTTCACCCCTAGTAGGAATCGCTATTTAAGGATAAAAAAATCAACATAAAATTAGGTTATTATTCTTCTCCTTCTCTGCTTTCCGCTTCTTCGTTGCCCAGAAATTGCTCAAATTCGACTTTCACCGCCTTCTCATCTCATTATAAATTCTCCATAGATTCGGAGAGGAAACTCAGAAGCCTTCAGATCTAAACAAAAACCGTGAGATCTAAGAAAAATGAAGAAAAAACTTCCTTGGCTACTGCTACAGGTTGGTTTATCAATAATACACAGTTTTTTTTAATATAAACATGTATTTTCAGTTTCAAAGGTTTATCGATATTACATTGTTTTATTAATATAAGCATGTTAAACTATGTATATTTTTTTATTGCAGAACCAGCATTACTTTTCATGTTAACAACTTATTATGTACCTTTGTTTCTTTCTCCATCCTCTTCTGCTTTTATCACTTTTTCTTTTCCTTTAGATTTGCTCTTTATCAATGTTGGTTCTGCAGTTACAAATCAGACATCTTTTAATTTTATTTTACTTTTAAAAAATGTTTATTTTTGGTAAACAATTTATCATTTATGAACATTTTTATTATTTTATGATTGTTTTATATTCATTACAATCTTACCTCGAAATCACCTTCCCCCTCTTCTTCCTTTTTCCTTTCTTTTTTGGAATCCTCTTTATCTACGTTGGTTTCTGCAATTTCATATCATTAGTTGTATATTACAATGTTTATTTAAAGAAAGCATTTTAATTAGTGGTGAATTAGTTCTTCTTATTCATTTTAATTTTCTTACAACGTTTATTTTAGTAAACAGTTTTATCACATTTACCGTTTGTTAAACTTACGGTTATTTTCTTAACAAAATTCAGGGCTTGAGAAGTATTAATGGTAGTTGGAGAGGATGATCAGAGAAGAAATAAGTATTCAGAATCTTGGAGATTGGGTTATGTTTTGTCCTTTCACAATATAATTTAATTTGGTCGGTGTGGTTCTGAGTAGTTTTGATATATATATTTATATAAGATTGTGTTTTTATGAAATAAACCATATTAATTCATCATTACTGAAATTAGCTCCTAAAATATTATGAGATTTTGAGTTTTAAAAAATCAAATGGAATGGAATTTATAGATTGCGAGCAACAATTATTCAACTAACGACGTCTTAGCCGCCGGAGATTTATCAGTGAGATTCCATATCTCTGGTAATGATGACCAGAAATATTAAAGGGAAAGAAACAAACAAGGGAACCTAAAAAGAGAGGAAAAAAAAGCTTTCTTTACATGAAAGTCTCATTAATATGGCTTATTATCAAAGATTTGAGCAACCAAAACCATTGGATAACTTTAAGACTTTTTTTTCATTTGCGCACGTTTCAAACTGAATAAACATTTTTATTAAACGCGTCAATCAATGATATATCATATATCACAATCAATTAATAATTATTGTGTGAATTAATATTGTATTTCACTTCAATGTTAGACTTGCGTTTTTTAAAAATGATAAATTTATAAATATTATACAAAATTTTGATACCATACAAATTTTTGTCTAAATTGTTAATAAGTTTAAGATGCATTCCTATTTCTTTACCTATTAAAACCTGAATTAGAATTGTAAAGAAAAATAACATAACCTTATCATCTATGGGCATAAACCAAATTTATACTTTTCAGTTTATTAAAATTTGGGTTACTAAAATAAATTTTTTATAGGTTAAAGACCAAATTAGAATTACGAACAAATGGACACCAAAAGTATATTCAACTCCATAAAGAATATGAGCAATAATTAAAGATCACATGTCAAAAAAATGAAAAGACTTAATATTGTTCATAGTCTATCACTCATCTCATTATCAATTGATTTTGAGATGAAAGGTCCCAGATTATTAAGATGGTATCCGACCAACTACCTCAAATAAGTATCTGGTCTAAAAATGAGATTCGGTTCAAAATTGGTGAGCCTTAAAAAACCACCATCTTGAGGAAGGATGTTAAGGATATCACATCAAAAAGATGAAGGGATCGAATAACGTTTATAGTCTATGGGTCACTCATTTCATCACCAATTGGTTTTGAGATCGAAACTCAAAATTATTAAGCAATGGCTTTCGGGTTGGGCAATTACAAAAAGCATAACCAAAACTACTGATTTCTTCATTAGTTTTTGTGGGCATCTCTTGTTTACTATGGTGGACAAAGAAAAGGAAAAAAAACTCATTTAATCTCTCTTTCCTGTCTCAATCTTCTGAAATAGAGAATCCTGCTAAATCTACAGTTATAAGAGCTGAAATTAAGGAGTAAAAATTGTCCAATTACCAAGCAAAATTCACATCACTGAAGTTTTTATTCTCAAGTTATTCAAAAGACAGTCAAAAAAGGTTCAAGCAAAAGTAGAGTTCATGATGTTAAAGTTTACACAAACTTTATGTCAAAAAAGGTTCAGAAAAGAAACGGATTGGCCACCTACGTTGGAACGTATTCAACGTAGGCTGAGTAAATGGAAGAAGATGGCTGTGTCTAAAGGTGGGAGACTGACGCTTGCTCAATCCGTTCTTAATTGTTTGCCTATATATTACCTTTCGGTGTTCACTATTCCGAAGGTTATTGCCAAAGAGATTGATAAAACGTTACGGGATTTCTTTTGGAAAGGCTGTGAAGGGAACAATGGGTCTAATCTTATTAAGTGGGAGGAGGTGGCCAATCCGTTGGGATGTGGTGGCCTGGCCTTTGGAGATACTGTTAAGCGTAACAAGTCTCTTCTCTTAAAGTGGTTGTGGAGATTTCCGGTGGAGGTAGGGGCGTTATGACACAAAGTGATTGTTGCTCTTCATGGAGATGTTGCTTTAGGGTGGGAGAGTCGGTCGTAATGTCTATTGTTCTAACCGTAGTCCTTGGAAGCAGGTTGTGAAGCTTGATGGTTTGTTGAATTCTTTCTCTTCCTTTGCTTTGGGGAATGGGAGAATGATCTCTTTTTGGGACCATCCTTGGATAACTAATGTTCCTCTCCTGTATTGTTTATCCAAGACTCTATAGGTTATCCACTTTCAAGACTAGTGCGGTGGGTGATTTGTGGGATCCAAATTCCAGGTTTTGGAATTTGTTATTTAGGAGGAATTTGAAGGATGAGGAAGTTGTCGATTGTGTTGGCTTCTTGTCCACTCTGGAAGGTCGTACTCTTGGTTCTTCTTGATTCCAGATTATGGAAAGGGTATGGTAATGAGTTTTCGTGCAAAAACGCCATGATTTCTCTTTCTTCAACAAATTATACTTTTCCAGAGGATCTTTATAAAGCTCTATGGCGTGGCAAGTACCTGATTAAAGTGAAGGTGTTCTTATGGATTCTCCTTAAGGGAGGCTTGAATACCAATGATAAGTTGCAAAGAAGGTTTCCCACTTTGTCTATCTCCCCGAATATTTGTTATCTCTGTTTGGTTGATGGTGAGAGTGCGGGGCACATTTTTTTGCATTGCTCCTACACTTCGGGGTTGTGGCACAAGTTGTTTCAGATTTTCAAAATGCACGGTCCTCTCCACCATTCCGCTACGGTTGTTGTCCACGGTTTGCTGTGTGGACATAATTTTACAGGAAAGGCTAACATTATTAGGTGCAATGTGTCACAATCCTACTTGAGTAAGTGGATTGTGCCCCACACGAAGTGTGCAAACAAGAGATGGCAACGTACATGTTGCCCGTGAAGCCAATTGAGGGCTTGAGTTGTGCGCTAGTGCGACCATAGACAATGGTGCATTAGTAAACCCCAAGGTGTGGAGCGAACAAGACTTACTAAGGTTAATTCAAGTGGAAGATGCATTGGTAGAATGCTTGTAGCAAAGACAGTGTCAAAGTGGTTGGACGTGGTCATCGGGGCTCGTGAAGGGGACCTCGGGAAGCGTGCCATTTTTATGGGTTCGGGAGTGTCGTTGAGTCACTTTATATCTCAAATGAACACACGCGAAGTTTCGTCTCAATCGGAGTTCGAATGTGAGCTCTATGAAGACGAGTGACTCCTCGCCACTTTGCACGTCTACACCTGCCAAAGCAAAAATGCCTTAGAATGTACTATAAGGGAGTGCATGGTGTTGGCTTTCCACCACCCTTGGGCCATGGTGCCTAAGTGAGCTACCACATGGCACATGCGTGTGTCATGGCGATGGCGAGCATCGCGGGACTAGTGTGTCTCGGGTGACTTCTTCGGGACGGGAAATCCCAGGGACAGTGTCGAGGGCACGGGGTGTCGGCATTGCGCTATGTCCGTGGGTCCAGAGGTTCCGTCATAGAGCGGACTATGCCCCGGCGTCTCGATAAACGTGCGATAGTGTTGACATGGATATTTGTGGCACCATGTCTTCAAGAAGGCCCGTTCAAAGATGTCGGTTAAGCTCATTGACACGAGGGCGGCCCAGGGTCGTTGCCTCGTAAAGCGTGCACAATGGTGGGCTTGCTCGGATAGGCAAGTCCATGCCATAGAATTGTCCCGGAGGTATACGGGAGCGAGAATATTGTCTGTAAGACAAGACCCATGGGCCAGTTGATGTGAAATGCCATTAGGCAAGCCGCGTAAGGCAGATAGCGACGGTATCACTGTGATGTCTTCGTCCAAGCGTGGGCAAGACTAAAAGAAGCTCGGTCTTGGCCTAGTGAAAGAGGCAAGACCCCGTTGAGTCGCATAAGTGCAACGATACACGTACGGGCGACGTGTATGACCGAAGAGTGTTCCGATATGCATGCGAAAGTCTAGAATGCCGCTTAAAGCTATGTCAGCGTCGAGTAAGAGTGTGCTCACGCGTGTGGGGCTAGTTTTGTTGTGTTAGTTCGAAGACTTCCTCGATATGCATCAGGTGAACCCGGTAGACGAAAGAACCTCGCCTAATGTCCGACAGAGATCCTTTATGACTCATATACGAGTGTTTGGGCTAGAAGAGCCTTACGACTGGCCCTGTTAGCGAAAGAACATGGCACCGCGCGGTCGAAAAATGTATGACCGTGACACAATGCTATTCGTGCTATTTGTTGGCTCGTTTGGTGGGAACGAAATAGTCGTATTTTTAATTCTAATTTCATCTTTTCCTCTATGCCTATTCTCTGGGATAAGGTGGTTTGGTTTGCTTCGCTGTGGAGCTCCCCCCTTGTAAAGGATTTTTGTAATTATAGACCGTCTCAAATTGCCCTCAATTGGTCTAGTTTTTTGTAATCTTTTGAGGGTCTCTTTTGTACATTTCATCTTATCAATGAAATTGTTTCTTATTTAAAAAAAAAAAAATTATGAATCATAGCAATGTGTCTGTTGTTCAAGAACTATCACAAAGCAGGAAAATTAAGAAGTATTGCAAATTACACAAACTTTAATAATCTTGCAATGTGAGAGAGACCAAATAATACTATTGAAGCAAATAATAAAGAAACTAATAGAGTAACAGAAAAGGGAAGTTCTGCAAATTAAGCTTTAAGACCCCTCCCCCATTCAGGGTATCATCTGTATGCCTAGCTTGAAGCAGCAAATCGAAAAACGACAAACTTTGTGATAGGATCACTAATATTTCAGATGTGTTAATATTCTACACAACACTAAACTATCGAAAATCTCATATGAAAATAGAAATGAGAAGAAAAAACATTAATACAGTACATGGATTTTTAGTTCAGTAATTTGGGACAGAAGGTTCAATATTTTTTATTTATTCATAATAAACAAATGCAATTACATTGATGTATGAAAAAGCCAAAAAAGCAAAGAATGAGATTACAAATAGTCCTTCCAATCTAAAGAAACAAAACAAAGTTATTTGGTAGAATCAAATTCATGCCCACATATAAAGAAACAATCATCACCTTTATGAATGTATGCATATTAGATATTAGTAAAAAAAAAAACAAGCAGGACACGGGGATGCGAAAATGCTGAAAAGATGAGGAATTGGCTGATATCTAGAGAACAAGGGCACAACACATCTACGATAGAATCATCTACATAAAGATTCTTGAGAATTAAAGCAATGAACTAAGATGTAACATTTTGAGATCCGGTCATTTCCTAATAAAAGTGCTGTTAAAAAAGTGATGTGATGAACCAAAGAATGTCAACCACGTATCTGGAATCTGAAGTAAAATATAGTAACTGAGACAGATAACAAAAATATGATTTAAGGAAGAATATTAAATGGTTGTGTAGCATGCGATGAATTCATGTGCTACATTTCTCCTGTACTTCAACCAAACTGCAGTGAAAGTGTGAAACAATTCATTTGAAGATATATTTCAGGTCAATGGTTGACTAAAACATTGAGATTGTTGTGGGTTGTTCTTTATATGAACTTCTAGCTAAAACAAGAGAAACTGAAAACAGCAACCAGGTAGTGACTATACACAAATAAACTCCGAGCTATGCATGGATATAGATGTAATGGCACCAAGAGACAAGCCCATCAAACTACTTACACAGAAAACTTGTGACTCGAAGTTCCATCGAAACTCGCATCCAACAAGATGCTAAGCTTCAGATGATCATTAATGCAAAGGGACTTGATATAGGTATAAACAGAGTAGGGAAAGAAAAGGAAAACTGCAGCCGTGAACTAAAAGACAATAGAACAAACACGTGTACATTAATCATAGTACAGATTGACTAAGACTACCAGCTATTGAGGAAATATCAAAGGTGCACACATATTAGCAGCCTGCAATATTATCAAGACTTGAGAGACATTGATGACAACAAATCTACACAATTATTTTGGAGGAGTTATTACCTCCTGAATCCTCAAACTATACTCTTTGTTTCCTGGCTATAGTTTAACTAAGCAAGGAATCCCATAATGCGAGCAATTAAAAAGCAGATCCACCAAGCAAGAATCCTACCACGAGTTCAAGATGGAGAGCACCAGAGCTAGAAGCAGCATCCATTGAGTGAAAGAATCCCATCAATTTTCTGTCTTGGCCAGTACGTCAGATCATAAATATGCAATTGACCCAGTTGGACTTTTTGTTTGGACTATAGCTAACTCATCTCGCATTGAGGAGAAGCATACACTCTTTAATTTTCACTTTTCATTTCCTTGTTATAGTTGTACAAATATGCTGTCTGTTAAGTTACTTTCAAGAACTACTTGAAACAAAACAAGCTTATGGGGATGAAATCCGCCTGTGGATGAGAGCTCCAGCTTGATAAAGAGTAAGGTGGTGTATGGTTTTAGCAAACAAACCATATAAATCAGGGTGTTGAGCTATAACAAGACGAGCCATTACCTCAATAGCTTTCAACGCATTGACCTGCTCTAGAGCCTTACTATTACCAGCATTAAGTGCAATGTAACATAGCAGCACTAGGCCTTGCACTTGAGCCTGATCATTTTGTCTTAGAAGTTTCATTAGAGGAGGAACACCATCAAACTCAATAATTGATTTCGAATGCGCTACACAGTTATAGTTTTCAGGGTTCGCAAACTTTCCTAAAGCTATAGCAGCTTCTGTGGCCACATCCACATCCCGACTCCCAAGCTGTAAAACTAAAAGCTTAACAATTTGTGATTCCTTTGCAGGAAAAATTCTGGCAAGAGAACCAATCGATTTGATAGCCGGAATTATAAATTTTGGGTAATTTTCCATTTGAATCAACATTGAGAGTTGATCCAAAACCGCTTTTGCAGCCGGTGAAGTTATCTTAAAGGCTGCGTGCCTAAGGGCCGGAGTGGCTTCTGCGACTTCCGTTACCTCCTTCACTGTCATCAGGCAATTATATCGTAACTCCCCTTTCTCGGTTTCAATTATCTTCGCCAGACACAGCAATCCCTTTGTCTCTGTGATTTTCCTACTATTCGTTAGGCTCCCTCTAGAGAGTCTCCATAGAGCCTCAGCACAATTGACCTTAAGCTGGCGCCTCACTTCAGAGCTCTCAACTTCCTTTCCCTTCTTCTGATGCCCGCCTCGGCTACTTCCATCGTCGTACAAAGAAGACTTTGACGAAACCAAATTTGGTGAAATCTTCGATGTTTTCCCAACTAAGTCCATTTGAACCAGAGAATGAATACTCGCCTTCCTCGATGGAACTTTAGGATCATCCAGAACAACATCGACAGATAAACACGTAACAAGCGGTTTAGTCACATTCTCCCTAGCAAACTCTTCCTGCGCAAGTGGGTTATGTTTCGCCATTTTCGAAACCAAATCCGCAACCAAAACCTGAACCCTTGCGGAAGAATCGTTAAGAACCTGAATAACAATAGGAACCCCAAGAACATCAACAATCGCCTGAACCCGCTCCCCATCAGTAGCGAGAATAATAAGGGCATTAGCAGCAGCAATTTGTGAATCAACAGAACCGAAATCCTTAAGCATTTTCAACAAAGGCAAAAGCCCACCTTCCTCAACAATAATCTTTTTATTCCTATCGCTACCACGAGCATGTAAAGTAAGCTGATTTGCAGCATCAACACGATTTTTAACCGGACCCATTTGAATAGTAGCAATACTAGACCAAATATAAGCAAGAGTAGGATCATTACTAGCAATTGGAGAAATACCCACAGTACCATCACAATCAAAAATAGAAAGAAGCCATTTCATATCACTAATGGAAGAATCAAGAAGGCTAAAAACTTTACGAAAATCAGCAATAGTAGAGATGAAGAAAAGCTGATGCAAAAGACCACTGTGTCTACACTTACGGACAAGAGTTAAAGCACGATCAAGATTCTTGGAAACGTCAGTGACGATACGGCGAATGGGTCGATCGTAAAGGGGATGAGAAGCGGTGGTGACCAGACGAACGGTGGTTCGAAGCATGGTGGAAAGATGGTCAACTTGTTTAGCTAATTCAGAACATTCTGGTCTTGATGATTCAGCTTCTTGAGCTAATTTGAGAATTCTGTCGGATAATAAAATGGGAAGTGAGAGTTCATGGAGGATTGATGATTCTGGGGTTGTAGTAGGAGGATGAGTAGGAGGAAGAGGAGGAGGAGGAGGAGATGTTGCTTCCATTAAAGGAAAGATATGGTAAAATTTTGATTTTTTTTTTCTTTTTCTTCAGATTGGAGAGGAATAAGATGATGAAGAAGAAGGACTACAGCCCAATTCTAAAAATTGTGTTTTTTTTTTTTTTGTTTGCCAAAGTCTGTCTTTGTTAAGTCAATGGAGAATGGATGATAAGGTAGGGTTGGTCAATCTTTCTCTTTCTGATTGAGATTGAGATTGGTGTGTACGATGAGTTTGTTCTTTAGATCATCTCATTAAGTAGTTGGCATTAATGGAATAATTAGCATTATATGTTCAAAAATGAAACTTTATTTTTCTTTTTCCTTTTTTTAAGGAAAAAATAAATAAATGAAAGAGAAAGACTTAAGGACAAGAAGAGAGGAGTTGACTAGTCAAATTGTATTGTAAGCTCTTGGAAATGAGTCGAAAGACTTGGGTGGAAATACAAATAATGTCAATATTCCTTGGGGAAAAAGGTAGAAACAAAAATATTGGGAGGAATTAATGGTTTTTAAAATCAGCTTTCAATTGGCACAGTGGGTATAGATAGAGACAAATAGACAATTTTTTAAGGTTTAACATCATGATTTACCATTTACTTGAGTCATTATCCGGACATATTACTCGACGCAAAATGTTATAAAATCGTGTATTTATCCCATTAGATAAGTTGAGATGCTGCATAAAATTGTATTCATATATAAGTAACTAAAAATAGAAAAAAGAAATTACAGCTAATTGCTGCTAAAAAATTCTAAGCAGCCAAATTAAATCCCAAAGAAATTACCTTTAGATAGAGAAAAACAAATGTGGGGTGTTTGAAAGCTTTGATTTTTGTCGAATAAGGAAATCAACACCTTCTTTCACAGAGTCGTTATCTGATCTATGGATGCGCAGCCATGACCCCCCTAGAAAGATCATTCCCACTGATCTAATTCATTTTACTTTTCAAGAAAAATTAAATTAAATTAATTTATGCTTTGCTTCATTGAGCAAGAAACGGTCGCTTCAAAAAAAAACGACACTCAAAACTTTTCTTCCAAGAAATTTCCACCACGTGTTCGAGAAAAAAAGAGGCGAAGAGAGTTATTTTCTAAAGCTCCTTTCATAACTAACTATTGAAAGAGGATGATCCTTCATAGAAGGTGTATATCCTCCTCAACCAAATCATCTGACCTGCTTGGATTGAGCACTTGATAATCAAAAACTCATAAGATTTAGTTTTTACCTGGTATCATAAATCTCACAAAGTTCGATCCATTTTTTCCGGCAGTCACGTTAATTTAATTTTGTAACTAAATCCAATTTCGACATCTCGATCTGGCGCCGATAACTCTATCTATCAGAAGGATTAAATTGTGAAGTTTTCAGAGGGAGAATGCCTTATATCAAAAATCATTTTAAAACCAAATGTGAGTAACATTCTAAGCATTATCACAGACTATCAAAATATTGCTGACAAGAAATGAGAGCTGAAAAAACTCACATAACGGTGTCAATGACATTACAGCTCTGTGATTACAATATAAAACTCATCGAAACCAATCTGTAATCGAAAAAGTGTGAATCCTTAACTATGTTCAACCAAAAACCATAATATATTTCCAAATCTCACAAGTTTAGGCCTATGATATATCTTAGCTTAACATAAAGAAAACAGAGACTCAAGCAATTATTAAAATAGAAACTAGATTCGAGTCAAGACCGAAAACCGAAAAGACCAACATAGTCTATTTGATCAATTAGTGTCGATGAGATTGATTTCATCGTTATTGAAAATGTATGATCAGTTCAGTTTGGAATGGTTTGGTAGGTTTATTCAAGCAAATTTCATTTCACATCGAAATTTGAAGTAAAATTCGATTGAGAAACCATATAGAACAGCAGTCTAACCAAGCTTAACAGAAAATAAAAAAATCAAACAAAAATGAATTTCCATTTTCAACATTTAAAGATTTCAACAGACAAATCAAACATAATTATCAAAATCAACAATGTATAACATTTCATGAACAAGATCCAAAATCAACTAAGTTCATACTTCATAGATATAAAAACTTCAAAACAACGTTTGAATAACATTCATCAAATGCTTGGAGAAAAAAAAAACTCAAAAACTAATTAAGAAAAACCATAATCATCAATTACCCAATAAAAAAAACCCTAAGCCGTAAGAACAACAGCACCACCATTCTCTTTAATCTTCTTCTCCGCAATTTTCGAAACAAGTTTCGCTTTCACAACAATCGGTTGATTCTCAGGCAAACCCCCTTTCCCCAAAACCTTAAAATACCCAAATTGAGTAACATCAATCAAAGGCACATTATCTTTCGAAGCTTTATCTTTCACTTCTTGAGGAACCAAAGACCAAAGCTTGTCGACGTTTACAATAGGGCAATAGAATTTATTCCTAAGCTTGTGGAAATACCTCATTCCGACTTTCCCGAAATACCCAGGATGATATTTGTCGAAGAGGATTCTATGGTGATGCATACCTCCGGCGTTACCACGACCTCCGGGATGTTTGCGGTGTTTTCCGATACGACCGTGACCGGCGCTCACGTGACCACGCTTCTTGCGATTCTTCTTGAAACGGGTCGTCATAACGTCGGAGATCTGGGTTTCGGGAAGTTGCAGAGAGCGGCGGCGAGAATCCGAGAATTAGGGTTTGTGTGAAGTTTATAAGACTGTGATGATGGAGATCAGAGATGGGCTTTTAGGAAATGTTGGATCTGGCTGTTATTTGGGCCGAAAGCCCATGGGTTATGTTTTTGTCTCACGATTTGGACCAGGCCCATTAATTTGGGTATTTTCTATGGGAGGCCAACTAATAATGGTTTAAAATAGGGTAATTTTCATTAACTACCATTTTCATAAGAAATTTTATCATAAATGCCCTTTATTTAAGGGTGGTTTTCAAAACTACCCTAATAAAAAAATTAGTTTCTTTTTTGCCCTTAATTGGTAGTTATTATATAGTTAGTTGTAAGATTTCACCAATCAATTATATTTTTGATAACTTAAACTATAAAAGGGGTAGTTATGAAAATTACCCTTTTCATAATTTAAGTTCTCAAAAGTACCCTCATGTCATTGAATGTTTCAAAACTACCTTAAAATTAACGAGTGGCTTCAACTGATTGGTAAGAATCTACAACTAATTTTATAAAAACTACCAATTAACGGTAGAAAAGAAACTAATATTTATATCAGGGTAGTTTTGAAAACCATATTTAATTTAAGGGTATTTATGATAATCTTTCTTTTAAATATGAATATGGAAGAACAATTAATGATGTACTAGCTTGGTAGTTATAGAAATTTCCTATTGGGAATATTTATTTGTTAGGACTATTATTAATTTCATCTTATGTTTTATAAATTTAGTTTTTTTTTTTTACTCTTTTAAGAATTTATGAAAAGATAATTTTTTATATTTTTTTTATGTCTTGTTTTTTATATTTCTTGGGTCGGGTAGGGATGAACTTCTTGTCCCGTCCCAACAGAGAATCTGTATATTCTACCTTTTGATATTAGGAATCCCCGTTCAAAAATCGAGATTCCAACAAGGAAAATATTTTTATTAAAAAATCAATTAAACACCAAAAAATTAGGAAAAAAATGGGTATTGGTATTTTGATTATTTAGTAGTTTAAATATTTTATAGAAATACCCCATCTTAATCCCAGATTTTTGAAGATGGGAATCAATTTGTTGGAGAACTACGATGTTCAATGGTCTTTGATGTGTGAAATATAAGATAGAAGATAATGCAAGTGAAAGTGATGAACTCATAGTGGTTGGATGTTTACGGGTTAGTTTTCCAGCATGGGAGTATCATACAGAACGAGGTGGTTCGTCGGAGACAGGGATGAGAGAGATAGAAAGGAGAGGTGATAATTATAAAATGAATAAAAAATACCACGTGATAAAAAAGACATTGATTTAAAGTACTAAAATGTCAACTTATTTTTTAAAAAGGAAAAAAGTCACGTCAATCTATCACATCATTAAAAATACGACATCAACGAGTAACTGACGATCAATTAATAGAAATCTTAACACTTTAACAGAAGTACTAAAATGTAGGTTTTTTAAAGTTGAGGGACCAAAATCATCATTTTGAAAATTTAAGAACGAAAATGAAACTTGAGTGAAAGTATAGGGACTAAAATGGTATTTTTACTCTTAAAAAATTTTAGTTCCAACTTTAACACTTTACAAAATTTAATTGGTTAATTATTCGAATTAAAAATTTAAAGGTATAAGTATAAAAACCTCTATAACTCGGAGTAGCTTATGTAAATTTCTCATAAAAATTTTAAAAAAGAAAAGATAAAATGTATCCCCGCACACCAATATTGTTTACTTATTTTTATTTTTGTTAATCCATTAATTTTAACACATTATATTATATTTAATAGATGCATGGGTCTTATTAATTTTTATAATATAATTAGATCACACAAAAAATAAAAAAGAATTCCTCAATTTTATTTAATAAATTGGACTTAGATTGTAGAAAATTTAATCAGATACTTTTTTGATGAAACTAGAAGGTGTAAAGAAACAAAAAGATAAAAAAAATAAAGATAAAGAAAAGATAACTTATAAAACACGGGAAGTTATCTAATCTTCCTTCCCTCGTCTCTCTATATATACTCTAAACTCTTATTAAACCAAACTTTGCCTCCAAAAACCCCTCTCTCGTTCTCTCTTTTTAAACTCTGATTAAACAAAACTAACCTGAAATTTACTTGATTTTAACATCAAATCATGCTCTCTAATCAAAGAATCTCAAAAACAGTAAAATTTACTTGTAATTACGGCGGCGAGATCTCACCTCGTCAATTCGACGGAAACCTCCGTTACGTCGGCGGTTTCACCAGAATCCTCGCCGTCGATCGTTCCATCACATTTTCAGAACTGATGGTGAAACTCGGAGAATTCTGTGGCTATTCCGTCAAATTGAAGTGTTTATTACCGAAAGGAGAATTCGATACATTAATCTCCATTACTTCTGATGAAGATCTGTCTAATTTACTCGAAGAATATGATCGAGCTTCTTCTTCTTTACCTCATCCTCTGAATGTGAAATCCGTATTATCGCGGAGGAAATCTGTGAAGAAAAGCTCTGCTCCGAGTTTCGATCATTTTCTTCTCGATTCGAAACCTGATGTTAGGGCTGCGAAATTACAGTCTCGGCCGAGACGGATTAGAGAAGATATGAAGAAGAATGGCGTCAAAATTGTTGCTGTGGAAGAACCTGTAACGAGAATTAGGTATTATCGTTATGATTTGCATAACAGATTGATTGATAAAATGTGGTGTGATTGTCCTCATTGTGTTTCATACTGATGCAAAAAAAAAAAAAGATTCAAAATTGAAGATTAGAATAGAATAGAATATAGAAGAGTCCATTGCATTTTTGGTTTCTTTTGTATAATTTTTTTTGTTCAGTTTTAAAAAATTAAACTCGATTTGTAAATGTTAACACAACAGTTTACCAAATATAGATTCGGTTGAATTTTTATTTTTTTTCTTGTAATGGTTTTTGTGATGAAATTAATACAATTCATTTTACTAGGATGATTGCAAATCTAGCAAATTTTATTAATATTTATAAAAATATCATTGTGTAAATATATTTGTAAATATAGAAAATTTTGAGTTGGTTAATAAATTAACGTAGTAAAAATCACTATATTTATAAATAGTTTTAAATGATGATAAATTTACAATTATTACATCAAAATATGTTATCCAGTTAAATTTTCCTTACTTTTTCAATAGTTTGTTTATTGTTATTATGCTTTCTTATTCATTACTTTTTTGGTTTATATCTTATTTTAATCTGAACTTTCGAAGTTTATTTCGATTTGATTGATTTGTTTTTAAATATTTTGTTTTGGTATTTGTTGTTAAATTTAAGTATTGCATTTAAAATAAATGTAAAAGCATTGGTTTCCCAATATGATGCCAAACGCGATAGAGATGTCTTAAAATATGAATCTACATGGTGGTACCGTGTTAAATTTATGGTGAATACGGTACTGGAATTTAATATCAAAGATTAAAATCATTGGATTAATGAGGAACTGAAACAAAACATTTGCATTTATTAAAACCAAAATGAAATAATTGTGAACTTTTAGAGAGACTAAAATTTATTATAATATTTTTAACAAAAAAATAAATATAGAGATTAAAAATTTCCCCGAGTTCTTCACTTGCCATTTATAACCAACACTAATACTAACGGACTATTAAGATTCGGTTACTTCAAAATAGAATCTCACGTTTCTTTCGAGTTATATAGTTGTTGCCTTTTACATATCAATTTTGAACTAAATTGTAAATGTTATTATAAATATTCTATTCTTATTTCTTACTAAATTTAATGCGCCTTCAAAAAATATATTCAAATTAACATGTGTGTCTTTTCAATTACTCTCGTGCTCAAAATAGATGGTTTTTCAAGTTATGAATAATACTCGTTTGCTTATCGTTAAGAAACTGTCATTTCCATATATGTCTAATTTTTATTAGATAATCTATAATCAACATATTTAATTGATAAAACACGTGCAAAAGTGAGGAGGCGGGTATTATTCTCAAGTTAATACTCCCAACTCCCTTACACTTTTGGTATAAAACTTGAGCAATTGGGATTGAGAATGAACACAAAGGAGTGGTTTCAAATTGTGATTATTATGATCTATTTGAAGTGCATTAAGATTAGATTTAATTTTGAAGTTACAACTTTTCTTAAATTTGTTTAACTTTTTTTTAAAAAAAAAATCTTAAAATCGATTTTTGAGGGAGTAAAAAATGATAAGATTAATGAGCACTAAAAAAAAAATTCAACCATTACATAACTCCCGCTTTGGTTAATACACAAGCAAGTCGAGTTATTGAGAACTACAAAGAAAATCAAGGCCACAAATATGCAGAGTACAATTAACCAGTTTCTTGCTCAAATTCTTCTGCCTCGGATTCCTCGGCATTATCAGCATCATCATCTTCTGCCTCTATATCTTCCTTATCATTTTCAGCAGTCGTTTTACCAATGACAACCAGGTTGCTATTTGTCTTTCGGATTTCATTACACTGCAACCGTTATTTATGTGAATGAGGGAATATGAGAGAAGAAGGGTAACCACAAGGGTTCTAATACAATTGCAATAGTGCACAAAGACAGCCACAAAGGATAGCTCTTATTTTCCATTGTCTCTGATGGGTATGAGGGTGATTAAATAAAAGCATGATCACCCCGATCTTCCGAGAAGGAGAAGGGGAGAGAAGCATAGAAGTAAATTTACAGAATAACATATACAAATCAACATGATGTAAAAGAGTGTGTTTCATGGATTTGGCTAATGCATTTCTACAATACATGGGTTTCTAAAATATATCACATGACCTCCTCAAACTCATAGTTTTGCTATAATGCAATATTTCTTCATGTATGGGTATATAGATTGTATAAATCCTCCCACCAAACACATATTACACAATCCCGGGCTATCCAAACCTAGGATTCACAAATCTGCAAACCAAACGCCCCTAAGACTAAGGGTAAACCAACAAGTAATGTTAACCCTTTTTATGGAATGGTATAGCTATACTACACAATGGAACTTAAGAAAAAAAATATCACATAACATTTTTTTAAGAGAATTTTCATTAACCAAATGAAAAGGAGTTAATAACCCCAAGGACCAACAACAAAGAGAGGCTCCAAAAGAAGGGCTGCAAAGAAAGACAATAGAGCACAACAATAGAGCAAAAGAATGTATTCAAAAGTCTACCTTATTAATGACAGATGAGGAGTAATTACGAGAGGAGCTGGATAGAGAGAACCAGTTGGCTGTGTGGAATTTGGAAATTTCAAACAATTCCTCTCCGATTTCTTTCTGACTATAGTTTCCAAACCAAGGACTTGACAACGTTGATCCAAATAAATTCAGCTATCCTTTTGAACTCATGGCGAGCTAACAAATGGAATGCAACAAGTTGCTGTAAGGGAAGAAAAGGTTGAAGAGTTTGAGTTTCCCCGTCTCTTTCACAAAGGCAGCAACTGCCGTGCCTAAGAGCAACCAAAGGACATCTTCTTCTGTATTCAAACTTCTATATTAAAGCTTTGGAGGGACAAGGTCATTAAAAAAAAATCTTTGGAATTTTCCACATCACTCTAAAGAGGGTGTAGGGGGATTAGAAAAAGGCATAACAAAGAAATGAGATAAGGAGCTGACTGAAAATAGACCTAAGCTATAGAGTTTCTAAATAAGTCTGTCATTTGGAAAAGGCATAAACTGGTTGATAATACTCAAGTGAAAGGATGCAGGAACGGTCGCTTATTTTCTCAATCGACAAGCTCCTTAATGGTAAGAATCTCCATAATCCCCCCCTTTTTTTTTGTATAATAAACATTTCATTGATAAATGAAAGTGAAATACAAAAAGCACCCCTGGATTACAAAAAATTCCTCCAGTTAAGGGCAATAAGCGAGGGTGGGTAATTACAAAAAATTCCTCCATGATCCCATTTTCCAATACCTGAAAACTGATATATTTAGGATATGTCATATCAAAGAGATCTTGGTCACATAAGTGCCCGTTTAGGATAACCTTTAAAAGTTTCTAATAAATAAAGTGTTTTTATAAGCATTAAAAAACACTGATAAACACTTTTAAAAGCTATCTTAAACCGGCGTTAAGGGTCCTTCCAATTTGGTTGTTAACAATATCATAATCTTAATTATCTTTCAAATGCAATTAAAATCAAAATAGATGGTTTTTCAAGTTATGAATAATACTTGTTTGCTTATCATTAAGAAACTGTCATTTCCATACATGTCTAATTTTTATTAGATCATCTACGATCATCATATTTAATTGATAAAACACATGTAAAAGTGAGGAGGCGGGTATTATTCTCGAGTTATTACTCCCAACTTAAGCAATTGGGATTGAGAATGAACACAAAGGAGTGGTTTCAAATTGTGATTATTATCATCTATTTGAAGATGCATTAAGATTAGATGTAATTTGAAGTTACAACTTTTCTAAAAAAAATTCTAACTTTTTTTTTTAAATAAATTTTAAAATCGATTTTTGAGTGAGTTAAAAGTGATAAGATTAATGAGCACTAAAAAGAACTCAACCATTACATAACTCCCGCTTTGGTTAATATACAAGCAAGTCGAGTTATTGAGCACTACAAAGAAAATCAAGGCCACAAATATGCAGAGTACAATTAACCAGTTTCTTGCTCAAACTCTTCTGCCTCGGATTCCTCGGCATTATCAGCATCATCATCTTCTGCCTCTATATCTTCCTTATCATTTTCAGCAGTCGTTTTACCAATGACGACCAGGTTGCTATTTGTCTTTCGGATTTCATTACACTGCAACCGTTGTTTATGCGAATGAGAGAAGATGAGAGAAGAAGCTTAACCACAAGGGTTCTAATGCAATTGCAATAGTGCACAAAGACAGTCACAAAGGATAGCTCTTCTTTTCTATTGTCTCTGATGGGTATGAGGATGATTAAATAAAAGCAAGATCACCCCGATCTTCCAAGTAGGAGAAGATAAAAGAAGGCGAGAGAAGCACAGCAGTAAAATTACAGAATAACATACACAAATCAACATGATGTAAAAGAGTGTTTCATGGATTTAGCTAATGCTTTTCTACATTACATGGGTTTCTAAAATATATCACATGACCTCCTCAAACTCATAGTTTTGCTATAATGCAATAGTTTCAACTTTTCTTCACATATATGGATTTATAGATTGTATAAATCCTCCCACCAAACACATATTACACAATCCCAGGCTATCCAAACCTAGGATTCACAAATCTGCAAACCAAACGCCCCTAAGACTAAGGGTAAACCAACAAGTAATTTTTATGGAATTGTATAGCTATACTACACAGTGGAACTTAAGAAAAAAATATCACATAACATTTTTTTAAGAGACAATTTTCATTAACTAAATGAAAAGGAGTTGATAACCCCAAGGACCAACAACAAAGAGAGGCTCCAAAAGAAGGGCTGCAAAGAAATACAACAGAGCAAAAGAATTGTATTCAAAAGTCTACCTTATTAATGACAAATGAGGAGTAATTACGAGAGGAGCTGGATAGAGAGAACCAGTTGGCAGTGTGGAATTTGGAAATTTCAAACAATTCCTCTCCGAGTTTTTTCCCACTGACAACGAGCCGATTTCTTTCTGACTATAGTTTCCAAACCAAGGACTTAACAACATTGATCCAAATAAATTCAGCTATCCTTTTGAACTCATGGCCAGCTAACAAATGGAATGCAACAAGTTGCTGTAAGGGAAGAAAAGGTTGAAGAGTTTCAGTTTCCCTGTCCCTTTCACAAAGGCAGCAACTGCCGTGCCCAAGAGCAACCAACGGACATCTTCTTCTGTATTAAAACTTCTATATTAAAGCTTTGGAGGGACAAGGTCATAAAAAAAATTATTTTCTTTGGAATATAAGTTTTCCACATCACTCTAAAGAGGGTGTAGGGGGGATTAGGAAAAGGTATAACAAGGAAATGGGATAAGGAGCTGACTGAAAATAGACCTAAGCTATAGAGTTTACAGATAAGTCTGTCATTTGGAAAAGGCATAAACTGGTTGATAAAGTGAAAGGATGCAGGCTCGGTCGCTTATTTCCTCAATCGACAAGTTCCTTAACGGTAAGAATCTCCATAATCCCATTTTCCAATACCTCAAAACTGATATATTAAGGATATATAATATCACACAGATCTTGGTCACATAAGTACCTGTTTGTGATAACTTTTGAAAGTAATTTTAATAAAGAAAGTGTTTTTTATAAGCATTAAAAAACACTTATAAACACTTTTAAAAGCTATCCTAAACGGGCAGAGTCCTTCCCATTTATGGTTGTTAATAATAATCATAATCTTAATTATCTTTCAAATGCAATTGAAATCATATGGGATCTTTCAGTAACTCTATTAATTCAATCATCCAAGCCTTTTATGCAGCACTGACTTTGTGAACAAGCTATGAAATCAAATTAATTTTGCAGAATGACAATAAAGAAAAGAAGAAGAAAAAAGGGATTTTTAGCAAACCATAAGCAATTCATCAATTAAAGTAAACATTTTTCGAAATAGAAATCCAAAAGTAGAAGAATTGATGAAGAATCAATATCCAGATATGAAGAGAGAGAGAGAGAGAGAGAGAGAGAGAGAGAGAGAGTACCTTCTCTTCGAAGTGAGATTCTTCCATGGCGAGAAGAAGATCATCGTTATGTGGTTGATGAGATTGAGAGGGAAGTAAAAAAGATGTCGGAATAGTCTTAGACGACAATGGGTATTGGGTCATGAATGCCGGAAACTGCAACATTTCTCTCTCTTTCTGGATGAACGCGCGAGGGCAACGCCGACTGGATCACTCTGTTCTCTATATACTTATTTTAAGTCGGACTAAAGTACATCGTTTTAAACATTTGGGGGAAAACAATGGATCTTTTTCCAAAAATCGAAATTTCGGTTCGGTTTAACGAGATGTTTACGAGGTCAAATATTCGAGTTTATTCTACTCAATTTGATAGCATATTTTGAAAAAAAAAATCTCAGGAATGAGTATATGTATATTTTTAGAAAAATTACACAAACCACCTCTGAACTACAAGAGTTGTTAGGCTTACATCATTAAAATTTCAATTTGATCAATTAGCTCCTTGAACTACCCAATAAAATTTAATTTATCAAATTATCTCCTTAAAATTATTAATTTACTAATAATTATTATAGAATCTCTATAGGATCTTGTCCTTGAGGGTTCCCGTCTCGTCTCATCCCAATCTCGTCTATGACCCTGAACGCAAAACCCTTTCGAGGGCAGAAATGATAATTCTTCTCGGATCTCACCTCTCACTGCCCCATTCACATTAGAGATGTATTCTTCGTCTCTACGATGATTTTGGAGGGTTTAATTTCAAAAGCTAACGAAGTAATTTGAAAAATTAAATTTTGTAAGTCCAATTTTTACACTTTTTAAAGTTCAAGAGTTCAATTACTCAAATTAAAAGTTTAAAAATTTAACTGCTACAACTTCTATGGTTCAAAGGTGGTTTGTGTAATTTTCCCTATATAATTTTTTTAAAGGATAATATGAAAGATTAAGTAGAATTATTTGGCTTTTTTTTTTTTTTTAAATATGGGATTATCTTTATCCTTCGATGGAATATGAGATTGGGTTTAAAATGATAGGGGTGAACATTTGATTGATTTGGTTTGGATTTTGCTAAAATTTCATATCCAATTGGATTTTCTTTTTAAATTATATGAACTAAACAAAACTGTTCAACATAAAAAAAATGAACCAAACCAAACTAAAATGGTTTGGTTTGGATCGATTTGGTTCCTACATGTAACGTCCCGTATTTCTGGTAAGTAAATAAATAAATATTAATTTTTTCCTTTTTAATATTTATTTAAAATTTTTGGATAAGCTTTAGTAATTATATTTAATTATTCTTTTTCAGGAATAAATATAATTACTAATTATCTTTT
The DNA here is from genome assembly GCA_028015215.1 of Gynostemma pentaphyllum. NCBI lineage: Eukaryota > Viridiplantae > Streptophyta > Magnoliopsida > Cucurbitales > Cucurbitaceae > Gynostemma > Gynostemma pentaphyllum. Next base: position 46,866,304 of record CM051346.1, on the reverse strand, counting down.
AATTGGAGATAAAGGAAAAAAAAAAAAGGCCAAAAACGTGGGAAGGCAAGGAAAGGAAGAAAAAAAAAAGGTCATTCATTCTTTTCTCCTTCACGTGAAAACAGAGGCAGAGACAAAAGGTAGGCAAATTCCTTTTCTCCTTCTTCTCCTTTTCAATGTCGTTAATGGAGGTCTTGGTTTGATTTCTAAACGACTATTCAATTCTTTTTCTCTTGCTTGGTATTAGGAGAATTGGTGGTGGTTGAGTTGGAAGGGAAATTTTAGGGTTTGACATCAAGAAAAGTTTCAAGGTAAGAGAATTTCTACTTCTAATCTCTGATTTTTTTTTCTTTTAGTTCATGGAACCAAAACCCTTTGATTTTCTTTTATTCTTCAAGTTCATGATTCCAAAAACCCATCTTCTTTAAATTTGGAAACCCTAATTTTCTACCATTCTCAAAGAAAACTACCCCCAAGAAAAACTACCGCCAAACGACACAACGGGACGCCGCGACGGGCCGCCGTGCCGTAGCCGCCAAAAGGCTGTTGTTGCCGTGGCAAGGCAGCCCCATTTTGGGGTTGTCTTGCTTGTTTTCGACCCGTTGCTTCGTGGTCGCTTCGTGGTTTTTCTTTCCCTTGTAATTTTAGGTTTTTAGGATGTACTTTGAATGGTTTAGGTGCCTTTTCAGGTTATTAATTTAAATTGGAAAGGAGTTCAAGTTTGGAAGAAAACTAACGCTCTGTTTGTTTCCCCCAGAATTCAAAGGATTTCAAATCACTTCTGATTTCAATTCATTTCCTTTGTTTGTTTTCATTTAAAAAATTAGGATTTGAAATCACAACTGATTTCAAATCCCATAATTGTTAAAAAAAAATTCCACGTCCAAAGGGTCAGATTTGATAGGATTTTATGGGATTTCATGTTGATATTACACATTTGTCCTTCTTGTTTTACGTTCCTATTATCTTGTAAATTATACAGCTATAAAATCAACAGAGGTAAAACATAAAAACAAAAAGAAAAAAAATGGCTGGTTTGATTGCTTTCTGGATTATGAATTGCTAAGAACGGGTAATTTTTTTTTTTGACTTTAACTAAAAAAGGTAGGATATTTAAACTTAAATTTCCATTGAAACAAAATTATTTTTTAGGGTTCTGAATAGTATTTTTTTTAATGTTTCTCTTTGGACTCATACTTCTACATTCTTTTGACTATTCCTTTTTTTTTCACCTGTAATGATAGATTTTAATTTATGCATCATTTAGAAAATTAGCATTTTATTCATGGAGTTTTAGAGCTAAATAGTAAATACAACTAATATATAAATTTAAATTTATACATTCTTTTGTCTTTGTCTTTTTAATTTTGTTTGGTATTTAATTTCTTTGGATTATTTTTTGTTAATTGTAATTAAGATTTTGTTGCAATAATTAAATTATCGTATTTAATTTGGATACAATATATAATTTTTTTTAAGTAAGTTCATTTAAAATTAAACTCACATAGCAAATTCAATTATTCAAAAGAGATTCTTGTAATATTCAATGGCTTAGTATTTTTTAAATTGTATCTTATGTTTTAAAAATATTTTATATTGTTTTTATAAAGAATTTTTTTTTATTAATAATATATATATTGTGTAATTTAAAAATGATAACCATAAGGGTAAAATAGTAAAATATCTAATTTCATTTCATTTCCGAATATCATCCAAACAGGAAATTAAATGACTATTCATTTCAAATCCATTTTATTCCAAACAACATAACAGATTTGAAATCATTTCCATCTTTTAAAATTTTAGATTTGAAATCATTTCCTACACAATCCTGACGCCAAACAGAGGGTAAGTTTGGAAAAGGTGAGTAGAAATTTGTTAAGTTTTAAATTATGTATATTTGCGTTTTTCTTTTTCTTTACAAGTAACCTCTGAAATTTAAGCATGATGTTGGGTGTTTAAATGTATATTAAGGATGTTTAGGGGCTGTTTTAAAGAATTGATGTGTTGGGGATTAAGTATGACAAAAAAATTGGATTTTAAAGCATGCTTTAGGTGACTTTTGGTATCGGTATTTACATAAGTTGTTTCTTTGTGATCTTTGGCTTGGAACTAAGCACTTATGCATATTTTGGATGTTTTTAAGATGTTTCTAAGTTGTTGTCCATGATTGCCTTATTGATGAATTAGTGCCCACTAAGCCAACAATTAAGCCTAGGTGGCTAGATAATGATTTTTACATTGCTCTGGACTTTTGGAATCTCTTTCCCTATGTTTTAGAACTGTTTTGGGAGTCGGTTTATAGGCGTTATTTCGCCGAATTTTAGTTAGATTATTAGTAGTTTTAAATTGCCCGAAAAAGGAGCGAAACTACACTAGTTTAGGCTAGTTTTACTTCTAGACTTGTAAACTGTTGAGAGTTGTTGGAAGTGACCCAAGGATGTTTTGTTGGGTGGTTTTGGGACGTTTTAGAGTGGTTTAAAGGGGAATTTTCCAGAATTTCATTTTAGGGAATTTTCGGCCTTTAGCGAGGGTATTTCGAGAAGTTTGAGATTAGACTTGTTTGTGAAGGAACTATTTACTAAATTAGCGGAATTTCTTTAGTAAATTAATTAACATTTAATTACGGATCCGTTAATAACATGCAATCGTGATCAAATCGAAAAAATAAAATTATAAGGTTTTTCGAAAAAACTTACATTGTAGATTTATGGAGAATCGGTTGGGGTTTCCTTTACAGCATCAATCCACTTCACCAAGCCTTCTATGCTATATCCCGATCACAAACCAACCCGACTTGTGGGAATCGAACCGGAAGAACAAAAGAATAAGAAGAAAAATTCTTCTTATTTTTCTATGCCAAAATCGGCAATGGGAAGGCAAAGGAGAGAGCCTTTTGATAAATTTCAAAGTGTAAAATATGAGCACCCAATGGTCGTATTTATAAGAAAAATAAGAGTTTGTTTCCTAATCAAATTAGAACTCTTATTTCATTTAATTTAAATAATCAAAATTATTTAAAATAAATAAATTAATTAAAAAAATAAAAAACAAAAGGCGTCAGCCCAATTTGGATCAAAGAAAAACAATTTTTTTCCTTACTTGCCAAGTGGCGTGGGCATTAAGACTTTATCTCCTTTTTTTTTAAAAAAAATTTATTTAGCATTTATCTTATCTTATGTAATTAAAATTAGAAAAAATCAAATAATTTATTTCTAATTAATTACATAATTCAGAAAGTTCATAAAATAATTAATATGGGATCAAATCCATTTAATTAATTATTTTGAATAAAATATTAATTTGTTTCATAAAACAAATATATTTAATTCTCTCCTTTTATTATTAAATTAAATAAACTCATTATTTAATTAATCATATTCATTATTAATTTCTATTTAAATAAAATCATTATTTAAATAATTAATAATATTAATATTAATTTCCATTTAAATAAACATTTTATTTAAACAATTAATATATCCCTTTATTTAAGTAATTTAATTACTTAAATATAATTCTTTCTTCCTAGTTAAATTAATAACTTGGTTAGTTACAATGATGTATGGGCTAGCACAGGGATCTGATGGACCTATAGATGGGCTCCAATAATTATTGATTTATTAATTAAACTCATTAATTAATTAATCATAATTATTAACTTAGGGTAATTCCACTATAAACCCTAAGTTGAACTCCTCTCACTATAGATGGGTTATGTCCATTTGTTATTAAGTTTGTTTTGACATATCATTCACGTGGTAATCTCATAATTACAACTGGGTCAAAATTACCGTTTTACCCTTGTAATTATCTCTTTTATCCTTGTGTACCCGATGATTCTCTAATGAACATTTTTCTATAGTTTTCAAGTATAGAACGATCCTTCTCGGGCAGTGAGAAGGTGATGCCTCATGTTCAAGTCGAATCATTACAACAAGGGAGATACCTAAAGTTCCTAAGTTAGAATAGTGTCGCACTAACACTTTCATTTGTTTTAGGAAAGTTATGAATGTCATCTTGTATAGAAATGTTCCCAAGCACTATTTTAGTCATTTCCCCAAAACGGGAGTTTATCGAGTGTATCAACAAATCACCCTCAACTATGTGAATCAAAGGAAAAGACTTCATTAATGTGAGTTCACAACATACTCATGATTGAGACGTATCAATCTTAATAACGTAAATTTGATATTATAAATCATTTCCTATCAACGGTGTTATTTAGGAATCGATTTATTATTCTGGTCCAGTCTTATATAAACTCATTATATATGATGTTTCCACTTGCATCTACATCATGCTAATGATTTGGATCAAATCAGTGAACAACATCAACAGTGTTACCAGAATAAGGTTTCCTAACCGTATTCGTTTACTGTAGACTATTTGAGTTACTATCTTGGACTAGATCCACTTTATATCTCATAGTAGTCAAGATTACAGAATTAGTAACTCTAGAATTTTCTATTAATGTTTGAATATATAACGAATATCAACATATAATAAATTGCACAAAATTCACTAAAATAATACTTTTATTTATTCATAAAATATTCTATTACAAATTACGAATTCTAGGGCATAAATCCCAACAGTTTGAACATCATAGTAGTGATGTATAGGATCATATTACTTAAATACCTCGAGTAATATGGTAGCAGGTTCGCTTTAAGCAAAGGCCTTGCTTAAAGAAGAATATTTGCCGTTAAGGGAGATTATACGGTTGTGCACAACTATATAGCACTTAACGGGGCAGGTTCATTCCATATGTACAATGGAAAAGAATATCTTAAAACTCTTAAGGATTTAAATATGTGAAAACAGTTTTTAAATGCCTTGTTGAGTATAGTCTCTTTTTGTTTGCGGACAAAAAGGAGATTAGAGGTATTAGGAAAGTTAGTGATCGAAAAGTTTTAAAATGAGAAAGGGAGTTTAGAACTGTTTCGAAAGTTTATATTCTTTTAATTTGAGGATTAAAAGATAATATGGAGAAATGTAATAGTTGAGAGAGCTTTGGGTGAAAGAGTTTCTTCGGAAGTCGGTAAGGTCGTTTAAGAACTTAAAGTCTTAGAAAAATCTCTCATGGCGTGATTTTTAGTTTAACATTTTTCTACTCATTGGGCGTAGCCTCATGATGCTACATTAATTTTTTTTTTCAGGTAAAGGGAAGAAGAAACTCGGTGGCTGATGCGGTTCGATGAGGTGACCGGTTGGCACAGATTTGCACGCTAGCGAATCTGCCTTTTCTTTTTATTATGATGGGGGAAATTTTTTATGATTCATGTTTTGTTTTTGTTTTAAATAAAAGTAATAGTTTAACTTTTGTTTGAGAATTCTTATGCAATGGTTAAGTTTGCTTTTCTTTGAATTTTTATTTGTTTTTAGCAATCCGATCGGTTGAGAACTGTTTATGATTTTGATTTCAATAAAGAGAACTAAATGTTGAAATTTATTTGCTTCTGCTGTGGTTATGTGTTTCAATGTATTTGGGAATTTTTCGGGTTGTTACACTACATTTTTGTTTTTTTCACAATTATTCATAAATATTTAATTTACATCATAATAAATGTAACAAAATTTCAAAAAAATTACTTCAAAAAAATTATATGACTAATTTCAATCCATCTAAAAGTTCAATAAAACACAAATTACAAATACAAACACGACAAGTTTAAAAAAATTTGTTATAATTATACAACCATAACACATATAATATTAAAGATTTTTCCTATTATTTTATTTTTATTAAGTTTTATTGATATTTTAAAATTCAAATATATCATATATCATATGTATTGGTTTAGTTTGGATTGCTACAAAAATCTATCAAACTAAACCAAACCATTATTAACTGGTTTGGATTGGTTTGGGTAAATGAAGGTTTAAAAACTTAGATTAGTTTGGACAATTGGCTTGGTTTAGATTTGTTCACCCCTATAAAATGAAGGGGATGTTATCACCGTATTAGATGCCTTCTTACTATAGATACTTTTCAAGACCATCGTCATATTTTAATTGAGTGAGCATAGTGATATTATTTATTCTCATATATAGATAGAAAATGAATACCATCATTATACTTTTATTACATTTTTTTTTTGTTTTATATTTTCCACGTACATAAAAATATCGCATTTCTCATTATTTTTGCCACACAAACATTGATTATACAACAACTAATTTTCTCTTATTTTATGTATTTATCTTTTAACTCCAAATTATAATGTAATGTTTTTATCTACGTGACAAATATAAACGAAAAATATAATCAACGTGATAGAGGGTTAAATGTAAAATACACCCCTACACTTTGGATTATTGTTAAATCATACCCCTATACTTTTTTCTTTGTTTTAAAATACATATGCACGTTGTTAAATTGCAAATCACACCCTCCTATTAGTTTTAACGAAATTGAGGCACATTTATATTCTATGCATGCCACGTGTTCTAAAAACATTAAAAATAACAAAAAAAATTAAAACATTTGAGTGTGATTTATAAATTATACATTTTATCAATATAATGGTTTATCTTTTTTTGTTTTCAAGAAAATAGATTTCATGGTATACGTAGAATATAAATGTATATAAATTTCATCAAAATTAATCGATAGAAAAGTGTGATTTACAATTTTATTAGAGTGTAAGAGTATTTAAAAAAAATAGAGATATGATTTCACAATAATATAAAGTGTAGGGATGTATTTTGAAAAAACCATCCAATTTTTTTAAAAGCCCACAAGTGTTTGTGGTGTGCTTTTTATTTTTTTGGGCATGTGGAGACTGGAAGATAACACATTTTATTGGCTTTCCCTACCAATAAAGGAAACAAAAAATGCATAAAAAAGAAAGATTTGATTCCATACCCATAATGTTTTATGATCTCCAATCCAAATACCCAACCGACCCTCTCCATCTCTCTCTTTGACGGTTTCACAATTTTTTCTTACTTTCCTTCCTCTTCGTGTCCATTTCATACATCTTCCACGTCTTGATCATGGCCGCTTCTTCAATTTTCTTCACCCTTTATTCCTTCCTTCAAATACCCATTACTCCATTTTTCATTTCTTGCAGAAAACTTGAGAGATAATAAGCTATGAAGCTATATGTTTATGTATTGGAAGCTAAAGACTTTAATGTTAAAGATTCCTTTGTTAAGCTTCATGTAGGGAAACATAAGGCTAAAAAGACTCGGGTTTTGAGAAATAACTTCAACCCTGTTTGGAATGAAGAGTTTGTTTTCCAGGTTAGTGATGTCGATGATGAACTACTTGTTTCTGTTTTTGAGCATTTTGAGGATTCTGCGTTCTTTAATGGGTCTACGGGTTTGATGGGTCGGGTTCGGATTCCCATTTGGGCTGTTGCTTCTGAGGAATCCCAGACCTTGCCTCCCACTTGGTTTTCTTTGAAAAGATCTAAGACTGAGAAGTTTATTAATGAAGTTGCTGGTGAGTTTTTCTGTTTCATTTCTCTCTTTTATTTGATTCTATTTTTTTGGAATATTTAATTTAGTCACACGTGGATTGTTAAAGATCCCATATCGGAATGATGAATAAAACTAATCAAGTTTTTAAGTCTACGGGTAACTCATCTCATCACTCATTGGTTTTGTGATGGAAGCCTGTGATTATTTAAATGGTATCAAAGTCTAACTAAGTCAAGTAATCATTTGGTCAAACATGGGATCCGGTCCCAGAATGGCGACCCAAAAAACAAATGATTATTAATATGGTATCAAAGTTTAACTACTCTTCTCAATATCAATTGGTTTTGAGATGGAATTCCTGCATATTAAGATCAATTACTCTATTGTTTGTAATTGTAATTCATTTGTAGTTGATGATAAAGAATTTGTATTTTTGAAGATGAGGTTATAAAGAATATCAAGTTTGAATTTGATGCTATTGGTATGGTATGCTTGAACGGTGAAAATGGGAGTTGTTGATTTAGGTTTTATGTATTCATTTTTATTTTGATGATTTTTGTTATCATCCATAAGCTCTTTAGTTGAATTTATATAGGGAAAGTGCTTCTTATTCTCTCATTACATGGAAAGGGCAATGCGTTTAATCCATCCAGTGTTGCTAATATTAAACAATTGGAAGACCCGTGTGCATCTTCACACAGTTTGATTGGCGCCAAATGTTCGAGCAGCAAAGCCGTTGAAGGGAAACTTATCAAGAAGACTATTGTAGACCGTTTGGAGAGGCTTTTCCATAAGAATGGTGAAGATGGAAAAACAGATAATTCTTCGGATGCATCTAGTGTTGTATCTGACAGTGAAGAGAGCATGGATGATCATGACCATACCTCTGATTGCAGCTTCGATGAAGCTATCAATGCACTGCATTTAAGAGGCGGTGAACGGAAAATGCTGGATAATCTACCAGGTGGAATTCTTCTTGATCAGGTGTATGTAGTTTCATCTGGTGATTTGAACAAACTTCTGTTTGCACCGGATTCACAGTTCAGGAAAGTTCTAGCAGAACGTCAAGGAACAACAAATATAGAAGAGGGAAACTGGTCTTGGAAATCAGGGGATGTTTCGTGTCTGTCCCGGGCTCTTTCGTACAAGAAATCTGCAACGAAATTGGTCGGAGCAATTACGGCCACGGAGGAGCAAACTTACATTAAAGCTGATGGATGTGAATTTGCTGTCTTGGTAAATGTAAGTACACCTGAAGTTCCATATGGTAATGCATTCAAGGTTGAGTTGCTTTACAAGATAATGTTCGGGCCTGAGCTAATGTCTGGAGAAGAAACTTCCCATCTTGTAGTCTCCTGGGGTATAAACTTCCTACATAGCACAATGATGAAAGGCATGATTGAAAGAGGAGTTCGACAAGGGCTGGAGGAGGGATTTGTTCACTTGGCTAACTTGCTTGCTGAACATTTTAAGATACCGAGTTCTACGGAATTGGCGAACAAGGATCATGTGTTGTCAGCTCCCAGAATTGAGCACCAATCAGATTGTGAATTGGCCATACATTACGTCTGGAACTTCACTGTAGTTTCTACCACTTTCATGATGATGTACTTGCTGGTTCATATTCTATTTTGTAAGTCGAAGATTATCCAAGGCTTGGAATTCACTGGACTGGATTTACCGGATAGTTTGGGAGAACTCGTTATTAGCGGTATCTTTGTCCTTCAATTGGAACGTGTTTATAATATGGTCATGCGCTTCGTTCAAGCTAGATCACGAAGAGGTAGAAGAAGCTGGCTTTTAGCTTATTATGTTATTAATATTCCTGAATGGTTGAATCTACAATACTCCCATCTGGCAATACTTTTACTATTTGACCTAAACTGTTGTGTTGCCTGCCTTTTGCTTTGCATATTTGTAGGAAGTGAGCACGGGGTCAAAGCCAAAGGAGATGGATGGGTCCTAACCATAGCTCTTATAGAAGGAGTTAACATTTCATCCTTGAATTCTTCTGGATCCTCTGACCCTTGTGTGGTCTTTACAAGCAATGGTAGAAAAAGAACGAGCTCAGTTGAGCTTCAAACTCATGAACCTCAATGGAATGGTAAATCCTTTCTCCACCATCCTTTTAGTCATTTAGTGGTACTCCTCTAGAAAAAAATAATATGAAGAGAACCAAATTTATGATTACCGTATTTTGATTGATCGAAGTATAATTCATGGCTTTTTCGAGCCTTCCCCTCTTCTTAAAAGAGATCAAAGATTTTTTTCAAAGGGCAAGATGTCAAAGTTAGTTTGGAGTAACTGAACTATGTAAATTTGTGCAAGGTTTGTGTAGTGTTAAATTAAATTCATGACAAGAAATCTTTTCATGATGGGGATATTTTTCTTGATTTTTATTTTCTACAATGATCAGTGACTAAAATTATGTGATTAATTTCACTAAGTTTCTGATTCATTATGTAGTTCTACATTTCAATGCCCCAAATTCACGGCTTAATCCAACTAAATTTTATCCAAACTTGCAGAGATACTTGAGTTTGATGCTATGAAGGAACCACCATCTGTCTTACATGTGGAGGTTTTTGATTTTGACGGTTCATTTGACCAGGCTACCTCACTTGGGCATGCTGAGATTAATTTCCTAAAATTTAAATCTACTGAACTAGCAGATATATGGGTTCCCCTAGAGGGAAAGATTGCTCAGTCTTCTCAGTCAAAGTTACACTTGAGAATCTTTTTAGATAATACCAACGGAGTAGAAACAATCAGAGAGTACTTGACTATGAAGGGAAAGGAGGTTGGAAAGGAGGTAAACACATTTATTGATTCTTATTTTCCTTTGCTGAGTTTAGTTGGAGAGACGTGTTCACTTCACTATTCTGTGTTAAATTCAAATAATTATTTCTCTCGTTGTTGTGCCATTTAACTTTGTTAAGTCAGTTCTGCTTTAGAACTGCTTAATTTTTTAATTTCTCTATATGGGACTTCGGTCTAATTCCTTTCTTGTGTGTTTGATAGTTGCATCTCAGGTCACCTTACAGGAATTCAACATTTCAGAAACTGTTTGAATTGCCTGCAGAAGAGTTTCTCGTGAGTGACTTCACGTGCGCCTTGAAAAGGAAAATGCTTCACCAGGTAGCTTATATGGTCGACATCCTAGTATCTACAAATTTCAATTGCAAGTTCTTGCTGATTTCATAAACAGAACTACATCCTAGTATCTAATAGGTCCATAATAGTTTTTTTTTTTAAATTCAACTAAGTTGAATCAGCATTATCTCAGAATACCATTTTGAATAAATTAGTTCACGCTAAATATCATATGTATTTCTTCTAGAGACTATTTAAATGATTGGTTTGTTTATGATTCTTTGGTGCAGGGGAGACTATTTCTATCTGCAAGAATTATTGGTTTTTATGCCAATTTTTTGGGACTGAAAACAAAGTTTTTCTTTCTCTGGGAAGACATTGAAGATATTCAAGTACTTCCCCCCTCCCTCTCTTCTTTGGGTAGCCCATCATTAGTCATCATTCTTCGAAAAGGTCGAGGTCTCGAAGCAAGTCATGGTGCAAAGTCTCAAGATGAACAAGGCAGGCTCAAATTTTACCTCCAATCATTTGTGCCGTTCAATGTAGCCAGCAGGTAATTTGGTATTTTCTATGTCAGACTCTGTTAAATAGTGATGATATTGGACTTATGCATATGTAAAAAGCCGTCGGGTTCATCATTGGCAGGACAATTACGGGCATGTGGAGAGCAAGAGCGTCATCTTCAAATCTCAAAGCACAAATTGCTGAACCACCAAATGATTCGGAAGAAAGGTTAGTGTTGACCAAGAATACTGGATGCTATTTAAATAGTGATGGTGCAAAATGTGGGTGGTTAGTTTTCTTATAGTTATCTTTGTTTCACATATGATTTCATGTCTACCACTATTATTTTAAAATTTAATACTCGGAGGTTTAATGAGATTCTTCTTCTTTTTAAAGCTTATAATTGAGAACTATTACCTGACATTATATAATAGTAGTCTTATGACACATCTACATCTTCATGTCTGTTTATTTCTACTCGAGTAAGTAGCGTTGAAGTTTTCATCTTTGCGTCTAATGTCTGCAGAAAAAACCTTTGATCGAATTTTTTTAATGGTGGCAAGCTAGAGCACAGAGAGATGGAAAATTTGGTAACACGACCACACTGGGAATTCGTTAAACCCGATATTCTTCAAAGACTTTTTTTTTACTAATTGAATGACATCATCTCAATCCCTGAAGATAGAGTTACTTGCATTTTAGCAAAAGCTCGCCATTGCTAGCAGTGATGATGGATGGGCACTCGACGACATTATGAGCTCGCATGATGTCCCGTTTGGCTATTATTTTCTGTGTATGTGACGAAAAAGCGATCACTCACCTCAATATTTGAGGTGTTGTTTTGAGGAATCTGTGCTGGCTCAGAATGCATGAAAAATGCAAGGTTTTCTACAGATTCACACGGCTTAAAAACACCAAACTTCAGCTGAAGATTACCCAGAATGTAAATGTTGCTGACAAGTTTGGACATAAACTGAAAGACATATTTGAAGTGATTGAGAGAGATTCTTCTTGCAACTCTGCAAATTGGTTCATTTTTAACTCATTTCACTCCCAATGATTTGTGAACTGTATATTTGAGTGAAAATTATAGTTTTAAAGAAGAAATATATCAGGTCATGGACTAATATTTCTTTGGAATACAGATTTGCATAACTCAAGTGCAATGTATCATTGTCCAATTCAGATGTACCTGATTGCATAAGATGATTATATATATATATAATTTGTCTCAAATAGCATCAATTTGTATACTAATTACAAAAATGTCAAATTTTTTAAAAATTACTCAAATAGTATTATTATAGTTCAATAAATAATTGAACTATTTTTTCGTTATTAATATTTTTCATGGGCAATGAACTTGATTGTTTTTTTAAGTTTAACTTAAATCATTTATTAAACTATTTTATTATTTTTCATTATTATTTTTAATAAATTTGTTGGTTTTTTTAGTTCAATAAATAATTGAACTATATTATGCTATTTGGGTAATTTTTAAAAAGTTATAATATTTCAATAATTAATAAGTAAAAATATGTTATTTCAGTAATTGTCTATTTTTTTATCCTCACTTATGATCGTATGATGTGTATTTCTTTTCAATCAATCAAAATTTAAATATATGTATAAAGTTTTAAATTTTATTTTTGCAATTAGAATAATTTTCTTAAAAAAATAATCATATTTTAAACTTTATTTTATTTTAAATAAAATTTATAATTGGTTAAATATAATGTATAAGTTATCTTAATATAACAACAAATTTAAAGAATCACCCTCAATAGATTATGAGTTTCAATCCTGATTTTCTTCTCATTTTACTCGCTTTTAGTTTATTTATTTTTAAAGATACAACATATTTAAAGAGCAAACTATCCGTGTTTCATAATCTAAAATTAATAAAAAAAAATTTAAAAACTGTTATACATTGTTTTGAAATAAAGTAAAATATTTATTTAATTGAACTAAAATAACAAATAGATAGTAAAATAGTGTTTTTGAATGATTAACCGAAAAAAAAAATATCTATAAAAATTTGGTAAATATCTATATTAAAATATAATTTTTAATATTTGTTTCACCTATAATATACATGAAAATTCAAATTAATATCTATAATTTATATGTATTGGATATAAGATATTATTTGAATGATAATAATATATTGATAAATTGATCATTAATTTAAAAAAGAATTGAAATATACATATTTAGTAGTAATATCATATTTTATAAATTAAACATTTGATGAAAAATAAATTGAATATATATAATGATATATTTTATACTTTTTAAAAATTAAATAGAGATAAAATAGTTTAAAAATATTTCTTTAAACCTATCTCTTTTTATATATTAAGAAGAAGAATATTTAAGAATATAATGAAATCTAGATTTTTTTTTTTTTGATCATATGAAATCTAGATTTTTGTGATTTGATTTAAATTTTATTTTGATTTGTAAAGAACGGAACCAAAAGTCAATCATAAATTTATTGCGGCAGTTACATATCCTTTGACAACTTCAAAAGTTCGAACGCCTGTCACGCCTAGTGAAATGTCTTTTCAATTCCGTTAAGAAAGCATCGATAATTACAAAGTTTCATAATTTATGAATTATGTTGTATTAAAAAATTATTAATTTAACAATAAAAACATTGTTTGAGTATTTTCTGTAAAATAAAAAAGAGGTAGTGAGATTAGAACACTTGACTTTTTGGTAAGTAAAACATATATTTAATCAGTTGAATTAATTAAAAGTACTTAACAATTATTTCAAATCGATATCATTTTTATTCATAATATTTAAGAGGGAATATCCAACTCTTTTAATTAATCTAATTTATAGATTATAAAATCTTATCTTTTAAAAATATTTTTATGTTGGTGTTCGTGAAATCTATATATAATCTAATATGTTTATTCATATTTATAATTGAATTGATAAATGTGACTTATTTTATTTAGTGATTGATGTATTTAAAAAAAATCACATGATTATTTAAAAAAAAATCAAAATAACAAAACATATGATTTGAAAATCAGATAGACATTGATCTCCTATATTATCTTTAGACCCTTTTTAAGAGTGACAAAATATTATGATTATTTAAAAGTTATTCCAAACATCCACTCGCTTGATTTAAAAATAAATAAATATATAACTCATAATTCAAAATATATATATATATAATCCATTATATATATTTTTTTTTTGACAAATTAAATAATATAACCATAAGTATTAAATTCCAAACGTCACTTTCAATGATCTGGCATTTCATTTTTCCAAATTACAAATTAACAAAAACAAAAAAAATCTTTGGCATGAAGAAATCCAGAAAGATAAAAAGATATTATGGAAGACACAATTTCTTCTCGCCTAAGCTAAAAACCCGCTTATTTAATGCTAAGAGAGCGATTTAGCGGCTCCAAGATAGCTTCATATTTTCGAGATATATTTGACCCCTCCATCAAGAAAAACCTCCCTAAAATAAAAATAAAATAAAATAAAATAAAAATCTCCTGATTTTATTTTATCAGATTTTATCCCAATTTGATCGCGAATTCGGTTATAAAATCAGTAATCAAATTTCATTTTTTTTGCTATTTTCCTTTCTCATCTCTCTCTCTTGCATTGAGGCTCCTTCTGTTTCATTGAGTTCGTGAAAAGCAAGCTATGGCGTCTACTATGGTGATTAAGGTCAGAATTCTTTTTATCTTTTTCTTTTTTCCTTTCTGTTTTTTTGTTTTTCTTATGTTATTACTGCTTCGATTATGATTTTTCTCTTGGGTTTTTGTTTTGTTCATGATTTATATGAATCTCGGATTGGAAAGGGATAATCTTTTATCACGTTAACCTTCGTTGTTATTTGTTTGATTAGAAAAGTAAGGAAATGATTAGGTTGATAATTGGGAAATAATAAATTTGTGAACTTTAATAACTCAGACTTCTTTTTGTTATGAATTTCGTCAGTTTTTTTAGGTCTAAGTTATAGTATCAAATCCATGTTATTTCGTTTTTTTTTTCAAAAACCATTTACTTACCGTGCTATGGAATCTGGTGCTATTTTGAATAACTAAGGCCCTATTTGATTTTCTTTTTGTTTCTGTTTTCTGTTTTTGGTTTTTTGTTTTCGTAGAATTGTTGATCAAGTTTTTTTTTTTTTAATTGTGGCTTCTTTCCTGCACCAATTATGTAAATAAATATCATGTAATGAACTTTTTTCATTATAGGATCTCTTTCATTCTGTTTGTCAGTGTGCATTTGTATATTTGTATAATGAAGGTAGCATCATTGTAAATCTCAATACACAAGCTTATTTAATAGCCATACTGATGTTAATCATAGTGGAATCAAGTATTTGCTTATTAATATAAGAAATTAAACCGTATGATGGATCCATGGAAGTGTCTATTATTTTCAATCATTTACGTTGGTATTACGAATTTTCAATATATATGCTATAAAATCGAGACACAATATGGAGACTCATTTGTAGCTGCCATCTGGTGAATTTTATCAAATACTTCGTTTTCATCGAGGATCTAGTGTAATGAAATGCTTTGGTGTTCTACTTGGCTTGTGAACATTTTCATCGCCTGATTTTTGAGATTGATGTGGAGACTGTTGTCACTCAGCTATTCTCTATTTTTTCTCTTCTGAGTAGGATATTTTTTAACGCATTGTGCATAATTTGACACCTTTGTTGCACATATGGAATGGTTATCCTGTGGTATTTTGGATGAAAAGCTTGTTTAGCATGCTGATGCCTCTTTTCCCTAATGACAACTTTTCTCTTCTCACAGGTTAAATATGGAGAAATGCTAAGGCGCTTTACTGTCCGCATACATGAATGCAACTTTGAAAACAACCGACTGGATCTTGATATCGATGAGCTGAGAGAAATAATATTTGATATCTTCGACTTTTCTCCCGATGCTGATGTTACACTGACTTATATTGACGAAGATGGTGATACAGTGACCCTAGTCAGTGACGATGATCTGCGTGATGTGATGAGGCAACGTTTGAAATTCTTGAGGATTGATGTGCACCTGAAAAATGAGAAAAGTGGCAAATCCCATGTTAATTTAGATGGAAACTCTACCCCTGCAAGTTCACCACAACAGTCACTTCAAAACCTTAGTAGTGTTATTACTGAGGTTCTGAAATGTGTGCCAGAGCCCGTACCAGAACTTTTTGCACAGTTCTTCCTTGACTTTGCTTCAAAAACTGCAGTTACTAGCCCTATTCTTGCTGAGCTTGCCCAAAACTTTACTCGTTTTGGACTTCCAAATTCCCGACCTTCGACTGTCCCCGAGAAAACAAAGCAGGATGTGGCTACTGAGAGTCATATGGCTTCTCCAGGTGCAAATTCAAAACCTTCGAAGGATTTTGGTTTTCATGAAGCAGCAGGGCCAAAATCTAGTTTCACTGATTTGGCTTCTGAAAATTGTAAGGTTATCAACAACAGAAATGTGACAAAGAACGTTGGTGCAGATGCATCTACTTCTGTTGATCCTAATGTTCATCCTACTGGTTATAATGCTTCTGGATGTGCCACGGTCTCTATTGATGGGAAGATGGAAAAGGAGGTGAAAGATAAGGTTGCAAATGCTGGAAACAGTTTTCTGTCAACTGTTCCTGCTCCGTGCCCTTTCAGTGGATTAGATGTTGCTACTGGATCGTTAGAGCCTCGAGTGATGAAAATAAATGGGCGCAATGGTCATTCTGCAGCTGTGGAAAATATATTCCATAAAGGTGTTATATGTGATGGATGTGGAGTCCATCCAATAACTGGACCACGGTTCAAGTCCAAAGTGTAAGACTCTAACACCAATCTATTTCACGTCCACTGGTACCTTTTTATGGTTATTTGAACACATTTGATATCATAATTGACCCGACTATTTTACATTCTTATATTTCTCTGCAGGAAAGAAGATTATGATCTCTGCAGTATCTGCTTTGAACAAATGGGTAATGTGACTGACTACTTTAGAATTGACCGTCCTGTCTATTACCACCGGCATCATCCAAGATTGAGAGCATTCAATCGTCGAGTATGTGGATATTGTTAATTGTTCTGCACTTCTATGCTTTTCTTTTGTTTGTGGACAACAATTTTATTTTATTCTCAACTTCAATCCTCTTTGATTGTAGCGTCCCTGTGCTGGCCCTCGAGGAGTAGATGTCTGGAGAAGTTATGGGAAGCAGAGTAAACTTGATAGTCTCTTCATTATGGACGTTAATGTCTTAGATGGCACTGTGATGGCCCCATCTACCCCCTTTACCAAGATATGGAGGATGCATAATAATGGGAGTACAGTTTGGCCACGTGGTACACAGCTTGTGTGGACTGGGGGATCGAGGTTATGCAAATTCCTTTCAGTTGAAATAGAGGTGTGTGAACGTTCTGATCCGATTGCTAGTCTATGAGAGTTCCATTTCTTGGTTTTTGGTGGTCGTGTTTCTTGATTCCTTTAGCTTCTCCAAGGTTTTTTTCCCTTCATTATCTTGCTTTTGTCACTGTCAGGTTCCTGCTGATGGACTTCCTGTGGACAAGGAAATTGATGTTGCGATCGACTTTACTGCTCCTGAAATTCCTGGTCAATACATCTCCTATTGGAAGTTGGAATCTCCATCTGGTGAGAGGTTTGGGCAACGTATTTGGGTTGTCATCCAGGTAATCCTATATGCCTATCTCAGTTCTTCTTTAGGTATGTATGTGTTATAATTACATTTTGACTTGTAATATTTACATCCATGCAGGTTGAAACATCACTTGGAGAATCACAATCTGATAGTTTCCAAGCTTTGGACTTAAACTTACCCCCTATAGGCAGTGGTTCAAAGGTCCCTGAAGATGTACCACAACCTATGAATCCTACCGCTGCAATTCCTGATGATATCTTCTTCCATCCGAGCAACTCCAACGCGGCTGCAAAACCGGTTCAATCAGATCACAATCAGCTTGGAAATGAAAAGGAGTTCCAATTCCCCTTAAACGACGCCTTACTAGTTGGCAATAATCCTAGTGCCCCCGCTGCTGTTGAGGCTTCTTCTTCGACCGTGTCTTATCCTGCTATTGAAAGCCATGGAGTTCTTCCTAGTAGTTCACCTCAGGCTCCCTCAGTGCAATATCCTATTATTGATTTTTCTGAACCTCATTCACCTGCAGCTGCAACTGCAACCCCTCTTCCAAAACCTGTCCCAGTGGTTTCTCCAGCATCATCTGAAAAAGGCGCTGCCTATAATTCTCTTGAAGAATCTCTTCTTAAGGAGCTTGATGGAATGGGATTCGATCAGGTTGAATTAAACAGGGATATATTGAGGAAGACAAAGTATAATCTGGAGCTGTCAGTGGAGGAACTGTGTGGATTTTCTGAATGGGATCATATCCTTGAAGAGTTGAAAGAAATGGTAGGTCGTTAAACGAAATTTTCGAACTCGATTTCATTGTTCTTGATTGATAATGATGAAAGTTCTTAATCTGGTGTAGGGATTCAGTGATAAGGAAATGAACAGAAAGCTTCTGGTAAAGAATAATGGCAGCGTTAGGCGAGTAGTGATGGAACTAATCTCAGGCGAAAAGGCTTAGTTGAAATAAAGGCTCTTTTGAACTATGGATCAGAATGTAATTAAGTCTTTTATTTAAATAAATTGAATACTGGTATTGTTGCTTTTAGTTTCTTGGATTTGATGGAAGTTGACTAATTATTAGTATATATCTCTTTCTATTTAGTTTTTGTGGAGGTTCATATGTTAACTTTATTTTTTCTGAATTTCTAATTTTTTAGTTATTTATCAATATTATGTATGCATTGCATTGAGTGTTAGTGCCTGTTTGAAATAATTCTTAAGGGCCTGTTTGGTTTAGAATTCAAATCCAATTTTATAAATCTGGATCCATGCGATCAGGTAAAATGGGTTGAGTTGTTGTTTGGTAAACCACTTTTTGAAAATAGAATCCGGATACAATTTTAAAAATAGCCCAAAATCTGAATTCTTAAAAATAACGTTTTCCTTGAATTCAGATTTTGGAATCCAAAAATATGAAAACACGGGATTCATTAAAAAGAAAAGTAAATCCCGTCATCTTTGGAATCTCGCCCTCGGACATAAGCTCTTCTCGTACGGATATCATCTTCTACACCATTTTCTCTCCATCGATTCACCATAGAAATGCAGGTAAGAAAATCGCTTCATTTTTTCTTTTCAATTTGTAGTTCTTGATTTATTTTCATCTATTAGTTCTTCGAATAGATGAGATTTATGAGAACAATATTGATTTATGTCTGGAGAAATTTGAAGAAAAATCTGTACATGTGAGTTTTCTAGGGCTGGCTTTGGCTTTTGGGATTTTTTTTTAAAAATTTGGACCAAGTTTCCATAAGCAGTGGGGCATATTGGCAAATTTTTATTGCATTTCTTGGATGAATTTAATTGTTGTCATTTTGTTTAGAGCCTAGGTCATCTCTTTATGCTTCCAACTTTAATCTTCTCTTTTATGTGTTATTGATTGATTGCAACAAGATCCAGGGATAGCTAATCAGATCATGTCCATGTTTATAACTTGAGTTAACTATTCGACATTAATTCAGCTTGTATGTTGTACCTTCCCTTTTTATATTTCATGGATAGAAGAATCTTGTGGGTGAGATTCAGATATTAGTTTCACTAAAGAAGATGATAATCTTGGAAAAACTTCATTTGATGTGTGATAGTGATAGGTTCTCAACTCCAATTCACGTTACAGATTTACAGATGTCTGACATTGGCAGATTGAGCAAACTACTATTATTTTGATGACTAATAGTGGAATCAAAGTTGTGATGGTTCTTTCTTTGGTCCTTGGAATCTTTTGTTTTACATGGTTGCATCCTTGTTCTTCACATAAACTTGAACCACTTAGTACAAATCATGTATTTTTGTGGGATTGTTCTTCTACATAAGTTAATCTTCAGCTTCCATTCTCTTTTTATTATTGCACCACCTACACCTTATATCAAGTTTTATACTCTAATACACATGTTAAGGAAGAGACACCCATATTTTCAACTCATTTGCACCTTGATCCATCCATAATTCCACATTTGTTCCTTATTTTGTTTGATTATCATTTTCATTCTTCCTTTTTAGTTATGTAGTGGTGACTATGAATAGGAACCAAATGTGATTGTTGCCTTGTTGGACCACTTAATCATATGATATTCTAGTGATTGATGTTTGGTATGTCAAGTTTGCAAAGTCTGGGGTATAATTAGTTAGTCAATGATGATGGAGCTGATAAAGTTTAGTTTGTTTATAATAGCCATCTTGGACTCCAAGTTTGCAGTTTGATTAATTAATGAGTCAAAGACAATGGAGTCTAATTAGTGAGCCAAGTAATGGGCTACTTTAATCCATGATCTTCTTTAATAGAGTTGAGATTTGCAATTTGCATATGCTTAGGATTTTTTATGAACAAGCATGTGGTGCATGATTATTGTTTTTTATTTTTTATTGTACAAATGTTCAATGGACTTAGGATCTTCTCTACTTTTGGATGTGTATTCTGTTGGTTACCTTTAGGATAAGATTTATAACTATGAAATCAAATAGGAACTAAAGCATATCAAATTATTGGTTTTTATTCTAACTAAGTTATCATTTTTTTTTTTGTAGGTTAATCAAATGACAACTTGAAAATTGAGATGAATACAAGTCTGAGCAAGATTTTCAAGACAATTTTTAGAGAGAAAGGGGATGATATTTTTTATGAAAGCTTATCAAATGACTTTTATGTTTTAAGCCTATAGTTTTTTTTTTTTGTAAATCAGGCCATGTTTATATTTATGGCGGCTCATGTGCTTAGTATATTTGTAATAAGACTTTTAGTAAGAAAAGTGATGCATGATATGTTTCTTGAGATATATTTTGTACAACTATTACACATTCAATATATAGATTTAAATATTGATATATATGGATATTTTTTAGATCTGAATCGTGAACCAAACACTTGTTTAGATTCATAATCTCATTTTTTAATTTCTGAATACAAAACCAAACAACTATTTCAAATTTCTGGATCTCAATTCCAAATCTTGAATCTGTTACCAAACACAGTTATGGATTTAATAAATTCATAAAATATAACTCTGAATTCATTAGAATCCAATAAATTCAAATTCTGTTTTTCAGATTGTAAACTAAACAGGCCCTAAATGTTTAAAAGTGTTTTTTAATGGTTGTTAAAACCAAATTCTTTATCTAAAATACATTTATACAGTCTCAAAATTATCTCAAACAGATACTTATTTAAAGTGGAATCTGTATGACATGATAGTTTTAGTGAGGATTTTTATGATTTATTTCTCGATCTATATTATTACTAAGCTGGAATTTTGTGAATTGGATGAAGTTTTTTTTACTAAACTGAAGTTGGATCTTAATTGGGGGGTTTCAGCAAATAAAATTTTAAGATTTTTAAAAGTTATGTGGGGTTTGAAGTTTTTTAGATATAAAAATGTAGCGTTTTAGATTCAATTTTCAACAATTAAACACACTAAAAAACATGATAAAACCAAAAAAACAAATCCCAATAAAAAATCAGTTTATTAAATTAAAAAAAAAAAAAAAACTACTCATTAAATCTCCTGGAAGACACCCTAAACAAATTCCTAAGACTATTATTACTCTCCCTTTTCCTCCGACGAACTTTCCGACCGCCGTCAAACGACTCATCGTCGTCGTCATCAACAACCAAACCTCTCTCTAACCTTTTCGACACCGCAACAATCTCATAGGAATCCCAAAGCGATTGTCGGAAATCCCATTTCAAGAAACTCCGATCACAATTCAACGCCTTTTTCCTTCTATTGATTCCTTCAAGCTTGAAACGAGATGGGTTGGCTTTGAAATTCCGGCGATAAGCATCAAATTCATTTGCCGGTTTGGAATTCCCAGAATGACTATGCCAAGCTTGTGCCACGGCTTTGAGGATTTCGTGATGCTTTTGATGATCTTCTAATTCTTGTTCTTGTTCTTCTATAAGCTCGTGATGATTTGATGATTTCTTCTTCATTGGGTTGTTTTTTTGGCTGAAACGATGGAGGAATTGTCTGGGCCATGTCATGTTTTGGATTAAATTAGAACCCCGTGTTTTACTACTACTGAAAAAGAGAGAGATAAGCTTTTTGTGTCTGTGGACCGTGCTGTTTTTCCATAATTGTTATTTGTTCTTGTTATTGTTAGAACTATCTTAATTTCTTTTTAACTTAAAATAGTTTTTTTTTTTAAATCAATATGGTTTTTGGTTTTTAACAGGGAAAAATAAAATATTTTGAGTTGTTTAATTTCTCATTTATTCTATTTTCGTTCTATTAACTTTTAAATATTTAGTTTCAGTTTCAGTTTCAGTTTCAAGTGTCGTATTTTCTTTGGGAAATTGAGAAAATTGACCTCCAAAATTCTAATCTAAGGTTTATTAACCCCCCTCACTATTTTTATGTTAGAAATCTTCTTAAAATGTGAAAGTACATAAATACATTTGAACCTTAACTTCTCATATATTTAAGCAATTTATATTCCCTATTTCATTATTATCACATATTTTTGCCTTATCCTCAACACACTCTCTCTTTAAACTCTTATGTCATATAGCTTCAAGGGATTAATGTTGAGGATCGTATTTTTGGTTAGATGTGAGATTTTTTTAACAATCTTGGATTCGAGATTGGAATTTTGGTTAGAGATCTCGGATCGAGATCGTCATTCTTGCTTCGATATTGAAATTTGGGTCTGAGTTCCTAGATCGAGATCGCCATTCTTGCTTCAAGATTGGAATTTTGATCTGAGATGACTTTTTTTCTACTCTTATTTTTTTTCCTTTTTCAAAATCGTGTTTGGTTGGAGGGTACTTGGAAACTCGCAACTCAAACTCGCAAAATTGCTCAAGAACCGTTCGCAACTCGTCGTTAAAAATTTACAAATCGCAAATCATTTACAAATCACCCGACTTTGGTTGGATGGAGTATCGTCAACGCCGTCACAACCCCTGTGTAAGGAAGAGATAGTTGGAGGAGTTAGGGTTTTAGACTTGAGTTATGTTTGAGATGTGAGAAGTAGGGGAAGATAAACAAGAATATTTCTGTCTTTTCATAGTGCAATGACATACGCATAAGGTCTCTAATATAAAAATGATGTAGGGGAGGGTCAATAAACCTTATATTGGTTTTTTAGAGGTCAATTTTCCCAATTTCCCATTTTTTTCCATTTATTTCGTAGTATATTTTTGGTAACTGAATTCTAAAAGTTATATATAAGTATTGAAACTATAAGTAATTGGCTTTTAAATCAATTAAATGTTTATTAAATGATATATATATATATATATATAAACATGAGGAAGGATTAAAATGATACTCAAACTTGAATGAATTTAGGGTACATGACTTATTGTACAAATTTCGTTAAAATTATTAGATATATGGGAGTGATTTATAATTTTAAAAATCATAGAGTGTTTGAAACCATTTTTAAACTACATAATTGTGATATTTTGTGATAATTGTAATTCATACACAAAGTTTGCCTTATTTGTAAATCACACTACTGTGGTTTAAAAATATTATTGAGATTTGTAATTTTGTAAATCACACTCTTATGATTTTAAAATGATTTCAAACTTCATTATGATTTGTAAAACTATAAGTCACACTCATACTCCTCTGTCAGTTAATTTTAACTCTTATTCTACGTACATGACACATAATCTAATTATATTTGTTGTGTGAAATCGTGTTACGCAAGTGCACGTAGTCTAACAAGTAATAAAGTGATAAGAAAGATCGTTCCCACGAGGATTAGTGACTTAAAGTGGTGTTTAACAAATAGCTTAAAGAAAATAAAAACAATGATAAATTGGGGTGATATGATTTATGAAACTAAACAACTAAAATTGTGAAATTATGCAAAACTAAATAAATAAATTCTAAATTAATTAAGGAAAATAAGTACAATGGTCTAAAGTGGCTGTGATTACTCCTAAAATATGCAAGAATATTAAAGTGATTAAATTATGTAGAGACAAGTGGTTGGAAAGTCAAGAATCCCCCTAAAGAACCTTAGAATTCACAATACTACAGCAATGATATGGTTGTGCTGCAGCAATCTTGTAACGACCCGATTTTTCGTTAAATTCAAATGCACAGCGGAAGACTTAATTTTTAAAGAAAAACGGCATGGGTTCGTTTAAAAGTCGAATAACCAAAACCTGTTTTACAACCCAAAGTCCAGAGAAAGCTATAAATCGGGAATGCACATTCCAAAGTAAAGTTTAATCATAAAAACATCAAAATACTTTACACATACACCCTTCACGGGCTCAAAATGACACAAGTATGTAAAAAGTATATGATTTACAAGCTTTACTACTAATGCTTCAAAAGTTTTTAATATTGTCCTTACACCACCTTGGCCAGTCAAGCGACACCATTTCCTCTACCTTGCTTCTTAGGACGGGGTTCACCTGAAAATATTGTGGTGTAGCACCATTAGCAAACAATGCTAGTGAGAGTAAAATGAAAGCAAGTAATCCTATGAACTAAATCTCATACCAGAAATCGTGTCCAAAGGCCTAAATGTTCATTTCTACCAATAACCACATTCCAATTTCCATGTAAACATAAGATAGTATCATACTACCCGTATTCGTCATTCAAAACCATGAGATGGAAATAAAGACTTAAAGTAAAATTAACATTCACAACTAAGTCTCACTACACGTTTCTAAAGAATAGGTAAAAATAACATTAACTATCTTTATTACCAATCAAGTTTCATCGTGATCGTGCTATTGTATGGATCGAAATCAACATACCACGACGGCCATACCATGTCACAACCATCGCACCATGATACGTATGGATCCGAATCAACATACTATCATGTGCCGTATCATAGATCATAATACCATGGTACGCACAATCCGAATCCACGTACTACCATGTACCATATCACAACCATCGCACAGGTATACCATATGGATAAATATCGCATACTAAGCCTTGCAGGTATTACCATATCACAACCATCGCATCTGGGTATACCATATGGATAAATATTGCATACTAAGCCCGTACGATATTACCATATCACAACCATCGCATATCAGGAGTTTCACCATATCGGATATCAGGAATTTCACCATAGGTATCAGGAATTTCACCATATCGGATATCAGGAATTTCACCATAGGTATCAGGAATTTCACCATAGGTATCAGGAATTTCACCATATCGCAACATGATATGTATGGATCGAAATCGACATACTATCATGTGCTAGTTACAAACCAAAGTACCAACATCACACCATGACTACGTATGGATCGAAATCAACATATTATCATGTGCTAGTTACTAAGTGCTCAAAGTTCCCACAAATTCATCACACCATGATACGTATGGATCGAATCAACATACTATCATGTGTGAATCATTGTGCCCTAGGTCTCCAATAAGTTAGCTAAACTCCGAAGAAGTCTACTAAGTTAAATAGAAACCTAACTAACTAGAATACACGAGTTAACACTCAAGTGCATCTTCTAATTACTTTACTTCCAAAGTCATCCAAATGACTTCAAATCCATCAAAGTAACTTCTAAATCAACCGAAGTAACTTCCAAATCAACCAAGTAACTTCCAAATCAACTTTCATCTAACATCTCCAAATCACGTTACCATACTTCCAAACCTCCCCGATGATCTCTAATCATCGAACTAACCATAAGTCCAACTTTCTCCACACACACTTCCGAATTAAAGTTTCCACCCAAAACTTAATTCTAAGAAGTTAACCCCCTCTTAACATTGATAAACAATTACATAATGAAACTAAATTCATAAAATTGCTAACTATCATATTAAACTCACCTTAGCCAAATAACTCCAAATCACCACTTTTCACGAAACAACAACCGAGCAATCGCACCTACAATTCACCAATTGCACAACATATTACAACTCATAACTAATATGCGAACAAGTGTGCAATTTCGGGTGAATAGTGATTTCGGATGAATAGTGTTTTCGGGTGAATAGTATTTTTCGAAAATCCGGGTTCAAAATCGTCAATTTCCATGATAGAAATTCATGATTTCAACTTCAAAACTCATTTATAATAAAAAACGAACAAAACCATATAAAAAGTTTTGAAAACTTACTTTTTGGGACTTCCCTTAGAGAACGGGAAACTTGAAAAGGTAGGTTGGATAGGTAGCCCTCGTCCCTACCAATCCAACGCAACCGAAAAACACGACGATCCGCCAAGAAACGAATGAGAAACGAAGAAAAGAAATTCTCATCCATGGCTTGAAGTTGCTCACGGCAATGGCAAGGAAAAATGACAAGTTTTGGTCAATTTTGTGACTTTTAAAGATGATGGAATAGTGAATTTAGATATTTTGGTAGTTTGGAAATTACGGTTTTGCCCTTTTTGACCTTTTGCTTATAAAACGAAAACCGACTGGTCTTAAATAAATCTAAAGGTGTCTAATAATTATTAATTGGCCCGTTAATAATTATTAGAGTCACCGAAACGAATTAAAACGATAAAAAGGATTTTCGGACGGAAATAACTAATAAAACTGAAATTACTAATTTTAACTAATTTTAAAAGCTTTAAATAAATAAAAATAATAAATTAATAAAATAAAAAAAAAAATTTACCTCTAAAAGTAACGGGACGTTACAAATCTGCAATAATAAATACACTTTTTATGCAAGCAAACTCAAATGTTCGTGTGACTTTGTCAAGCCTAGCATGATTCTAATTCTTAATCCAACTTGATTCCTATGTCTAGGTTAAATTAGATTAAAAATACGGTTTGATGCTCCGGTTTAGGCTTTAGGGTGTACAAACATATGTCTATGCCTTACTAAAAACAATTTCGAGAATCGTTAACTCCTATCAATCAATACTTTTCCATTCAATTTTAACCTTTTCAGAATTAAAATTAAACTAAACAATTTACTTAGGTTGATCAAGCATAAGCAAAGAGACAAGAAATATCAAACTATTGATTGAGCATAAAAATTGAATTCATTAAAGCTTATGAAAAACAAATTCCCCTTAGGGTTCATCTATCAATTCCAACCTAAGAAATTTAGTTCATAATAAAACCTAAACTAAACAAAAGAGTTTAACAAAATCAAAACTAAACCTAAAATCAATAATGGAATTCTAAAGAATGAAGAAGAAGAAGAGTAATCTAAGTAAGAATGAGAAGGAAATTCAAACGAATCCCCATTAAGAATGCTCTTTTTCCCTCTCCACAAGCTGCGTTTTTCTCTACCTCCTTCTTCTCCACTTTGAAGTCTCTTCCAAATCTGTCTCTCTATTCATTCACTTTATGTCTAGGTTAATTTCTTTTCTTTTCTTCTTTTTGGGCTTGGGCTTTCCTTCAATCTCCTCAAAATTGCTCCTAAGTTGGACCCCAAGTAGTGGGCTTATTTTATCTCAAGCAAATCAGCTGATACGGGCCCAAAAAATAGACTTTTTAGGCTGAAAATCGTGATCTGCTACTGCTGTCCAGACTGCTCCAGTGTGCTGCAGCTAGGGGTGTGCACGGTTCGGTTTGGTTCGGTTTTGGAGTAAACCGACAACCGAACCGTACATATTGGTTCACACAATAGAGGAACCGTTCGGTTCTATCTTTCTTCCTAAACCGATTGGTTTCGGTTTTCGCGGTTTCGGTTTCGGTTCATACAACAATAAGCTAGCAAACGGGAAAAAACTTCCACCATTGACTGATCTAAGAAGGGACTGGAGGGAAAAATCTCATTTGCCAGAGATAAGAGTAAAAAACCACCATATAGAGTAATAGATCTAACAAATAACCACCATATCGAGCATATATGTATTTTTTTTAAATAAAAGAAAATAAAACCTTCGAAAAGCATGGATCTGAATAGAAAACCACCATAGAAACCTATATCTAATTTGAATCAAGAACCACAAAAACACATAAATATGAACAAATGAAATGGCCATTGTGGATAAAAGGGAGAAAAATGAAACTCTGTACAAGTGAGAAATAGAGTTGAAGAATAAATGATGATAAAAGGAGAAGATGGAGACAGATTTAGGGCATTTTTTTCAAGGGGTGAAGATAATATAGAAAATTATTAGTTTTTCCCAATTTTTATAAAGGAAGCGGTTCGGTTCGGTTTTCTGCGGTTTTTTATTATGCAAACCATGAACCAAACCGAAAGTGTCGGTTTTTGAAAATCATAAACCGAACAACCAATATTAAGGGAAAAAACCGGACCAAACCGGCCGGTTCAGTTTAGCGGTTTTTTGGTTTATTTGCACACCCCTAGCTGCAGCACTGCCATAGCACTTTTGAAAAATCTTCACTTTTTTCTTTGTTCCTGCATGAAATTTGCAATTCTTTTAGGATTCTCTTTCATTCAAATTGACAAGAATAAAATACCAAAAGCCAAAAACACTTCAAACATATTATTTAAAGTGCTAAAAACCCGAGTTTTCTCAAAGTAAGCTAAATTAAAGAATTATGTAAAATGAGTTCAAAGTATGCAAAATATGAGCAAAGTTCAATCAAATAATCATCACGTAGACATTAAAATAGAACCAAATAAGTCTATTTTATAGAGTTATCAATATTGGTGTAATTTATAGAATATATCATTATCAACCAATTGTACTATATGACAGGGTAAAGTACCATTTTGGTCCTTGAACTTTCTTTCGGGTTTCATTTTCGTCCCTAAACTTTCAAAAGTTACATTTTTCATCCCTGAACTTTACAATTCGTTTCGTTTTAGTCCTTCCGTGTGCGTTTTTCATTTGGAACACTAACAGAAGGCTTATGTGGGATGTAATTGATGGTGTGACATCATAGAAATATGCAGTGAGGTTAAATGACATAAAAAACAAACATACGATGAGGTTAATCTCATCATTTTCTCCTTCATTGCAGTCTTAAATATCAATGCATATTTGTTTGTCCACGTCATTTAACACCATTATATATTTATATAATGTCACATTATCAATTACATGTCACATAAGCCTTCAGTTAATGTCCTAGACGAAAAATCACAGTCAGAAGGACTAAAACGAAACGAATAGTAAAGTTCAGGAACGAAAAATGTAACTTTTGAAAGTTTAAGGACGAAAATGAAACCCGAGTGAAAGTTCAAAGACTAAAATAGTATTTAACCCTATATAAAATTTAAACACATTCATTAAAAATTTCTTATTATTTTAATGATATTGGAACACATGACAATTGTATAACATGCATATATAAAAATTTCGTGAAAAATAACCGGTAAAGAGATTGTGATTTATAATTTTACAGATGTGAGTATTTAAAACTTTTTTTAAACCTTATCATATGATTTACAAATGAGGCAAACTACACGGTGCGATTTGCAATTATCATGTTACCCCTATAAAAAAAAATCTCCATATTCAAACGAAGATTTTCCCGTTTTGTGTTATTCGATTCCCGCCCATTTCTCCAAAGCCATTATCGACTCTCGTACCATTCTCTGCTCCTCTCGGTAGGGTTTGGCTCGTCTCACTCAACTCCTCAAAAACCTAATTGCATTCTCTGCTATGCTATTTCACGAATCTTGAATCGTTCTCAAAGCTTCTCAATCTCTCTTTTTGAATCCAGCGAGAAGAATGAGTGCTCCCATGGAAATTTCTTTAGCAGATCCACTTTCAGAAGCCCATATTTCTGAATCAAACGGCGTCCTCTCCGAGTTAGCCGCTTCCCCTACTCTATCTGAAGACAAAACTCTCGTTTCAGGTTCTTTCCTTCAAGTTTCTTCATCATCCTATCTTCACATATTATCAATTTCCCACCTTTAAGGTTTTTTTTTTCTTCTTCTTCTTCTTATTATTATTATATTGCAGTTGAGGTTTGCTTAAAATCCTCCAGCACAGCTAGAATTGAAGATGTTCGATTGGCAGTTGAGAGGTATGATGAGGGCAATACGTATACGTATTGAGTTTTATTGTCTGATGATTTTTATTGAGAAATTAGATTTTCGGTTGTTCGAATCTGGAAATGTACTTAATACAAGTTGTATCGATTCGAGGATGATGAGCTCACTGTCAATTTTGTGTTCAAATTTATAGAATGCTCGAGAAGAGAAGTTTAAGCTATGTTGATGGGCCCATTCCAGTGCCTCTTGATGATTCTTTTCTTACAGAAAATGTGCAAGGAATCCGGATTTGTGATACTGGTATACTCTCATTCGATGTGTATGCTTCGTTTTTTAAGGTATCAAGAATCTGGTGGGGATATAATTGGGAAGGGAATTTGTAATTTGTGTTCTCTATTCATATAAAATTTACAAATTTGTTTGGTTTTGTTAGAAGTTTCAAAGATTTTTTTTTTTACAAAAATTTCATATGCTTGTGGGCTGCGGGCTTAAAATGTATGAAAAATGAATAAGTTGTAAGCTGGGACATTCATTCTTTTTATCAGCGGATGTGGAGAAATATATGAGGCAAAATTTTCAACTACTAGTTATGATGCTTGTTTTTTCTTTTTATTTTGTAGATGAAGGTGTGCAAGACCATGAAATCCTTTTATTCTGGCAAGTCAAGCCTGTTGTACACGTTTTTCAGGTGAAATTTTGCTGATATAGGCCTCTTCTGTCGTCATCTTGATGCGATATTCCATGCATCTATTTAATTCTTCACTATCTCTATTTTGTTATACACGTGACTGCGTTTGTTCTTTCCAAATTCTAATAATGAAATGCTAAATGTTTATTTATTTATTTATGAATAGGATGCCAATGCAATTTTGCATGTGTTGACCTTTTCCTTTTCAGTTATGTTGGAACTCTTTAATTTCTCTTTGTGCAACTTGATTGAAGTATAATATTTGTGTATCTCTTGTTCAGCTCAGCGAAGAAGGACCGTGTGAGGAACTTGGTGGGGATGGACAGACTTCTAGTTTTAATGAATGGATACTTCCAGCCAAGGATTTTGACGGCATATGGGAAAGGTTTGTTATAACTTGTTTATTTATTTAATATTTATTTTACTTCATTTATACCCCAAATCTTGATGAAGCAGCTATGTCAAATTCACATGCAGTTTAATTTTTGAGACTGGTCTCAAGAAAAGGCTTTTGCGGTATGCAGCTAGTGCTTTGTTATTCACTGACAAGGGTGTTGATCCATTCCTTGTGTCATGGAATCGGTATGGTTACTATTTCTGTTCCTAACATCTGCATTTCACATTTGAACCATGATTGCAGACTCATTAGCAGAATTCCCCAATCTTTTGGTGTTTTTTTACCTGATGTATGGGGTCCTATATTGTCTGTTCATCATATAGTGTCATCTGTCGTCTTGTCCATTCACTGGGTAATAAGATTATCTCTCATTTTGTATTTCCCTACCTATTTTACATGTGTTTCCAGGATGGTAGAAGCTCTGCTCTGAATTCAAGGATGGTTTACTATGTTTTACATGATGTGCATAACTTTCAGTATCGACATGTAAATTAGACATCTAGGAGGTTAAATTATTACTCTCGTCTTTTTATGTCCACAGGATTATCCTATTACATGGACCTCCAGGGACTGGTAAGACCTCTTTATGCAAAGCATTGGCTCAAAAACTATCAATAAGATTTCTGTCCAGGTTTGTTGGAGACATTGCTTGAATATTTATTCCATAGTCAAGAATATTACAAAGATATGATCGACTCATTTTTTTTAACATTCCATTATCTTCAGGTACCCACACAGCGTACTCATTGAGGTTAATGCACATTCACTGTTTAGCAAATGGTTTTCTGAAAGTGGCAAGCTGGTATGGCTTTATTCAATATTAGATAACATGTTCTTAATAAATATTTATTTTCAGTGTAGGCCTTTAGTTATTGTATCGTAAATCAGATATTAGTTATTCTCTCTATTGTATTCAAGAATATACTCTTTCCTTAATAGGTCGCAAAGTTATTCCAGAAGATTCAAGAGATGATAGAGGAAGAAGACAATCTGGTATTTGTTTTGATTGGTGAGACTTACTATTAGAGAGTTATTAATTTCAGCCTGTTTTTCTTCTATTTCTTAATTTGTATATTTGGTGGTTTGTAGATGAAGTGGAAAGCCTAGCTGCTGCTAGAAAGGCTGCTTTGTCTGGCTCAGAACCTTCAGATTCCATCAGGGTATGCCATTACCTTTTTTGGCCCCCTTTTCCATCACTACAAACCTCACCATCGCCCCCCCCCCCCAGATTCCATTAGGGCTTCTTTGTCTGCTTACAAATTACTTTCCCACCGATCATGCTTACCCAAATTATTTATTACAAGAGCTCTGGAAGCTGATGTATATTAAACTCTGAACTGTAACATCTCAGGTTGTCAATGCATTACTTACTCAGATGGACAAATTGAAATCATCTCCAAATGTGATAATTCTGACAACTTCCAATATAACAGCAGCTATTGGTAAGCTAAGGATCACTGTTATTAAGAAAAGATCATCTTTGTAGAGTATAGTTCTAATTACATGTTGGGTTGCAATTTTTCTATGGTTCGGCTTTGGAAGTTTGAAGTTGGTAGTTGGTAATTGATATACTCATGTCGATGTAATCTTCTTATTAAAGAATATAGAATTTGTTGACATTTATGTGTTCTCTGGAAGCCCTAGTTCCTGCTCCTGTAACTCAATGCCGTTTTAAGTATAATTTGTAAGCCCGATGCTTAAGGGTTGAATTTCCAAAGATAAAAACAACTCCCAAGTGTGTGGTCCCTCCTTTTCTTCCAATTCTCTAACTTGTTTTTTTATTTCATTTTTCTTCTTTACCAGCAATTTGTGTCCTCTTCCTACTTGAAAGTTTAATGCTTGAATTAACCAAAATTTGGAATGCAGATATCGCATTTGTTGATCGAGCTGATATCAAAGCATATGTTGGTCCACCAACTCTTCAAGCTCGTTATGAAATCATAAGGTCCTGCTTGCAAGAGCTTATACGTGCTGGAATTTTAACAATTTGCGAGGTACATATGCATCTTCTAATAACTGAAGCATTAGTTACTTTTTTGTTGCATCATTTTTTTTGGAAATTTTGTCAAAATATATTCGTGACTCCCACAATTGAATGTCAACAGGGTTGTGATCAGTCTATGCTTCCTAGCTATGCTGGTTTGAAAGAGAGGACAAGCATTTCTGAGATTGAGAAAGTTGACATGCCACTTCACATCTGCAAACTAGTTCTCGAGGTTGCTGAAGCATGTGAGGTCAGTAACAGAAATCATGATCCGTCATTGCTTCTTCCTTAATTAGCCCTTAGTTAATTCTTGTGAGTTTTCTTGTTTCTTTTTGTATTTTGTTCACAGGGTACTAGCGGACGGTTTTTAAGAAAGCTTCCATTCTTAGCTCACGCAACTCTTGTTAATCCATGTAGTCGTGACCCTTTAAAGTTCTTGTCAGCAATGTTGGAAACAGTGAGGCGGGAAAGAACAGAGTTACCCGAATGAAAATATGAAGTTAGCTGCTACTCGTGCATGTAATTAAATATTGTACTCATGATAGTTGAAAATACAGATCTAAATCTGGGTATTAGTTGTAGAAAGTAACGCTACTTGAAATGCCTGAGTTTATGTGGGCTATCCATTATATGTAACATTATGAAGCATCTAAGCACCCTTCATCATGCCACTCTATCAAGACGGTCCGTCAAAGTACCGATTTCTCGGTTGTTTCTGGCATCTTCATTTCTCATTTCAAGCAGCTACATTACTTTACTCTAGAATTATATGAGTGAACAGTTCATGGAAGGTCCCAGTATAGTTTTATACATGTTTGAGAGAGCATATGCTTAATTTATTTATCTGTATGATAGGTTAAATACTTAGAAACAGGAATATCCAACGAAAAAAAGCAGAAAAGAAGAGCCCTACATGGCAGAACACGTGAGGTGAGAAAGAAAGACCAGGCCAAGAAGAAATTGGTATCACTTTGCCACAACCGACCAAAAGGGAAAAGAAAGACAGAGCCAAAAATTTAAAACTATATAGATAAAGACCCCTTTTTTGAAGGGTCATCCCTCGTCTTTAACAGAAAGTCCAGCTTTGGGGACCCTTGAAAAAAAAAAAAACACCAATCTCTCTCTTTCTTCTCTCTCTCTGTTTTTTTTTTTTTACTTGTGAAAACGTGCCTTTTCTACTGTACATTAAAGGGGAACATGCATGCGGGAATATATAAAGATTTTAGGGTCTCCACTGTATGCGTTCACCACAATACAATACTGAAAAATCAAAGTTTTATAATTTATAGAAATCCTCTCTGAAGATTATAAACCTCTCTTCTCTTTTCTCTCTCTCTTTCAAAGACCAAAGTTATTTCCATTTCTTGCTTCTTTTTCTGTCCAATGATGATGATGCTCCACAAACCTTTTCCTTCAATAGAGAAGTTCATAAGGTTTTTGTTGAAGTTGTTTGAAATGGGTGGCTTTCCTTTGGAGATTCCCATAACATTTCAAGGTCTTTGTAAGCAAAGCATTCTTAGATAAGTCGTCTCGTCTCATCGTTGCGACGGGGAATCGAGCATCTTGGTCCGATACATAACGGTTGTTTCTGAACATGCATACTTGAATGTTTCCTTTGGAATCATGAAGAAATAACTGTCATGTTTTCATTTGCTTCTTCTTCTTCTGTTGTTAGATCTGTAGTAATGTATATTTAAGGTTATTGGAAAATTAGTGTTTTTGTTGTATTTGATATTATGGTATTGATTAAGAGTGTAAGTTATTTACTGCATGTTTGTTTGTATCTGCAGCTGATTGAGGTAATAAAAAAGTTTCTTCCCATTTTTGGCTTTCCTTTAAAATGCATTGCAAATGCATGTAATCTTCTGCTCTCTTTCCCTCTCTCAGCTTCTTCCTTGCTTTTAATACTTTTGAATAATACATTCCCCATAAATTCACCATCTTTATACTATAGAATTATTTACTAATACAAATTTACGTAGTCTGTATTTAGTTGGTACGTTTAAGTTTGAGTTTCAGTTTTATACATTAATCAAATGTCCTTGTGGTAATCCAAAACTAATATTGTGAATAATTAATCAAATATTATATCGATAACCTTTTTAATATTAGATAAATAAAACCACCTTAGTGATCAAGCTATCACAGTTACTTAGAGAGGGTAGTAGTTTTCAAAAAATAATTAACAAATCTCATTTTTACTGTTATTTATTAGTGAGAAGCAGCCTATTCTACTGACTGACCCCTAGAGTAATCTTATCCTTTAATTTTAATGTTGATCAACTAATATTATGAGTGATCTCTATTCATCAATTATCATTAAAAAAAAAAAAAAATATTATAATAGAAGAAAATATCATACCACAATTTTTTTTATCTCAATGTGGTGTATCTAAGATCTACAAATTTGATGTCTTTAAGAAGAAAAAAAAGTCTTATAAATCTCTATCTGACTGTAGCCATTGCAGGTTATTGAAAAGAATTAACATGTTAAAATCAGAGAGAGGTCAGTGGTGGCCTGTGGGGTAACAATAACATAATGTAATTTTAATATATATTTTTTTTTTACTGAATTCTTTTTATGAACCATCCATTGACCAACCCTTCTGGGCCTGGCCTGTAAGAAAAGTCAGTTTCATGAACAGTTCTAGTGGGGGAAAATATGGAATAAAGAAACTGTAGCTACAGTTTGATGATACTGAATTCTCTCACTCTTTCTCTAGCATCTCTAAAATAACAAAAAGGAAAAACTTTTAGTTGACCAAAGCATTCTTTGTCTATCTATGGATTCCCAAATTTCCCTTTTCATTTACTTAATCATGCCTACATTAGATAGTAAAGTGCAATTTGGGAGGTGGGCTTTTTTTTTATTTGGGTCCACCATGTTCTATCCAATGAAACCTTGACACACGGAAGACTGTTCTTCTAACGGGAAAATTTCTAGTACTCCTATTGTAGGTAGTTTTCCTATTTATAATAAGTAACGTGGAAGTGATGGTGGATCCCACTATTTATTTTATACCATCAATAAGTGGAATATGGAGAATCGTTGATATAACATTACCCTCTACCTACTTTTCTTGAATTTCATGACTTTTATAAAAAAAAACTTTTTTTTTGAGTCTTGCAGACCCCAATATGTGTCATAAAACTTCAGAAATATGGTTAAATTCTAGCTATTTGAGGTCCCACTCTCCTTGATCTGTTATAGTTTGTGAATCCTTAATTGCAGATCAAAGAGACCAAATTGCCCTTGATGGGTCCATGCAAAATGATTCTGATCTTCCAGCGCCTTCTGCAGACAAAATTGATATAATTGCTCAAAGTCCCCACATGGTTGGTGGCCTTCTGTTCTCTGGGCCTTTAAGGTGGTGCATTTTGATTAAAAAATAACAATTTATATGCGTGAGTCTACAGGTCGCACACCTCAACTAATTTTATAGGACAACTACATGATCCTATTTCACTTGATGGCTACACATGATTTGAACATATGAAGTCGGGAGTTTAAAGAAAGTTATTTGATCATTAAACCAATCTATAAATGATTATGAACTTTGATAATGTTATGGAAAGCCCCACATTGCTTTTGTTATATATCTAAAGACATGAGCATGAGAACTAACATATTGAGAAGCTGAGAGTGGAGAATATTGGTCCAGAAGACCACAACAACCTCAAATTCTACAAACCCATCAATCCAATTGGTCTTCAAGCCTTCTTTTGTTGCAATCCATAAAGGAAATTCATGTTAAAAAATCCTTAGAGCCCTTCTTTAATTGATTTCATTCAATGATGTAGCACCATAAATTGTTACATAATACATTTCCTCTGGTTTTTTTTTTTTTTTTTAATAATTAAAATTTCCAAGAAAATTATGAGAGTTATTTTGAAGTAGAGATGTTGTAATTTTTTATTTTTATAAATTTGAGAGTCATAGTTGATGTATGTTTAGTGAATAAAATCTAGTTGTTTACCATAAAATGACTAATACTTTAATAATGGTATAAATTAGGTCAACTTTTTTAAACAGAGCATTTTTCATTAATTAAATATTTGATTATTACAAATCTCTTCAACCCCAATCCTCCAATATTAAAAGAAGAAAAAAAAACTAATTTATTATGTGTTAACATCCAATTCTTTGTCCCATCCTCTCAAATGAAGGGTTTCATCTTTTTAAGAAGAAATCAAAAGAGGGAGGACTCAGAGGCGAGTAGACTATCAAATAAAAGTGGCATATGAGTCTATGACAATGCCATGTCGATGTGACATATTTGGTTTTATTTTTGCATAAATAAATATAAGTTAGAAATTACAACTCACGATATATTTTCATTTATCTTATATATTTGAATATAATCTGAACATACTTCAATCGTTTACACACTGTAATTCTTTCTTTGTGGTTGAATGTTCGAGTCTCATCTCTTTTAATTTTTTTTATAGGAAACAACCTCGGTTAAAACTAATAGATATGTTTATATAAAGTCTAACGAAGATATTGACGAGACATTTCATAGATTCTTTCTCATTCTTTTCTTAAAAATGAAAAAGATGTCCATTATGTAAAGTAGAATAATTATAGAGATTCTTCATATAAAAGAGAAGTCTCCTAAAGATTCAATTGCTCCTACCTCTCCTTTCATTTCAAGTTAAACAATAAGCATAGAGAATCTTCATAAAGATTTACAAAGTTGAAAAAAGTTGATATCATCGCATAGACATATGAGTTATTTTTTTAAATAACAAAATGTTATAAATT
Organism: Gynostemma pentaphyllum; assembly: GCA_028015215.1. Taxonomy (NCBI): domain Eukaryota; kingdom Viridiplantae; phylum Streptophyta; class Magnoliopsida; order Cucurbitales; family Cucurbitaceae; genus Gynostemma; species Gynostemma pentaphyllum. The sequence goes on along the minus strand of CM051346.1, from coordinate 46,828,492 downwards.
AAAATGATAAAATTACGTGCAACGGTAAATAATTTGTTTTCCTCAAAATAAAATGAGAAGTTTTGATATTAAAAATGAGGTTTGAATTTTTTTATACCCCATTTAGTCTTATACTTAAAATATTCTATTTTATCGACTAAGGTTCTGCTCAATGGTAAGAAATTTATAATTCTTCTATAATATTAGAGGCTCAAATCTCCACTCTATATATTATATATAAAAAAAAAAAAAAAAAATCTATTTTAATTTTTAAATTTCTAGAGAATTCATTTTAGTTTTTATTATTACATTATATTTTTTTAAATATAAATCTTAAACTACTCATTTCTAAACTCAAACCGTTTATATATATCTGACAATACAAGTTTACCTGGTACCATAGTTTTATTAAATTTATCACAAAAATATAACGATCAGAATCGAAACAAATTTTCATTAGAAAAGGTATAAAATTTTGAAATTTGATCAATTAGAATTTAAATCTAAAAAGAATAAATAAAATATACAACAAATTAAAATTGTTTAACAATTGTGAAAGAGACTAATAGAAACTCCCATTTGTTTAGAGTTTATGATGAGTGAGAATGTAATATTTTTATTAACTTACTTTTTTGAGTTTTAAGAGGAAATGGCCCCACCACCATGTCATTTTTCCACCGCCCTTGGCTCAAAAAGCCAATGCACAAAGTCACTCATTAGTCATTACTCATCAAAACTTTTATAAAAACAAAAACAACTTTTTTTTTTCTCCCTCTCCCAGCTGTAAGCTCATGCTTGTGTCTGTGTTAGGTTGTCTCTTCCTACTCTTTCTTTTATTTACTATGTTTCAATCTCTCTCTTTCCCCTCTTTTAACATTTATTTCTTTACAAATTCAAGGCTTAACCATCTATAGATTGATTGGTTGATTAAATAATTTTCCTTTAAAATCTTGAAGTAAAAAGTTTAAATCATGTGTATCTACTCATCTAAAATTTTATTCTATGAGTTTATATAATAATATTAAATAGTATAGGATCCTGTAGTTGTTTTGTAAAATTAATTAAATTACATGCAAACAAGCTCAACCCTGTGTTTGGATTATGAAAAACGAGAGTTATTAAGTAGAAGGTTGTTAAACCGGGTAGTTAACCTTGTGTTTGGATTATGTAAAACGAGAGTTTGTTTTAGTATTTTTTTTTTTTGTTTAGTATGAGTTAGTATAAAATATGTTGAAATTGTGGAAATGAATAAGTTTATTAAATAGGGGTAAATAAATCGCGCATCTTGGGTTTTAAAACTTAGAGACTAACATCGTATAGATTTGTATAACCCGAACTTTTTACTAAAACTGGCAAATCAAATGTACCCTAAAAAATTTCATTTTTTTTATTGGTCTCTCCAAAGCCAAATGTGTAAAAATGCAACTAAAACAAAGTAAATTCTTACTCATTTTTTTAATTGATTTAAGAAAACAGAATAATGATTAATCAAGAAGAAAAAAAATATTTTTCATACTACATTCCACGTGTCATCTAATAGATAACCATCTTTTGTGTGTCAGAAAGCTTTTGCAAAGTCAGGGTCAGTATATGAACAAGCAGACAGACACCACTGCTTACTCCATTTCATCAGCTTGGTGAAAAAGATTGTTTCTTTGGTTCATCTCTTCCTTCCTTTCTTCTTCCCAAAGTTATCTTTCAAAGACCCATTTGCTTGGACCTTCATTTTTTGCTGGAAAAAACTAAAAAGTTTTGATTTTGAGATTCCCTGAAAGAGAAACTATGGAGTTCAATTTCTGGGCTTCAAGGGCTCATTCTAATCAGCAACTTTCTGCTGTTCCAGCTGCCATGCTTCATTCTGGTACTTGTTTGATCAATTTTCTCTTCTGGGTTTCTTAAATTTTTGGTTTTCTTTTCTGGGTTTAGCTTGCAATGTTTCATTATATGTACTTAATTGGAAATGGGGGTTTTTTTGCCCTTTTCTTTTGGGGGAATGGTGGATTTCATTTGAAGAAGAAAAAAAAGTTTTTTTTTTTAATTCAATTCTTTTGAATTGCCAATTTCAATTTTGTTGCCTTTCATAAGTGACATTTAGAGTGATGATTTCATTTTTCTTGAGCTGATTCAAGAAGTTTCTGAATTTTATGATTTAGTTCACTGAATATTGAACAGGAAACCATATCATCCTGGATGAATCAGATGGAGAAGATGATGTACGAGCTTACTTTTCCTGCCCTTACTGTTATGTTGATATTGAAGTTCCTGTACTTTGCAGCCATTTGCAAGAAGAACATTGCTTTGACTTAAGAAATGCTGTATGTGCCTTAATTCATCCCTTTTCTTTTCTTACTAAACTAGTTTGTCTTATGGAGTTTACATGATTGTTTATGGACAAGATTTTTATGCTTGGTTTATTTGACTTTTTATTAAATGTTCAATTAATTGGGAATGAAAAATTTCAGTTTCAAGCTAGGATTTTACCTTCCTGTATAGCTAAGATAAACTGATGTATTCTGCTTGAAATAGCGTTTGATCTTCGACCTTGTTTGAATCAAGAAGATGAATTCTCACATTTTGTGTGTATTCTATACCTTATGGTTTTGGAAAATAAAGCTAAAGTAAGATCAGTGTGAAGTGGTAGATACATTTTAATGGATTTTAGATTCAATATGTACTGCTTTGACGTCGATTTTTCAGGTTTGCCCTCTCTGTGCGGCCAGTCTAGGAAAAGATGTTATTGGACATTTTATAGCTCATCATGCAAGCTCAATAAAGGTATTGTTCAACAGATCATACCACTTTCATGTTTAAACAATGAGCTATTTCTTAAAGCATGATTTTATGCCTTTTCAGAGGAGGAGAAAACCTGAGAAATCTGTCTCTTCTTCAATTAACTCCAAGAAGCTGACAACAAAGAGCCGGGGTAATACTCAAAATAGACATGGATCAGCACCTGACCCACTTCTCTCACCCTTTATTTGCAGCATTCCCTTTTCAGATCCTGAAAGTATGCCGAGAGAAGGATGCTCCGAAAACGATGCCTGTGTTGTCACTAATGTGAAGAGGTGAGTTGCTAAATTAGTTATAATTGAATGAGTTGATAGTTCAATATGGTGATGTTGTGAAGGCTTACAAGTTTAGTATTACTTTTACTCAAAGTCTGACCTACAACTTTAATGAATTAGCTTATTGTGATGCATCATTAACTTTTTGTTTATTATCAAAAAAAAAAAAAGTGATGCATCATTAACCTGGAGATAAAGAACTTTCAGTTGACAGTGATTTGTAAGGATGAGAAGGGGAAAAATAAAGAAAAGAAAAAGATTCCTGACAAATGTGATGGATGGAAGAATTGAAATTCTTAAACTACTCCCATACTCTTGATATATGAACTCAATTAGTATATCTAGAACACCTTATCAAGCAAAGTCTGGTGCCAGATGAATTTTTGTTTATATGATTGAAACTAGATCTTTGATTATATTACCTTCCTACATCCTTTGCACTATCTATCATGAACCAGCTGATGCAATAGTTTTCTTTGAAGCATACCCTTTTGATCTTTCCTTGTGAGCAATGCATTTTTATCTGTTTCCTTACCATTCTGAATCTTCACCGTACTTTTGTCGATGTGATAACCATCACATTTTCATGGTTTTTTATGGTGTTTCCTAACCATTTACTTTCTGAGTTTTGCAGTAATGGGTCACCCTTGTTGGAAGGAAACAAGAACAGTGAAGAGTTGAATCAGAGAGCAGCTTTTGTACAACAATTGATCACTTCAACCATCTTATAGGTCTTCTCCCATCTCCTGTCATTGCTTCTGTGGTTCTGCAGTTGATATTCACCACTAATTGGTCACCCACGATGCTGTATCGGTCATCACGGAGTTTCATTACCGGTGCTTGATTTTTAGACACGAAATAGTTCAGATATCCATGAAGCCAGCTGAATCATTTGTACTCAACTGCCTGTTGGTATCAGCACTTTGACAACATTGACGAGAAAGCTATCTTTTTTTTCTATACATAAATGTATAAATATATCACATTGCAGACTTTGGAACTTTTTTTTAACCTAGTCTATAATTTACCAAAGTCATATGTCTGTCATAATGGCAATATTATTATTAGAACCAATTATCTTCATGAGTGAAATAGAATAGCTATGATTTATCAAATCTGAAATAATTAAATGTGCTTGGATTTGAAAGAATGCAATTGATATGATTCCATGTAATGGCCCATTTGAAAGCAAACAGATGTGGAGGTTGTTAAAGCCCTGAGACTAACTAGCTGGAAAATTGAGTTACATCTCAGATAATTGTGTTATAGCCCTGAGGCAAACTGCCTAGTTTTATTATAGTTAATTTAGTTGTTAATCTTTTTTTTCCCAATGAAATTATTGAATAGTGAGGAAAGAGTTGTACAAAAAGGTTTTACAGCCCGAGTCGTTTTGGTTAGTTTTTAAAAGTGTTTTTTACTCTTTTTGTTCAAAAACACTTTTAAAAATTATTGTGAACGGGCACTAAGAGAATTTGTATTTCTAATAAGTAAAATAGAGAGGATTGAGTGTGAAATTTGGAATTATAGTCACGAGGAGAGTGTGATAGGCAATCCAAATCACCTGTGCACTTTATGCTAGGAGACGTGAGTCTATTATGTAGGATTAGGGGGATGTTTTGGTTGTTTGGTAAGATAGTTTGTTTAATGAATTTATGTCATTTGAAGTTTTGATAACTCGTTTAGATGCTCATGAGAACGAGTTTTAAGAGACTTATCTTATATAATAAATTTTTGAAGAGGGTTTATATACATTTATTTTATTGTTAGATTTAAGAAACTCAAACCCAGAGTATTAAAATCCACCTAATAAATGCGCCCGGGCATTCAGAACAGTTGAGAATTCAATCATGTTACGTTGATTCGTCACAATAGCCCTCATTTATCACCCTAAAGTTTTGAAGTGCAAGCATACTACATTGATTAGGCACAAATTGCCCTCATTTATCACACTATTGTCAATCTCAAACGAGTTTCTCAGAAAATGAATAAATAATATGGCCATCCATCTATAACGATGAGAAAATAGAAGTAACTTCAATTAAACAGAAGCATGAAAAAATATAACTGTATGTACAAGAATCAATCATAAAAAAAACTGTATAATATAAAACTGTATTGTCATTTCTTTTATTTCTCATCGCTCAATACCTTCAAAATTTTAAGTATTTGCACATTACTTCCACGACACATGACAGAACGATGTCTCACCTATACTGTGCTGAAAAAAACAGTATATTGGGGCAGATCATTTCGTTCCGTTCAATGCACGAATCACTGTACCGTAGCTAACTGAAACATAACAGGAAGTAATGCGCATATCAGTTTACGGCTTCCAAATTCACAGGTAAACTTCTGCTCAACTACGAGAAGATTCAAGTTCCAGAACATTTTCAGCAAGTTTGAAGATACAAAATGAAATCTTCGGTAAAACAAGAGTTTGTGTCGATTGGTTTCCATTCGTAAGCAACGAGCTGGCATCACATTCAGAATACAGGAGCAGAATCTTAAACTTGAATCTTCTGTGCATTTCACAAATCCATTTCATAATCAGAAAGCTTTAGCTGGCACATCCTTAAAACCTTTTGATAGGACTCGGGAGTCACTTCGGTCAGGAATTCTGAGATAGCTAATTTATGCTTCCTCTTTAGTTCATCTAATTCCTTTTGCTGCTGTGTCAACAGATTCTCAAGTTTTTGGGTCATTATCTTGATGTCTTCTGATTCATTATGCTCTGAAACTCCACAGTTCTCTTCTATAGGAAGTGCTTCAAATCTAACATGAAGATTTGTAGTTGATCTACTTTTATCAACAGTATCCAGAGCATCAACTTTACTACCTTCATCCTGTCCAACATTATCACAATCATCAGAAAGAAACTCGTTTTCCAGCTCCTTAAGTACAGCAGCATGATCTGAATAATCCCCATTTATTTGGTTACCAGAAGATTCTGCATTCAGATCAGAGGTAAATGACAAATTTGAAGGACCTAGCTTAACAGGAGAGCTTCCACCAAATCCCTTTGGAGAATCAGACCAATACTTACGGCCTGAAGGCATAACCTCTAAAGCAAGATTGCCAGAAGGCACAGATTCAATTGACAAGGGAGAGGCACCATCCTTCGTTTCAGATGGAGGGCTATCAGAAAATGCTTCTTCAGCAACTAAATTATCTGCAGAATATTCAATTGATGACCAATCTGGAATGTAAGACCGAATTTCTGCATCAATCATTTCAGAAATTGTAGAGACATCTTGATCTGAGAGGTCCAACTCCTCAACCATTTCACTAGCAACAGAAAATGATGTGTCGGCTTCAATATCAAATGGGAAATGGATATTGCGGAAATTGCCTAAAATGAAGAGGAGAGTGATAGGATCCAAACTTGAGAAAGAAATACAAGAAATTCCAAATAAGTAGCCTTCTCTTTTATAAAAGCTACAAGAAAAAGAAAGAAATGAGGAGAAATAACTTTACCTGAGGAGTCTGCAATTCGCAGTTTGAGAAATATCTTGTTAACATCTGTTCTCTGACCTTGCATAATAAAGTCTTTACTCGTCTCAGCATAAGAATCATCAGCACTTCTATCAATATCAATCTGGTCTCTTCTTCCTTCTGCGATAGACATGTCATGCAATGAATGGATGATCGAATGTTACAATCCCAGAAACCTACTGTAAGAATTGTTTACTTGAAGCTACCTGTATGATGTGTCTGGGGTTGTAAACGACGAGATATACTTTCATGATCATCACCTGCTTGAAGAAATGGATCCCTTAATAGATCTTCTGCAGGCAAGCGATCAGAGGCCTTTGCAATACATTTTTCTATAAATGTTCTAACTCCAGGATCAGTGACTTTTGCCAATGAAGCTGGCTTTATTCCCTAGGAACAAAAAGGAAAAATATATTTTAAAAGCCTTCTCAAGGAGACTTCTAAAAAATAACCTGCAAAAGACGTGGTGAGAAAAGGACAGATTAAATCTGGATATACAAATAGCTATTCTCTAATTAATACATGATGTAAACCAAGCTAAATACTAGACTTGATAAAAAAAGTGCAGGTTGCAGCATGCATAAATCGGGGACTATTTCTAACATTATCTAAAGTTTGAGAGTCAATGAAACTAAGTAGCATTTTTTTTGTTAATACAGTGACTTCTTTTTTTGGTAAACTAATAATCAAAATAGAATGTCTTCTGTTCACAATTCATCAGCATGTGATCTAGTATTAGTAGGGCACCCCAACAACCTAACAGCCTTTCTCAGCAGTCAGCCCCAAAGACATCATACTTAAATGCCATAAAGAAAGGTAAAGACAAAAATAAAAATTGAAGTTACTGTATACTGCATGGGATAAAAAGGAAAAAAGATCGAAGGAGAGCCCTTACTGCTGTGACTTTCTTGTATATTTGAGCAGCATTTGCACACTCCACATATGGATATTCAAAAGTTACAAGCTCTAGTAAGCACATGCCAAAAGCATAAATATCTACAAGTTCATTATATTCCTCCTCATACAGCTCTGGGGCCATAAACTCCGGAGTACCTAAAATCATCAAATTACAATGCATCATATTACTGCCTCCATTGAAAATGTTTCCAAGCCGACTCTGATATTAAGTAACATTTATGATGCCTTATTCAAGTACTAAAATCCTCACCAATGACACTATGAGCTAAACGAGCCTGCTGAAGAATGGCAGCAAGTCCCAGGTCACCGATTTTCACCTCACCTTGGTTGCCATTGACAAAAATATTGTCACATTTTAAATCTCGGTGGATAACTGGGGGGTCATGACTGTGAAGATACAGAAGGCCCTCCAATATCTGCCTTGACCACTTTTTCAGTGCCCTCAAATCAACATGCTTGTGTTTCTTCCTATATCTGCATATTAAGAAAATTAATTGGTGTTTAACAAGTAAAGTTAAAAGAGAAAAATAAAATCTAGAAAGGAAAAAGGGCATAAGACTCACTGCCGTAGTGTCCCTGAAGTGAATATCTCAGTAATGAAGTTGATATTTTCAGTTTTTGTATCGACCCAAGAATTGTAAAATTTAATTATGTTCTTGTGCTTTAATGTCTTGAGCAAATGTACTTCCGAATAGAGTCGCTCTAAATCTTCAGAATTCCGCAATAGATCTGTTACCTTAACCTGATTCCAAGCCACTTCAATTCCTTCCAATTCATCGAAAGCCCGATATCTATATTCCATGTCTAGATCAAGGACACAAAATATTACTACAAAACTTCAACTTAAAATTCAGGAAAATGCACGAATTTCTATTTCTTTGATAGAATCGCCACCGTTAACAGACAATACACGAATTTCCATTTCAATTTCTAATGATATCACCATTACCATGAAAACCAAAAAGGATACACTTTTTTGAACGCCCCTTTTCCTAAAATTTCCTTATACTGCAAAATCAACCACAATAAGGAGAAATGATCAAATCAATAACAGTAAAACAAATAAACGCATCCTGAAGAAAAAAGGGTAAGCCAAAGTAAAAATGCAAGCAATTCAAAACCAAAAGAAAATGTCGATTAAAAAAACAAAATCATGAGAAAAACTGTAATGAGTATATATATATATATGTACCCGTCCATATCGACCAGTAGGATCAACCTCGACAAAATCGATTTCAGATTCTTCCGCGTCTTGATCCAATGACAAATCCTGAGACATTCTTGTCTCGAATCAATCACTCAAAATCAAAAAAAAAAAAAAACGAAAAGTACACTAGAAAAATGGATACTTTGAATTTCAATCCTAACTAAACTTGAAACCAATCCAAACCAAACAAATACCCAATGCGAATTGGAGCAAAAACCCGCGAAAGAAAACAACTTTTTCAGATTAAAAAAATACCCAGAAAGTAAAAAAAAAAAAAAAAAGGGTGATGAATGTTGAAAAGGGAGAAATGGAAGAGAGAAAGAGAGAGCGGGAGAAGAGTTGGTGAAAGAGAATACGATTCGATTGCAATGAAAGAATTAGGGCGGGTGATTAACCGACTGTGACAAATAAACTCGCAAATCAATTTTGATTTTGATTTTATTTATTCTTTTTTGCCCTCCAAAAAAAGTCAGCTTTTGGCTCTTCTTTCGAAAAAACGAAATCATGAATCTTATGACTTTTTATTATATATATATATATATATATATATATATATATTTAATGTAAAGTGAAAAAATCTGCTACGTGAATGTGCACCTGATGACATGGACTTTACTTTATCTAGCCACAAGTTGAGTGTTTGATTTGCTTTGCCTAATTACATTTGTCATTTAAAGTTTAATTATGGAAAGACCAACCAATTAACAAATCCTTCACGTAATTTGAAGATCCTTTTTTGCATTAAAGCATATGCTAAAAGAGGTAATATTTAATATTATTAAAAAAAATCCATATACCTTCCATGTTTATCTTTCTTCGTTGGTATATTATTTTTATTAGGGATGATTATAATTAACCAATTATGATTTGTTTGATTTATAAATCTCACTTATATAATTTAAAAATAATTTTAAATACTCATATGATTTGTAAAATTATAAATCACACTCATTAATCAGTAAGTTTTAACAAGTTTTAGACACGTGCTTATTATACATCTTCCACATGTTTCAATTTAATTAAAAATAACTGAAACTTTTAAACATATGAATTGTAGAATATGTCGTTATTAACAAAAATATAAAATCTAATTTTGGCACCCATAGGTTAATTTATTGTTATTTATTTGAGGTAAATACAAAATACACCTCTGTACTTTGAGTTATTGTTAAATCATACCCCGCACTTTTTTGATTGTTTTTAAAACCCCTGGACTTTAAGAAAATTACAAATCACACCCTTTTATCAATTAGTTCAAACAAAATTTATACCTACCTCTATAATACGCATACCATGTGTTCCAAAATCATTAAAAATTTAAAAAAAAATGAACATTTGAGTATGATTTATAAATTTTACATCTTATTAACATAAGTTTATTTTAAAATTCTACACATTTGTCAAAAAAAAAAAATTCTCCATGAAATCATAATACACGATATACGTAAAATATAACTGTATCTCAATATCAACAAAATTAATCGATTCAAGGGTGTGATTTACAATTTTACTAAAGTGTAGAGGTATTTTAAAAAAAATATATCAGGGTATGATTTAACAATAAACCGAAATACATGTGTGTATTTTGCATTTAACACAACAATTTTTTACGCTAATCAATCTATTCGTCCCATGGTCCAACCCAGGTTGTCCGTGTCCCATACTTGGTAAAAACCAGTTGTTTTTTATATTCCTCGTTTAAATTTAAATCCCCCATCACTGTTTGCTTGTAACAAAAGGAGGTGGAAAAAAAAATCAATCAATGGAACTCTCAACATTATCTTGATGAGAGAGAGCAACTGTTTTTTGTATTTAATTACTCGCAACTAGTTTCCCCTCAACTATTCAAAATTAGATAAACATTTTTACTTGATATTCTGACGTAATTAGTTGAAATTATTATGAGGCCAAAGGGGATTCACATCATTCAAGGGAAACTCTTTAACTGATCAAAATAATGACTAGCGAACTAGAAAAAGTATAAAATCTTAAAACTAGAATTCATTGCACAAGAATCAACACATGATTTGAAAGGCACACCCATCAACCAAAACCTAAACTCAGCAAATATTACGTTTTCTATTATCCTTGATGGGCAAATTCTTTAATATTTTTTTTTATAAAAAAGGGGGAAATAGGGTCCTAAACATAATGATGACATGGTTTCTTCAGCAAATGGCCATAAAGACGGCATATTTTTGCTACAGACAATCAATGTTTGACTCCATTTTTTTGGTTTTTTTATTTCTGCTAAAGCCAAGTGCTCCACAAAATGCTCACCTCCTCCATGCATGAAACAGGATAATCTCCAAAACTCCTGAGATTTCTTGCCAAAAATGATCACATGGCACCATATTTCGAACAAATCTGATCTGATAGTACTCTCTAGAAAGCGCTTGCTAATGCTTCTTAAGCGCATTCATTTTGTCCCTAAGATAGTAAAGCTTGGCCCTCCGCACTTTCTTCTTGTCCAACACCTTTATCTCTTTTATGTTTGGTGAGTATCTGTCATGCATCAACCACTCGTTTAGTCACTATGCAGATGCAAAGATTCATCAGAAACCAAATGTGAATTCTAAAACTAGTCAACTGATCACAAGTTAGACTGGCGGGAGAAACGATTGAAATAATCAAGCCAACAGAATCAAAGATCTCCATACAAGTATTCCCTTCAAATTCTTCCATGAAAAAACAAATTGCGTAGATAATCAACTAACGAAGGAACGAATGTTAGCAAAATGGAGAAGGGAGGGCATGGACAAAACAAAAAATGAAGATGTGTCTTCTCTTCACAATAAATTCAGGATGCTCGTTTTATGCGAAAAGAGAAGGAATTATAGCATTACTTACAAAGGGAAGAGAGATTCAACCCCAACACCAGCAACTAGCCTCCTTAGTCTAAAAGTCGTGTTTAGACCAGCATTACGTCTGGCTATTACAATGCCTTTCAATGTTGAGATACGCCGCTTGTTCTCTGGTACTTCCTGTTGAGACAAGACAGTAAAATCAAAACCACTCTTCAATAATCTCATCTACAACACTTTTTTATTAAGATAAAATAATATTAAATATCTTATCTATAATGAATGAAGCATGATTTAATATTTGATTTAAAAGGAACTCTACCACTTTGAGCTGCACAATGTAGCCAGGCTTTATATCTGGAATTTCTCTCTGAGTCTTCACCTGCTCAACAGCTTCCTTATCTAAAATCTGTAGAAAAAAAACAAAAAATTCAAATCAAAGAGAAGGGAGGTGAAGTGAAGTTACTTATTTTTCAGAAACACACAGAAAATGTAAGTGCCTGCATGATGTGTTTTGAGGTTTTATCAAGCCTCTTAAATTTGATACGAGGAGTTATGTCAGTAGAAACTGGAGGCGATTCTTGTGAGGCTGAGTTGATTGAACTTGTCATTATTCCACGGCTTGAGGGAGGTGCAATTTCTGCCAACTGAAAAAAATGTGGCCTCGGACTTTGGAATACTGAACAGCTTGAAGATACATGCTTTCTAGAAGAAGGCAGGTATTCCATTTGAGTGCCCATACTTTTCTGCTAAATAGTTAAATAAAATGTTAATATATTACTTAAAAGAACTCTTAAGAGAAAAAAATATCGCTTCCCATAAATCGACAGAATGTCTACGCTTCTCTGAAAATGTTTCTCACAGGATTGTTGATGGGTTCTCTATTCAATCATATTAATTAATGATTCCATATTTTTAAAAGATAAAATATATAATCAATAAGATAATAATGAAGTACTGGGTAGTTCTGTTGATTATGTCATTAATGAATGTCAGCAGCAAGGCTGTTGGATTCATACTTCACAACAGCTGAGGAGCCAAAAAAAAAACACGGGGAGAATCTTTTAGAATTATTTTTTTAACAGATAAATAAGGATCAATTCATAAAAATTTAGAGAAAAAAATAATGATTTTTTCATTTTTTATATAAAAAAAGTCAGTTTTCCAAAAACAAGGGGGTCATGCCCGCCTCTCCCCTTCTAAAATCAAATCCTGCTTCACAAAACTTTTTATGCAATCCAAGTTAAGCAGCAACTATTTCCAATCAAGTATAGAAATTTGCACATTTGACTATAAAAATGCACAAAATGTAAAAGATAGTAATCACATTCCACTCGTCTTCACCGCCATTTCAGAGTTAGCCAAGACCACTATTATATCATACTCATATCCTACTATCAATGAACTCAAACATCAAGCATTATTGAATTCATAAAACATCGCGATTTCAGCTAGATAAACATGTAATAATCACACAAAATCAAAGCAAATGTTAACAAAAAATCATAAATAGCAAAGAGTTGAACAAAACATACAAAGGCTTCAGGATATTCATTGCCCAACTTTGAGAAAGACCTCAACAGGTAATCCTTCAAAGACCCAATTGAGTGCCCAAAAAGAGGAGCGGAAATCGACTCCGAGCAGCTACAGCCAGCATCTCCATTAAGAGGGTAACCTCTAATTGATTTGAAATGATTAATGCTTGAACCATAGGGGCTTTTCCTTTGAACCAATTGATTAATTCTGCGAAAACTTTGCATTTTCCCACTAGATTTTGAACTGCACAACCACACAAAATTCATTTATACTAAGTAATAAGCGTAATCTCGATTCGATTGTTAAGTAACAGGTAAAAAAAGACATGATGATGAAGCAGAGAATAAGAAATATGCAATGAATTGATCGAAACTGGAGCTTACTCCACATCACTGGTGGAAATAAAAATCCCTCATTTTCGTCTAGTTTCCCAGTATCCAAACAGAAAATGAAAAACGACTCACCGATCGTATTGGTGGAGAGCTTCTGGAAACTATTTCGGAGAAGAGATCTTAATGCCTAAAGCCCTAAACCAGGAAACTCAGAGGTTTTTGATTGAAACCGTCGCGTATTCTTTCGTTGGGCCTTTTTCTCTTTTTTTTCTTCCCAATTGAGAGTTGATTAGAAAAATTGTTGTTTTTTTTTTCAAAAAATATTTATAAATATTTTTTTTTAAAACAATTCTAAATTTAATAAGATTTGAGAATAGTTCAATTTAAAATCATGAATTTTACTACCCGAAACTTTTAGGCTTCATTTGATCAGCATTTCGTTTCCTGCTTTTATGTTTTTTTTAAAAAAAAACGATTTTTCTTTTTATAAATTATGTTGATTTAAGTTTTTTTTTTTAAATTATTATTTTGATTTTTAACAAAATAAAAATAAAAAATTTGATTATCAAACAATTTTTCAAAATTTAGAAACATAAAGTGAAACGGATCTTAATTTCATTAATTTAAATTCTAAGTTTTATAAGTGGTACGATTTATACCATTTATTAATTAAATTATTATTTAAGATAAATATAGTAGTATAGAGACATCTCAATGCTACCGTAATATTGTATATTATCTCACATTATTCTCGTAGAAATCACAAGAACTGAGTGATATTTTTGTCCATTTCACCACATTACATAAATAGGAATGGTAATTATATTCAATCCAATTTTAACAACAAAAAAAAAAAAAACACAGCAATCTAAAAGATAGTTCGAACCATTACAAAGTCAGTGCCCCCCAAAAAATAAAAATAAAAAGTGAATTCCCATCCTCCAATCTCCCAATACCCTTTTTCAATTCCCAAGCAATAATTACTCACAAATTCAGCATCTTGAAAAATATCATAACAATCACAAATACTGCCAATTTCACTGCCTGACATCAAATAATACATTAATTTTAAAAAAAAAGAATATTACAAATGCACTCTCAATAATACCAATAACAAATTACTAACATCTGAATTTCTAGTAACAACAAAAACCAACACAAATGACAATGCATGATGATATTCTGTTCAAGAGAAATTATGTGGAATCTCATAATGTGAAGTAAAAGAACAAATATTTGTGAAAATATGGGACACGAAAACTCTCAGAACATGTGGAATTGATCAATTGCTCAAGAAATAACTTCCCATATGCTTTTTTATCATAATACTGGAACCTCTGAATCAAGCTCAAATTTGTCAAACAAAACTATGTTATCTCATTTTGACCCAAAACCAAACCATTTTGACAGGGAGAATTTGTTCTTTCCACGAGATTCATTGGATGGTCCTCTAGCGGGTGTTTGAATAGTTATAGCTGCAAAAAAGAAATCACAGATAATAATACCATGTCAATAGAATCCAAAAGGAATGTAGTGTGCTTGAATGTTGTTTCACATGTACCAGATTTTGGTGGGACTTTGTGAGTTTTGGCACTTCCCAAATCATTGCTTTTCTTTTTTTGGTTAAGTGCGTCATTATGAGGTGAGAAGTGTGTTAAATTCCTCTCCGTAACGAGCTCCACCTGCAGCTCATCGTTCTTACTACCTGTTTTGCCACAAAGTAAATGAGAAAATTGAAAGGTTATAAAGTCCATTATGGAATGAAAATTCACAAGACGAGGCAAGTTATGATTAAAATATCTGAATTGATGCAAGTGAAAGAATATGGAAGATGGAAAGGTTACAATTAAAAAAGCAAGTTATGATTAAAATATCTGAATTGATGCAAGTGAAAGAATATGGAAGATGGAAAGGTTACAATTAAAAAAGTTAGACCATGTTTGATCCCTGTCAACACTTATGGTATGATTTCTTATCATTATTCACAGATGATTCATAGTTTTGAGTGTTTTGACCAACACACAAGAACAACCAACCAATGTGCAGCTTTTCATAAGCTGCATATTATATTCATGTCGTAATAGTATCAATCTTTTAAAGCAAGGTGTAGTGAGTGAGGGACAAAGGCTCATGGTGCTATTTACAACCTGCATCATAATGACTTTAACATGGTGAAAAAGTAAAAGGTATTATTGGTGGATGATAACAAAAGCAGTGAAGCTGCCAGAAAACAGCTATCCGGCCATTAGAAGCATTCAAGCATGTGTCTATTAAATGGAAAATCACAACGGTCTTGTAAACACTTCTATAAACACTGCATATAAAGTTAAAAGATGAAAGAATAGATGGCTAACCGTTATCATCAGGGGGCTTGCCATAACTTTGCTTCAAAGCATCTAAAAATGGACCATCCTTTTGATCTTGCATCACTAATATGAACATAAAAGCAGAGCTAGTTAACAATATTGATGCTTCTCAACAAAGCATATGGCCAGAAACACACATAAAGAGAGCGTTAAAATAAATCACTGAAGCATACACTGATCATAGAGTTCATTCCTGTAATTTGGAATTGAGCCAACTGATAGCAACTGAACTGCCTCTACATCTCTTGTCATGGATGATTGAGCTGATGACTCGAGATTTTTTGTGTCCAACAGGATACCTGCAAGCTGGGAAGCATGAGATGTAAGTGAGAAACGGAAACTCAAAGAAGTTTTCTATCAAAACAGGTTCAAGAGAATGTACAATATAATAAAAAGTGTGGAAAAACGAGAAAGGGTATTCAATAAAAGTTACCAAAAGATTCTTCAGCAAAGGCGTTTGAAGTAAATGATAGGCATCTTCACAATAGTTATCAGTAAGAATGGTGCACTGAGATCCAACCTAAAAAACAGATGAGTAACAATGAACCTAAAATAAAATAACTGAAAGAAGTTCTCAAATGATCTTTTATAAGTAAATTTCTTTTCTTCATCATATACTAAAAGACTAACCGCATCGCTCATTTTAAGGACATCTTTCCCTACCACAAGGATGCTAATTTGGCCAGCCATCATTAAACTTTCTAAGTCAACCTGAAACCAAATCGCAAAAAGAAAGGTTAGTACAATACTAATTGTCAAAGGTACGGGTGTATTTTGAGCAAATCAAACAATATTTGCTAAAGACTGTCACCCCCACCAAATTAACCAGAGCTATAATATTACGCCTCAAGTCTCTGCTTGTTCTGTCTAGATGCTATACTTTTTAACATGATGAACAGATATCACTTGACACATGAGATTCTTTTATTTCTGATGCATGGACGTAGAAAATCTCAGAATTTGGTTAAAACAAATAAGCTGTTTAAACATGGCATAAATGTCAATTCCTTTCTGTTGATACAAAATATTCATAAACAATCTATCAAGCACACAAACAAAATCACAAGGAACACAACATAGTAATAGAATAGAAGTACCTCGTCAGTGAAAAGAATTGAGGTAGCATCTAGTCCAAGGTGGTAAAAGAGCCAAGCAACCTGCCGCTGGGTCCGCATCTTTCCCCGCTGCATATTCATCACAGGCACCACCACACATTCTTGACCATTCTCTGATTTCTTCTGCCTCATTTTGTTCTCTAGTAGCCAAGCATAACATACTGCTGCCACCATTGAACTAGTGCCTGAATTCTCAAAAGTAAGAAGTTTTGTCAATAGTAAAAAAATGACAATTACAAATTTCAACTTCCTTCTGCAGATTGGTGGCATGAATAAGAATAACTACCAATTTCTTCATTTTCAACCAAAATTATCATCATTGTTTCAACAATTATAAATTAAAATAGAATCATAACCTAGTACAGGGCATAATATTAATAATAAAAATTTTAAGTATCGTATAAATGCTCTATGCTCTCACTCAGTACATATTTTCAATTCAATAGTCGCTCATCCTCTAGATAAGACCTTTAATTTTGTGTCCAATTTGCCTTTTCATCAACCATTGCATTATGCCAAAAAAAAAAAAGAGTAAGTAAAACTGATGTGACAAGTCATGTACAAGAGAAGAATTCCCCTATTTAGAAACTATTTTCTTTAAAAAAAAAAACAGTTTTTTTACTTTTATTTGAAAAATAACCTTGAAAATCAACTTTAAAGTGGTTTGAAAATGATGATATTATTGAACAGAGTCACTATGAATAAATATACCGTCCATTTCAGAAAGAAAAACAACTTTGAAAATTTAATAAAAATTTGTTCTCTGGAACACCCCCAAATAGAGCTCGTTTGGATTGTTGGTTTGTTTCATGAGTTTCTACGGTATACGCAGGGGTGTAAATGGGGCGGGGTGCGGCAGGCTATACGGGTTACTACAATACTTTTACTTTCAACTTTTCTTTACAAATAAGAGTTTCGACAGTGCATAAACTTATAAACCAAACAAAGGCTTCCCAAACCCGCAATCCAAACGGCCCCGGTTTAGAAACAATAAAAAACCAATACTATACTATACAGTCATGGGAATTTATAATGCAACTAAAACAAGTTAAAAAGTATACTCAACTGTTTGAAGGCCCAGAAAGAATAATTGTCGCCTTAGCATCAAGTTCCCAATTCCATATCTTCTGAATCTTGCGCCTTTGCTCTTTTAAAAACCCATTAAGACCAAGTTCTGGGTTTTCATCATCTCCCTTCACAAACCCATTTAAACCAGACTTGGGTCTGCTCTTCTCAATCGAACAAGTCGAGGAAGATAACGGTTTTCTCTGAGGAGTAGATTCAGTTGGAGTCTTGGGAGGAGAAAGCAGGATATCTGATGCCAAAGAATAAGGAATTTGGAGGCGAGGAATAGAAGAAGAAGAAAGAGAAGAATCGGTATGAAAACGAGATTTGCGTTGAGGGAGGATTGAGACAGCAGATTCGGTGTCGGAGACAGTAGAAATGGGGGGATTGAGGATGTTTGAAATCCATTTTTGAACGGCTGAAGCTGGTGAAATCTGCTGCTTCGGCTCCAAGGTGGAAAAGGGTTCTGATTTGTTGCGAGAGTGATGAACTTTTGAGAGGATCTCGCCACTGAAGCTGTCCACTGCTCGCAGTCTGATTGTTCATATGAAGAAAACCAAAACATTATTATCGGGATTGGTGAGTATATTTTATCTAAAATTGAATTAAAAGATTGAGATTATGATTAACTTTAGGGATAATTACAAATTACACCCTTGTGGTTTGCCTAAATTGTAAATCACACCCTTGTGGTTTAAAAATATTTGTAAATACCCCTATGGTTTGAGAAATTGCAAAACACACCCCCTATCGGTTAGTTTATTGAAATTTCGGACACATATTTATTCTACGAGTGTCACGTGTTCCAATTCCATTCAAATTATAAAATAAAAACTAGTTGATGTGTGCGAATTTTAGATTTTACGTTTTGTTCATAATGATATTTTGTACAAATTGCACTCATTTATTGAAAATTTTCTAATTATTTGAATGGAATCGAATCACGTGACATTCGTAGAATAAGTACATTGTTAAAATTTTGATGAACAAATCGAAAGAGGGGTGTGTTTTGCATTTTTACCAAACCACAGGGGTATTTTCAAGCATTTTTAAACCATAGGGGTGCGATTTGCAGTTTAGGCAAACCACAGGGGTGTAATTTACAATTATCCCTTAACTTTATTATAGGAATCTTTGATTCAATAAAATGTTGTTGTTTTTCTTTTTAATAATTAAAAGATTTGTCTTTTTTTTTAATATAGATATTACATCAAAATTGGGGTGGGTAGCTATGAGGAAGTATTGATACCTAAACAATCAGATTTCATAATTATGAAATCTAACACATGAAACAAATGATTTTGGAGCAAACCTTAGTAATATAATATGTGACTCGGAAAAATTAGAGAAGAAACTCTATTTGACCGGCCAACAAAACAGCCAAAAACAGACCAAAACTCGCCCAAAAACAAGCAAAGACTAGAAAATAATAAAGGACAAATAAGAGAAAAAAAAAACCTAAGTAAATAAATCTCAAATCAAGCAATCCATGTGATCAGCATAAAAATGGGTGCTACCTCTCCAACTCCAAGAAATAGCACAAAAAAAAACATCATACTGAATGTGGTGCAACGTCACACTAGAAGAAGCTGAGAAACTTGATTTTGCCTTTTATATATATATATATTTTAAATTATGAGTGAGAACCTATATTGATATTAGGAAGAGGTAATTAAAAATGTAAGTGTTCTTCACTTATAGTACATGAATCTATCATTCAGAACTATATTATTTTATTTCATAAATTAAAATAGCAAAAATCATTTTTCTAACGTCTCCATTGTTCTATCTGATTTATTTTGGTGTTTAATTTTTTTATTAAATATTTATTCAAATTCTATTTCTAAATAAAGTTTGATAAAAAAAAAATGGTATATAGGCAGTAATTAAAATTTTAGTCCTCAAAAACAACAACCGTTTTCTTTTCTTATAACTATGTTAAATCTTACACCCGTGCACTCGTGATTTCCCCTAAAAAAAAGGACCACAAACTTGTTAAGTTTGAATTTATATATCTTATCTTTAAATTATAAAAACAAATGAGTTTGTTATGCAACCACAAGCTCAACCCCGTTGTCCAATTTGGCTTAGAAATCAACCATTCAAAATTTCAAGAGATTGTCTTAAGGATTAATCATAATAAAAAAAAAAAGAAAAATACTTGCCTCTAACAAATCAGGAGATGCTTCTCCTGACCTCTATACGTGTTCAATTTCTATTGGAGCAAAACTAATAAATGATAATTGATATATTTTTTTTATTAATTAAATGGGACCCACTGATTTACTTTTTAACCAATAGAAATAGAACACATACAAAAAAAACAGATGAAACATCAAGTGTGTATTAAATTTTTATTGAGATCCTGATAAAGTTATCAATTAGACTTGTTGTTGTTATTATTATTATTTTTGTTGAATTACATAAAATATAGTTAATTTCAATTTTATCCACTCATTTTAAAAGTCTCAATTTTATCTCTAAATGTTTTAATTTCTGTTAAAATTAACAAAAATTAATAATGAAGGATTGTTTTGAAACAAATTAAAATATTGCATGTAAAATTGAAAATGAAATTTTAAAACAAGATAATATTGAAACCAACTTTATAAATTAGAAGTATTTTATATAATTTATCAATTAAATTTTTATATTAAAAAGGCAGAAAACAAAATGTATAAGTTGTATTATACCAAACAAGCTACAAATCTCTAGTCTAAAAAAACAAGGTTCATATTTACTACCTAATGGCATGCCCAAGTGCCTGAACTAACCTTCTAGCAGACCTCGAGAGTGGGTCTCTTCGATCTAGAATGGATGCCGAAGCCGATACCGAGGATCGCTCTTTTGCCGCCGCAAACCTCGGCGACCCGACAAGCTTAGATTGGGAATTACTCCGTGTAGGAGATGAAGCCACCAACCGACGCGCCTCATCCAACCACTCCTCAGTCAACTTACTGTTTCTACTACTTCTATTGCTTCTCTCAAACCACTCTTCTTCTTCTTCATGATCTCTTTCTTCCTTATACCTTATCGCATCGTTACCGGTCAGATTATAGCCTTTCTTCTCTGTCTTTACTGTCCCAAAAAACATGTCATTCATAAAATCAGTAAGATCAGGAGCTAGCTGTGGTGGTTTTTGTCTACTATTTGCTAGTCTTTTTTGCATGGTTTTGGATCCCGTTTTTGTATTACTTTCTGATCTGCTTGATTTTGTTTCCATGTCTGAAAATTAAAGATAGATAAGATTAGATTTTCCTTTAATGAAGAGACTTTTTTTTTTTTAAGCTTTGGTAGAATTAAAAGGTAGCATAGGACTTATCACGTAGAGTTTTATTTGTATTTCATATTAATTTTGGCCGGCGTTTTGAAGTGTTGTCTTTTTATGTGTTAAGAAATTTGGTGAAAGTGGAAGAAAAACTTTGTTGCAATTACAAGGTGGAGTTGGAGGAGATCTTAGGGTTTGATTTTTTGTAAAATCACAAGTTTTGGATTTATTGATCAAGTTGAAAATTGTGTATATATGTTGAGGTAGGTTAGAGAAAATAAAAAAGTTTTATAGAAAATATTTACGTTAAGAGAAACACCTCCTGATTTTATTTTTTATTGGTGTGTGTATATCAATGAGTGTCATATATTATTAAAAAAGAAAATCATATATTTATTTATCCATTAATATGTTTTATTTAATAGAAATGAGACATGTAAGAAAGTCAGAAGAAACTGTTATTTTCGTTAAATAATTTTTACTATGTAATGGATTTGCTATCATTTAAAACAGTTTTCATTTATTAATTTATTGTAATAGTTTTTATCAGTTAATGAATTTTATTTCATTACTATTTGAAATACTTTTTGCTTTCATTAATTACAATATTTATTAATTAATTTAATGTAAATAAATTATTAAATTAATGAAGGTTAAAAAAGTGACATTTTTAAATTTTTTTTTGTTATTTTTAAATTTATTATTTAAAAGTATCATTTTTTAAAACATCCCTTTAACAAAATCTTTTCTGGCAAAAATAAATATTTTTATTTTATTTCAATCAAAAAGACTAATAAAAAAACCAAATTTGAAATCAATAAAATAACATTAGAAATATGCACACATTTGAAGTTTAAATTAATAAAATACAAATGTAGAAAAAGATAGAAAGGTAAGCCTGGTAAGGTATAATCTATATCTATATTATCTAAAAAGTGGCTTAGAGGAAAAACTTTTGATTTCCATTTTTACCCTTATAATTCATTTAAATTTCTATAATGCCATCATTCAAAATTATTACCAATTAATTAAATACAATGCCAATTAATTAAATACAATAAACAAATTTTATACTATCTAAATTTTTCTAAATATACTTTCTCATTATTAAATTAATTAAATACAACAAACAAATTTTATACTTTCAAAAAATTTCTAAATATACTTTCTTATTATTAATAATTGAATATTATTACCAATTATTACAATTAATTAAATACCATAAACAAATTTTATACTATCTAAATTTTTCTAAATATACTTTCTTATTATTAAATTAATTAAATACAATAAACTCAAATTATCTTCGTTCAATAAATATTTCAAATATATTTTATCATGAGCTTATTTCAATAATTAATTTAGTAATAATTTATTGGTCATATTTATAAAATAAATAATTTCATAGACCTATTAAATTTAAAATCAAACCCACCAATCAAATTAATTTTTAATAACTTTTCGTCTACTATTTTCTCTAACAAACATTTCCCTTCTTAATTCTTTTTTTTTAATTATATTAAGACTAGGTCAAGCAGGGGAAAACACACACTAAAACAATTCTCTCTCTCTAATTTAAATATATAATTACATTAGTGTGATTATTTTTTAAAAGATCAAAATCAAAGGACATATATAGCATATCATCTTGTAACACCCCAAATAAATGAGTAGTAGAAAAGTTTTGTAACTCACTAACTGAATTAAAAATTTATTGAAATTTTTGCTTTTAATTTACTATATATATACATGTAAATAGAGACGAACTAACACACCAATTTAAAAATAAAAAACTAGATGTTTGAGGAAAGAGTTATGGAAAGGAAATGAATAATAGGTATGACTAAGGAGATGATACAAAATCATGAAATTTAAATTTTTTTTCATCTTAAAGATATTTTTTAATGTGGGTTACATTAATTTCTTCCATTTCATTATAAAATTTGAATTTTCAAAATATCAGTTAAGAAAATAACTTCATAATAATATTGACATTTTTATTATAAAATTTGAAAGACAAACCACGTGCGCCACGTGCATGGCACGTGTGAAAAACCTAGTCATTTAGAAAAGTCCACTATATTATTTTAGGTAAATTTTGTCACAAATTAGATATTAGCGTTTTTAAAAATATGAACATGTTAACTATTTTTTAAAACAAAACTTTTAAAACTGAGTATTCCATAAACAAACCTGACAACCATTAAATTTGTGTGTGTGTTTTTTTTTTAAAATTTCAATAACCAAATTTGTGTGTGTGTTTTTTTTTTTAAATTTCAATAACCAAATTTGTTTACTGACGACTTTTTTTTAAATTTTGTTGGTCACTTTTCAAATATTACTTTTAAATCTTAGTCAAGTTTTTTAAAACAAAAACAGTGATTTTTGGAAACTTTTTAAAAAGAAAAAATTGTCTAATATTTCCACAACGTTTAAAAAAAATTATGCATTTAAGATAAGTTTCGAAAGTGTTTAAAAGTAATTTTAACTAAAAAAAATTATAACCATTAAAAAACAATATCCCAAACGGGCCTAACAGACTTAGTTTTTATGCATAAAATTAAATATAAAATCGTTATTAAATGAATCTTAATTCCTAGAGCAACTAAATAGACTATAGTATAGACTTGAATATTTAGAGTTGGTTTTAAGGCAAAATGGAACTTCATTAACAAAGTCAGTTGTTTATTACCAAACATATAACGTATGAGTTTAAATCCAACCAACCTTATTTCCTGTCACGTATTGAATAAAAAAAGCCTTTATATATATATATACATGATTAGGTCACAACTAACATACCTTTCTCGGCCTTTTGGCTAAGGTCAAGTGTAGTTTCATGTTTTTATGACTTGGTCACAACTAACAACAACTAAAGTTTTGATTAGGGTTGATCTCAGTCTGATTTTCCGGGTTTTTTTTTTAATTCATCCCTAGTTTTGATGAATTAGAAACAATTCATACGCTATTGAGTTATGATTTTTTAATGCTTCATTATATAGTTGATGATTAAGGTCTTTTTACATAAAAAAGAAAAAGATAAAAAATTCAAAGCCCTATTCTTAATAAAGATTAATTAATCGAAAGGAAAATACTTGAGTATTGATCAGTCTAGATGATTTTTTTTAAGATTTATATGTGTCATATTTTTATTTGATAAAAACATAGTAATGAGACTTATATATGTATTAAAATAGCTCATATATTTTACACCGATTAATACGTTTTATCCAATAGTAATAAGACACCTTCAAGCTAACATGAGTTTAACTCAACTGGTTAGGCATATACTTTCTTCCTTTGAGGTCGAAGGTTCGAGTCCCCATTAAGAAAAAAAAAGACATCTTCAAAAGGAATTTCTATTGACCATTTAATACCCAAGTATTTTTTAATTTAAATTCTTTTGTTAAAAAAAATTAAATTGAAAACAAATAGAATTTTATGGTATTTCTTTAAAAAAAATCCTAAAATTATGGTAGTTTTCGGATCAAGTTTGGAATTCATCTATTGAAAAAGTGATTTCACAATTACATTGCAAATGTTGGTTGAACAAACGATTTTACAATAATTATTTATCTTAATAATACTACTTTTTTAATTAGAAAGAAAAAAAAAAAAAAACTCTACTAGTTGATTATTCACATTAAGAAACATTACTAGACTTTTCAAAGTACTTAGCAAATTGCAAGGTACTAACTTATAGGATTGATATCATAATATAATAATATTAATTGATAAGGGGGGCTATAATGATTTCATATTAGTCTCTCTCTAGGGTGAATATTTTAGACAGCCATTTAAAATAAGAGCTAGGGGTAAGCATGCGGTGGACTTTATATAATGATCAATAAGTTTCCTCTCATTTCAAACCGTACATTTATTTTATTTCATTTATATATCAATATACAAAACTTGCAATCTCTTCACAACTTTTTTTTCCCTTTGATGGTCAATTCCTGAAGTAGATATATTTGATATAAGGTTGTGGTTGGCTTAGATAGTCCAAAGCCCATATTTTAGTAGGAAAGTTTCAAAAAATATGTGATTTATTGAGTTTATTAAAACATTAGATTTTAAATGATAAACGAGCATTGTTCATCTCATCGAGTTTAAATTAATATGGTTTCTCTCATATTTAAATACATTACATAATTGGATTTTTTTTTTAAATTTATTTTCCTTTACATTTAGAGATGAAGAATACTGTTGAGATATATGATTAAATTTATTCTTACTCATTGGCTTAAGGTTTTAGGTCTACCGGTGATTTAACATATTTAATATGGTATCAGATCAAGAGGTCTTGAGTTCGAACCTCTGTGATGACATTTCCTACCGATTTATATTCCACATGTTTAGGTCTTGTACAAATATCCAAGCCCATGTGAGAGGGAATGTTGAAATATATGATTAAATTTACTCTTACTCATGGCAGATTTAAGCTTTTATGTCTAGTAATTATTTAACATATTTAAAGAATACAAACTGAGATTTCTTAAATCAAACTATACAAACTTTTCAATCAAACTAACATTTGAACCCAAATATGTCTTTGAAAGTTTTCATGTCATTGAGAGATTTAAGGTGTTTATTTCACGAGTTTCTCATTAATTAGTCTCTGTAGCACACATAATGTGTTCTCAAATAAGTCTTAGGGAGTTTTCATGACATTTAGAGATTTAGAAGGTGTGTTTATTTCGTGAGTTTCTCATTAATTAATCTCTATAACACTCATAATATTTTCTCAAACAAGTCTTTGGGAATTTTCATGACGTTTAGAGATTTAGAAGGTGTTTGTTTTGCAAGTTTCATTAATTAGTCTCTATAGCACATCATAACATCTTCTCAAATTCAAATAATTAATACAACATAATCTTTTAAAATCTTTTCTTCATGTACGCAAATTCATACAAGATATAAATCTACGAACCAAATCCAAATACATACTACATATATCTATATTTTAACAATCTCAAGTTACCGAAGTCTAAGTTTTTATAAATCCGTGGACCAAAACGCCCCGTGAGAAGTTCATGCTTTCACGTTACAATAATTCATAATTGTAAAGGAAAATTATAACACTTTATGTAGATGACTTATGCAATTGACATTTGTCAATAATTAACATGCATGTAAAAGTTGAAATCTAAATATTAAAAAAAAATAAAAAATTAGAAAGATAATTTCCTTGTCAGCAATTGGTTAATATTATTATAAAGGGTAAAATGCAAATAAGACCCCTGTGGTCTTTTTAAAATGCATGAAAACGCATCTTTGAAAATGGCAAATCGCGCTTTCGTGGTTCGTCTTTTTCAATCGGACCCTCCTTCAATGTCAATAATTTTCTTTTAGCCATAACTTCTTCGTTTGAACTTGATATTGATGATTCAAGATGTTTTGGAATCCTCATTTTAGGCTCTACATAAATGTCACTTCGAAACTTTGAAATCATTAACAAATAAAAGATTTTATTAACATCGAAACACTAGGTATGATTGACATCGTTAATTCTTTTGATTATTGATTATTTCAAAGTTTTGAAGAGACGATTATGTAAAGCCAGAAATGAAGATTCCAAAACATCTTGAATCGTCCAAATCGGAGTTCAAACGAAGAAGTTATGGCTAAAAGAAAATTATTGATATTGAAAGGGAGGCTCGATTGAAAAAAATTGAAACCACAGGGGTGCGATTTGCCATTTTCAAAGTACAGGGGGTGTTCATGCATTTTGAAAATACCACAGGGGTCTTATTTGCATTTTACCCTATTATAAAATAGAAAGTGTGTGACGCGGAAGAAATAGACAACAAATTAGAAAATAGTAAATGGCCTTTGCTTTGGCTTCTCCTTATTTGTAAAAGCTTAGCTCAGCCAATACCACACCCCACTTCTCAAAATTGCTCTTTCCAACTTTACAAGGGGGACAGGACAAACCTTATAATTCCTCAAAACAAAAACAACAAAAAAGATCTTCCTTTGCTGCCCCAATTAATATCTTTCATATTATGATAAATCCAAAGTCAACTAATTAATTAAAATTAAAACTCCTAATCCCACATTAAAATTAGCAAAAGACTTTGTCCCTATGACCCTTCATTACATTTTAGAGCCAAACCCCACTTGATTATGATATATTTAAATTTATCTCTTTCTTGAGAGTGTGTCACATATTTTCTTCTAATTTTTTTCACAAAACAGTGCAAGTTGGGCCCCCTTTGACTTTTTCTTCTGAAAGTTTTGTATATAACTAAACGAAGTCTTGATTAATTTGCTATCATCTTAATTCTTAATTCTGGGATTGAGTTCAATAATTTAGAGAACTAAATTTTTGGTTAATTTGCTACCAGAGCAATCAAATCAAATATGGCTTCACGTGGGATTCTCTTTGCTGCTCTTCTTCTGTCTTGTTTCTTGGAATCCTCGTACGGAAAGGTTCATGTTCATCTTTCAACTCTTAAAACATCCTTGGACGTCACTGCTTCTCCCAAGGCTGGACAACGTAAGACTCTCTCTCTCTTTCTCTCTCTCCAAAAAAAAAAAAGGATTTTTCTTAAGATTGATTTTCAAAGATTAGTTTTTTACTGAAAATTCAGCTGATTTGCTACAATCCCATTAATGGGTTTTCGAAATTTAGGCTAAAGATTCATTTTTTTTTTGGCAGTTCTGAAAGCAGGTGAAGATAAGATCAAATTGACATGGGTTTTTAACAAGAATTTCTCCGAATCGGATGCTTCCTACAAAACGATCAAGTTGTATTTATGCTACGCGCCGATAAGCCAAGTGGGCCGCGGGTGGAGACAGACTGAAGACAATCTAGCAAAGGACAAGACCTGCTCATACCTCATCGTCGCCAAACCATATAATTCGGCCAATAAAACAGTCCAAACCTTCGACTGGACTGTGCAGCGCGACGTGCCCACGGCGTCGTATTTTGTACGCGCCTACGCTTTCAACGCCGCCGGCGATGAGGTGACATACGGTCAAACGACAGACGCTCCAAAAAAGAACAATATTTTCCAAATCCAAGGAATAACAGGGCGCCACGTGTCTCTTGATATAGTCGCCGTTTGTTTCAGTGCTTTCTCCGTTGTGTCCTTGTTTGGGTTTTTCATTGCTGAGAAGAGAAGGACAAAATCGTCACAGTGATTTAAGAAAAAGGAGTTTCCTTTTCCAACTTACCCACATGCTTATGATCTGCTTGAGAGAAGATCTTATGGATTAAAGTTATTATTTTTATTTATGTATTTTGAGTTTCTATATTACTGTAATTTTTGTGGGAAAAAAAAAAGTTAATCAGTTGGTTTGAACATGGGAAAGATTTAGCTGACCTGATGTGGATTAGGTGAAAGAGTGGGAAAATAATATGTGAATTTGTCAACTATGAATTTGGAAATTTTTAATGATAATATTTTAATATTTTGGAACTTCATTTCATTCCCTATGGCTTTGTTTTTTCGTTCTCCATGGAAGATGATCATAGCATATTGTGAAAGATATAAATTATATGAAAAAAATAAAGGTCAACTTTACAGAGTGTTACAAATAAGTATTTAAACTAAGTCGATTAAAATGATTTTAAAACAACATAAATCAAATTGACACAAATGATAAAATATCGAGACAAATATAAAAAAAGGGAAAAGGAGCAAGTGTAGAACTCACTATTTTATTTATTATTGACAATCAAAACAAATATCATGCAATCGAGGGAGTATGAAATTTTTTAGTATAACGTGAGTACTAGAAATTGTCTCAGAGGGATGGAAAAATAACAAAGAGGCAGCTCAAATAAGAACTACAAATACAGCACAAGAGCGATATTCTAAAACTAAAAAATGTGGCAAATGTGCATCATGACAGGAACCAATACTATGTTTTCTTGATCATAAAAGAACCTTCACATAGAAAAGAGTAGAAGAAGCAAACACAATCTAGCCAAAACAAATACCATAAATCATCATGAAAATGTTTTGCATTTCATTTTCTTCCACCACTTGATATGTTACAGCAGGCAGAAGAATAAAAAGGGATAGAAGGGGAACATTCAAAAGCTACTCAACAATCTCTACAAGGGAATCTCATTTAATTTCACAGTTTACAAATCGCTACACCTGTGACTAAGTGCTATGTACGGGGTATATCGTTATAATCTATGAATTGAAGGGTCTGTAGTGTGACCATTCTGACAAGCTTGACCAGAATCGAAGAACATTTTTGAGCCACTCATTCGGTCTGTAGCAATAAGATCTAAACTATCATCGTACACGTCTACATGCCCGAATGCGTTGCTGCCAGGGGGACACTCGAGGGCCGCTTCAAGAACTCTATGGTGTATTCCATGGGAATCTATGGCATGTCCACCTTTATGATCATGTCCAGCTATGCAAGCTTTGACACAGTCGTAGCTGTGTATCAGGTTCATCACTTCGTCGTAGTTCCATAAAAGCGCTTCAAATGATGATGCACCAGGATCAAGAGGAATATGGCAGCAAACAATTACTTTCTGTTTTAACTTTGTTGCTTCCTGAAGCACACCATCTAACCATTTCAATTGTTCTTTCCCAACAGCTCCATTGAACATAAGGTATCTTCTTTCTAAGCCAATTAGTCCTGATGGGCTATTTTTCTCTGCATTTGGGTTTTTCTGGGATAGAATTTTGAAGGCCTCCACTGATTTTGGATGATCTTTAGGCCAACCAATGGCACTAATATCATAGCCATCAAGTATGACGAATCTGAAGTCTGGAGTCGGTGAAAAGTCGTAATAGGCATGACCATCAAGTTTTGGAATCTTCAACAATGGAAGCAACTTGTTGCGGGGAAGATTGTACAGGCAGTGATTACCAATCATGTGATATACCGGACCATTGAAATTTTCAAATTCATCAATTATTTTCTTCACAGAGCTTAGAGATTGGTCCTTGGGGCAAAATCCATCAACAATATCTCCAAAATTTAGCACAAATTTGAGCTTCTTTTGGTTGTTCCAGTTTTGAACCGCCCTTTTCAGTACAAGAAAACTATGTCGATAATAACGGGGAACGCCAAGAAATGAGCGGCCATCAGGAATATCAGCATACTGAACATCAGAGATTACGCCAAAAGAAAATAAAGGCTGCTTTCCTTGAACTTTTCCGAATCCACTTGCAGGTCCCATAGAGTAGCAAACAGTTGAAACCTATCAAAACAACATGGATGATAAGCATAAGATGAAATAGAAGAAATCCTTTAAGAAACAAAGAACAGGTCGTTCTGTTCAGTCACATGTTTGAAAAGCGATGGCAATGCAATCAAAAGAATCGGTTTCCTTGAGAAAGTTATGTATACTAAAACCATACAAAAAGTTTTAAAACCTTTTCAACTTAGTTTTCGAGAGATAGAAAGAATAATTAATAAAGATGTTCCACCAATAAATACAGAAAAATTTAACATTGCAAAAATATTTTCTTTCTTTCAAAAACAGTCCTCTACTAGCATCTAAATCCCATGTCCCTTATTTATTGCAGGGTTTTCCTAAGCTTGTCTCAGTTTGATAGCTACACAAACGCTACTTTGTTTTACCTATCACCAACAGACAAGCGGAAATCTTAGCTAAATGACACGGAAACCTAACTAGTTTGATCTAATTTTCACACAACAGCCGGTGGCTAAATGCTGCTGAATCTTGTTTAGCAAGGTTGTTTTTTTAAGCGAAAGCACAATCAGCAGCTAGCTTTGATGAACAACTAAACATAGAATGGAAAACTCAGTTCTTACTTTTTCACATCAATATGCAAAACAGCAAGCATATGAAGATTTCAAAATACTTTACTTTATAAGGTTCAATTGAAGATTTTTTTTTAAAAAAAGTCTAATGTACATCCGTTTGGGATAGCTTTAATAGTTATCAAAAACGCTTTCTTTATTCAAAACCACTTTTAAAAGTTATTCCAAACGGGCACTTATTGCAAGAACAGATTTTAAATTCACTAGCTTGTACATTGTCGAATTCAATTATTATTAATATTATTATTATCATCAATCAAAGATCACAAACACAGAAATCTGATAACTAAAAAACTAAACAGAACAAGTAGGATTCGAATCAAACCACCTTAAAACTTCAGAAAACAGAAATCAGAAAGAAAACAAAACCCACTTAATGATTGATCTAGGTGATTGAACTCGGGAAAATTTTAACATACCGAATGAAAAACAATAAATAACTGGGGGGGTAAAAACTCTGTGAAGAACGAAGAATATAAATAAATAACGCAGATTACAAAAATAAACGAAGAAGAAAATCAGTATCTTCAATCATTGGAAAGGAAAAGAAAAGAAAAGGGAATTAATGATGGAATACCTGAATATATTATGAAAAAATTGAAAAACCAAAAACGAAGAATGAGAGTCCGAGGAATAAAAATTGAAGGGAGAGAGAGATATATATAGTGAGTGGTAAAGAAATTTCCTAATCCGATCCAACCACGCGTATGAGATTTTTTTTTCTGATGAGATATTACATCAAATTAGGAAAAAGATGAGTCCAACATTTGATTTATAGAAAATGAGTAAGTATTTAACCACAGTTGAGTTATGCTCATATTGGATTTAGAAAAATCATTTTCAAAATCTTTTAGGGGCCGTTCATTTCAATGTTATCTAAGATTACGGAGGGAGGTGTATTAAGATAACATTGTTCATTTTACTGTATTTAAAAATATAAAGATATCTTAGATTACATGTAATCAAATAATACATGATATCTGGCCATTTTAGAATACACTCTCCACTGTTTTTAAGATTACATTATGAATGTATTTTGTTTTTTTACTTTTTTATCCTTCAATATTATAAAAAGTTATTTTTCTTCTTACATATAAATACATGAGATAATTTATTTTCTCATCAATAACTAAATTTAGAAACATAAATAATTTTTTCGTTACACTAATTATTGATACTTTAATAAATTCATTAGTATCAAATAAGTATAAAAATTAAATTTAAATTTTTATGTTAATTAAATATTTAAATAAATAAGTTATAAACTAGCTAAATTATAAAAATAGTATAGGTATATTAATCTATCAAAAAAATATTAATTAAATTCATATATAAAATTTATTAACGAGAAACATAAAACAAGAGTATTATTGGAAGAATTATTAATTCATTAAATTTCCCCCCTTAAATACAACCTAACAAACCGTGTAATCTTTTATACCTATGAGATTCTCATTTTTAATTACTGCAAAATGAACGTTGTAATCTTATATTCCCTGTAATCTAGATACCATGTATTCTAGATATCCAGTAATCTTAAATTACATGATATTTAAGATAACGGGAAATGAACAGCCCCTGATACTTTTATTGTTTTTGAAGATGTTAAATCTTAGAATGTCGATTTTTGAAAAACCTCGTATTATTCATGCGAGAGATAGACCGAAAAGACTAAAATATCCTCACTTTATTATTGTAATGACAAGATTGCCCATGGATTGATTCCCCGGTGTCGGTTTGAAGACGTGCTACGTGGTCCAATAGAATCTACGTTATCTTTGTCTAAGTCAAGAGTTACTTTAATTAATATAATTGGTGGCACCCCATAAGATAGGGAATATAGGTGCCCTTTTGTTAAACAAGGATGGGCCAAGTTTTTGTCAAACAAGGATGGCCCAATTTCATATACGTGTAAAATTATTATATTTTAGAAATTTTATCATAAATAATCCTTAACGAAGTGTGGTTTTCAAAACTACCCTAATAAAAAAATTAGTTTATTTTCTACCCTTAATTGGTGGTTTTTAGATAGTTAGTTATAGTATCTCACCAATCAATTGTAGCCATTAGGGTACTATTGATAACTTAAATGATAAAAAGGATAGTTATAAAAATTACCCTATATTTTAAGAGAATTTTATATGGTATGTCAGAACACTGAAATTTTAATAAGGGATTCAATTTAAGGTTTAATTACTAAAAGATGACCTAATCATAAAATGTTCTTTCATCAGTAGGGAGTTCAATTTTAAAACTCATTCTCTTGCTAAAAGAGTTTTTAACTCTTACTGTATTCCTCCTTAATCTTTATAAAATTTATCGTTTGTTAAAAAAAACAATAAAATTTATATATGTGCATTAAATTAAAAAAACAAATGATTGTTTGTTAGTTGTTTCTCATTCTAATTGAATATATATTTGATTATTATTATTACTAGTCCTAATTAATGTGCATTGCACGTGGTTTGTAACGTTTATTAACGTAATTTGTTTTTACCTTTAGATTTAGGAAAGCATTCCCTAAAATTTCTCTGTTATTGAGTTTTAAAAACGGAGCCTCCCTACGCGATGAAAGTACCCTTCTAATAATACAAATAATTTTAATAACTAATCAATATAGAATTATTAGTTTTTTTTATAAATTATTATTATTATTACATGGGTTGCACGTGTTTTTTTTAAATTTATAAAAAAAATTAAAACTGATTAATAATAATAATTTAACTTAAAGTTATTTAAAGTGTGTGGAAAGGATAAATAAAATATTGACCCTAAATCCCACCTTTTTTTTATGAAGGAAAGACAAAAATTAGGGGTCGTTCTCCTAATCTTGTCTTATAGCATGTTTTTTTTAAAATAATATTTTACGAATTTTTACTACTACAATCAAAGTAAGTGTGAACCATAATCACACCTACCTTAAAAGAAAATGTTATCGGTGAACTTTTTAAAAATAAAATAGCTAACTACTATTTTTATGATATTTTAGGTGAAAGTTTCACTTAAATATTAGCTTACTACTATTTAATATATTTTATCCTTACTTGCAAATTTGAAACAAATCTGATGTATTTTTTTTTAGATAATAAATTTGATGTATTATTAAGTTGTGTTAAAAATGATAAGAGGTTGCAGTTTTAGAATGCTAAAATTAAAATCCACATATGATATTAAAATATGATTAAAGAAACTTAAAAATAAATGCTTACCCATAAATCAAATGAATGCTTATAGTGTATATCTTCTTTTGGTTCTGTTCTTTTATCAAATGTGGAATTTTGTTTAAATTTTTGTTTCTTCTCTTCAAAGAGTTCATTATTAAGAGAAATAATAATTCCATATGGATTAGAAGAATTGAAACAAAATGAAATGCAAATATGGTTCTATTATATAACACTCTTCAAGTATATATTCCATCAATATTGGAGGATTGATATAAAAGAGAAGGGGAAAATGGAAAAGATGTCAGAAACTGTAAAGAGAAAATGAAAATTTGAAAAATCAAAAGCAAAATAATTCGAGCAAGAAAGTTTAAAGTAATAAAATGGATCAAAAAAACACACCACTAAATTAATAAAAAAAAGTTGTAAGATGGTCACAAACCCTTTAACTACCTCCCCAACTCTGCCTCCAAATTAATTTATGAAGTTGGACAAATCTCAAACACCATTGAAACTCTAAAACCAGAGCTAAAAATCGTGATGATAGAACTTAAACCTGTTTTGACAGTAGATAGATCTATTAATGACTATGGACCCGCATGAATTTCAACATTATTAAAAACTCAATCAACTCAAAATCAATGGTCGTACGAATCCCCTCGTTCAAAACTCACTCCATGAAATCAGTGTGTATAATCTCGAAGGTTTTTGGCATGTGATTTGAATGGTGGCTCAGATTTGGTTTGTGGATAATTTTTTTGATACATCTTGTATTATCTTTGTAATTTTATGAAGAGTCTTTATAGGAAATACTTTTGAATGTCCTTTCAATTTTCTATTTATTTTTTAGTTTTTAGATAAAGCTCCTACACTAATCGAGAAGGGAGAGTTGAAGCATTTATTAGATACTTAATAATTGGATGTATATATACATTGCACGAATCAACTACGTCCATTAAAGTATATGTATATCATTAAGTGTCTTAAAAAAAAGTATATCATTAAGTAAAAAGAAAAACTTAAATATGGCCAATACTCGAGGCTAAGTAATAAAATGGTATGTTTATTTCTTAAACCCTAAACCACAAGGCCATAGTTTTAATGCACACAAAAATTTAGAAAAAAACTAAAAATAGGTAGTCAAAAGAGTTTAAGGCTAATTTTAGATTAAAAGAAAATAATGAGGGTAAAATTGGTGAGGAAAGATTCTCCACTCTTCTCCTCTTTTAATATATTAAGATAGGACTATTGGAACGTAAAAACTATTGTAGCAACTAGTTATTAGGATTGGTTAGGCGAATTTTGTATTTCTTTATAAAAAAATAAATTAATTGGATTTTAACCAAGAATAATAAGGCTTTTCCCTTAAAAGCATGGAGGGAAGTTTTGTTGTTAAAGAAAACCTCACTTTTCGTGCTTTTCATAAGTGTGATGAGAACTGATAAAATAGTTTTATTCTCATTGAAATTTGAGACCTATTTGGAACTTCAAAATTTTACTTTTTATACTTTTATTTACATTTACATTTATAAAAACAACTTTTAAATAATTGAATATTTATATAATTAGAGTCACTATTTATAAAATCATGATTTTTAGAGAGAGAAAATGGTTCTATTTTTTTAGTCATTAAAAAAAACAGCTTCTAAAATCTCATCTAAATATATATTTCCTTTGAATTTTTATTTAAAAAACAGAAAACTACTGTTTTTATACAAACAAAACCTAGTTAAACATACATTAATTGACATTCACCGAAAGAGTTTTGAATTGGCAAGCAACATGTGCACCTAGGATAGTTTGGAAAGGAGGGAATTGTTTATTTTTTATGTCAAAGGTAAAGAAAGCTTCTTTTTATGCATAAAAATTAACATCTTTATCAATTTAGTAATCAAATGAAAAGAAAAGTCATATTTTTTTTTTCACCCTCTCAACCTTAATCAAATGTATTGGATAAGGTAAATTTAGATCCTATTTAACCTTCCAGTTTCTTATGCTTGTTTGTCGTTCCTATATCTCATTTCTTATTTATATTTCTTTTTAAAAATAGAAACATAAACATATTTGATAATCATTTATTGTTTCACATTCAATCACTATTATTAAAAAAATATATATAAATGTGTTTGGTAACCTCTTTTTTTTAATTTCAATTAAAAAATATAATTTTAAATGAAATATATTTACAAAATATTATATAAGTTTAATTTTTAGATATTTATCATACAAAATTGGACAATGTAACAATTTTATTGATGCATTAAAAAAAATCTGAAAATTGAATAAAAAAACAAGAAATCAGGAACTGAAAATGGAAACAAAAAAACAAGAAATCAGGAACACTGAATGGAAACAAAAAAACAAGAAATAAGGAACGGAAAAGATTACCAGACGTGCCTTTTAACTACTAACGATTTAAACTTCATTCCATTTCTTATGAATTCAACACTATAATGAGAATCAAAGAAATACACTTTTTTTTATAATCTTTGATCAGTGAAATGGTAAACAAAGAATGGTTGCTATATTTGCTTGAACTATACAATGTATTTTATTTCATTCAACTTATAAATCTATTAACCAATCTAATCCGTAACTATCGAATTCAATCTGAAGCCTTGTATTGTAATAATAGAATAACAAAGCTATTTTGTAATGCAGTGAAAAACTTAACTCAAAAGGGAAAATCATCCTTGGAGTCAGTGTCTGCATAAGTTCCGAACTCGTCTGCAACCGATGTTGATCTTTTTGCAGCATTGACTGACTTTCTAAAACTGCCCTCCATTTCTATAAGGATTAATTATCTGATGAACAAGTTTCTCTGGCAGTTGTTTTGTAGCCTGAAAAATAGATCCAATGAAAGAGAATTTAACACCAAGTAGCTCATAAAGTGAACATAGGAATCTAAGAGGGCAGTAGATTCTAAGGAACAAACCTGGAAATCTCTCATGTGCAAAATTGGTTCGCACCCGATATCTGCAACTGATTTTCCAGTCACTGTGTGCAATTTGAATCTCTTGGCTTCAAAAGCTGAAATGGCATTCTTGTTATCCGGAAGATCTCGACAAACTTCCAGAAGGGAGCTGAGGGAGTTCATCTGAATAAAATCCAAGACAAAGCAATATAAGACTTCAATGTAAGGCAACGTTTCAAAATTGGTTTAGTCAGGAAAGGATTCCATCATTGAATTGAAAACGCTGGCTAACATACAGTACTCAGCAACATTATATGCATTGAATCAGTTTATAATCACACGGAAACAAAAATTCTTTAAAGAATAAATTAATTATAAACTTTAACCTTCATGTACGGACAGGATGCACAGCCACCATGAATAGAACATCCCTCTCCACTGGAAATTCCAGGTACAACAGGTAAACTTATGCCACCCAGGTCAACCGATTTCAGGCCTGGGGATGAATTCGTTGATGTTCTTGATATTGAATCAGATGACACGGGAAAGACAATCTCCACATTGATCTTTGGCCCTCCAGAAATGGACTTAGAAGAACTTAACAAATTACGAACAGCTGCAACAATCGAAGTTATCATTCCAGATTCTGTTCCCAACACAAACTGTAGATGATCACTGACATTTCTATCTAAAGCCTCTTGCACCCTTTGCTTAATGAAGTCTAATATATTCTGGGTGGAACCTACAATTCCCATTCCTCTTCTTTTTGCTTCCATTGCTAAAGCAAACATTTCTCCAGGGACTTCGAAATGGGCAGTTAGGAATGCATCACAGTACATTTCATTTATCTTCTCCACAACTTCATGCCCAAAAAGATGATGTACAATGCATGTACCTTCCTGAAATCAAGAATACACAAAATCGTTAAATTAAAAAAAAAAAAAATTATCCCCACACGACATATAGGGTGCAACTTGCAGGCCTTATGCACACACTCTACACCTCAGTTCACCAATCACTCGCATACAGATAATACGTCATGAACTAAACTCAAGTTTGAAAATGATAAACTAAGCAAGCTAATATGGATCCACTTCAAATATTGTCTCATTATCAAGCTAATGACTGAAAATAAAAACTTGATTGCACAAGAAAAATAAAACAATCATTTTTACTCATGAAGAACCTGATTAAGAGAAGGGAAAAGAGGATCAAAATAGACAGGGTAAGCACATCTTCTAGAAAAAACCTGATAATAGTGCAGGCGAGGGAGCAAAGATCTAATTGAGTCTCTATTATGTTTTGGATGAATCTTAATAATTTCTTCATCTGTCATCTTGGTCATCTGCTGCAAAGATTCTACAATATTTGCACCCATGTAAGAATCTGGCCCATACCAAACATTTAATCCCGGTACTTGAGCAAAAGCCTGTGGCAAAGCAAGGAAAAGATGATAAGCATAAAGAAGGATGAAGTCTCCTAGAATATTTGAAAGTAGAGTTTACTTTCACCCAAAAGAGTATAAAAAATCAGAATGAATAAAAAAGGAGATAATATTATCTACCTGCAAAATTGTTTGCATGACGTTTGAAGAAGTACATGTAATAGTTGGCACAAGCTCATGGGCGTATGCTTTGGTTTCTAATGATGTATTTATGTAGATAACATGCAAAGAGGGAGATTTCCCTGAAGCTATATCTAGATAATTCATATAAGAAGGAGTAGCTGCAGCATCAGCCAAAGAACAACCGATGCGCTCACTTGACATCCTGTACACACCTACCTGCATATATTTAAAATCAAAATCATTTCACCACCATATAATTGGAGAAGCAACATCTAAATTGATATGTAATATAGCAGGTCATAAAAATATCACAATGCAAAGTGAAACGTAAGCGGACAAATTATTATAGAGCAGATACTTGAACTAGATTGAATATTGGACCACAATAACGGCTTTTAAAGTTCACAAAAGGAGATATTCAAGGGACCTGGGAATTGGAAGATTGCATAAATAGCCTAAGGTTCATCATGCCCATGTTCCATATCAGGAACAGGAAGTAGGTGTTTGAACGAGTATTGATCCCTTTCACTGTCATTATATCCTCTTTCTATAATCAATGAAAATAATCAGATGAATTTGAAGAGAAAGAAGATGAACCTCTCCAAAGCCAGCTTGATCAAGAATTGCACGCACATT
This sequence comes from Gynostemma pentaphyllum, assembly GCA_028015215.1. Classification (NCBI taxonomy): domain Eukaryota; kingdom Viridiplantae; phylum Streptophyta; class Magnoliopsida; order Cucurbitales; family Cucurbitaceae; genus Gynostemma; species Gynostemma pentaphyllum. Next base: position 46,789,302 of record CM051346.1, on the reverse strand, counting down.
TTCTGACATGAAATCAACACCAAGAACTGTTATAAATTGGCATCCAGCTTTCGCCATCTTGACTGCCATATCTGCCATTACCAATGAATCAGATATATAAATGTGAGGCCATTCTTTCTGGGCAGCAGTTAAGACCCCTTGAACTTCAGGATCCATGTAAAAATGTGCAACAATGCCAATTTTCTTCTCCTTAAGGACTTTGACAAGTTCTTTCACCATAGAATCATCTGGAAACAAATATCTTGCCTGCAGTGAAGCTTATTTGTATCACAACCAGAAGCCCATTTACAAGATGAAATAGTTTTTAGGCTATCTTATTGTTCCAATGACTGATAATGAAAAAGGTAGAAAGTCATAGTTATTCCTATTCATGCAGGGTTTTCAATCTCTACAAAAAAAAAAATAATAATAAATAAACCACTAAGCTACATGAATCAACAGTAAACTTCCTTAACCGTTTTAACTGTAAGAATATTTTGGGTGAAAGGAAATTTAATTCACCACTCAAATGACAAATGATATCAATCCCCTTCGAAATTTTAAAAAGTTATTTTAATTTAGCAGTTTAAAATATCATTTCTTTGTCCCCTTCCATATATTTAATCCAAAATTCATATTGAAAACGTCATATCAATAACCTGAGCTTCAGCATAGCTTCCCTTAGCATGAATCCCATCAGCAGTCACAACAAGGGAAGGAAAAGGCTCAAATGGCAACTTCCCATCAAGCTTAGCAATCAAAGCTTTAGTCTTTTTTTGCATACTAATCAAAACATTATGCCAAGTATTCACTCTTGATCTTTCTCCACCAGCCAATCCCACGTTTAAAGCAACCAAATCATCTGTTTTCACCCTCAAAACCTCTTCTGGCATAGCACCATCAAGAACCGAAACTAAACAATAACAATACCCTTTCGAAATCTCTGAATCACTATCAGCAGAAAATCTCATCTTCCCTTCATGATCAATCCTCACATCTAACCAAACCCGAGCCGTACAACCCATAACCCGATTGGAATCGATTCTCGCAGCGTCATCGAAAGGAGGCAAAAGATTTCCATATCGTAATAACCTCTTCACTCTATCAATCGGCTCAGAGAGAGACTCAAATTCAGAAACCAAGCTCTGTAGTTTACAAGGAATCAGCTCAGGGGTGGATGCGGGAGAGAGAGTCGTAGCAGAGCAGGAAAAGGAAGAGTTAGGGTTTCCAGAATTGGATTTGAGGGTCTTGAAGAACGGTAAATGAGGAACCTTTACAGGAAGAAAGTTAACATGATCAGATTTGGATTTAGGGTTCCAAGAAAAAGATAAAATTGAAGAGGTAGAAGCTTTACTAGCCATGATTACAGATGAATCCATGGCAGAAAGAGAAACCCAGAAGCAAGAAATGGAAGAAGAAGAAGAAGAAGAAGAGAGGGCTGGCGAGTGGGGCTTAAAGCGCGGAGCTTTCCTTATAGTTTTCTGAAAGGGCGAAAGAGCAGAACCATTAATTAAATACACGGTCGAAACGAAAAAGCTGTCTTAGATTTCGACGTTGTTTTGTTTGAATTTATTTTCTTGTCCGAATTTAATAAATTAAGCTTTTTTTTAGAATAAATTATATGCTTATATAGAAGGAAAGCCATATTTATTTGGACAATTAAAGAAGCTTCCTAGATTGGATTTTGAGGATTATAATAATTAATTAATAGCAAATTCGTATCTAATTATGATTGTGAGAGGACAGATAGCCGCCATAAAAGAGTATGGAGGGGAAAAGTGCAAGAAGCAAATCATCTTTTTATCACGGAATTCTTTTCCAATATTATTGGTGGAGCCATAATGTTGGAAGAGGACGGTTTGAATTGTGAGTTTGTTTCGTGAATTTTTATACTACGTAAGATGTTATATTATATCATTCTATTTTTTGAAATCTATATAACATGTTGAGAATCTCACATCGGATAAATGAAGAAAATTTATAAGGTTTATAAAATCTTTTTGCTATTCCTTTTATAGTCAATTAGTTTTTGAGATGGAACCACACGATATTATACTAAATTTTCATAAACATGAATTTTTAAATACATGTTAAATAAACCTAGATTTTATAATTTTAGGTGATTTCTTTACCTTCGATCTAAATACCTTATTAAGATCCTTCATTTCTTTCGATGGATTTTCTTTTTCAATTTGAAAAGGAGCCCATATGATATTTAATTCTTGTATAGGGTAATATCACAAAGTCTTGGGAAAAAATCAATTTAAAACTTTTTTTTTTCTTTCTTATTTTATTTATCTTCCAAATCCAAAGTAACTGTTCATATTAAATTATCATCAGTATTCTTTAATAATGAATGGTTTGGACCATTCACTAATGTGAATAAGTTTATAAGATGATGGCTGTTGACTTAATTAATTAGGGAGAACAAAGATGATATCTTCGAGGTGAATTCCCTAGGTCAAAAGATAAGGGACATTTCCAAATTTAGCAATTTTTTTTAATAATATTTATAAAAATAGAAGTTCAAAAAAATATTTGTAAATATAATCAATTTTGATGAGGTGAATCAGAGATAAACATTGAATTACATAGTTTTACATTAAATTTATCACTGATACACACATTAATCACTGATTAACACAATAAAAATTACTATATTTACAAATATTTTTTTAAATTGTTATTTTTATAAATATTGCATCAAAATCTGCTACCCAATAAAATTTCTTAAATATTTAGACACATGTTTCATGTTATAAGATCCAAATTGAATCTTCTATCTCTCAATTTGAAGATAGAGACAAATCTTTTATATCATTAAGGGAGCATTGAGTTATGACAGTTTTTTCAGTGGGGTAGTAGAGGAGCAGAAATCCAATATTTTTTTCTTATCCCATTTGACTTTGGTACATATTTCAATTGGAATACTTGCTAATAAAATGAGTTTGTGAAATTAATTTTAGAATTAAATACGTACATTGGAGTGACACTTTTTCTCTGGTTTACTATCGACAAGGATATCTTATAGTTGTACATTTATTTCTAATCTAATTTCTATACAATCTATATATATATCAAATTCTTCTACATCTCATTCCCAATCAACTAATTCTTAAGGGATGTTTGGAATGAGGGGTGGGGTGGGGTTGTGAAGCCTGAGTTTAAGTAGTCTATGTTTGGATGTGTAGGGGTATGAGTTATATAAGTCTGAGTTTGTGTAACTTGCGTTTGGATATGGAATGGGGTGAGTTTCTAAAATTTTAAGTTTTGAAATAATTAAATTGATCATTTCAACAAGAAAATAATAATTAATTGATAAAATAATTATTTTAAATTTTAGTTATAATATTAAAACATTAATTATTATTTAACTAGCTAATTAATAAATAGTAATTAAAAAATGATTTTTTTTGTATTTATGATGAATTATTTATTCATCACTCTTTAATTTAATTCATTTATATATACTCATTTAAATTGTTAAAAGTTATGATAAAATATACATTTTTAAATTAATAAATTTGTTTTCATTGAATTATTCTCTCATGTCATTATACAATAAAAATCACACTTATATATATATATATATTTTTTTTTTGCAAAAGCACATTGATGTTTCTTATCAAAGTTATTTGGATCTTATGAAATAGAATTTATTAATTTTTCAAATTTTGTTAGAAAAATATCCAAACTTATAAATAATACTTAAAAGGAAATTAAAGAAGAAATCCAAACTTATAAATAAAATATAGTTGATAATATAAATTTTATTTAATTTAATATTAATAATTAATTTGTCAATAATTAATTTTACAATGTAGTGGTTTCTAAATAATAAAATTAATTGATCATTTGCACACAAAAAATTGGTAAAAATTGATTAAAAATTTATAATTATAATATAACAACGGTTAATTAATATTTTATAATAAATAAATAAATGAACTAACTTAATAAATAAATAAGTTACATCTCAAGAACTAAAAAAGATGATTTTCTTTTTTTTAAATGAATTATTGAATACAAAAAATCATTTATGAATCACTCTATAATTAAATTATTTATGTATTTATTTAGATTAAAAAACTTAATAGAATTATTTTTTAGTCAAATATCATAAAACTTATCAATTCGGATTGCAAACTCTCCATTTTTACTTAAAAGAAAAAAAAACTTATTTTTATTATTTAAACCCCATGGGTTTGGTTAAACCCATGAAGTTTACTATTTAAAATCTAAAGGGCTTCTAACCCTCGTACCAAACACCCCCTAAGAAATCATAATTCTAAGCCACACTTTTTCCCCAAATGGCATATAGGAGGGTTTTAAATGTCTTCGTTGATATGTCTCTGAAACAGAGGTTCGACTTTGTAAACGGGGATGAACAATATATTCGATATATTCATCGGATTACTACTCAATTATCATCGATCACTTTTTTTTTTCAATTATTATTTCTATTTAATTTTTTACTAACTTTAGTTCATCCCACTCTCTTTTTTTTTTTGGGTAAAGTACCCTTTTAGTCCCTAAGTTTTGGAGGTCGTCTATTTGTTCCCCGCGTTTTCAATTTGTGTCTAAGTGGTCCCTGAGTTTTGGATGTTGTGTCTATTTGGTCCCTGCGTTTTCAATTTGTGTCTAAGTGGTCCCTGAGTTTTGGATGTTGTGTCTATTTGGTCCCTGCGTTTTCAATTTGTGTCTAAGTGGTCCCTGAGTTTTGGATATTGTGTCTATTTGGTCCCTAGATTTTTAAGAACTATTATAAATAAGTTTAATTGGTTCTTAATTTAATTTCTTAGTTAATTTCTTACCCGATTATTGATTTAACACCGACAATAACATATTTAATTGGTCAAAATACGAAGATAGAATTAAATCTTTCATAAATCTAGGCCTAAAATTTGACATAATTATTAATCTCATGTCAGTATTTTGATCAATTAAACATTTTACGTCACCATTAAGTCGATAATATGATAATGAGTTAACAAATTAATGAAGAATTAAACTTATTTCTAATAATACAGGGATCATTTAGACACAACTTGAAAACTCCAGGACCAAATAGATATAATATTTAAAACTCAGAGACTAAATAGACACAAATTGAAACGCAGGGACCAAATAGACACAATATCCAAAACTTAAGGACCACATAGACACAAATTGAAAACGTAGGGACCAAATAGACACGAGGTCCAAAACTCGGGGACCAAATGAGTACTTTACCCATTTTTTTTAAACTTTTAATTTATTCTCTTTCCCTCTCCCTTTAATTTATTGTATTTTTTTATTTTATCGATGTTAAATATCATTTATAAGTGCATAATTTACTTATATTATTTTTATCTAAATATTCATCGACATATCTATAAATTTAAAGCTCAATATTTCCATCGATATCGACTTTTAACACCTTAATTGATCTCCCACTTTTAGTCCCTTTTTTTAACTGTTAAAAGATGACATGGCATCTTGTCCCATTTTCTCTTTTCTTAAGGCAATATCTTTCTTCACATTGTCATGTTATGCATATAAGTTAGAAGACTAGTTGAAAACAATGACTTCTTAAACACTACAGAGCCTAAGATATTGTGGAACTTTGTTTTTAAAACTTTTTATTTTTAAATTAGAAATCTGGTGAAAATATATTTAAGTATATACTATACAATAAACTCATTTATACACCTCTTGGTATTGATAGGAGAAAGGAATAAAAGGTAAAAATAGATAACAATTAAAAAGATTTTAACTTGATCCAAAACATGATTGACAAAATAATAATAATTTAGATTGCATACAGGCAAACAAGCACAATTACTAGATGAAAATTTACCACATAATAAAACAGTAATATCATGGAAAAAAAAGGTCTCCACCAGAATTTACTAGATCAGATAAAAAATGGGATTGGGTTTAGAAGGAGGGGTATTTTCTTGCTAACAGTAAGCCCATATTCTTCTTCCATATCTATTTCACTACCATCAGGAAGCTTCCAATCAAACCAGTATAGAAGGTTTGCTAAAGCATTTTCAAGAGAAGCAATCCCAAATGATATTCCAGGACACTTTCTTCTCCCACTCCCAAATGGAATGAACTCATAGTCTTGGCCTTGAAAATCAACAGAGTTTTCCATGAATCTCTCTGGGATGAAATCATTAGGCTTTTCCCAGATCATGGGATCCCTTTGTATTGCCCACACATTGACAAACACACTGGTTCCTGATGGCACGTAGTAACCTTCGATGTCGACAATCCCCACCGTTTCGCGAGGAATCAATAGCGGAAGTGGCGGATGTAGCCTTAGTGATTCTTTTATCACACAATTCATGTACTCCATTTTATCAATATCATTCGTTTCGATCTTTGTTTTATTTCCTACTACTCTTCTAACCTCGTCTTGGACTTTCTTCATTGCATTTGGATTTCTCATCAACTCCGTCATTGTCCATCCCAAACCCGTCGCAGTAGTATCGCTTCCACCGACGAACATGTCCTGCAATTGGGAAAAGAAAAAAGGGTCTTTCTTCAATTCAATCTATTATTCCTCCTTCAACATAAAAAAAGACAGAGATAAGTGTCAGAGAGAAACCATTAAAATTGCTTTGAGGCCATCTTGAGTGAAATGATAGTCTAACATGTCATCTCTTTGCAATTGGAGCATGATATTCACAAAATCTTTCTTATCACATTGATCATTATTACTCATCTTCACTTTGTGTTCTTCAATTACCTTATCCAAAAATCCATCCAATGCTTTAAAAGTACTTTTCACCTCCCCAATAAACCCTCTAAAGACATCAATCCATCTAAAAACAGGTAAGAAATCCGCAACGCAAAATGCCGATACCAACACCATAGCCCGCCTAGCTACATCACCAAACGCGCTCTCTCCGTTTTCATCCTCAAACTTCTCACCAAGAACACATCTAGACACTATATTATTCGACGTCGAGAAAAGAAACTGATTAAGATTCACACAATCACCACTAACACAAGCTTTACGGACCCTATCGACAAGTAATGCAACTTCTTCATCTCTCACATATTGAAATGACTCAACTCTTTTGGCACTAAAAAGCTCAAGAACACAAATTTTTTTAGCTTGTCTCCAATACTCTCCATATGGAGCAAAAGCCACATCTTTGCGTCCGTACAAGAAGATATCTGCAGCAGTAGTTTGAGGCCTGCTGGAGACATTGATGTCATGGGTTTTCATGATTTCTCTAGCCATTTTTGCTGATGAAACCACAAGAGTTGGAGTTTGGCCTAACTTCAAAAACATGAGAGGGCCATATTTTTCAGAGAGAAATGCTAGAGAACGATGAGGCAGAGTGCCTAATTGGTGAAGGTTTCCAATTATGGGAAGTTTTGGTGGTGAAGGAGGTAGTTTTAATTGGGTTTTCTTGTTTCTAAAAAGCTTCAGCAAAAGTAAGAACAAGAAGAAAAAAATAAAGATGAAAATAAAGAGAGAGTTTGATGTAGAATCCATTTTGTTTCTTGTCAAGAAAAAAAGAAAGCAATTTTTTTTTTTAAAATTCAGGCCACTATTTCCTCACCTTGGTTGTTGTTTCTTGTCATTGAACTTAAAATGCTTCCTCAAAGTTAGCTATGGAGGGAGAGATCTGAGAGAAAGGGGCAGCCACAGCCACAGCCACAGGCAATAGAGAATAGATATGATGATGGACTATGTCTGTTTCTGAATGATTGCCCTCTCAATTTTTATTTATCATGGAAAAATGGTCAATTCATTTTATTTTACTTTTGGATTTATGTTAAAAATATATTTTGGTATTTTATCATAGATCTACTAATACAATTGCTGACATTTTCGGTACTCTTCTCATTAATATTTTGACTCGTATATTTATTGTTAATAATAAATAAATAAATAGTTTCAAAAAACAAAAAAAAAAAAACAAATGAATAAATAATAAAGTTCACCAACTTCTGCTAGTGATACGGTCTATTTTCAAGTAACAAGTGTTAGCTTGCATGGCAGACATTTAGCATTTAAAACATAAGATAAATGAAAATAATCACATCCTATCATTCTAAATAGAGATAATAATTGTTTAGTCACCGGTGAATAGAAGATCTTACTTCATTTGAACTCTATTGATTTATTTATTTTAATGTAAAGTATTTTTTTGTTTATAAGTTTTTGAGGTCGTATCTATTTAGTCCCTACGTTTTTAATTTGTATCTAAGTGCTTCATGAGTTTTGAACATTGTGTGTATGATTTCTGAGTTTTTAATTTATGTCTAAATGGTTCGTAGATTATTAGAAATAAGTTTAATTGTTCTTTAATTTATTAACTCCTTAACATAATATTGTCTTAACGCTGACATAAAATATTTAATTAGCCAAAATACTGATATTAGATTAATTATTATTTCAAATTTTAAGTATGGATTGATGAAATATTTGAAATAATATTTTGGGGCATTTGCAAATCTAGCAATTTTTGTAGTAATATTTGTAAAAATAAAAGCTCAAAAAATTATTTGTAAATATAGCAAATTTTTATCAGGTTTATCAATGATAAACATTGAATTACATATTTTTACAGTATGTTTATCACTGATAAACACATAAATCGGTGTTTATCATTGATAAACATGATAAAAATGATAAAATTGCTATATTTACAAATACATTTTTTAGTTGATATTTTTACAAATATTGCATAAAAATCTGTCACCCAATAAAATTTCCCTAATATTAATCTCATGTCTCTATTTTAGTCGATCAGACATGTTATGTCAATGTTAAGTCAATATTCTATTAAGAAGTTAACAAATATGTTAAATTAAAAACAAATTAAACTTATTTCAAGGGACCAAATAGACACAACGTTCCTTAGACACATAAATTGAAAACGCAAGATCAAATAGACACAACATCTAAAACTGAGGGACTACTTAGAGATAAATTAAAAATGCGGAGACTAAATAGATACGACTCTAAAATTCATAGACAAAAAGATACTTTATCCTTTATTTTATATATTGAATAACACTTACCTCCTCACTTATGACTGGTGAATAGGAGTGTCACCTTCTTTCGTTGCTTTGTTTTTTTAAATAATGAATTTATATTAAAATTAATAGATATAAATTTTTTTGACATATCTCTATCTCTATATCTAATATATAAAAGTGAAGAAGTTTTAGAGACAACTATGCCCTTTTATAAATTATGAAATTACAAATCTGCCACTACAACAATTAATTACCACTCACAATTAATTATTATATTCTTATAATATATTATCTCTTATTTAATATAATGAGTTATTTTTTTTTTTAAAAATTGTTTATCGAAGTTGAATTATAGTATAAAATATTTTCTAAATATTAAAATAAAAAGTACATTGATTATTTTTATGGTAAAGGTACATTAATTCATTAATTTTTGCTATATTTTAAATTAGATGTATGAGTTACTTTTATCTATACTATATATAAAAGTGCATTCATATGTTTTCTCGATGGACAAATTTATTTTCTATATGAAGTCATCTCCTTTTACAATTTAATGGTCCGTTTTCTATCAATTAAAAAAAAAGTTTCATGTGTTTTATTGGATAAAGTTAAATTTATATTAGTAACTTTAAGTATATTATAATTATTTTTAAAAAAATATATAATATTGAATATATCTATATTTATCTCTATATCTATATATATTAAGGATATAGAGAAATATTTTTAAACCATAATACCTCTTAAAAAACAAATAAATCACGTGGCACGTGTTAAAATCTAGTTATATTAAATTAGGGAGACGCTTAATTTTATAGAAGGAATTAACTATGTTTAGATTGACAGAATTAATAAATATATTGATGAGAATGATCCATTAATTTTAATAATCCAATAAAAATAAAAATAAAAATACGTTAAAAAGTAAATCTGCAACGGTAATATAAGGAGACAGAGGATGGGAGTCTGATATCTCCCGCGCTTTCTCTTACCCAATTTCTTCATAGATCTTCATCTTTCCCGTTCTCTTATTCCTTCAATTTCTTCATAGACAGCGAAGCGTCATGATTTCTGTAATGTTATTATTAGGTTTATTTCTTCGATAATATACTTTTCTTTTCCTTCTCTTATTCTTCATATAGTGCTTGATTTTGTTTCTTTATCGATTGATGGAATGTTTTGTGTAATTTTCTAGGTCACTGGAATTCTTGTTTCAGATGAAACTCTGGAAAGGCTACGGATTACGGTTTGAATGCTCAATTGGAGATTTTTCTTTTGAAGGTATAATTTCTCTGATTGCATATTGTACATAGTTTGATTTGGCTGAATTTGAGGATTAAGTAGTTCTTGCCATTATGATCAATCTTTAAGAAATTATGATTTATCTTTTTCGTTTGGTTTTTTTCTTGGATATGAAATGGGGATTTTTTTTTTGCTGATTTACATTTATGTGGCTCATTTGACATGAAATCTGTAATTCTAGGTAAAATTAGAACAGGACATAGCTTAATTTTAAGTCGAACAAAGCTCTTTTGTTGTTCTTCAATTCACGGGATGTTTCCTTGGTGATTTAACATATTTAATATGGTAACAGAACAAAAGTCCTGAGTTCGAACCCTTTTGATGACATTTCCTCCCTATTTATTAAAAATTCCACATGTTTGGGTCTTGTGGAAATATCCAAGCCCACATATGATATGATGGGGAGTATTGAGATGTATGATTAAATTTACCCTTACCTATTGGTTTAAGTTTTTGGGTTTAGTCAGTGATTTAACATATAATGCTCCAATGGAGTTGTAAATGGTCTGTAAAATGTAGTAAGGACATTAAAACTTCAATTCTCTTTATGGTCTTTGATATGAACTAGTTTTGAATCAGAACAAATTCCTTTATGTCCCCACGACAAATCCTAGGGAAAGCAAGTGAGGAGGATGCACGTGCACATGCACATGTGAAATTTAAAGATCATTATTAGTAACGAAAAGACACGATACAGACATCAACAACATCAAACTGGTATCATAGAAATTTAATATTCTGTTTAGGATATGAGCTTAAATTGATTAACAGATTGGGTTTAGTGTAGATATACTCAAGTCTTAAATAGTCTGTTTGTAATTATTGGAGTTGGTTAGAGTCTGTTAGAATAACAGAATTGGATAGAGCTCAATTTATGTCTATAAATAGCCTTGTAATAGTTAGTTGAATCTTAATGGAAATATCTCTTTATTCAATTTCAGAAAGTTTCATTTAGATCAAGAGGATGTTTTTTATTGTCAGCAAGCCCAGTATCTTCAATCATATCCAAGACGCTTGCCCTCATATTGTCATCAGGAAGTTTCCAATCAAACCATTGTGGAAGGTTAGTCGAGACATATTCAGTTTAAGTATTGATGAAATTTATCCGGGACACATTCTTTTTTACAAAAGAATTTTTTTTTTTTTTTTGCAAAAGAAAAAGCTAGTAAAGGGACACATTCTTCTCCCATCACCAAATGGGATGTAATGATAGTCTTCTCCTTTAAAATCAAAGGAATTGTGGATCACAATTGGTAAAATCAGAACAGAACATAGCTTATTTTTAATTTGATCAAAGCTCTTTTGTTCGTTCTTCAATTCACTGGAAGTTTCTTTTTTTGGGACTGATAGTTAGTGGTGCTGAAATGGAGCTATATCCTGGAATAAATTGTCTATAGAATGTAGATAGGACATTAAAATTTGGCACTCTTTCTGGTCTTTGGCATGGGCTAGTCTTGAATTGCAGCCAGTTTGTTTGGACTAATACTAATTCCTTCATGGCCCACAACAAATCCTAGGTGACAAGTGAGGAGGATTCACTTATCAATATGTATATCTGTGAGTGTTCAGGTCACCATACGTCCACCTCGATTAATCTCACGGGACGACCACACTTACAACATTTGGCGTCGGGAAACTCGGGATAATATCCTAGCTCTGACCACTGGCCACACATAGTTTGAACCCACGACCTCAAGATTGTAAGAAAATCCCTTTGACATAGGCCAATCTATAGTTGGTTGATTGACTTATCAATATTAATATAGTGTGAAGTTTTTTTTAATGTTTTATATGGTTCTTCTATCATCAAATTAGACAGCTACAAACTTTCCCGAAAACGGTTGTAAAACTTGAGCCATCAAGCTAAGTGCTAGGTGCATTGGAGAGCCCAAAAGCATTATTATCCACTTAAATAGTCCACCTTCTGTTTTAAAGGCAATCTTCCACCCATACCTTAGCGTTACTCTTATTTGGCGGTGCTCACTTCTAAGGCTCAGCTTAGTAAAGATGGAATCCCGCTCAATGTAATAGAAAGCGTTGGGATAGTGAATCTATATTTATTTATAGCTTTATTGTCTACCCACATCCTCCATGTCCTCTTTCCTCTAATGTCGAGAGAAATTTAATGAAAATCACAACTGAAAGAGTTTACAAACCCAGACTCCTTTTATAATAGGCTCAAAGTCAAACCTAATTCCACAGTAAATGAGGGTAACTTACAGTAAGTAAATAGAACTACTAACCCTTACAGTGGAATATACCACGGTAATTAATAGTTGGATTACTCTCATTAACCGTGTAAGGGTTAAAGCAGTATTTTGAATCACTCACATCTATCTCCAACATCCTAAATATGGCTATTTACTATTAATTTTTGCATGATTACCACTAACCCTTATTTTAACGGTTTTAGTGACTACTCTCATAGATAACTTTTTTTTTCCACACTCATGTGAGTGTAGGAAGTGGGCTTGGCTCTTGTGCCTGGCAGAAGCCAAGTCTTTTACCTAGTGTAATATGGGGGAGTTTTCAGTGATGGCTTGAAGTTTATAGCAAAGCGGGAGGAATGCGGGGACGAGGGAGAAAGAGAAAGAGAGGAGAGAGATTAAAATGCCACATAAGCATTCAAAAAATAAAAAAATATTTATTTAAAAAGCTTCATCATTAAAAAGTTACGTCATCTAGTCATTAAAAGAGCGAGGAGAATGCACTTATCAGTATTAGTATTGAGTGCAAAGTTTCTTTTAATGTTCCATGTGGTTTTTCTTTCTTGTTGTATATATGGTCAAATTAGACAACGACGAACTTTCACAAAAAAGTTGTAAAACTTGAGCCATCAGGTAAAGTGCTAGGTGCATTGGTAGCCCAAAAGGCATTAACATCCACTTAAATAGACAACCTTGTTGTTTTAAAGGCAATCTTCCACACATTACCTTAGCCTTATTCTTACTTGGTGGTACTCACTTCTAAGGCTTGGCTTAGTAAAGTTGGAAGGCCACCCAATTTAAAAGATCTGAAAGCCTTGGGATTGAGCATCTATACTTGAATCTCATTTTTTATTAGTAATGAACATGACATCAGACACTTGATACATTAACAACATCAAACTGACATCAGAGAATATACTGGTTAGGATACGAGCTTAAATTGAATAAGGGATTGGCTTTAGAACAAGGGGGTGTTTCTTATTTACGGCGAGCCCAATATCTTCAGTCATATCCAAATCTCTTGCCTTCATATTTTTATCAGGCAACTTCCAATCAAACCATTGTAGAAGATTAGCCAAGACATATTCAGTTGAAGCAATGGCAAAATTTATACCTGGACATGTTCTTCTCCCACCACCAAATGGGATGTAATGATAGTCTTCCCCTTTGAAATCAACTGGGTTGTTCATAAATCTTTCTGGGATGAATTCATCCGGATTTTCCCAGATTTGCGGGTCTCTTTGAATTGCCCAAGCATTAATAAAAACTCTGGTTTTTGGTGGAATACAGTAGCCTCCCAACTTTACCATTTCAGATGATTCTCGAGGTACTAGTAGAGGACCGGGGGGATGGATTCTTAAAGATTCTTTGATGACATATTTTAGATACTCCATTTGAGAAATATCATTTGGATCAATCTTTGACTTCTTTCCCACAACTCTTCTTATTTCTTCTTGAACTTTCTTCATTACAATTGGGTTTCTAACTAGCTCAGCAATTGTCCATTCCAAAAGTGATGTAGTTGTCTCTGTTCCAGCTACAAGCATTTCCTGAAACAATAACAAGATCATAGAATTGAGCTTTCTTATCCTATTTGAAATGAAATTCTTAATATTGTGTTTTGAGATTGAAGCCTATATAGTGTTAAGATTGTATCAGAGCCCAATTAACTCAAACGAGCATCCGGTCTAAAAATGACATCTGACCTAAGATTGGTGAGCTCAAGAGAGCCACCATCTTGAGGGAACATGTTAAGAATGACCATCTCAATAATTATGGGCTTCCCCCTCGAAACCAATTGTAATGAGAGGAGTGACCCTTAGGTTTTATTAAAAAAATTTCAGTTCCCTCATCTTTTTCGATGTGGGGGAAGAGAAAAATATGCCTTTGTTTGAGTCTATGTGGGGGAAGAGAAAAATACCAGTAACAGTGCTTTGAGACTCTGATGAGATAACTTAAAATCAAGATTATCATTGTTTTGAATTTGGAGCAAAATATCCACAAAGTCCCTTTTTCTCTCTCTTTTATTTTCCTTGTGTTTTGAAATCACCTGTTCAAGAAACTTATCAAATGCTTGAGCAGTTTCCTTCAATTGTCCAATTAAGCCAGTGAGATTATCAAACCATCCCAAACCAGGGTAAAAATCTCCTATGCTGAAACCCACAGCAAGCTTGGCCAGCTTTCTTGTTAACTCACCATACCTGCTTTTTCCATCTTCATCTTCAAACTTTTCTCCAAATACACATCTTGAAATGATGTTGTTTGAGGTTGAAATTACCAAATCACTGAGATTGACAGACAAATTTTCAGAGCTGTTTTTTTGTAGCTTGTTTAACAAACCTTCAACTTCTTTTTCTCTCACATATTGAAATTCATTCACTCTTCTTTGACTTAAAAGTTCAAGAACACTAATTTTTTTCATCTCTCTCCAATAATCCCCATATGGAGAAAAGCCTAAGTTTTTGTAATTATAGAGCAAAATCTTTGCACAAACTGACTTGGGTCTGTTGGAAAAAATGATATCATGAGATTTCATTACCTCTTTAGCCATATCTGCTGATGAAACCACAAGAGTTGGAGTCCATCCCAGGTGAAGAAACATGAGAGGGCCATATTTTTCACTCAGAGATTGAAGAGAACGATGAGGATATCTTCCCAACTGATGAAGGTTTCCAATAATTGGTAGCTTTGGTGGTGATGGAGGTAAGTTTTTTATTTTATTGTCTTTAAACAACTTGAGCAGTAGAAGGAATAATAGAAAACATAGAGAACAAATCAAAAGATTGAACTCATGATTCTTTTCAAGTTTAAGATCTCGCCATTGCTGCTGCAACTTTGGCGTTAGATTCAACATCATCTCCGATCTGAAGTAAATTTTGCATAAAGTCACATTATTATGACATTTGAAAGTTGAAGAATAATTGAGATATTATATCATCTCAAAAAGAAATGAATTATTGAGGAGAGAGAAAACCGGAGGGACATGAGAGAGAGAATAAATAACAATGTTTTTTCTTATATTCACATTAGAATTTTTGCAATTTTGACGCATCAACATTTTATTTAAGGGTTAACGTTGTTTAATAGAGGGACTATCTAGACCTATTTCTCAAAACTCAAAGGGTTGAATATTGAGCTGTAAAAATTCAAGACCAAAACTCAGATACTTCAAAAAATTTAGATTATTATTATTATTATTTTTAAAATATTTAAGTGTTTCGAGAGATTTTATTAAGTGAGTGTTATTGTATTGAGCTTCAACTTGTATATTTGCTCTTCAAGTGAGCTTTGTAGGCGTGAAAATATTTTTTTTCATACATTGTTAGAATCATGTTGTATTCCATGTTTCCATGCAACTGGATTTAGCAAATGTATTAGAATTGTAACCAAGGTTTTAAATATCTTCGACATTGTCGATATATCCGTCGATATGTCTCTAAAATTGAACTTCAACTTTTTAAACGGGGATAAACAAATATCTTCGACATTATCGACATTTTCATCAGACTACTACACAACTATTGTTGATAGGGATGACAACGGGGCGGGGCGGGGTCGGGGATGCATTTCTCATCCCCTAACCCGCGGGGATTTTTAATCCCCATACTCTACCCTATCCCCTAATCAAAAAATCGGGGTCGGGTTCGGGGTTCCCCATTAGGAGATCGGGTTCCCCGCGGGGAAAATTCCCCGTTTTACATTTTAATTCTTATTTAAAAATGAAATATAAAAATATAATATACATTTAAAATATACATTTTTAAGTAAAAAAGAAAACGCAATACTAATCATTTTATATTGTATTAATTAATATAATCATATTTCACACATATTTTTCAATAAATAAAGATAAAAGTAGACAAAATATATAAGATATTCTTTAAAAAATCGGGTTCGGGTTCGGGGTCTGGGACGGGGGATGTATCCCCATACCCTTACCCTATAACAAATCGGGGAGGAATTTCTCACCCTAACCCTAACCCTATAAAACGGGGATTCCCCGCCCCTATAGGGTCGGGGCCCCGCGGGGCCCCTAACCCGCGGGGAATTTTACCATCCCTAATTGTTGATCACTCTCCCTTCTTTATTATTTTTTTAACTTTTTATTTTAATCACTCTCTATTTTATTTATTACTAACTTTCAGTTCATTCTCTCTTTAATTTTTTAAAAACTTTTAATTTATTCTATTTCCGTCTCTCTTCAATTTATTGTATTTTTTATATTTTCTCAATGTTATATATCATTTATAAGTGTAAAGACTTGCTTATATGATTAATTATGACTTATTTAAAGAGTAGTTCAAGTTTCATTGATCAATTCTAAGTATTCATGTTAGTTTCCATCGTTTCCATCATTTTATCCTAATATCCGTCGATATCGATATATCCATTGATATATCCGTAAATTTGAAGTTCGATATTTCCATGGACAACGACTTTTAACTCCTTGATTGTAACTAGTGTATTTGAAGAGTCGACGTAAGAAAGTAAAGTTCATATACCCTCTCATCCTTGGGTTTTGGACGGTTCTTTGGTAAAAAAAAAACATAATATGAAAAATATTGTATACAAGTGAATATTATGAAAATATGATAGAGCGTATGAAATCGTGAGTATACAAAGCTCAAAAAAAAAAAAAAAAAATTTAAAATCACGCAGTGTCATTGAAGTAGATTCAAATAGATTTTTGGTAATAACTTTTGATCCAAGTTAAATGATGATCCGTTTGTGGCGTTGTACTCGTAGCAATAAGAACTGATATTTATAATATTTAAGACAATAACGAAATGATATAAATAAAAATTGAAAAAATATGTATAAAAATTAGGGGCTCTTGCACATATAGTTGAAAAAAATCCAATATTTGTAAAAATACCAGCCTAAAAAGTTGTTTGCAAAAATAACAAAAAACTCAAGTCGCGCCTAAAATATTACAAAATTGTCACTAGTTCGCGTAAGTAATAACTGATTTCCGTATAGGTAATCACTGATTTTATTGATTCACTATATCAAATAATGTTTCGTGCATGTAATCATTGATTACCTGATAAGTTATCATTGATTACCTCCAAGTTATCACTGATTTTTGTTTTTTTCAAAGATCATTGATTTATTTGATTCACTTGAATGAAGTTTTTAAAAAACCGTTATATTTGAAAATGTTTTTTTAAAACTGCTATATTTATAAATATTGAAGAAAATTTGGCTACCCAATAAAATTTCAAATATATTATAGGGCTAATAACACCAATATTTATATAAGTCATCTTAATTACAAAAAAAATAAGATGTGATAATTAATTACAAGTTTGGATGCCTGCCACCTGCCGGATTAAACAAAAGACAGCCATGCCCCTGCACGTGTAAAGGAAAAAACGAAAAAGGAATTGAAAACTACCTCCCACGATTTCAGCTCATTAATTAAGGATTTTTTTTTAAAAAGAGGCAGATAGATTTGGTATTTTCAAAATCGAGGGAAATTCAAAAACAAAAAAGTAAACTCCAAATCAAAAACTGATTTGGTTCTGGTGAGAAACCCTAGAGAAAACGGTAGCTCCACAAAGCATAATGATAACGAAGAAGGAGATAATGGAGGCGAGGAAGAAATTATTTGAAGATTCAAAAAAGGAGAACTGGGAAATCTGGAGAGAAAGGAGGGAGCTAGTGAATACAAAGAAAATCAAGAAATCAGACAAGGAAGTGAAGAGAAGAGAGATGATCGACATGTAAAGGTATTAAATTCATCCCATCAATTAAATATAAAAAAAAAATTAACTTTTCTAATTAGTTGTATAAAAATAAACAGGGACCAAATCCGATTGATGATCATCAAGAAGAAGAAGAATATATCGAAGAAGATGTTGATAGTAAAAATGAAGAAGAAATTGAGGACGAAAATTTTGAAGAATATGAATTTTTGAAAGAAAACGAAGAAATTGAAGAAGAAACGAAAAGCAAAAAGGAAGCTTCAACAAGTAAACAGGGAAAAACAGAGGAAGGACAAAGAAAGCAGAAAAAAAGTTCGATGATGAAGAAAGTGAACAATGCAACACCAAAAAGACATCAAAAGGTAAATATGGATCTTAACAAAAAAAAACATTTAATAATATGCAATATGTAAATATTCCTGAATAATGAATATGAACCAAAAGAGCATTTGATAATATGCAATATATATGTTTAAATTGCATGATGTTAAATATTTCTGAATAGTGGATCTGAACAAAAAATGCATTTGATAATATGCAATATGTATGTTTAAATTTCATGATATTAAATATTCCTGAATAATGGATCTTAACAAAAAAAGCATTTGATAATATGCAATATGTATATTTAAATTGCACAATATTAAAAATTCCTGAATATTGATAAAACACAGTGGCCTCCTTTCATTGTAATGCTTGAAAAATGGCAAAGGGATAAAAAGACAAATCCCTACACAAAACAGACCAAAATAATGGAGGAACTTGGAAGTAAACAAGAAGATGATGAAATAAACAATGACCATGAGGAGACATTAGGAAGCAAATATGAAGAACATGGCATCTCCATTTATCAAAAAAGAGTTTGTGAATGAACCGATTGGAGCAGTTGCTGAAGGATCTGATAAAGAGAAATGTAAAAATAAAGTGCAAGATGAAACTATGAAAGACATCAATAAAGAAACTGAGGATGAGGTAAGAATCTGATAAACTATATAACAGTGTTAAATTGATTGTTAATGAAATATGTGACAATATGTGTATAATCTATATTGTGTTAGATTATCGAACCATTGGTGCGAAAAAAACTCAAGAAAGAGGAAGATAGAAGTAATGGAAGTCAGTAAAGAAAAAGAACAAGTTGATGCTGGAAATAAGAAAAACAAGAAGAAACAGACAAGAGTAATATGTATATTAAAAATTTAATAATGTTAAATTTTATGAAATATTTAATTTTATACAATACTAAAAAATAATGAAAAAACAGGTCATGACTACAAGAGCAAAGTCACTGAGGCCCAGGATAAAATCAAGATCAACCAAAGATCCTTACATAGAGGAATTTGGATCGAAAAAATAACCGATTACATTGACTCAAGAATTGAAAAGATCAACACCAACATTTCACATACTCACTCAGGAGTGAAACAAGGATTCGATGTAACTGTTTGATTCATGTTAAAGTTTAACTTTTGAATTCTGTATTTGGCAAGAATTATATATTTTGTTTTAGTTATATTTTGAAATTTATGGATAGGAAGAGATTATATATTTTGGCAAGATCTGACAATGATCAAATTGATCTTTTTTAAAGTTTGACAACTCTAAATGATATACATATTGACGACTATAAATGGTATACATATTAACAACTCTAAATGGTATACATATTAAAAACTCTAAATATTGGACCAAAATATAAAAGAGAACAATTTGATTTTATACAATTAACATCAGAACATAGTTAGTTCAAAATAAACATGAGTTTAAAAAAAATAGAGAGTCTCTTAAACAATTGGACAAAATTAAATTATCGAACTATTTGACAATATACAATAGATAAATGTAAACTAGCTATATAATAAAAAATGTTGGACAAAATTAAATTATCAAAATATGGATAGCAAAACCCTAACTCTACAAAAAAAGAAGGAATAAACGTAACAAAACAAGGAAGAAAGAAAAAAAAAAGGAATCAATACGTAACTTAATGAGAAGATATGGAAACTTTGAAAATAAAATTTTTAATTTTTTAAAAAAAAAAAAATCAAATCTGAAACGATTTGAAAAAACAAATTAATAATATTAATTGGAAATTAATGATCAAGTTTTGGAAACAATAATTAAAATGAAATCATAAATCAAAAACAACAAATCAGGATAAATCAATGTCAAATTCATTTATATTTATTATTCAAATAATTAAAGAGAGAAAACAAAGGGTAAACTAGGAAGTAAAAATTGAAAACCCACCAAAAGTGGCCTACAATGGATACTGTCGTAATTAAAATTGAAACACTAATATTTTTGTAAATACGTGCTCCGATTTGATTTAATGAGTAAATATTCCTATATTATATATGGATTTAGATTAGGGAGAATACTTGCCTCTTCAGAAATCAAGAGGATCTCCTCCTCATCTCCATTTCTATTGGTTAAAAAACAATAAGGGGGCATTTGGAGTGCGGGAATCGGAATTGAATGTCTGGGAATTAGATGTCTGGGAATAAGTAGTATGGAATAAAATGCCTGGGAATTTGATGCCTGTGTTTGGAGTGTGCTGGAATGAGATTCAAATGACTGGGAATATGATGTCTGTATTTGGAGTGTGCTGGATTTGGTTTATGGGAATATGATTATTGTTTTGTAGGAAGGAATATGATTTGTTATTTTATTTAATTATTATATAAAATTTATTTTAAAAATTGAAAAAAATAATTAATAATATTAAATTTAATTAAATTAAAATTATCAACTATATTTATTTATAAGTTTAAATTTTTTAATTTCCTTTTAAATATTATTTCATTAAATAAAATAAAATAAAATTAATGAAACATATAAGAATCAATTTCTTACAATCATGTATTATTATATAAATTAGTTGATATTAATTGACGATAAAAAATAAATGATTGTTTTCATTCAATATTTAGGGTTTAATAATAAAACAAATTTATTAATTTAAAAAAAGTGAAAACGTGTTATTTAAAAAAGGGGTAAAATGTAAATAAAACCTCTGTGATTTTTTTCAAATGCATGAACACCCCCCTTGGTTTGAAAATGGCAAATCACACCATTAAGGTTCCAAATTTTTTCAATCAGACCCTTCCCCTTCAATGTCATTAATTTTATTTTAATCATAACTTCTTCGTTTGAACTCCGATTTGGATGATTCAAGATGTTTTGGAATCTTCATTTTGGTCTCTACGCTATGGTCACTTCAAACTTTCAAATCACCAAAAACCAAAAGAGTTAACGGTGTCAATCATACCTAGTATTTTGATGTCAATCAACTCTTTTATTTATTAATCATTTCGAAGTTTTGAAGTGACTATTATATAGATTCTGAAATTAAGATTCCAAAATATCTTGAATCACCCAAATCGGAGTTCAAACGAAAAAAGTTATAGCTAAAATAAAATTTTTGACATTAAAGAGGAGGGGTTTGATTGAAAAAATTTGGATTCACAGGGGTGTGATTTACCATTTTCAAACCACAGAGGGTGTTCATGTATTTGGAAAAAAACCACATGGGTCTCATTTGCATTTTACCCTTAAAAAAATGTTGTATTTGGAATTAAGCTTGAAAAAAGTACTATAAAGTAAAATTTATCTAAATTAGTTAGTGTATTATTTTGAACATTCTATTTAAATTTAATTATGTATAATATATTGAGTTTCTTTAAAAAAATATTTTTGATTTAAAAAATATGTATATTTTTTTTAATTAAAATTGAACATATTTTTTTAATTTAATTATATATAATATATTGAGTTTCTTTAAAAAAATATTTTTGATTTAAAAAATATGTATATTTTTTTTCCTATTAGAAATACCAAATAGTACAAAATTGGAGAGAGTTTAATTAAATGCCAATGACAAAGCTAATGCCAATGTTAATTAAAGGGGAAATTTGGATGAGAATTGAATGTCAATGTCAATGGTAAAAGAGGTTGAACCAAACAATAGAATGAGAATTGAATGCCAATACCCATGGGAATTGAATCCCAATGCCCGCACTTCAAACGCCCCTAAGGGATAATTAAGATATATTTTTTATTAATTACGTGGGATCCATTGATTTATTTTTAACCAATAGAAAATTAATATGTAAAGAGATCAGAAGGAGATCCAGTCAGGAAACAAGTATTTTTCTTTAGATTATTAACGGAAATATGTTTAACCAAAACGAACCGAACCGCTATTAATTTCCGAGTTGGAAAGAGACCGAGTAAAAAGAAACTTTCCTAATTTCATTTCATGAATCTGCAACGGTAATACAAGGAGAGAGAATACAATCAGAGTTTCGTAATGGAACTCTGATCTCTCCCGCGCTTTTCCGGTAATCAACGGCAAGCTTTCTCTTTTCCTTTCTCCAATTTCATCATAGACAGACAGGGTCATGATTTCTGTAATGTTCTTACTAGGTTTCTTACGAGTTTCTTTATCTTTTACTTCTCTCATTCATATGATTATGATTTACGCACAATTATATTGTAAAATCTCATCATAATCATTAGTGCTGATTTTGTTTCATTATCGATTTATAGAAAATATTTATTGTGTAATTTTCAAGGTCATCACTGGAATTCTTGTTTCGGTTGAGACTCTGTGGAAAAGCTACGAATTACTGTTGAATGCTTAATTGGAGATTTTTCTTTTGAAGGTATAATTTCTCTGATTGCATATTGTTCATATTTGAATATGAGGATTAAGTTGTTCTTGCTTTATGATTAAGTTTTATGAAATTATGATTCATATTTTTTATGTCTTTTTCTTGGATATGAATTCTGGAATAATTTTGCTGATTTACATTTATGTGGCAGCGAAATCTATAGTTTTAGGTAAAATTAGAACAGAACATAGCTTAATTTTAAGTTGAACAAAGCTCTTTTGTTGTTCTTCAATTCATGGAATGTTTCCTTTTTTTGAGACTGTTAGTTAGTTAATGGTGCTGCGATGCAGTTATAAATTGTCTATAAAATGTAGCAGGGACATTAGAACTTCAATTCTGTTTATGGTCTTTGACATGAGCTAGTTTTGAATCAGAACAGATTATTTATGCCCCCACAAAAAATCCTAGGGAAAGCAAGTAAGTAGGATGCACGTGTACTGGCGAAATCTAAAGATCATTATTAGTAACAAACATAAAACACGATACAGACATCAACGACATCAAACTTGCATCATAGAAATTTAATATATTGTTTAGGATATGAGCTTAAGTTGAATAAGGGATTGGCTTTAGAACAATAGGATATTTCTTATTGACGGCAAAACCAATAGTTTCAGTCATATCCAAGTCTCTTGCCATCATATTGTCATCAGGCAGCTTCCAATCAAACCATTGTAGAACGTTAGCCAAGACATATTCAGTTGAAGAAATGGAGAAATTTATCCCTGGACACATTCTTCTCCCACCACCAAATGGCATGTAATGATAGTCTTCTCCTTTGAAATCAACGTGGTTGTTAATAAATCTCTCTGGTATAAACTCATCCGGATTTTCCCAGATTTTCGGGTCTTTTTGAATTGCCCAAGCATTGATAAAAACTCTGGATTTTGGTGGAATACAGTAGCCTCCCAACTTTACCATTTCAGATGATTCTCTTGGTAATAGTAGTGGACCTGGAGGATGAATTCTTAAAGATTCTTTGATGACACATTTTAGATACTCCATTTGAGAAATATCTGTTGTATCTATCTTTGACTTGTTGCCCACCACTCTTCTTATTTCTTCTTGAACTTTCTTCATTATAGTTGGATTTCTCACTAGCTCAGCAACTGTCCATTCCAATAGTGATGTCGTTGTCTCCGTTCCAGCTACAATCATATCCTGAAACAAAAACAAGGTAGAATTTTGAGCTTTTGTCTATTTGAAAATATGCTTGTTTTGGGAAGAGAAAGAGTGAAGTGAAGACCTTTAACAATGCTTTGACATTCTCATGAGTCAACTTATAATCAAGATTATCATTTTGTTGAATTTGAAGCAAAATATCAACAAAGTCTTTTTTATCTCCCCGTCTACCTTCTCTTTTATTTTCCTTATGTTCTGTAATCACCTGTTCAAGAAATGTATCAAATGCTCTAGCAGTTTCCTTCAATTTCCCAATTAAGCCTGTGAGATAGTCAACCCATCCCAAACCAGGAAAAAAATCTCCAAAACAGAAAGGCACAGCTAGCTCGGCCATCTTTCTTGACAACTCACCATATCTGCTCTTTCCATTTTCATCTTCAAACTTTTCTCCAAATACGCATCTTGAAACGATGTTGTTTGAGGTTGAGATAACCAACTCACTGAGATTGACAGACAAATTAGCAGAGCAGGCTTTATGTACCTTATTTAACAAACCTTCAACTTCTTCTTCCCTCACATACTGAAATTCATTCACTCTTTTTTGATTTAGAATTTCAAGAATGCAAATTTTCTTCATCGCTCTCCAGTATTCCCCATACGGAGCAAAGACTAAATCTTGGTATCCATTGAGTAAAATATTTACACTTGTTGTATTGGGTCTGTTAGAAAAAATGATATCATGAGTTTTCATTACCTCTTTAGCCATATCTGCTGATGAAATCACTAGAGTTGGAGTCCATCCCAGGTGCACAAACATGAGAGGACCATACTTTTCACTTAGAGCTTGAAGGGAATGATGAAGATTTCTTCCCAACTGATGAAGGTTTCCAATTATTGGTAGCTTTGGTGGTGATGGAGGTAAGTTGACTTTCTTGTCTCTAAACAACTTGAGCAAAAGAAGGAAGAATAGGAAGGATAGAGAACAAATGAAAAGATTGATCTGATCCTTTTTATGTACAAGTTGTAGATCTCGCCATTGCTGCTGCAATTGTGGTATTAGATTCTTCATCTCTTTTGGAGTTATTGAGTATTAAGGAGGCTCACTGATGTGCTGTTTTCATTTTTTCAATTGAGAAATAAATTCTCTAACAACCTAAACTCATGTACCTGAAGTAGTTAATAGGTTGTTAGATCTAGAGTTATGTTAAGCCAACTAGAGTTAACTTAACCAGTTTAATACAGCCCTTATAAATGCTGAATATGTTTTTTTTTATCCAATCATAATTGAAAAAAAATATATGGCCACTCACGTGTAAAATCAGGTCATCTTCTTCCTTGAATTTTAATTTTTGAGCATGACTTTCGATTTGTTAAGAAGGAAACTTAGGATCTTCTTTCTTGTATATGCTTAAAAAATAGTTTAGGAGTGTATTTGTCACAACTTACATTATTAAGAGGTATTTACTTAAAAAAAAAAAAGTAGTTCAGGCACGCATTTGTCACAACCTGCTGTTGGAATAAATTCAATAATTAGGGACCACACATGTAATTAATTAAATGTGTATGCTATTTATAATTAGCCAATTAAAGTGATCTAATAAAGTTTATGTATTGGCATAATAGAGTTATAAGATATTCCCATGAACTTACATAACTGCATAAATTTCCAGTTTTTTGGATTTTTGATCAATCAATTTGAATCTTGCAACTTGCATTTGATATGAACTGACAGCCACATATATATGATATATATATAAAAAACGTGTATGCAAATTTTTTTTTTGGGTTTATTGGTCTGCATATACATATCAATTGGATCTGTTACAAATTTTGATGGTTAATTAAATTTTTTGCATTACATTTTATATTTGGTAAAATCTAATCATGGATTCAGATTGATTTAAAAGATTTAGATAATGAATATATATCATTATTTAAATTATCAAATAAAGTCATGGAATTTATACATTCATGATATTACGGTATTATGACCCATCTTATTTATTATATATTTTTATTTTATTTTTATGGATGTAAAATTGAATTAATTGGTTACAGAGAGTTTGTTAGGTTCCAAAATTATAGGTACATGATTTATAATTAATTTGACATTGTTCATTATTTAGTAAATTTTTTTAATATAATATGTGATATTTATCTGTTTATTAAGTAATAAAGTAAATAAGGAAATCACAAATTCAAATATGGCATACATATATTTTAATAATTTTAAGGTTGTTTAACATTTCAATTGGATTAATTAAAATAAGATGTGTTGCCAAAGTAACCTCTTTTGTTTAAATTTATCCATGAGAGATGTTAAATATTTTAAAGTGTATGTATATTCATGTAAATATTAGTCGGCCCAAAGGAAGATTAATATTCAAAAGAATGACACGTACACTTATGGTAAATATGTGACGATTATAAAGTAAATTTGCATGTAAATAATAAATCGATCCAAAGATAGTTTTATTATTTGACATGAACTTATTGTCAATATGTTATCATGATATCAAAATACCACTTACAGTTAATATTACTGTCCAAAGACTTGATATTAATGTTGTACTCGGTATCTTGAGATGGGATTGCCATTATTTGAATTAATGATAATTGTGATAAATTATTGATGTGAGCATGTTTGTTTGTTTGTTTTGTTTTCTCAGCTAATGTTTCTAATCTACCTTCTAACATCAACAATATTCCTGTCCTTAATGGAACTAACTTCAAGAATTGGAAGGAAAATATCCTTATTATTATGGGATGCATGGATCTAGACCTTGCACTAAGGATTGACGAACCCACTCCACTTTCGGATGAAAGTTCTCTTGCTGATAGGAGAATCTTTGAGAAGTGGGAACGATCAAATCGCATGAGTCTTATGATCATTAAGCGTGACATTCCAGAAGCATTTAGGGGTGCGGTATCTGAAGAGATTACCAACGCCAAAGATTTCCTGATCGTAATTGAGAAACGTTTTGTAAAAAACGATAAGGCAGAAACAAGCACGCTTTTACAAAGCTTGATTTCTATGACGTATAAAGGAAAAGGAAATATGAGGGAGTACATCATGGAAATGTCCCATATTGCTTCAAAACTTAAGGCATTGAAGCTCGACTTCACTACAAAAAAACTGCCAAAATGCGACCAAAAATTTGCGACCAAAAAAAGTGGTAGCTTTAAAGTGACCAGTTGGTCACTTTATTTGAAGGTTGACTTTAAGTGACCATCTAGTCACTTTTTTTGCGACCAGATTGCGACCAAAAGTAGATGTAGTCATAAAAAATGGCGCGAAATTATGGGGCAAAAAAAGCGACCACTTGGTCACCTATAAAAACGACCATTTGGTCGCATTTGTGTGACTAAAATATGCCTTGGTAGCAAAAAATGGCGCGTAATTTTGGAGGAAAAAAGCTACCAAATGGTCACAATTAAAAGTGACCACCTGGTCGCATTTTTGTGACTAAAATATGTCTTGGCAACAAAAAATGGCGCGTAATTTTGGAGGAAAAAAAGCTACCAAGTGGTCACAATTGAAAGTGACCACCTAGTCGCAATTTTGTGACCTTTTTTGGGGAGTGGTAGCTTAAAATTGGAGGGAAAAAAGCTACCAAGTGGTCACAATTAAAAGTGACCACCTGGTCGCAATTTTTGTGACTAAAATATGTCTTGGTAGCAAAAAATGGCGCGTAATTTTGGAGGGAAAAAAGCTACCAAGTGGTCACAATTGAAAGTGACCATCTGGTCGCAATTTTGTGACCTTTTTTGGGGAGTGGTAGCTTAAAATTTTTCCAGGAATTAAGCTACCATATGGTCACATTAGAAAGTGACCGGGATGGTCGCAAATTATATGATTTTATATGACCAATTATTTATAAATAACTATTTTTTTAACACGTGCGAGATGCACGTGGAATTTTTTGTCTTATTTTATTTGTTCATAAAATAAAATTACATTATAAGCTTTTAGAAAAGAAAAAATAAAAATAAGAATAGATGATTGAAAAAATTACCAATAATTCCAAAATTTCAAGATGTGGTTAATTTTATTGATTACATTTCTTAACAATAATAATAATGTCAATTAAATAAAAATTATTCACTTTCAATTAATATAAAAACTCTTCAAGATCAATAAGCTATCTAAACGCCTTTAGATTGTTCTAAAATTTGTGTAGAGTAAATAATAATATTTAACCTCGTCTTGAAAATATCTTGAATTTCCATACAAAGAGAGAACAATAATATTGTCGAGAGAATAATTATATTTTCCTTAAACCTCTAGTTGAATATAGTCGTGTGACTCTTTTTTGTTCAAGTAAAGCATTTACAATTATGAATAAAGCAATAGACCAAACTTAAAATCAAAAGATGACGAAATACGATGAAAATGAAATTAACTTTTTTTTTTATTATAAGAAAGATTCCTCTTGATTTCAACTTTGACATGTTTATATCGAATTCATAGTTGGAATTGCTTCCAATGAATATGTGGATGCAAATTAATTATATATAAATATGTACATCTTCAATAGTCTATTTGGTTCCCTTTCTAGCACTTTCTATCTTGAAAAACAAGAATAAAATTATCTATATCGTATTAAAAAAACTCTTAATTAGAATCAAATGGTTCCAAATCAAGAATTACAAAAATTTATCTCGAAAATCATGAAGAAACATATCAATGAATATAACAACATGGAAACAAGAGTTCCTGGTCATATGTAAATATCGAAAGTAACCCAATATAAAAAAAAAGTATATAAATATTAATATTTGCGACCACCTGGTCGCAATTTTACAAAAAAGGTGACCACATGGTAGTAATTTAGAAGAGAAATGCGACCATTTGGTCACATTTTAGGATTTAGGGTTTAGGATTTAGGGTTTAAGGTTTAGGGTTTTGGGAGAAAAGCGACCAAATGGTCGCATTTGTGCAAAAGTATAATAATATTTTTTTAAAAATACAATTGGAATTGCGACCATATGGTCGCAATTATGGGCGGTAACTTTAAATTTTCATGAAATTTATGGCGGTGAATTTAAGTAATGCGACCATATGGTCGCAATATTTGGCGGTGAATCTCTTAATTGCGACCAGGATGGTCGCAATTGTTGACGGGACGCGTGACAAGACAAATTGGTCTTGGTAATGGCAAACCTGGCGACCATTTGGTCGCTTTTCTATAAATGCGACCAAATGGTAGCATTTGTATTTGTAAATGCGACCATATGGTCGCAATTTCCCAAAGACGCGCGTGCGTTTCATTTCTGTCATAATTACATATTTGCGACCAGTTGGTCGCAAAATATGATTTAAATTTCATTCCCTTTCCTTTCCCCGTTTCTTTTTCCCTTTTCCCGTTTCTGCTTTCTCTTCTTTTCTTCTTTTCTCCTCTTCGCCTCTCTCTTTTTCTTCCTCTCTTTTTGTTCGTTTCTCTCTTTCCCCTATCCGTCCCCGTTATTTCTTCCCGTTCCCGTTCCCATTCTTCCTCTAAACCGAAAATCCTCAACCACCAATCCCGGTTTCGATTACACGAGGTTAGTTTTCGTAACAAATTGAAGTTTAGTTTATGAATTTAGAGTTTACTTAGTTTTAGTTTTTAAGATAGTTTACTTTAATTAGTTGAGTTTTAGTTTATGTAGTTTAATTTAATTAGTTTAGTTTACATTAACTAATTAATTAGTTTACTTTAATTTTATTACTTTAAGTAATTTTAGTTTAATTAATCTAATGGTTTAATTAATCTAACTTAGTTTACTTTAATTCAATTTAAGTAGTAATTAATTTAATTACTTAATCTAATTTAGTTTAATTACTTATTTAGTTTATTTAAGATAGTTTACTTTAATTTAATAAAATTAAACTAAATTAATTTATAATTACACTAGAATTGATTAGTTAATTTTAGTTTAATTAATGTAATTTAGATTACTTTAATTAAATCAATTAATTTAAAGTAGGGTAATTAATTCAAATAGTTTAGTTTAATTATTAAATAAAAATTGTTTAATTACTTAATTTTAGTTACATTTGATTAAAGTAAAGTATAATTAGGTTAATTGAACTAAAATTAATTCAATTAAACTTAAGATTAATTAATTCAATTAAACTTAAGATTAATTAATTAAAACTAAAATGAACTAATCAATTAATTTGAATTAAAGTAAATTAAAATTAGGTTAATTGAACTAAAATTAATTCAATTAAACTTAAGATTAATTAATTAAAACTAAAATTAACTAATCAATTACTTGGAATTAAAGTAAATATAAATTAGCTTAATTGAACTAAAATTAATTCAATTAAACTTAAGATTAATTAATTAAAACTAAAATTAACTAATCAATTACTTGGAATTAAAGTAAATTAAAATTAGATTAATTGAAACTAAGATTAATTGAATTTTAGTTTAATTCAATTAATTTTAGTTCAATTAATCTAATTTTACTTTACTTTATTTCAAACTAAATGATTAGTTTATTTTAGTTTTACTTAATTTTAGTTTAATTAATGTAATTTAGATTACTTTAATTAAATCAATTAATTTAAAGTAGGGTAATTCATTCAAATAGTTTAACTTCAATTATACTTAAGTAGTTTAAATTAATGAGT
Organism: Gynostemma pentaphyllum; assembly: GCA_028015215.1. Lineage (NCBI taxonomy): Eukaryota > Viridiplantae > Streptophyta > Magnoliopsida > Cucurbitales > Cucurbitaceae > Gynostemma > Gynostemma pentaphyllum. The sequence goes on along the minus strand of CM051346.1, from coordinate 46,758,698 downwards.
TACACTAATTTAATTAATTAATTTTAGTTTAATTATTAAATAAAAATTGTTTAATTACTTAATTTTAGTTACATTTGATTAAAGTAAAGTACAATTAGGTTAATTGAACTAAAATTAATTCAATTAAACTTAAGATTAATTAATTAAAACTAAAATTAATTAATTTTAGTTTTAATTAATTAATCTTAAGTTTAATTGAATTAATTTTAGTTTAATTGAATTGATTAGTTATAACTAATCAATTAATTTGAATTAAAGTAAATATAAATTAGATTAATTGAACTAAAATTAATTCAATTAAACATAAGATTAATTATTTAAAACTAAAATTAACTAATCAATTAATTTGAATTAAAGTAAAGTAAAATTAGATTAATTGAAACTAAAATTAATTGAATTTTAGTTTAATTCAATTAATTTTAGTTCAATTAATCTAATTTTACTTTACTTTATTTCAAATTAAATGATTAGTTTATTTTAGTTTTACTTAATTAATCTTAAGTTTAATTGAATTACTTTTAGTTCAATTAATCTAATTTTAATTTACTTTTATTCAAATTAATTTGATTAGTTTATTTTAAATTATTTACTTAATTAAATAAACTAATCAATATTTTACTTACGTAATTAGTATTAAATTAGTTTATTTTGGTTGTAGGATTATGACGGGCAGACGACGTCCTCCCCAGTCAGACGAGCCTGACGACGCGGGTGACGACGCGGGTGACGAGGGGTCTCCGCAGACGCCTACTGGCGTTGCCCCTGATGCGGACCTGACTACGGAGGAGTTGGACATCCTCTTCAGTTACGACACGCGACTTGGTGCCACGCTCGATGATGGAGTCCCTGAGACCGAGTCTTCGAACACCACGGCCGCCGCAGACTCCTTGCCACGCCTCCTGGGCTTAGCATCGGGGTATGCGTCCGGCCGGTCGGCGTTCAGTGCATCGGGTCGGATCGGTGGCCCTCGACTTCATGCACGCAATGTCTCGGGCGCAGACTCCAACCTTCTGGATTGAAGGGGATACGTAAATAATTTTGTTTACTATTTTTCAAAAAGTTTTTTATTCTTTTTAACTAATAGTTTCTAATATATAGCACAATAATTTTTTGTGATTTTGTAGAAAGATACCAAGATACCTGACCGTTTCAAAACGGTTTGCGAGGTCCTCCAGGAGCATGCCTCTACCCAGCGACCTTACTGGGCCGAAGATTCCGACGACGGAGAAACGCGGGATGTACGGACGAGTTGGAAGGTAAAAACATAATTTATTTTCATAATTAATTAATTTTGAAATTTATAGAAATAAATTTATTACTTTAACAATTTTTTATTTCAATTTTTTCAGGGCAAGTTCCTGTTATCGATCCCGATATCACCGACGGTAGATTGTTCCCCCCATGAGAGACGTCCACGTCCTGGGATCGATTCAAGGACCTCATGTTCGGGGCGCGTAGAAAGCAAGCGACAAACCACCCCGTGTGGATGAGCCGGAGGACCACGCGCGGCCCGCGAGCTTGACCACTCCTCGGGCATGGCAGTGTCAAGCAGGAATAAGGCCAACCGCACAAGAATCAAGTAAAAGCAAAACGGGGGCGCGGACCCACGACGAGCACCATCGTCGATTGGTATGTTTTTTTTTTTCCTCGTTTTTTTCCTCGTTTTCTTTTTTCTCGTTTTCTTTTTTCAATTACTTATTAATTTATTATGTTTTATTCTTCACTCTTTGATTTTTTAGGAAGCGAAGCACGGACGCCCCGTCCCGCCCGATGAGCTGCACCTAGTTCTTCACACGAAGAAGGACGGGACGTTCGTCGACGATAAGGCGAAAGAAGTTCAGGTATTTAATATTTTTTTCAATTATTATTTTTTCTTTAAAATTTTTCATACACATTATATATTAACCATTTTATTCCTGAATTTTAAATGTTTAGGAACGTTTCACTGAGTCCTTGACTCGGCGGTTGCCCACACCGGACTCGCAACCGACTTAGGGAGGACCGTATAGAGGCGTTCTTGGAGGTCGCCTGGAGGGGTTCGGCCTGATGGGTCGGTCCCTGGGCTCGGCTCATCACGGCGACGCCTTTATGCAGATGTGCCCCGGCCTCGGCGGAATGGAAGCGAGCACTAGCTCCTGGCCCAGCGATCTGGCGGAGCAAAGAAGCGCGCGGACATGGAGGCTATGCGTGAGGACTTCGTTACTCGAGTCGCTGATATTGAGGCCAGCATGCAGGCACGAGTCGACGCCCAGGTCGCATCCGCTTTGGCCGCGTACTTCAGATCTCTAGGCGGCGGCCCTTCGTCATCGACGCCTCCTCCCCCACCCCCCGCCCCTCCACAGTAGTTATAGGATTCTTTCGATTGTATAAAACGTTTTTTTAATATTTTATATATATTTTTTTTATTTGAATTCCAATTTTTTGTTTTTATGAAATTTTAATATTAATTAAATAAATAATTAATAATTAATTAACTAATTATTGAAATTTAAATTTAAAAAAAATTCTTAATTGCGACCAGGATGGTCACTTTTTAGCGACCTATCCGGTCGCATTTTAATCGAGACTAAAGTGACCATTTGGTCGCATAAAATGCGACCATTTGGTCACTTTTTTATGTGACCAAGTGGTCACTTATCTTTCACATAAATTACGACCGGATGGTCGCTTTTTAGCGACCATCCGGGTCGATTTTTAATCGAGCCAATAAGTGACCATTTGGTCACAAAAATTACGACCATTTGGTCACTTTTTATGTGACCAAATGGTCACTTATTGAAGATAAAATGCGACCATATGGTCCCTTTTAATGCGACCATTTGGTCGCATTTTCAAAAGTTTGACTTTTTTGCTACCAAAATTTTTTGCGACCATATGGTCGAATTTTTGTGACCATGCAGTCGCACAATTGAAATCCGACCAGCTTTTTAGCAACCACTCTGTTGGTCGCATTTTTGGTCGCATTTTAGGTTAAAAAAGACCATTTGGTCTCAATTTGGTAGTTTTTTTGTAGTGCTTGTCAGACGACTTGCTCGTGCATTTGAAATTAATTTGGCTTCAGTACCTAGAAACACGTGGTGGTTAGATTCTGGTGCAACCGCTCACATTAGTGTTTCTATGCAGGGTTGCCTGAGCTACCGAATGCCTGATGATGATGAAAGATACATCTATGTGGCTGATGGAAAAACGGTGGAAGTAAAGGCAATAGGCCATTTTAAGTTGTTTTTCAGTACTGGTTATTATTTGAATTTGAAAGATACTTTTGTTGTATCGACTTTTCGGAGGAACTTAGTTTCTGTTTCCTTATTGGACAAATCTGGTTATTATTGTTTATTTGGGAACAATATGGTTAATTTGTCTTTAAATTCAATTTCTATTGGAACCGGTATTCGTCATAATCATGATGAATTGTATTTACTTGACACAAATGGGTCTTACAATGAATCATTGAATTCAGAATCACAATGTGTTAAAAGTAAAAGAAGTAGAGAAAATTCATTAATTTTATGGCACAAGCGATTAGGGCACATCTCTAAATCCAGAGTTGAACGACTTGTGTCTGATAAAATTTTAGATTCTTTTGACTTTACAGATTTCGAAGTTTGTATTGATTGTATTAAAGGCAAACAGACCAAAATAAAGAAAATAGGTGCCAATAGAGCTAAAGACGTCTTATAATTGATTCATACTGATATCTGTGGTCCATTCCCTACGACATCTTGGAATGGACAACGATATTTCATATCATTCATAGACGACTATTCAAGGTATGGCTACCTATATTTAATTCATGAGAAATCACAATCTCTGGACGTATTCAAAACATTTAAAGTTGAAGTTGAAAACCAACTCAACAAAACTATTAAAAGTGTCAGATCTGACCGTGGAGGTGAATTCTACGGTAGATATGATGGTTCAGGTGAACAACGTCCAGGACCATTTGCTAAATTCTTAGAGGAATGTGGAATCGTCCCACAGTACACCATGCCGAGTTCACCTAGCATGAATGGTGTAGTTGAAAGGAAAAATCAGACTCTTAAGGATATGGTAAGAAGTATGATTAGTCATTCTTCCTTACCAGAGTCACTCTGGGGAGAAGCACTTAAGATAGCAGCTTATATTCTAAATAGAGTGCCAACTAAAACAACTACTAAAACGCCTTATGAGCTTTGGACAGGCAATAAGTCGAGTCTAAAACATTTTCATATATGGGGTTGTCCAGCTGAAGCTAGGCCTTACAGGCCACATGAAAATAAATTGGACTCCAAAACAGTAAGTAGTTACTTTATTGGCTATGCTGAACGATCCAGGGGGTATAAATTTTATGATCCCACGATTAGGAAAATTTTTGAGACGAGAACTGCAACATTTTTTGAAGATGTTGAGTTTGGGGGGAGAAATAAGGTTAGAGATATTATCTTTGAGGAAGAGGAATTAATTTCTATTCCCACAATTGCTTCTGATGATATGCAGGTTTCCTTACCTATTATTGATCAGGAAGCTGATCAAGATCCTCAATCAGATAATATTGAAATTTTCCCCATGAATAATGAAATAATTATTCCTGAGGTGCAAACTCAACAACCTCAAGAAATAGTGCCTTTAAGACGATCCACTAGAGAAAGAAGAAATGCTATTTCAAAGGATTATATAGTATTTCTCCTGGAACATGAGGATATTGGAGTGATGGAAGATGATCCAATCAACTTTCATCAAGCCATACAAGGTTCTAATTCTCAAAAGTGGATTGAGGCTATGAATGAAGAGTATAAGTCTATGCAAGATAATAAAGTTTGGGAACTTGTCCCATTACCAGAAGGAGCAAAACCTATTGGTTGTAAATGGATATTTAAAACCAAAAGGGATGCAAAGGGTAATGTGGAAAGATATAAAGCTCGTCTTGTAGCTAAGGGCTTTACTCAAAAGGAAAGGATTGACTATAAAGAGACATTCTCTCACTACAAAAAAACTGCCAAAATGCGACCAAAAATTTGCGACCAAAAAAAAGTGGTAGCTTTAAAGTGACCAGTTGGTCACTTTATTTGAAGGTTGACTTTAAGTGACCATCTGGTCACTTTTTTGCGACTGATTGCGACCAAAAGTAGATGTAGTCATAAAAAAATGGCGCGAAATTATGGGGCAAAAAAAGCGACCACTTGGTCACCTATAAAAACGACCATTTGGTCGCATTTGTGTGACTAAAATATGCCTTGGTAGCAAAAAATGGCGCGTAATTTTGGAGGGAAAAAAGCTACCAAATGGTCACAATTAAAAGTGACCACCTGGTCGCAATTTTTGTGACTAAAATATGTCTTGGTAGCAAAAAATGGCGCGTAATTTTGGAGGGAAAAAAGCTACCAAGTGGTCACAATTGAAAGTGACCACCTAGTCGCAATTTTGTGACCTTTTTTGGGGAGTGGTAGCTTAAAATTGGAGGGAAAAAAGCTACCAAGTGGTCACAAATAAAAGTGACCACCTGGTCGCAATTTTTGTGACTAAAATATGTCTTGGTAGCAAAAAATAGCGCGTAATTTTGGAGGGAAAAAAGCTACCAAGTGGTCACAATTGAAAGTGACCATCTGGTCGCAATTTTGTGACCTTTTTTGGGGAGTGGTAGCTTAAAATTTTGCGGGAATTAAGCTACCATATGGTCACATTAGAAAGTGACCTGGGATGGTCGCAAATTATATGATTTTATATGACCAATTATTTATAAATAACTATTTTTTAACACGTGCGAGATGCACGTGGAATTTTTTGTCTTATTTTATTTGTTCATAAAATAAAATTACATTATAAGCTTTTAGAAAAGAAAAAATAAAAATAAGAATAGATGATTGAAAAAATTACCAATAATTCCAAAATTTCAAGATGTGGTTAATTTTATTGATTACATTTCTTAACAATAATAATAATGTCAATTAAATAAAAATTATTCACTTTCAATTAATATAAAAACTCTTCAAGATCAATAAGCTATCTAAACGCCTTTAGATTGTTCTAAAATTTGTGTAGAGTAAATAATAATATTTAACCTCGTCTTGAAAATATCTGAATTTCCATACAAAGAGAGAACAATAATATTGTACCAGAGAATAATTATATTTTCCTTAAACCTCTAGTTGAATATAGTCGTGTGACTCTTTTTTGTTCAAGTAAAGCATTTACAATTATGAATAAAGCAATAGACCAAACTTAAAATCAAAAGATGACGAAATACGATGAAAATGAAATTAACTTTTTTTTTATTATAAGAAAGATTCCTCTTGATTTCAACTTTGACATGTTTATATCGAATTCTGCAGTTGGAATTGCTTCCAATGAATATGTGGATCCAAATTAATTATATATAAATATGTACATCTTCAATAGTCTATTTGGTTCCCTTCTAGCACTTTCTATCTTGAAAAACAAGAATAAAATTATCTATATCGTATTAAAAAAAACTCCTAATTAGAATCAAATAGTTCCAAATCAAGAATTACAAAAATTTATCTCGAAAATCATGAAGAAACATATCAATGAATATAACAACATGGAAACAAGAGTTCCCGTCATATGTAAATATCAGAAAGTAACCCAATATAAAAAAAAAGTATATAAATATTAATATTTGCGACCACCTGGTCGCAATTTTACAAAAAAGGTGACCACATGGTAGTAATTTAGAAGAGAAATGCGACCATTTGGTCACATTTTAGGATTTAGGGTTTAGGATTTAGGGTTTAGGGTTTAGGGTTTAGGGTTGTTTAGGGTTTAGGGTTTTGGGAGAAAAGCGACCAAATGGTCGCATTTGTGCAAAAGTATAATAATATTTTTTAAAAAATACAATTGGAATTGCGACCATATAGTTGCAATTATGGGTCGAACTTTAAATTTTCATGAAATTTATGGCGGTGAATTTAAGTAATGCGACCATATGGTCGCAATATTTGGCTGGTGAATCTCATAATTGCGACCTGGATGGTCGCAATTGTTGACGGGACGCGTGACAAGACAATTGGTCTTGGTAATGGCAACCTGGGCGACCATTTGGTCGCTTTTTTATAAATGCGACCATATGGTAGCATTTGTATTTGTAAATGCGACCATATGGTCGCAATTTCCCAAAGACGCGCGGACTGTTCATTTCCTGTCATAATTACATATTTGCGACCAGTTGGTGTGAAAATATGATTTAAATTTCATTCCCTTTCCTTTCCCCGTTTCTTTTTCCCTTTTCCCGTTTCTGCTTTCTCTTCTTTTCTTCTTTTCTCCTCTTTGCCTCTCTCTTTTTCTTCCTCTCTTTTTGTTCGTTTCTCTCTTTCCCTATCCGTTCCCCGTTATTTCTTCCCGTTCCGTTCCCATTCTTCCTCTAAACCGAAAATCCTCAACCACCAATCCCGGTTTCGATTACACGAGGTTAGTTTTCGTAACAAATTGAAGTTTAGTTTATGAATTTAGAGTTTACTTAGTTTTAGTTTTTAAGATAGTTTACTTTAATTAGTTGAGTTTTAGTTTATGTAGTTTAATTTAATTAGTTTAGTTTACATTAACTAATTAATTAGTTTACTTTAATTTTATTACTTTAAGTAATTTTAGTTTAATTAATCTAATGGTTTAATTAATCTAACTTAGTTTACTTTAATTCAATTTAAGTAGTAATTTTAATTACTTAATCTAATTTAGTTTAATTACTTATTTAGTTTATTTAAGATAGTTTACTTTAATTTAATAAAATTAAACTAAATTAATTTATAATTACACTAGAATTGATTAGTTAATTTTAGTTTAATTAATGTAATTTAGATTACTTTAATTAAATCAATTAATTTAAATTAGGGTAATTAATTCAAATAGTTTAGTTTAATTATTAAATAAAAATTGTTTAATTACTTAATTTTAGTTACATTTGATTAAAGTAAAGTATAATCAGGTTAATTGAACTAAAATTAATTCAATTAAACTTAAGATTAATTAATTCAATTAAACTTAAGATTAATTAATTAAAACTAAAATGAACTAATCAATTAATTTGAATTAAAGTAAATTAAAATTAGGTTAATTGAACTAAAATTAATTCAATTAAACTTAAGATTAATTAATTAAAACTAAAATTAACTAATCAATTACTTGGAATTAAAGTAAATAAAAATTAGCTTAATTGAACTAAAATTAATTCAATTAAACTTAAGATTAATTAATTAAAACTAAAATTAACTAATCAATTACTTGGAATTAAAGTAAATAAAAATTAGCTTAATTGAACTAAAATTAATTCAATTAAACTTAAGATTAATTAATTAAAACTAAAATTAACTAATCAATTACTTTGAATTAAAGTAAATTAAAATTAGATTAATTGAAACTAAGATTAATTGAATTTTAGTTTAATTCAATTAATTTTAGTTCAATTAATCTAATTTTACTTTACTTTATTTCAAACTAAATGATTAGTTTATTTTAGTTTTACTTAATTTTAGTTTAATTAATGTAATTTAGATTACTTTAATTAAATCAATTAATTTAAAGTAGGGTAATTCATTCAAATAGTTTAACTTCAATTATACTTAAGTAGTTTAAATTAATGAGTTACACTAATTTAATTAATTAATTTTAGTTTAATTATTAAATAAAAATTGTTTAATTACTTAATTTTAGTTACATTTGATTAAAGTCAAGTACAATTAGGTTAATTGAACTAAAATTAATTCAATTAAACTTAAAATTAATTTGATTAGTTTATTTTAAATTATTTACTTAATTAAATAAACTAATCAATATTTTACTTACGTAATTAGTATTAAATTAGTTTATTTTGGTTGTAGGATTATGACGGGCAGACGACGTCCTCCCCAGTCTTTCAGTTAAATTACGACCAGATGGTCGCTTTTTAAGCGACCATCTGGTCGTATTTTAACTGAACCAATAAGTGACCATTTGGTCACAAAAATTACGAGCATTTGGTCACTTTTTATGTGACCAAATGGTTACTTCTATTGAAGATAAAATGCGACCATATGGTCCCTTTTAATGCGACCATTTGGTCGCATTTTAAAAAGTTTGACTTTTTTGCTACCAAAATTTTTTGCGACCATATGGTCGAATTTTTGTGACCATGCAGTCGCACAATTGAAATCCGACCGGCTTTTTAGCAACCACTCTGTTGGTCGCATTTTTGGTCGCATTTTAGGTTAAAAACGACCATTTGGTCGCAATTTACTGGTCGCAATTTGACATTTTTTTTGTAGTGTCTCCAGTTTCAACGAAAGACTCTTTTAGGACAATCATGGCACTAGTTGCACATTTTGATCTTGAGCTTCATCAAATGTATGTCAAAACGGCGTTTCTCAATGGAGACATTGATGAAACTATTTATATGGTGCAACCAGAAAACTTTGTATTAGGAGACCCAAAGAATATGGTTTGCAAATTGACAAAATCTATTTATGGGCTTAAACAAGCTTCTCGTCAATGGTACTATAAGTTTCATCAAGTGATTATCTCGTTTGGTTTTGAGATAAATGCAGTCGATGATTGTGTGTATCATAAGTTCAAGTGGGAGTAAACACATATTTTTGGTTTTATATGTGGATGACATTCGCTTGCCACAAATGATATAGGCATTTTGCACGACACCAAAAGATTTCTATCCAAGAATTTTGAGATGAAAGATCTTGGTGATGCTTCATTTGTATTAGGAATCCAGGATACATAGAGATCGCTCTCGAGGTATTCTTGGGTTATCACAAAGAAGCTATATTGATAAGGTGCTAAAAAGGTTTGGTATGCAGAACTGTAAACCAAGTGACACCCCTGTTTCTAAAGGAGACAAATTCAGTCTCAATCAATGCCCAAAAAGTAATCTTGAAGTTAAAGAAATGCAAAAGATTCCTTATTCATCAGCTGTTGGGAGTTTAATGTATGCTCAGGTATGTACGCGTCCAGATATTGCGTATATTGTTGGCATGTTAGGTAGATACTTAAGTAACCCTGGTATGGATCATTGGATAGCAGCCAAACGGGTTATGAGGTATTTGCAGAAAACTAAAGATTATATGCTCACATATAAGAAATCGGATCAGTTAGAGATCATTGGGTATTCCGATTCTGATTTTTCTGGATGCCAAGATAGTAGGAGATCCACTTCAGGCTATATTTATCTGTTAGCTGGTGGAGCTATTTCTTGGAGGAGTGCCAAACAGACACTCATAATTTCTTCCACTATGGCAGCAGAATTTGTAGCATGTTATGAGGCATCTAATCATGGAATATGGTTGCGAAATTTTATCACAAGGCTGCGCATTTTAGATGGTGTTGAAAGACCACTTAAGATCTATTGTGATAATAAGTCAACGGTACTATATTCTAACAACAATAGAAGCTCTTCTAAGTCTAGACATCTAGACATCAAGTTCCTAGTTGTGAAGGAAAGAGTGCAGAGTGGACAGTTATCCATAGAGCACCTTGGGACAAACTCCATGATAGCGGATCCGCTTACAAAAGGATTACCACCCAAGGTCTTTCATGAGCATATTGCTCACATGGGTGTTATCTTGCATCAGGATGGTTAAATCATGTGGGAGTTTGGATAATTTTCTACTGCTCTATATTTGGTTTTAAGACATATATATGTTTATATGTAATTGGATATTTTCTGATCAGAAGTAAAGAATTTCAGTTAATGACACTCTGTTACATTTAAGTTAAAGTTTTGATCTCACTAAAGTAAGGTAGGACTAGTTGGAATAGATATGTACAGATCACACTGCATATAATTTCCATGTTATGCATCCATGGTTGATCTATGTCATTTAGTTGTATTACTATTTGTGACCATTGATGGGTTTAGTTACGATAAATGTGACGAAAACCGCTTTGATCCAATATTGATATAGTTAATGGACGAGATTGTTAAGGTACTCTGTTTATGATAGCAATTTTTGGAGCTCATAAGGTTTAACACATTTGTAGAATTACATATGTGGTCCAGTGGGAGATTGTTGGAATAAATTCAATAATTAGGGACCACACGTGTAATTAATTAAATGTGTATGCTATTTATAATTAGCCAATTAAAGTGATCTAATAAAGTTTATGTATTGGCATAATAGAGTTATAAGATATTCCCATGGACTTACATATATGCATAGATATCATATGATACTTATAATTTATTGAGGGGCTAAATTATAAATATGTAAACTCTATAACTACTTAAGCAGTTACAGAATGGGTTATAGTCCCCATTCCCTGCAGTTTTCACGTATCTTCATCTCCCCTTCTGAGAAGATTTCATACAGTGAAACTACAGAGGATTTGGAAGACATAAGTCTCAATTCTTGCATTCATCCATGGATTCAGGTACGCTTCCGCTATCATTCTCTCGAATCGGTCATGGATCTATTCTAACACCTGCTGCACAATAGAGGGAGAATATTAACTCGTTTTGAAATGTAAATCAATATAACTGAACTCTGTAGCTCTGCCGTAAATACAAGTTTTGAGGCATTGACTTCAATTATGAACCTTATGAAAGAAAGCATCTAAATATTTTCAACAAATATTTAAATAACAAGATTCTGATAATATAAAAAAAAATTCTGATAATAAAATAAGGCTAATGATTGAAACTTTCATAACATTTGAAGTAATATAATTAATGAAATCATGGTAGGTTGTGATAATTTAGGGGTCAATTGCTCTAATTACAAGTTTAAATGTATGTAACGGTTACAATCCTTATTATTCATTCAGGGGTTGTTTATATAATTTTTTACTAAATAATAATATATATTCTCTTTATAGAAAACATGAATTAAAAGGTTTAAAGTATTCTACCTGCCATTAAAAAATATTAAAGATAATAATTCATAATTTTAGAGCACTTGATGGATTATCCTAGTATATAGAAAATGTACATGAATTTTATAAATATTAGGTGTTAAAAATATAAAAAAAAAATAACAATTACCTAACTCATTAGACAACCCTATTGGTGACTAAACATTAAACATGAGTTATACAAAATCATATTTAACAAATTTTTTTTTCACAATTCAAACCTCTAAACTTCAAACTCTTAGCTTATCAAATCCTGTCAAACACCACCAATTTAGTTTATTTTTTTCTTCCTCCAAATTTAAAGATCATTTTTAGTGACGAACATAAAAATCGATAAAATAAAACTGACATCGTAGAAATGTAATATATTGTTTTGGACGTGAGCTTAAATTGAAAATGGGATTGGCTTTTGAACAAAATGATTGAACTCTTTTATCCAAGTCTTATTGCCATCATATTGTCAAAAAACAAATGTTCAAGAAAACAGACCACTAACTACAAAAGGAACCGGACATGAAAAAAAAATCGAGGAATAGTTTTTTCACGTTTTAAAATGTAAATTAATATAATCAAACTATGGATCTGAAACTCTACTGTAAATACAAAGTACCGAGGCATTGATTTCAATTATTTTGCTTTACTTCTAGGAATCAGACAATTTATTTTCAATTATATATAGAAAGCATCTACAATTGTATAATTTATTTTTATCAACTCTGTAATCTCAATTATTGACATTTGTAAATTATATTTTTTCAACAACTTAAATAAAAAGATTCTGATAATAAAATAAGGCTAATGATTGAAACTTTTAGAGCATGTGAAGTAATATAAAATGATAGTCATCTAGTTTTAAAAACTAATCTTATTTCTCCACTATAGTAAACATCATGAAACGGGTTATTTTATTTCATAGAACATAATATATAGAAACGGTTATCAAACATGTTTATGTTTCTCTTTAAATAAAAAAAAGAGAAACAAGAAATAGAAACTGAGAATGTCACCAAACGGACCCTCAATTATTTTATGAAAATTGGAAAACCCACATTAGTAACAGAACATTGATATTGGAAGAGAGCAATCCCACATTTAGAATTCACTGGATTAGATATATGGTATTGGGTTGAGATGGAGAGGATTTTTCTTTTTGACAGTGATCCCATTTTCTTCCTCAAAGTCAATTACAGCACCATCAGAAACCTTCCAATCAAACCAATATAGAAGATTTGCCAATACATATTCAATAGAAGCAATCCCAAATGATATTCCAGGACACTTTCTTCTCCCACTTCCAAATGGAATGAATTCAAAGTCTTGGCCTTGAAAATCAATTGAAGAGTTCATAAATCTTTCTGGAATGAAATCATTAGGACTTTTCCAAATCTCAGGATCTCTTTGTATGGCCCAAGAATTCACAAAAACAGTAGTTTTTGATGGAATATGATAACCTTCAATGTTAACAGTTCCTATTGTTTCTCTTGGAATCAATAGAGGAACAGGTGAATGTAATCTAAAAGATTCTTTTATGACACAAATCATATACTCCATTTTCTCAATATCACCCATTTCAATTTTTGACTTCTTTCCAACTATTCTTCTAACTTCCTCTTGGACTTTTTTCATTACATCTGGATTTTTCATCAGCTCTGCCATTGTCCATTCCAAACATGTTGCAGTTGTGTCACTTCCACCAACAAACATATCCTATAATAATTCCAAACAAATGAAAAAGTTTTAGTCTAGTTTTTGTTAAAGATCATACGTTTGAAAGATTAACAGACGTAACGTAACAAAGATTTATAAGGTAATGAGTTATTCCGACCATTATATCTCAAAGAGAAACCAGTATAATTGAAGAGATAGAAAGACACAACAAGAAATAGTAGGAGAGAGAAACCAGTATAATTGCTTTGAGGCTATCTTGAGAGAAAGGGTAATCAAGCATGCCACCCTGTTGAAGTTGGAGCATGATATCAACAAAATCCTTTTTATCAGATTGTTTATCAGTGACCATTTTTGCCTTGTGTTCTTCAATTACTTTATCAAAAAAGTCATCCAATGTTTTAGCGGTCCTTTTCAATTCTCCAATGAACCCTCTAAGGACATCAATCCATCCAAAACTTGGGAAGAAATCTGTAATACAAACCGCCGTAATTAGCACCATCACCCTTCTTGAAACATCTCCAAATCTACTCTTTCCATTTTCATCCTCAAACTTTTCTCCAAGAACACATCTAGAGATTATATTGTTTGAGGTTGAAACAAACCACTTACTAAGATCTACGGAATCACGAGAAATAGAAGATTTACGAATCCGATCGATAAGAAGAGAAACTTCTTCATCTCTCACATATTGAAATGATTGAACTCTTTTGACACTAAAAAGCTCAAGAACACATATTTTTTTGGCTTGTCTCCAGTACTCTCCATATGGAGCAAAAGCCACATCTTGGCATCCATGAAGTAAGATATTTGGAGCTATAGTTTGAGGCCTGCTGGAGAAATTGATGTCATGGGTCTTCATGATTTCTCTAGCCATTTTTGCTGATGAAACCACAAGAGTTGGAGTTTGGCCTAACTTCAAAAACATGAGAGGGCCATATTTTTCAGAGAGAGATGCAAGAGAACGATGAGGCAAAGTGCCTAATTGGTGAAGGTTTCCAATTATGGGAAGTTTTGGTGGTGAAGGAGGTAATTTTAATTTGGTTGATTTCTTGTTTCTAAAGAGTTTGAGCAAAAGAAGAAAGATGAAGAAAAGAAAGAGAGAAGAAGAAGAAGAAGAAGATATGGCTCCATTTTGGATTTCTTGCCAAAGTTGATGGAACTTTGAAATTGGCTCCATTTTTTCTCCTCTGGTTGTGTAGTGTAGCTAGGGAATTGCTGAATCTTGAACCTATAATCATGGTATATATGTATGAATGCTGAAATCTGCGTAAACAGTTATTATTATTATTATTATTATTTTTTAATATTTTGTTCTATCCTTGAATGATTTTAAAACCCAAAATAATACTGTGGTGTTTTTCATACGTAGTAATAGGATAACAATCATTAAAAAAAAAAAAAAGGAAAAATTACATTTTAGTCCTTGAATTTTGAGCGTCGTGTTTATTTGATTCCTATGTTTTCATGTTATAACTATTTAGGAAATAGGTTTATATTTTAAATAGTAGTTAAATGACTTTTCTTTCAATTATTTTACTACTTTTTTTTTAACTATATATAATTTTTTCATTAAATAAATTTTGAAGTAAAATAGATTTTACTTGGGTTAAATACCCCTGTGAAACAACATTTGAGAGAAAGATAGAGAATTAAATAATATTTAAAACTCATGCGTGGATCCCTCAATTCCATATCGATGTTACAAAAATCTAACCTAACCTTTTCGAGTCTCCCCGCACCTAATTTTATGTAATATCTCAAAAAAAATAAAATCCCCTTGCTTAATAAATCCAGCCAAACACCATGAGTTTGGTTTAATTTTTTCCCTCCAAATTTAAAGATCAAATTAGTAACAAACATAAAACACATTACAAACATCAACAATGCCAATCTGAGCATAGCTAGAGAAAGATAGAGAATTAAATAATATTTAAAACTCATTCGTGGATCCCTCAATTCCATATCGATGTTACAAAATTCTAACCTAACCTTTTCGAGTCTCCCCGCACCTAATTTTATGTAATATCTCAAAAAAAATAAAATCCCCTTGCTTAATAAATCCAGCCAAACACCATGAGTTTGGTTTAATTTTTTCCCTCCAAATTTAAAGATCAAATTAGTAACAAACATAAAACACATTACAAACATCAACAATGCCAATCTGAGCATAGCTAGAGTGTTTAGGCATATATTCGTTTCCTTATGATTGAAGGTTCCAGTCTCCCCTCTCCAATTTTATGTAATATTAAAAAAAAAAATCCAACAACATCAAACTGGC
Organism: Gynostemma pentaphyllum; assembly: GCA_028015215.1. Classification (NCBI taxonomy): domain Eukaryota; kingdom Viridiplantae; phylum Streptophyta; class Magnoliopsida; order Cucurbitales; family Cucurbitaceae; genus Gynostemma; species Gynostemma pentaphyllum. The sequence goes on along the minus strand of CM051346.1, from coordinate 46,742,929 downwards.
ATTTTAGAAATTTAATATACTGTTTAGGATATATGAGCTTAAATTGAATAGGAGATTGGCTTTAGAACAAGAGGGTGTTTCTTAATGACAGCTAGCCCCATATTTTCTGTCATATCCAAGTCTCTTGCCATCATATTATCATGAGGAAGCTTCCAATCAAACCATTGTAGAAGATTAGCCAACATATATTCAGTTGAAGCAATGGAAAAATTGGTCCCTGGACAAATTCTTCTCCCCCCACCAAATGGTATAAAATGATAGTCTTCTCCTTTGAAATCAACTGGGTTGTTCATAAATCTTTCAGGTATAAACTCATCCGGATTTTCCCAGATTTTCGGGTCTCTTTGAATTGCCCAAGCATTGATAAAAACTCGGGTTTTCGCCGGAATAGAATAACCTCCCAACTTTACCATTTCAGATGATTCTCTAGGTAATAGTAATGCAGCAGGAGGATGGATTCTGAAAGATTCTTTGATGACACATTTTAGATACTCCATTTGAGAAATATCATTTGTATCAATCTTTGACTTCTTTCCCACAACTCTTCTTATTTCTTCTTGAAGTTTCTTCATTACAATTGGGTTTCTAATTAGCTCAGCAATTGCCCATTCCAATAATGATGTAGTTGTCTCTGTTCCAGCTACAAGCATGTCCTGTCAAACAATAACAAGATCATAGAATTGAGCTTTATTATCCTTATTTGAAAATGAAGCTTCTTAATATTGTGTTTCAAGATTGAAGCCCACAATATTAAGATGTTATCACAACTCAACTAGCTCAAACAAGCATTCGGTAAAAAATAGAATCTGACTTATGATTGACAATCTCAATAATTTTAGGCTTCCCTCTCGAAACCAATTGGTAATAAGAGGAATGATGCTTAAACTTAAAAAAAAATTATTAGATCCCTTCATCTTTCTAATTTGGGATCGCTAACAGAAATATGCCTTTGTTTGAGTCTATGTGAGGGAAGAGAAAAATACCAGTAACAGTGCTTTGAGACTCTCTTGAGTTAACTCAAAATCTTGATTAGCATTGTTTTGAATTTGAAGCAAAATATCCACAAAGTCCTTTTCTCTCTCTCTTTTATTTGCCTTGTGTTCGGAAATCACCTGTTCAAGAAACTCATCAAATGCTTGAGCAGTTTCCTTCAATTGCCCAATTAAGCCAGTTAGATTATCAAACCATCCCAAACCAGGGTAAAAATCTCCCATGCTGAAACCCACAACAAGCTTGGCCAGCTTTCTTGCTAACTCACCATACCTACTCTTTCCATTTTCATCTTCAAACTTTTCTCCAAATATGCATCTTGAAATGATGTTGTTTGAGGTTGAGATAACCAACTCACTGAGATTGACAGACGAATTCGAAGAGCCGAGTTTTTTTAGCTTGTTTAACAAACCTTCAACTTCTTCTTCTCTCACATATTGAAATTCATTCACTCTTCTTTGACTTAAAAGTTCAAGAACACTAATTTTTTTCATTCCTCTCCAATGATCCCCATATGGAGCAAAGCCTATGTCTTTGTAATCATAAAGCAAAATCTTTGCACAAATTGACTTGGGTCTGTTGGAAAAAATGATATCATGAGATTTCATTACCTCTTTAGCCATATCTGCTGATGAAACCACAAGAGTTGGAGTCCATCCCAGGTGAAGAAACATGAGAGGGCCATATTTTTCACTCAGAGATTGAAGAGAACGATGAGGATATCTTCCCAATTGATGAAGGTTTCCAATTATTGGTAGCTTTGGTGGTGATGGAGGTAGGTTGACTTTTTTGTCTCTAAAAAACTTGAGCAAAAGAAGGAATGATAGAAAAAGTAGAGAACAAATTAAGAGATTGAACTCATGATTCTTTTCAAGTTGAAGATCTTGCCATTGTTGCTGCAATTGGGGTACTAGATTCTTCATCTCTTGTTGATTATATTATAACACCCTTTGGAAGTTCAACCTTGAAGGCCAAAGAAGTAATGGATTTTTTAAGTTTTTGTTTTGGTTTTGAAAATGTTATAATTGCATCTCAGATGTTAATGATAAGATGTGTTTTGTTGTATATTGTGTCCATAAAGTAGGGAAAAAGTTTTTTTTTTTTTTTTTTTTTTTTTTTTTTTTAAGTAATTTCATTGTTTTTTCTTTCTCTAGAATTTTAAAATCTGGCTAGTACATGACTAGCTACTCTTATTTCTCTATTTTTTTTTTTGGGAAAAATTACACCAACTAACCGCTATGATTAACTAATCTTAAGCTACACATGTTTGACATTTTCATTGGAAGAATTTATCATTTAAGTTAGTTTGAAGGTACAAAATTACAACAACCCATCTAGTTTATAGTGGTTTGTGTAATTATTTATTTTTTTCTCCATTATTATTCTAAGTTCATTGGGGTCTGGGAAATTATCGGATTGATAAAGATCAATTTATCTCTATTGATTGAATTATTAAAACTATGTTCATTTGTGTGTGAAGGGATAAATTATAATTAAACGATCTCGTGGATCTCATTTTAAATAATTAAAAATATTTACAATTTGATCAATAAATCAATTAAGTTAAAATTTGTTATTTGTTACCGCTGGCTTTTAATCTGGCGAAAGAAATATCCTATTAGAGGAACCATATAGGGAAAGGGCATTGGCTTATTTTGCTTTCTTTAAGAAATTTAATTATTTAATTTTACATATTACATCAAATTGAGGGAGTCTACTTATTTTTAGAGATTTTTTTATATAAAATGTTAGGGGTGAAGATTGAACCAGTCTGTTGAGGGTGGAACTACATGTCTTAACCAATGAGTATGTCCTGATTGATATTTATTTTTAGAGTTAATCTTTATATTTTTGGGGTTTGCATATAATTATCTTTTTTTCTTTTTAATTAATTTGATTACTTAAATACTCGAGGTATGTTAAAAACAATCTTTATACTTGTAGCTTACACACGTATAATGACAATTGAAAAGAGTTTCTCATCCTGAGGGTACAATCTAAACTTTTATAGGTGAAATTGCATAAGTATGTGATTTCCAATATTTTCATCTATACAATATTTTTCATAATATTTTGTATTTTGACCATAGAACCATCCAGAACCCTTTTCAATACTTCTTCTATTAATTGTTGGATGCCATATGTTTTTAGGGTTAAATGCACCAATGACCCCTGCACTTTCAGGCTTTTTTAATTTACACCCCTGTACTTTCAATTTGGTAATTTTCACCCCTACACTTTCTTCTTTCCAATTTCTGTCCAATTTTCCATCCAAACTTAACAGATCTGATTTTTTTATTATTTTATATATGAAAGGGCATGTGAAAAGACCATTTGGCCCAATTTAAACCTTAGTAAACTCACCCAACTCACACCCCCATTCACCTTAGTTTTTTTCCCAACCTCAGCTCTCATTTTCACGTTCACGAGCAGACTTCTTCTTCTTCCTCGCATCTTCATTTTTACTCTTTATTGAAGAAAAGCGACTCCGAAACGCAAACTTCTTACACCATTGAACTTATCTGTGAAGCGAATGTGAAAGAGGTTTTGAAGGAAAGCATCAAAGCGCACAACGAACATGAAATTAGGCATTAAGCGAATTTCCATCTTCGCTTTCTGTCAAATTCGTCTCTGTTAAGCTAGGGTTTTATTTGTTTTTGAAATTTCGTTCAAATATTCCTTTCTATGCCTTCCGTTAGGCTGATTTCGTTTTGGTTTCAAAGTTCTTAGGAATTTCGTTTGAAACTACAGGCAAGTGAAAATATCGTAGTTTCTCCGATGTTACCAGAAATTTTCATTGTATTTCGTTTGGGGTTTAATCTTATGAAATTTCGTAAGATTACTTTAACTGAATTTTGGTTTCTCTAGATCATTATGGTTATGTTTCCTTTAACTGAATTTTGGTTTCCATTGCAGGTTTTGATAGAATATGGTCTACTGGTAGCACATTTTTGGTTGTTTTGGGCATACTTTTCGTCAGATTATATGGGCTGTTTTGGGCAGATTTTTACAATTGACATGAGCGACTTTTGCGCAGCATAGTTTGGACTTATTTAGCAGCAGCAGATATAGCCGACTTTTGCAAAAGCTTTTGTGCACATTTATTTGTATTTTGATGAGCTATACTATTGAAGTTACTTACATTGTTATATGTAATGTAATAATGTAGTCTAAACTTGTGCTATGTAGTTATTAACTGGTTATTGTTAATGTTATCTACTTTTAATCTAGTATTATTGACCTTACTTTCTACTCCATGCTTTATCACATATCTAATAAAACTAGATTTGGAGAGCATCCCTCTTATTGTTAATGTTATTAACTTTTAATCCTCACCACATGAACACACTAATACTGCTATACTATCATCTATATTTCCACATGAATAAAGATATGGTCTCATTAACTTTTCCAAATTATGCATACCCTGAGACCAAAGGTGTCCAAGAAGCCTCGTAAAGCATAAACATGTGGTAATATCTTGTGAGGTTGTTCTATGAGTAGCTAATACTGCTATCCAACACCTATATTTAGTGTATACAAATCTTTTCCATGAAGAATCACAACCAAAACACATGTTCCAACTGAAGAATCACAATCAAAGTTAAACAACCCATTCACATTTCAAAAGGTAACAAACTGATATTGATAAGGAAATAGAGAAATACAAATCTTTTAAAGCATTCAAGACACTTAGTTGATAGTCCAATATGCTAAACTAACTATAAGTAAAATACCATAAAAAAAATCTTAAACTACTAATAGCATTTGAGTTGTTCATCTATTTGAAAGGCCATCGAGCTATAAAGCCAACTTAATAGCATTAGATCTTTTGTCTTCCATGCTTCGAACTTAGGTTTTTTATTTTTACAGAAACTCCTCTTTTTCCCTCAGTCTCAGGATCAATTTGTGGTGGTAAAAACATTGGAGGTGTTTTAGTGTCTCTTGTGATATGTTCTTCAAGTCTATGGCTTCTCACCACTGGTAGGGTAATGTTTTGAAGGGAAAAAAAAGACGTTCTCTCGATCCAGCTTGATTGATATGCTCTGCCTGAGCAGGATGGTCTAAAGGATAACTCTCCTTTGGCGGTGCCATAAATCATGCACGAAAGAACCGTTCAAAGGCATCAGGAGAAAGTGCAACTCGATCGTTCCCCTTCCATGGTCGTGAAACTCCTTCTAAGATTTCATCAGCAGCCTGAATTTTCCCTTTGTTGGTGTTTGCCATTAACTTTTGATAGAAGAAGATCAAACTTATATGCTTTTTTTTATTTCACTGTAAGAAAATGATTACAATTAGAGAAGAACAAAATTTCACAAGTGAAAAAAAACCGTAACAATGAAAGGAAAATCATAAACCATATAAGAAAAGCTAGACGGAGAAGAATAAATTTACACAAGTAAACAAAAATTTCATAAGTAAACAAAAATCGTAACAGTGAAAGGAAAAGAATGGCAAGGAAAATCGTAAACCATTAGCGAAAATTTCTGGTAACATCACAAAAGAACGAAATTTCATAAGATTAATCCCTAAACGAAATCAGTCAAACGAAATACAGTGAAAGGAAATCAGTCAAACGAAAAGCAAAATCCTAAACTATAAAAAAAAATGGAACGAATCTCTAAATTTTCATGTTAATTCATAAGATAGCATCAGAGAAACAATAATGGAACGAAATTTCATACGATTGATTAAACCCTAGCTCGAAAGACGAAAGAGAAGAATAAAAGAGAAGATAGTGTAGTACCTAAAACGAAAACTGAAAGAGAAGATAGTGTAGACTGAAAAGCGAAAATGAAATCAGGCCAAAAAACTAGAAAAATGAAGACGCGAGGAAGAAGAAGTCTGCTCGTGAACGTAAAAATGAGAGCTGAGGTTGGGAAAAAAACTAAGGTGAATGGGGGTGTGAGTTGGGTGAGTTTACTAAGGTTTAAATTGGGCCAAATGGTCTTTTCACATGCCCTTTCATATATAAAATAATAAAAAAATCAGATCTGTTAAGTTTGGATGGAAAATTGGACAGAAATTGGAAAGAAGAAAGTGTAGGGGTGAAAATTACCAAATTGAAAGTGCAGGGGTGTAAATTAAAAAAGTCTGAAAGTGCAGGGGTCATTGGTGCATTTAACCCATGTTTTTATTACCAATAAAAAAATAAAGGGAAAATTACACTAATCACCATTGAACTATAGGGTTTGTTACACTTATATCTTTAAACTTTTAATTTGAGCAATTGACCCCCTAAACTATGCAAAGTATTAAAATTGGACCCAAGAAAATTTATTTTGTCAAATTTCCCCCTTAAAATTATTAATTTACTAATAATTATTATAAAATCTCTATAGGGTCGTGTCCCCGAGGGTTCCCGTCCCATCCCGACCTTGGCCATGAAGAACGCAAAACCCTTTCGAGGGTCTGAATGAGAATTCTTTTCGGATCTCACCTCCTTGCCTCATTGACCTTAGATATGTATTCTTCGTCTCTATGATGATTTTCGAGGGTCTAATTTCAAAAGCTAACGAAGTAATTTGAGAAATTAAATTTTGTTGGGTCTTAACACTTTGCAAAGTTCAGGGGCTCAATTGCTCAAATTGAAAGTTTAAGGATATAAGTGTTACAACTCCTATAGTTTAGGGATAGTTTGTGCAATTTTCCCAAAAATAAATATGGAATATTTTCAAAAATGATATTTTTTTAATTGTAAATTTCAAAAATAGTAAAAGGTTTCAACATTTAAAAAAAGAATTAATTACACCAATAACCAATTTAATTCACTTAATTTCAGTTTTAATGGTTGTTTCATATTAATATCAAATTTACCCATAAAACACCATTTATGGTGGCGATTCTGGTGGATTCCGATTTCATTGTTTACCTTATTACCCTTTTATCTCTCATAATAACTATATCTCATTAATTACATATCATTTAATTAAGGAAAATTTATTGGGGTATGTTTCGTCATTTCACAATGTAATTTAATTTTTCTGGTGGTGGTTTTGGGTAGTTTTGATATATATATAAAAGATTGCGTTTTTTTGAAATAAACAACATTAATTTGTCTAATACTGAAATTAACCCTTAAAAAAAAACACTTTAATTATTATAATGAAAGTTTCAAAATCTTAAAAGGCTAACTAAACTTGAAAATTTATTGAATTAGAATTTAAAACATCCCAGTTAGAAACATTAAATACAATAATAATATTGATCATTCAATACCAAAACAAAAAAAAAACTAATGAAAATGAACTTTCATTAATTTAATGAAGGGAAAATTGCAAATAACACCCATGGTGGTTTCGGTCAAATTAATGAAAAGCCTCTGTAGTTTAAAAATGGAAAATCACACCCCGTAGTTCCAAATTCTGCCAATAAGACTCATCTCCTCCAACGTTGTAAACATTTTTTTTAGCAATAACTTCTTCGTTTGAACTCCGATTTTGATGATTCTAGATGTTTTGAAATCTTCATTTTGAGATCTACGCAATGGCAACTTGAAAACTTCAAAATCGTCAATAAATAAAAGAGGTTATTATCATCAAAATATTAGGTACGATTGAAGCCGTTATCCACTTTGTTTACTGATTATTTAAAAGTTTTCAAGCGACCGTAACATAGAACACGCAATGAGGATTCCAAAACATCTTGAATTATTCAAATCGAAGTTCAAACGAATAAATTATGACTAAAAGAAAGTTTACAACGTTGGAAGGGAGAAATCTTATTGGTATAATTTGAAACTACAAGGGTGTGATCTGCCGTTTTTAAACTACATGGGCTATTCATGAATTTGATCAAAACCATAAGGGTATTATTTGCAATTTACCCTTCAATGAAAACAATCATTAAATTAATGAAAGAAAAAAGTGTCATTTTAAAAAAAAAAATCATTTAACTTACAAGGTGACTATTTAGTCTTATGCACACAATATACTAAATCTGAACATATCACAATGTAGTGAAAACCAGAAAAAACCAACCATAAAAACTAATGAGAATATGAATAAAGCCATAATCTCAAACACAAAAAATGAAGCTTTTTTTTCCCATAAATTTCATATAAAGAATAGATGGAAGAAGTTTTTGCAAAAAATATACCTTTTAATTGTGATTCGTTTTGAAATCTTCGAGCAATATGTTTTATTTTTCATTAATGATAACATGCATTTCATATATTGTGTCTATAAAGAAGGAAAAAAGTTTTTAGGTAATTTCATTGTTTTCCCTTTCTTTATAATTTTAAAATTTGACTACCTACTCTAAATTAAGAATATATGACTAGCTACTCTTATTCCCCTACTTTTTTGGGAAAAATTACACGAACTACCCTCAACGATTAGCTAATCTCAAGCTACACAAATTTGACATTTTCAGTGGAAGAATTTATCATTTAAGTTAGTTTGAAGGAACAAAATTACAACTACCTATGTAATTCATAGTGGTTTGTGTAATTATTTTTTTCCATTATTATTCTAGGCTCATTGGAGTTATTTGATTGATAAAGATCAATTTGTCTTTATTGCTTGAAGGGTAAAATACTCTTCTTTGATCTTTGAGTTTTGAGTCCTGTGTCTATTTGGTTCCTACCTTTTAATTTTACGTCTAGTGAAAGTTATTGTCTAATTTGAAGATGACGTCGCTATTGAAAAGGATTTGAGATAATAAAAAAAATATAAAGAAAAAAAAATTTCTTGCTCTAGCTCCGGCGAGAAATCTCTGATGGTGTCGGAGATGATGATGAGAGAGAGGGAGAGAAATGAAGAAGGGGTAGAAAGAGGAGAGAGAAGGTGGGTTTGCTTCAAATGTTCAAGATAACAGAGGGACTTGTTTTGCTCATTGATGCCATTGAAAAAACTTGTTATTCAGGAAAGGTACTTGATATTTACTCTACCCTTAAGGTTTTGACATTTCTGTTTAGTTGTTGTTTTCTCTCTCTCCTCCCTCCCTCTTCTCTCTCTCTTCTTTCTACCCTTCTCCATTTTTTTCCCTCTCTCATCATCATCTCCGACTTCAAGAGAGATTTCTTGCCGGAGCTGGAGCAAGAATTTTTTTTTTCCTTCATTTTTAATGATCTCAAATCCTTTTCAATAGTATCGTCATCATCAAATTAGACAATAAATTTCATCTCACACCACGTCAATTTTCTGTTCCATTTAACGGTGTTACCCAAGACCATTTTAGACACATTTATTAAAATTCAGGGACCACATAGACACAAAACTTAAAATTTATGGACTAAAAAGGTACTTTACCCGATTGAATTATTAAAACTATGTTCATTTGTGTATGAAGGGATAAATTATAATTAAACGATTTTGTGGATCTCATTTTAATTTTTTAAATAATAAAAAATATTTGCAATTTGATCAATAAATGACAAAAAAACAATTAAGTTAGAATATGTTATTTGTTACCGTTGACTTCTAATCTGGCAAAAGAAAACTACAATACAAGAGGAACCAGACAGTGAAGGGCATTCGCTTATTTTGCCTTTCTTTAAGAGATAAAATTATTTATTTTTAGATATGATATTAAATTGGGGAGGATATTTATTTTTAGAGTTAATCTTTATGTTTTTGGGGTTTTGCTTTTATATATTATCTTTATTTTTTTAATTTGATTAATTACACACTCGAAATACGTTAAAAACAATCTTTATACTAGTATGCTTACACGTATAATGACAATTGAAAAAAGATTCACTTTTTTTTTGCACATTTGTTTCTTTCACAGTATTCCCTCCAAAATGTTAAAAAGACAAAAGAGCTCAATTGCTTGTTTGATAACCACTTAGTTTTTCTGTTAATATTATTACATTTTTTTTGTTTTTTATCTTTAAAAAGAAAAATTAATACTTGTGTGATAAATGTTTTTTGTCTTATGTTTTTAAAAAATAGAGAGTCAAACATATTTAATAATATTTTTGGTTCTTGGTTTTTTTAAAATAGAAATAAAAGACAGGATCAAATAAAAATAGAAAACTGCTTTTACAAGCTATTTTCTTTTGGATAAAGTACTCATTTTGTCCCTAAGTTTTGGAACTCGGTCTATTTGATCCCTACGTTTTCAATTTGTGTCTAAGTGGTCCCTGAGTTTTGGATATTGTGTCTATTTGGTCCCTGCGTTTCAATTTGTGTCTATTTGGTCCCTGAGTTTTAAATATTGTGTCTATTTGATCACTGAGTTTTCAATTTGTGTCTAAATAGTCCCTGGATTATTAGAAATAAATTTAATTCTTTTTTAATTTGTTAACTCATTAATATAATATCGACTTAACGGTGCTATAAAATGTTTAATTGATCAAAATACTGACATGAGATTAATAATTATGTCAAATTTTAGGCCTAGATTGATGAAAGATTTATTCATATCTTCGTATTTTGACCAATTAAACATGTTATGTCAGCATTAAGTCAATAATATGATAAGAAGTTAACGAATAAGTTAAATTAAGCACCAATTAAACTTTTTTCTAATACTTCTTGAAAATCTAGGGATCAAATAGACACGACATCTAAAACTCAGAGACCACTTAGACACAAATTGAAAACGCAGGGACTAAATAGACACGACCTCCAAAACTCAGGGACTAAAGAGGTACTTTACCATTTTATTTTTATTATTTTAAAATTTTAAAAACGTTGTTCAAAATCTAAAAACAAAAAACTGATTTGGTGATCAAACAACCCGATTTAAACTAAAAACAAAAAACAAAATGATTATAGTGACAGGTATGCCACACTTAAGAAAATGATATTTAATTGATAATTTTAATTTTTAAATACCAATTTTATAATTATAACCTACCATGGGGAAAGAAAGCTGTATATTTAATATATAAAATTGTCCTTGTTTAGTAATTGAAAGAAACTAGATAATGGGAAATGTCGAGATGGAGAGGGAAAAAAGTTCACAACTTTGAAACATTATGATTTAAATCTTAGTTTAATATGGAAGAATTTTCATATTTATTTCGATTTATCACTTTATATTTAAATGATAATTTTAATTTTTAAATACCAATTTTATAATTTTAACCTGCAGCAAGAAAGCTGTATATTTAATATATAAAAGGTTGTCCAATTGTGTCGTTTAGTAATTGAAAGAAACTAGATAGTTGGAAATGCCGAGATGGGGCGGAAAAAAAAAATCATAACTTTGAAACGTTATGATTTAAATCTGGAAGAATTTTCATATTTATTTCGTTTTGTCACTTTATGTTTTAAATATTTTATTTGGAAAATTGATAAAACGACCTTCAAACTTTGAGAGACGTTTGACATTCACGTCTATAGAGATTTGATGAGGAACGATGCCGTGGAAATGAAGGTTCGTGGCCGTGGCGACGGTTCGGCAGAAAAGCTGCCAAAATTAGTTGCTTCTATTTTGATATATTTTCCTTATTTATCTTTATTTCCTTTGATAATTATCATATTTATAGAGATTTGATGAGGAACGATACCGTGGAGACGGGAGTTCATGGCCGCGGCGACGGTTCGGCAGAAAAGCTGTCAAATTTAGTTTATTTTCTTTAATATATTTTCCGTATTTATCTAATTCTATTTGATAATTATCTTTTCCTTTTAGGTTTATCTTTTCCTATTTAGTTTATATTTTCCTTACTTAACTAGGGTTAGGTTTTCTATATAAAACTGCTATTGCGATTAAGAGAACAAGAAATTCACAATGTAGTCGTATAGCCTCATACCGTTTTTCTCTCTTCCCCTCTTCTCTTCTTCTCTCTATTCTTTTTATTCCGCATTACTTTAATTTTATCATGGTATCAGAGCAGGTTAGAATCCTAATCTGTGAAATAAAATTGATGGTTTTATGACTATCTTATTAAAAAAAAAATCGTCATTATCCTCTGCTTTCCATTCCATCACATATTGCGTGTTATCGTGGAAGGGGCCATGGTTTCAGAACTAATGGACCGATCCAAGCAGTTGCATGAGGAGGTGCTGCGGAAGGTTGAAATCTAAATTTTATCAAAGTTGAACGTGGTGTGGATGATGGCTCCGATAGATTTGATAATGGACGATGATTTGAAGAATTTGAATGATCTTTTATCTTGCCTTTAAACTAGATGATGAATGTTCGATGCGCAAGAATATTTGTGCAAAGAATAAATTGGGTTTCGAAACCATAACCGAATGATGATAAGAACTCATGAAGAGTTTCTTAGAAGACGTTTCAAGATGAATGACGGCATTTCTAGATTGGAAACGACCGTGTGGATGTTGTAAATATCTCAACAACCACAAAGACTGCGATGATTGACGTTGACATAGAGACAACCATTGCACCTGATGAATTATGGCATTTCCCGATTGGAAACGACATTTTTTTTACAAGACCCTTCTTTTTCGATCATATTTCGCAAGTTGGTCATTTCGTGATCTACATGCTCCAACTTGAGGGAGGGTATAGAGATTTGATGAGGAACGATACCGTGGAGATGGGAGTTCATGGCCGCGGCGACGGTTCGGCAGAAAAGCTGTCAAATTTAGTTTATTTTCTTTAATATATTTTCCGTATTTATCTAATTCTATTTGATAATTATCTTTTCCTTTTAGGTTTATCTTTTCCTATTTAGTTTATATTTTCCTTACTTAACTAGGGTTAGGTTTTCTATATAAAACTGCTATTGCGATTAAGAGAACAAGAAACTCACAATGTAGTCTTATAGCCTCATACCGTTTTTCTCTCTTCCCCTCTTCTCTTCTTCTCTCTATTCTTTTTATTCCGCATTACTTTAATTTTATCAACGTCTCATTTTATATAATCCTTTGTTGATGTTATTATTAGGTGAAAATACCAAAAAATTGCCATTTTAAACCCTGATTTAAAAAAAAAAAAAAAATTCTAAAAGTGTCTCATTTTCTCATCTTTGTTCTTTTAAAAAAGCTTCTATATACAAGCTCATCAAATTTAAAACACAAAAAATACACTTGAATACATAAATTTTGTAATAAAAAATATGGAAAAATTCTTTGAAAAAAAAACATTCGGAAAATTTATCATTTATAGTAGGTTCAAAAGGGTATTTTGACCATAATTTTTTATACATAATTGAGTTTGCTAAGAAATTAGATTCAATGAATAGATATTGAAAAAGTGAAGGGAATCCATATCTTACTTGAGTAAAACGGAGTTCAGATGAAAAAGTTACGGTCAAAATACTAAATTTCTGTTAAAAAATAATAATTCAACATTGGTTCGAGTCACAGACCAAATCTGATATCCACCTAACTTGTTTAATTAGTTGTTGCAATCAACATGTGTATGGATCCTAAAAATTTATTAAATTTACTGACTAATTTTTTAACATAATATATGAGGTCGGTGATGGTTGTTGAAACCAACAAAAATAATAAAAACTTGCTTTGATGATTAATTCGTAGTAATGGAAGCAAGGTCGAACCCATAGAGACCGGTAAACTAATTTAATGTTATCTATAAGGGGGTTTTGAGATTTTGAAATAATAAAAGACAGAAAATAACTAAAAGATGTAATTCGATTTGAGAAGGTTTCCAACTAAAGACGTAATCTTCGTTATAGTTTACTTAATTCGATCATTGATAAAAGCATAAATCATAATTCAACTCTAAATTGGTTGGAAGTTGCCGGAACAACATGTGCCCTTCTTAGGTTCTCGATAGTCAAGATACGATCTTAATGACAACTTCCCTAATTAACGGATAACCCTAGAATACGATAATAAGATTTAACCCATTAACAACATTAAGAAAAGAAGAACTCAATTCTAACTAATAAACACGGTACAACCGCAATTTCTCGTAACATAAACTAATAAGTTTCCTAATTAATTCATGCTACTTCGTCACAAAGATTAGAACAATCAAACAATTAAGGATTTAAATGTTCTAATTGACTAATTATCAAACTAAATATTTGAGCAAAGGATTCTATTTGAACAAACATCCAATTAATAATAGATATGCAAGGAGAAATCACAAATAGAGAGAATTCAAAAAATCAATTAAGAACGAATCTCACGAATTAAAATAAACCAAACTTCGATTTAATCTCTAGTTGGAACAAAGAGTTTAGCTAGACATAATTGTAGAGAAAATAACTAAGAAAAGTTCTAAAAATTGAAAGGAGGCTGCCCTAAAAATAATTGAAAACTGAAATTTATAAATAGAATTCGCCCTCGTCGCCGCAGCCATGAAGACCTCGTCGCCGCAGCAATGATGGAGATTTCACGATGTAGATATGCAGATAATGCTACTGTCGCCGCATCGATGACGTGCTCATCGCCTCGACAACAGACCAAAATATGAGAAAATCTCCCTTTTCAAGTTTTTTTGCAATTTGGTTTATTCCTAACAACTTGAAATTTCCTGTTATCAAGAAAACCAAATAAATCAATTCAAAAACTCTCGGAACTAAGAATTTTAGGGGATAAAACATTCAAATTAAAGACATTGAAAACGAGTTATCAGTCGGAGATTTAAATCTCTAGTTTATAAGTATCATTGAGTTAAACCCTTATAGACAATTTAATGACTTATTTTAAGTATGTTAGAAAGTATCATTCAATGACTAGTTAAAACATTATAGTGTAGAAAGTATAATTCAAAAAATTGAAGTAATTGATTCATAAGAATTTTAACTGTGATATTTATTAGGAAAAAACCTTCCCACATTCACAGTTAAGAATAAGAGAAATAATCGAGAAGAATAAAGAAATAAACACAATTAAACGACACAAGAATTTAACGTGAAAACTCCAAAGCCGGAGAAAAACACGGCTCACCAAAAGAAGTTTACTATGTGAAAAATTGTTACAATCACACAGAAATACTCTCCCCGAACCCAATACAAATACATTCTCAATATTTTTGGGATACATTTTGCCAACAAAGGCTGACCTCTATTTATAATGCAAAATAGTCTGGGTCACCAAGTAAAATCCAATGATCATAATTCATCCTTGCCCACCAAATAAATCTATTACCACAATTAAAACTTGATCACCAAGTAAACTTGTTGAACAAATTTGTTGGAAGGGAATTTAGTAGTGGAGGAAATATTTTAAAAGTGGGAGAAATTTTGGAGAAAGTAGGCTACTTATATTATTGCAAGAATTGCCTTTTGATTTTGCTTGATACTTTGCTTGATACAAAAACACTAAGACAACACTCCTATTTATACTAGTGGCACCTCCTCAATGAACCGGCTAGGATTATGCCACTACAATTATAATCTAATGGCTATTAATGACTATCTAGAATCTTCTTCATAATTATAAACCTACCACATTATTCTAGATATTTCTATAAGCTACCTTATATAGACTAAGCTTCTAGAGAGTTCTTCTCTAGAACATGCTTCTACTTTTCCAAACCATCTCTCTAGAAAGTTCTTGACATCTCCATACTTTTCTAGAACTTGGGCTTAGACAACTAAGGCCCAAAACCATACTTAGCCCAAATCAAGTTTATATTTCAACAAAATTGAGGGCTCCAACAATTCTTTCATATACTTACTAAATCCAACAATTCTTTCATATACTTACTAAATCCCAATCATATTAGATCCATAATCTATTAAAATGAGCATATCAACCCAATAAAAATCAAGAAAGACTAAAAGAATCCCATCTTCAATTTTGTATTTATGTGGATAATTCATTATTAATTTGCATTGGACGGTTGGATTTCAAATTTAAATAATAAAACACATTTAATATGCATTTGATTAAATAATAATTCCTTATCACTCAGCTGATCTCGCAAAGATAGAGCTGTTCCCAATGTCAATGTTTAATATAATTCCTTATCACTCAGCTGATCTTGCAAAGATAGAGCTGTTCCCAATGTCAAAGAGTGAAAGTATCAGCTACGGAATCTTATCTTGTAGGGTGAAAGGGTGTTCCTTAAGTCAGAAAATGCAAATTTTTTGCACTAAAAAGCTTTTTTCCCCCCAAAATAATAATGGTCCCCCACCCTACATTTGCCCCTCAAGAAGAAAAGAAATAAATAAAAAAATGTGCTAGAACATTAAAATTTTAACTATGTTAGTGGGGAAATTGTCTCATTGATTTACCATATTTTACCCACAAAGGGTGTTAATAGTCTTATTTATATTAATTTACCGTATTATTTAAAAATAATTTTTATCCGCTATCAATTTAAGAGGAGGTCTTGTTTTTATACGTGTTAATTCACATGATTATTTTAGTGTAGTGATAAAAGCTAGAAGCAAGATATAGTTGACATTTGTACAATATTAATAGATCCACATTAAAAGAATCATTAAAATAAAAATAATATTTCATTAAAGAACATATCGAAGGAGATTTAATATAAAAGATGATGGACGTCCACCATTTTCTGAAGAATACAACCTTTTTTTCACATGTCACCAACTCGACTACAATAATAATCATATATATATATAGCTTTCAAATAAAAACCCACCTCATCTCTCCACTAATATTCAACATCATCAAATATGATATTATTCATGGAATAATGACAGACAAACAGTAAATTAGGTAACAAAAACACTGATATGAAAAGCACCAAATTTAAAATTCACTATATTTGGATGTATGGTATTGGCTTGAGATGGAGAGGATTTTTCTTTTTCACAGTTAGACCATTTTCTTCTTCTAAATCTATCACAACACCATCAGAAATCTTCCAATCAAACCAATATAGAAGGTTTGCCAAAGCATATTCAAAAGAAGCAATCCCAAATGATATTCCAGGACACTTTCTTCTTCCACCTCCAAATGGAATATACTCATAATCTTGGCCATGGAATTCAAAAGATTTGTTTATGAATCTCTCTGGAATGAAATCATTAGGCTTCTCCCAAATCTCAGGGTCTCTTTGAATTGCCCAAGCATTCACAAAAACACTAGTTTTTGATGGAATGTGATAACCTTCAATATTGACACTTCCCACTGTTTCTCGAGGCACTAATAGAGGAACTGGTGGATGTAGTCTTAATGATTCTTTTATCACACAAATCATATACTCCATTTTCTCAATATCATCCATTTCAATTTTTGATTTCTTTCCAACTATTCTTCTAACTTCTTCTTGCACTTTTTTCATTGTGTCTGGATTTTTCATCAACTCTGCCATTGTCCATTCCAAACCTGTCGCAGTTGTATCACTTCCACCCACAAACATGTCCTGTAATTCAAAACCCAAAAACAAAAAGTTTTACTTTTTTTTTTTTACAAAGTGTGCAAAAATAAAGAGATATAGCTAGATACATAAAAACAGGATAAATGTTAAGATCCCTTATTTGAAAATCGAAGGGAAGCTACTATTGTTTATAAAATTTAAGGGTCACTCTTCTCATTACACCAATTGAATTTGAGATTGAAGCTTAATATTATTAAGACGATATTATAGCATAAACAAGCTTAAACAAACATCTGGTCCAAAAATAGGGATCCGAGCTAAAAATAATAAACCTAAAAGAGCCACCATCTTGAGGGTGCATGTGTAACTCATTTCATTAGCAATTAGTTTTGAGATAAAAACTTAATATAAAAGAAAAAAAAGGTAGGAGAGAGAGAAACCTGTATAATTGCTTTGATGCTATCTTCAGAGAAATGATAATCAAGCATATCACTCCGTTGAAGTTGGAGCATTATATCAACAAAATCTTTTTTATCAAATTGTTTATCAGTGACCATTTTCGCCTTGTGTTCTTCAATTACTTTATCAAAAAAGTCATCCATTGTTTTAGCTGCTCTTTTCAGTTCTCCAATGAACCCTCTAAGGACATCAATCCATCCTAAACTTGGGAAGAAATCTGTAAAACAAAACGCCGTAATTAGCACCATCACCCTTTTAGAAACATCTCCAAATCGACTCTTTCCATCTTCATCCTCAAACTTTTCTCCAAGAACACAACTTGAAACTATATTATTTGAGGTTGAGACGAACAGCTTGTTAAGATCAGCAGATTCACCAACAAGAGAAGATTTACGAATCCGATCGACGAGAAGAGAAACTTCTTCATCTCTCACATATTGAAATGATTGAACTCTTTTGACACTAAAAAGCTCAAGAACACATATTTTTTTGGCTTGTCTCCAGTACTCTCCATATGGAGCAAAACCCACATCTTGGCATCCATAAAGTAAGATATCTGCAGCAGTAGTTTTAGGCCTGCTGGAGAAATTGATGTCATGGGTTTTCATGACTTCTCTAGCCATTTTTGCTGATGAAACCACAAGGGTTGGACTTTGACCTAGCTTCAAGAGCATGAGAGGGCCATATTTTTCAGAGAGAGCTTTTAGAGAGCGATGAGGCAAAGTGCCTAATTGGTGAAGGTTTCCAATTATGGGAAGTTTTGGTGGTGAAGGAGGTAATTTTAAGGTGGTTGTTTTTTTGTTTCTAAAGAGTCTGAGCAAAACAAGAAAGATGAAGAAAAGAAAGAGAAAAGAAGAAGAAGATATGGGTCCATTTTTTATTTCTTGCCAAAGTTGATGGAACTTTGAAGTTGGCACCATTTTCTTCTCTGGTTGGGTCTAGTTTTAGCTTGGTAATTGCAGGATCTTGAATCTATATTTATGGTGGTACATGGTATGGATAATTAAATTCAACACGTGATTTGAATTTTTAATATAAAAACATTTTTTTGCCATCTGTAATCAATTAACTGAATTATAGTCTCTAGGTTTTGAGTTTATTATAATTTAGTCTCCGAGTTTTCAAAATTGTCATTTTTTACATAATATAAATAAAAGATTTCCCTTAAACATTATTTAAGGTAAAAAAAATTTTTTTGACAAGATTTATTTCGAATATATCAATATTATATTTTGAGGAAACCGACTTATATGAGATATAACAATATTATATTTTGAAGTAACTGACTTATATCAAGTATATCTTATTATTCTTTTTCTTTTTTTTAAGGAAATCACAAATTGTTTTGAATGATTTAAAAAAGGGTAAAATGAAAATAAGACCCTGTGGTCTTTTCAAAATACATGAACACCACTGTACTTTGAAAATGACAAATCACACTCCTGTAGTTCCAATTTTTTTCAATCAGACCCCTCCCCTTCAACGTCAATAATTTTCTTTTAACCACAACTTCTTCATTTGAACTCCGATTTGGACGATTCAAGATGTTTTGGAATCTTCATTTTAGGCTCTACATAAATGTCACTTCGAAACTTTGAAATCATTAATAAATAAAAGATTTTACTAACATCGAAACACTAGGTATGATTGACATCGTTAACTCTTTTGGTTATTGATGATTTCAAAGTTTCGAAGCGACGATTATGTAAAGTCGGAAATGAAGATTCCAAAAAATCTTGAAATCATCCAAATCGAAGTTCAAACGAAGAAGTTATGGCTAAAAGAAAATTATTAACATTGAAGAGGAGGGGTCTGATTGAAAAAAATTGGAACCACAGGGGTGCGATTTGCCATTTTCAAAGTACAGATGGTGCTCATACATTTTGAAAAGACTTCATGGGTCTTATTTTCATTTTACCCTTTAAAAAATTGATTTTTGTTTGTTTGGTATATTCAGTCTTATTGGATGTTGGAAGAATATTTGGTGACAATTTAATATTTAATTAATAAATAGATTATCAATAAAAGTTTTCTTCAGTACGAAATATATCATTATTATACTTGATACAATTGTCTTTTTTTAAAAATTATATAATGAGATAGCTACTTTTCATCTTGAAAAATGGTTTCAATTACTAAATCCAAAATTTATGATATTATTGCTTCCTAAATTGGTGTAATTGTTCCTTTTAAAATAATAAAATGTCAAAGTACAATAAAACTCAGAAAAATATATGAGAGAATGAATAAAAAACTAAAAAAAAATTTAACGCAAAAAAAAAAAAATCAAAACTTTTGTCAGATATATGCTTTTCCTCGTCTAGACATTCAAGACTGGTGTTAGATCTAAAATTTCATGAAGAAAAAATGAGGGAAATAAGGAATGAGTATGGAATAAGAACCAACATTTTTTTACAAGATATCTCTCAGATCTATACATTTTCGACCTCAAATATTCAATATCTTGCATTTTCAAAGCTTTTTGATTAAAAAAAATGGTAGATTTTTTTTTATGAAAAAAGTGGGTTTCTATGAAAAATGGTGTTTTTTAGGAAGAGAAAAACATGAAGAGATTTAGAGTAGTTCATAATACGGTAGGGGAGGGCTTTAAAAAGCAAGAAAGGTCTGTAAGTGTACTTTAATTTTAGGGTGCATATTATATTGTGTGTACTCTATTTTGTACGTATTATGAAGGATCAAATCAATATATCAATTAGATTAACGTCCCTATAATATGTACTACATATTATACCTTTACTACAAAAGTTGATATCATTCCATGCCAAATTAATTCCAATGAAAATTTAGTCATAAGCATGATGAAAAAAAAATCCATACATGAATATTGAATTTACTTTGTAACAATAAGAAAACAACCATGAACATAAAATGGGGATTTGGAACTTTCATTCAAATAAAATGTTCACAAGACCACCTAGTGACATGGCTATCTCTATGTGTACTGTACAAGGCGTATTACCATGGATGTCTACGAGTTGCCAAGAAAAACCATCGAAATCTTTATCACGTATTCCATGGATATCAATGCGTTGTCAAGAAAAGACGACAACATTCTTATTCGAATCCCTATAACCACCATACTTAACAACAATTTCATTTGTTTCCCATGGCTTAAATAAAAAACAAAACGAAAATATTTTTATAACAGAAAATCGAAACAAAAAAGAACGGGATAAAATGTATTAAGAATGTGGGCATCCATCTCAAAACCAATTGGTAATGAGAGGAGTGACCCTTAGAGTTTATAAATGTTATGAGTTCCCTACATCTTTCCGATGTGGGATTCTCAGCATGCCCCCTCAAGATGGTGCCTTTTTTGGGCTCACCATTCTTGGGTCGAATCCCATTTTTGGATCGAATGCCCGTTTGGGCTTGTTGGGCTCTGATACCATATTAAGAATGTGGGCATCCATCTCAAAATCAATTGGTTTTGAGATGGATGCCCACATTATTAATAAAATGTAACAAAACTGAAAAAGAAAATACTACCTTTAATTATTTTTCTTTCACATAAAGAAACTCAGATTCGTTATAGTGAAAAAAGAAAATGGTGAAAGAGAAATTTAGTAGAGAAGAGAAATGAAATATAAATATGAAAGGAGATGGAAAACCCAAATTCAATAATAAAAAATGATATATATGAAATAAAAAAGAGAAAGTTAAATTCAAACTTGTCTTTTATAAAGTAAACAAGGGGCTGAAATCAGGAAAAAAAAAAGAGAATGAAAAATTCAAAAAATCTGAATAAAGGAAGATGAGATAAGAAATGATGGATTGATATCTTGCATGAGAGGATTTGATTTTTCGTTGAAATCCAGAATTACAAGGACAATAATCATTGTATCTTCATACTTTACCTATAGGGTATTGTTTGTTTAAAAATATGAAATTAAAGGTAATGATTATAGATAGGGGTATAATTGGTATGAAAAGTCTGGAAAAGACTATTGATGACTATATTTTAAAATATAAGAATCAATGGCTATATTTTGATACAAAACATTAAAAAATGGCTACTTGAAGCATGATCTCTAATCACATTTTAGCTTTCATTTAAAATAATAGCTGCAATATTAAATTTGTAATGAAAATAGCCATATGTAGAGAGGATGATATAAAGCAAAATATAATAAAAATACTAATTTAGACATAATGGTTAATTTGGGTAAATGATAAACAAATAAATGGAAATAAAGAATGTGTGTAAGTCAAAATTAGTACTAAAAATCATGAATGAATTATTTATAATTAAATACTTAAAAAAAAAATTAAACACAATATAAATAAGGGATTTCCTTTAAACATCATTTAAGGTAAAAAAAAAATGTGGCAAGTTTATTCCGGGTACATCAATATTAAGGAAGCTAACTTATATGAGGCATAACGATATTATATTTTGAAGAAAGCGACTTATATCAGGTATATCATATATTATACTTTTTTTAATAGGAAAATAACATTTTGTTTGGAATGATTTAAAAATTGGTTTTTCTTTTTTTTTTTAACCCACTTTTCCTTAAATATTTAACATTCTGAACCCACTTTTCTTTGTTTTTTTTTTTGCTCCTTTTCTCTTCTCTTATATCAATTAAGGAAAGTAGGAGAGAAATAAATAAAATATAATAAAAAGTTTTTTTTTTTTCAAAATAATAACAGTCCCACCCTACATCTCCCCCTTAAAGAAGAGAAGAAATAAATTAAAAAATATCCAGAATGTTAAATATTTATCGATGTTGGTGGGAAAATAGTTTCTTTGATTTACCATATTTTAACTACACAGGGTGTTAGTATATCTCATCAACACCCCAAAAATCTTTGTACAGTTTACCCTATTGTTTAGGCATGACGTTTAGCAGCTATCGATTTAAGAGTAGGTATTGTTTTTATACTTTGATTAATTCACATTGATTATTTTAGTGTAATGATAAAAGCTAGAAAACAGGATATGTGTGTTTTTTAATGGTTTTTAAAAACATTTTCTTTATTAAAAAACTCTTTCAAAACCTCTCCGAAATGGACATGTAGTTGATATTTGTATATGAATATATCTAGGGGAGGAGCCACTAAGGGACCAGGGGGGCACGTGCCCCCCTCAGATTCCAATATATACTATTTTATATGCTTTATTTGTGTTGAACTGTTTGGCTCAGCGGTTGTGCCCCGAACATCTTTTCACCACCTTCCAATTGCAAGTTCGATCCCCATCTAAGATTTCATTTAAATTTAGGATTTTTTACTTCTATAATTTTAAATTAAATTCTTTCTATCAATTAAATTATAAACAAGTAAAACCTAACGAAACTTAAAATTTGTAAAGAAATAATTACTCACATGACCATATTAATTAACATTAATCCACTTTTCAGGGTGATTTTAATTATATTTCAATTATACCCAATTACCACCCATTTTTTAGGAATCAACAGTTGCTCCCTCATTTTAAGGTTACGTTTTTGCCCCTTCCGATTCCGTTAGCACATAATAAATCATTATTTTATATTTCCTTTTTTATTTTTGATATTATTGTCCTTTAATTATAGGATTTTGTAACCACAATTGATTTGAGTATCTTTATTTGATTTTTTCTTAAACGGTTTCTTTTCTTCTTCCCCGTTTCCCTTTAATATTCATTTTTTTTGCAATTTTCATTTCTTATACGTTCTTGTTTTCTTCTTTTGTTTTCTACTTTTTTTGTTTTTCACAAAAATGAGAACGACATCTGTTGACATTATTTACGATGGGTGTTGGGATGAAGCTCACGTTTACGAATCCTACGAACTCAAAACTATGATGTATTTCCAAAATACTTCATTTATTGATCTTGTCAAGAAGATTCGTCGTAAAGTTCCCTTCGATCCGGACACCAATTGCTTATTGATGGAACTTGTTACGTAATCCAAAGTTAGGGTTGATCTTGATGTTAAATCTGACAATGATGTCTTAGTCTTTGAAACCTTTCTTTTTTATAACTATTCCGATTACGTGGCTTTTGTCATTGATAAGAAAAAACGATTTCTAATTCTGTACAAGTTGACATTGGTAGCAACCCTTCTTGTTTATATCTTATAAATATTTATTTTTTATAAACATTTTTATGAAAACAGACAAAATAGTCATTAAAATTAAGCTACATTCAACATAATACAAAACTACATCAGTTTACATCACAAATTTCCAGAAACATAGTTTTCAAAATACTGAATTCACTGTAGTCAGTCTTCATAATAATAAACCTACGCACTCTATTCTTCCTGAATCGGTTGTGTAAGTATATGAAACTTCGGCCCTTCATGTCTTTTGTCCTTTGATCCAAATTCATCAGTGTATGTATCTGAGGTTGATCTTTTTCCTCCTCGACTTCTTTTTGGCATGTTCACAACATTTGCATTCTCTTCTACATTTTTCTTCTTTCTTTTCTCCCCCCCTTTATTTCTTTCTCAGCTGCCTTTCCTTTCCCCCTTTTCTTTGGTGCACTATCTTCTTCTTTGATTCACTGTCTATTTGTTCAAGTATTTGGTTTGTATATAAGTAAATGTTTACTTTTTATAAACTTTTTTATTCTCAGAAATCCCAAACACATTAACAGGTTTTTCATCTGAAGTTTACATTTTAGCAAACGTATATTTTAAATAAACATTTTTATATCAATACAACGAATTACGAATATCTGATTCACTTCTTCTTCTTTATCATCTTCGTCGTTTTCTTCTTTTTCCGATTCTATTTATTCTTTAAAGTCTTCTACAGCATGTAAGTAATTTCACTTCATTCACTTCTTCAGATCCAGAACATGTATGTATCTAATTAAATTAGAAAATAACAAAACAGATTTTGAAATTGAAACCTCCTCTTCATCCTCTATTTCTTCAATCTCTGGTTCTAGCATTTCGGTTTCTTCTTCATTCCTCTTTCTCCCTCTTCCTCTTCCCTGCATTTGATGAATTTTGGTTTCATTTTCAATACTAAAAACTGAAAATCACATATCCTTTTTCAACAGTTTGAATATAACGAACTTACCCCTCTTCCACCGTTAACGTTTCCTCTCGTTGTTGCCATTTTTTTCTCCCGGATGCTTTTTGCTTTCTCTCGTCAGAGGTTTCTTCCCCTTTCAGTTTCTATCGCCAGACGCTTCTTCTTTTCTTTTTCAAAAAAATGAGAAACGGTTTTGATTTTGATTTAATAAATCTTTATTTTTATTCCATATATCCTTGAATAATGATTATGAGATTTTCGGATTTCAAAATTCCTGACGATTGCAATAAATGGTAGCGTGAATCAGGGGATTTTTTTGAATATTTTATTTAAAAGGGTAACTGATGTCTTTTGAGCAAAAATGTAGCCGGTGCGTGGGTGGGTTTTGGGTAGATTTGCTTTTTATTAAAAAAATGACATTTATATGTAATAAAAGGTTTTTATTAGGGTACCTATGAAATTAACACATTTGTAAAATATAATTCCATATATCTCATTAACTAAAATGAACTTATAAAGAAAAAATAAAAATACAGTTTTTAACAAAAACCGATTTTTAAAATGTTATTTAAAAATCATATTTTATTTTTATTTTTGTATACTTTTGATGTGTCATTCTTATTTTTTAAATTACAAAATTATCAAAATTTATATTTAATCTTTTAATAAATTTTTTAAATAAAAGTTTTAATAAGCTTTTCAAAAATTTATTATCACACGCACACGCACGCGCACACGCACACATTAGAAATAATTATGAATCAAATGGTTTTTTCACATCATATATCAAATAGAATAAAACTTATTAATATTTAATTGATTTATTTTATAAAATGTAAATATATTAATCAATAAATTAAATTTTATTTTATTTTTATTAATATTAATATATTATTTATAGTCATATTGGCTCGAGTATTACTATAGATTTGCTAGGTTAGAGCACGAGTCTATAATGATTGGGCTCAGCTAAGCCCATGAAGATAATGATATGGATAGTATGCCCCCCAGCATTTGAATCCTGGCTCCACCACTGAATATATCCACATTAAAAAAATCATTAAAATAGAAAGAATATTACAGTAAAGAACAGATCATATAGATTAAAAAAAAAGAGTTATTTACTTAAATACAGGTTGTTTTTCACATATTATATATTTGGATCATGTCACCTCATCTCTCTGTTATATTTGTGAAGACAAATCAAACAAAATTGATTCAAAGCCTAAAGTATGAAAGCCCAATGGACTTATTTGATTTAAATTGTTTTAACCGTGGGTGCTCTATTGTGATTGGCCAAATGAATTTATTAGGTCAATTTATATAAGACTTATGATTCCAAGAGGCGAGGATATAATTCAAATAATTATCTCCTACAAATTATCTATGATGACCAAAATTAATAATAAATAATTAATAAATCAAATTTATTTAATTAATTATTTTGGGCCAATTTCAATTGGGTTCATTAATCCAATTGAGCTTGAAACTCTCTCTTAAATTAATAAGTCCAACTTAATTAATTTATTTATTAATTTCCATTTAAATAAAATATTTTATTTAAACAATTAATGATATTAATATTTTCTCCCGACTAAATATTATCAAATTATATTATTAATTTCCATTTAAATAATTTTCATTATTTAAATAATTAATAATAAATATTTTAATTATTAATTTCCATTAAATAATCTCATTATTTAATTAATAACTTTATTGATAATATTTTATTATTAATTAATTAATTTTAATTATTAATTTCCGTTCAAATAAAATTAATTATTTAAACAATTAATAATTGTCAATTAATTTCAAATTATTAATTACCATTTAAATATACTCAATATTTAAATAATTAATAATGTCTAATTAATAATATTTCATTATTAATTTTCTGTTCAAATAAACTCATTATTTAAACAATTAATAATGTTTATATTAATTACCATTTAAATATACTCAATATTTAAACAATTAATATTGCCTATTTAAATAATTCACTTTACTTAAAATTTCCATTTCTTCTACTTGATTTCGCGACTACGATATTTGGGCTAGCAGAAGGACCCGATGGACCTATAGATCATGGGCTTAATAATTAGTCAATTAAGTGATTAACTCATAATCAGTTAATTACTCATTATCTAACTATGAATAATTCCACTATAGATTCATAGCTGAACTCCCCTCACTATAGATGAGTTATGTCCATTTTGTTTATCTTTATTTATATCTGTGATTATTCCTTCACGTGGAACACTCATAATTACAGATGGATAAGATTTACCGTTTTGCCCCTGTAATTACCGCTTTATCCTTGTGTTCTCGCTGATTCTCCAATGAACACTATCTTTAGTCGAACTATAGATAATATACTTCTGTGATCAATAGAAGTCGTGGCGCCACTTGTTCATGTCTTGAATCAGTACATCAAGGGAGCTTCCTAAAGTTCCTAGAATGGTTAGGTATCGCACTGATACCGTTAATTCTTTAGGAAAGTTATGAATTCCATCTCGTGTAAATGAGTTCCCAACTACTTATCTAGCCATATTCCCAAAACAGGAGTGTATTGAGCGTTCTTACAGATCGCTCTCAACCATGTGAATCAAAGAACATAACTCCATAAATAGGAGTCCGCATTTCACTCAGGATTGAGATCTATCACGGTTGATAAACTTAGTTTGATATTCGATCATTTCTCGTAAACGGTACTAGTGAGAAATTTGATTGAACATCGTGGTCCTGTCTTATACAATCAACATTGCATATGATACTTCCATTTCATGTCTCCCACATGAATGATCAGGATTAGATCATTTGTCTATAAACAAAATGCGAAGCTATCAACAGTGTTACCAGGATAAGGTTCCCAAACGTTATCCATTTACTGTAGACACTTTTAAGTTACTCATCTCAAATTTAATCCTCTCGTATGACTCACATACTAAGTCGTGATTTCATAAGAATGACTTAGGGTTTACTATTTGAATGTTTGATATTTATATATTTCCATATATTCCTAATATCTTCAATTGAATCAATCTAGATAATATAAAGAACTTATGTTTATTTATTTAATTTATTCGAAATAAATTATTATACTTAAATAATTACAAGTTCTAGGACACCATTCATAACAATGTGTTGTTAGCAGATGCACGTGAGCATTGATTTGGTAGTTATGCAAGGCGTGTGGAATGATGTTGATGGCTGAAGAACTTCCGGGGAAGCCAAGTAGGTGGAAGTTGCACCATAATTTCAGCAAGGTTTATCGACATGTACCGGAAAAAGGGAAATCTTGAAAGGTAATATTTCAAATGGTCTACTTCTATGGTGGAGAGGATAGCTCTCTAGTTTGAGAACTATGATTGTCGGTGAAGACAATGATTGTAGTAGAAACTATAGTTTATTCTATCTTGTCAAGGTGGAATTGGAGGAGTCGCTAACGTTGCAGTGAAGACATGATGTTTTGATGTTGTCTTCAAGGTGGAATTTGTTATATTTGTGAAGACAAATCAAACAAAATTGATTCAAAGCCTAAAGTATGAAAGCCCAATGGACTTATTTGATTGAAATTGTTTTATTTGTGTTCTTTTTATTGTGTTTGTTATATTTGTGAAGACAAATCAAACAAAATTGATTCAAGGTGGAATTTGTTATATTTGTGTCCTTATTATGTTTGTTTCTTTAATTATTTTGATTTCTTCTTTTATTCCTAACGGTTAATGTGGGAAGTTGATTTTTCCCAGCACTCTCCACTATATTCAACATCATCAAATGTGATATATTACTCATGAAATATTATATAATAGACAGAAACAGTAAATTACAACGTAAAAGATAGAAAAACCTCATACATTATTAACAAAACACTGATATATGAAAGAAGCAAACCCCATCACTGGATTGAAATATATGGTATTGGCTTGACATGGAGAGGGTTTTTCTTACAAACACTGAGGCCATTCTCTTCCTCTAAATCCATTACATTACCATCAGGAATCTTCCAATCAAACCAATAGAGAATGTTTGCCAAAGCATATCCAAAAGAAGAAATCCCAAATGATATTCCAGGACACTTTCTTCTTCCACCTCCAAATGGAATAAACTCATGCTCTTGGCCTTGGAAGTCTAAAGATTTGTTCATGAATCTCTCTGGAATGAATTCATTAGGCTTTTCCCAAATCTCAGGATCTCTTTGTATTGCCCAAACATTCACAAAAACACTTGTTTTTGATGGAATATGATAACCTTCAATATTGACAGTACTCACCGTTTCTCTAGGCAATAATAGAGGAGCTGGTGGATGTAGTCTTAATGATTCTTTTATAACACAATTCATATACTCCATTTTGTCAATATCATTCATTTCAATTTTTGATTTCTTTCCAATTATTCTTCTAACCTCTTCTTGCACTTTTTTCATTGTGTTTGGATTTTTCATCAACTCAGCCATTGTCCATTCTAAACCTGTTGCAGTTGTATCACTTCCACCAATAAACATGTCCTGTAATTCAAAACCAAAACCAAAAAGTTTTACTTTTTATTTAAAAAGAAAAACATGAGAAAGTAGAAGAGAAATAAACCTGTATAATTGCTTTGATATTTTCTTGAGAGAAAGGGTAATCAAGCATGCCACTCTGTTGAAGTTGGAGCATGATATCAACAAAATCCTTTTTATCAGATTGTTTATCGGTCTCCGTTTTCGACTTGTGTTCCTCAATTACTTGATCAAAAAAGTCATCCATTGTTTTAGCTGTTCTTTTCAGTTCTCCAATGAACCCTCTAAGGACATCAATCCATCCAAAACTTGGGAAGAAATCTGTGACACAAAACGACACCAGTAGCACGATTAACCGTTTCGAAACATCTCCAAATCTACTCTTTCCATCTTCATCTTCAAACTTTTCTCCAAGAACACATCTTGAAACTATATTATTTGAGGTTGAGGCAAATAACATAGTAAGATCTACAAGATCACCACCCATGGAAGCTTTACGAATCCGATCGATAAGAAGAGAAACTTCTTCATCTCTCACATATTGAAATGATTGAACTCTTTTTACACTAAAAAGCTCAAGAACACATATTTTTTTGGCTTGTCTCCAGTATTCTCCATATGGAGCAAAAGCAACATCTTGGCATCCATAAAATAAGATATCTACAGCAGTAGTCTTTGGCCTACTGGAGAAATTGATGTCATGGGTTTTCATGACTTCTCTAGCCATTTTTGCTGATGAAACCACAAGGGTTGGGCTTTGACCTAGCTTCAAGAGCATGAGAGGGCCATATTTTTCAGAGAGAGATGCTAGAGAACGATGTGGCAAAGCGCCTAATTGGTGAAGGTTTCCTATTATGGGAAGTTTTGGTGGTGAAGGAGGTAATTTTAAGTTGGTTTTCTTGTTCCCAAAGAGTTTGAGAAAAAGAAGAAAAATGAAGAAAAGAATGAGAGAAGAAGATATGGGATTGAATTGCATGGAATCTTGCCAAAGTTGATGGAACTTTGAAGTTGGCTCCATTTTCTCCTCTGGTGGGTCTAGTTTTAGCTTGGGAATTGCAGGATCTTGGACCTATATTGATGGTGGTTAACTAGTATGAATACTGAAATCAACTTGATTTGATCGTTGACTATAAAAACATTTTACTTTTTAAAAAAAAACATTTTGCCCATCTGTATTTAATAAACTTAATAAATTTAGGTTTTTTGTTGTTGTTTAAATTAGCATTGTTTGAATTGTTAATTTTAAAATTGGGATGATTGCAAATCTAGCAATTTTTTATATGATACTTGTAAAAATATCAACTCTTAAAAACATTTGTAAATATAGCAAATTTTGACCGGGTTAATTAGTGATCAACATTCAATTACATATTTTTACAATAAGTTAATCACTGATTCATACATTAATCAATTGTAATTAGTGATAAATGTAGGAAAATTTGTTATATGTGTAAATAGTTTTAAGCAATGATATATCGATCTAAAGGAGCATGTTCACACATTGCGAATGGAGGAAGGTACAAAAATTTCAAGTCACGTAAGTGTTTTCAATGATATTATTTCATAGTTGGAGGTAATAGGTGTGAATATAGATGAGGAGAACAAGGCAATCAGACTCATTTTATTTCTTCCAACTTCTTATGAGCACATGAAAACGGTTGTGACGTATGGAAAAGAGCATATCAATATCAACCCAAATAAAAAACCAAGAAAGACTCAAAGAATTCCATCTTCAAATTTGTATTTATGTGGAAAATTGCATTGGCATGCTTGAATATTCTTCAATTTAATAATTAAAACATGTTTTATATGCATTTTGATTAAATAATAATTCCCAATCACGCAACTGATCTTGCAAAGATACAGCTGTTTCCCAATGTCAACGAGTGAAAGTATCAGCCAAACGATGAAAGTATGTTCCTTAAGTCAGAAAATGAAAATTCTAATAGAGCACAAACTGATAAGAGAATTTGATGAATATCCCAAAAGGTAGAATCCTCTTGAAACAGAGACAACATACGTCTGGTATGTGACTCAAAAACTTAAATGTCCTGTGTTGAGAATCTATAAAATAATTAAATTCGTCTTAGTCTATCAACTTAAACTTTGAAGTTTTCATTATCCTGGTTAAATCTAAAGAGTTTGAGCAAAAGAAGAAAGATAAGAAAAGAAAGAGAGAAGGGATTGAATTTAATGGAATCTTGCAAAAGTTAATGGAACTTTGAAGTTGGCTCCATTTCCTCCTCTAGCTAGGTAGTGTATTTTTAGCTTGTGAATTGCAGGATGTTGAACCTAAATTTATGGTGGTTAATTAACTTGGTATGAATACTTAAATGAACGTGATTTGATCGTTGAATATAAAAACATTTTACTTAAAAAAAAAGGACAAAACTTGGCTTCTTATAGGCTGCACTGGCCCAATCCGGTGCATCCACGTGAGAGAAAAAAGAAATTTAAAAAAAAAATACATGTGGCTGCACCGGCCGCTTATAGTTTTTTCCAAAAAAAAAAAAAAACATTTTGTGCCATCTGTGTTTAATAAACTGAATTATTTTAGGGCTATTTTTAAAAATGGCATTGTTTGAATTGTTAATTTTAAAATTGGGATGATGGTAAATCTAGTAAATTTTTAAGTAATATTTCTAAAAATATAACTTTTAAAAATATTTGTAAATATAGCAAATAATTTGAGGTGGTTAATCAGTGATCAACATGGAACTACATATTTTTACAATAAATTAATCACAAATTAATCATAATTAATCACTGATAAACATATTAAAAATTACTATAATTACGAATAGTTTTAAGCAATTATATATTTACCAATATTTCCTATTGGCAGTCAATAATTCTGTATCACTTAACTGATCTTACAAAGATAGAGCTGTTCCCAATGTCAACGTGTGGAAGAGTCCGGTTGGTACAACTTTTCCTAAAAGTATTTTGAGTGAAATATTTTAGAATAAATATTAGTTAAGTGTTTCATCTAAAAACACTTGAGTATAACTAAAAGGTGTTTTTGGAAAAAAATACTTGATTTGTGATTCTTCTAAAAATGTTCATAAATAAGTATTACATTTAAAATAATTATCTCAAGTGTTTTTAGATGAAACTCTTAAATAATATTTTTTTTTAAATATTTAACTCAAAACATTATTAAAAGCAGTTGTACCAAACGGACCTAGAGTAACAGCTAAAGAAGATGACATGATGAAAGGGTGTTCCTAAAGTCAGAAAATGACAATTCAATTAGAGGCACAAAGTTATATAAGAAAATTTGAAGAAAATCTCAGTAGTTGAATCCTCTTGAAACAAAGACATTATACAACATGTCTGGTATAAAACTAATATGAAAACCTATTGTTTAATTTAAACTCTGAATTAGACTCATGTATTTCTGTAGTAAAAAAAAAAGTTACAGTCATTACCTGTTAATTTATTCGACTCTATCTACTGCATAACAATAAGCATTACTTGTACATTATGTATCGATCGTACTGTGAATTTGTGTGTCTCTTTCTTTTGCATAACATCAACATTACATGTACATTATCTACGATTTGTACTATGCAATATGACTCATTCCTTCTACATAATGGTGTTGGCTAGTAGAAGGACATGATTCCTCATCAATGCAATATCATGATTTTCCTTGTTAGCATTTTGTACATATATTCGGTATTGTGTTAACATTAGCGTTAACATTTATCATGTTGTATAGGTACTAGATTCACCAATAAAACACTCTGAAACCTCTAAGACTCAATAATAGTGAATTCCGATGAGGAAAGAAGTTGAAATCTGACGATATATCTAACTCTATTTTCCTGTGAAAAAGATGAGAACATAAATTTTTAATCACAAAATTGAATTGAAAACGCAAATGCTTCCTTAAATTGATGTAATTGTTCTTTTTAAAATTTATAAAAAGTCAAATTAGTCATAAAAGAAAATGGAAAATAGTCATAATATGTAAAGATTCTTACAGGATGACTATTTTTTTAATCAGACATGTAAAAAGTGGCTAATTACATCGTTTCTCCTAAAAAATAGTTATTTATTTAATCCAAAATTCAACATAATCATTTTCTTTAAAAAAAATAGTAAAAAGAAAAATCATCATGTTAAAGGTGTAGCCAAATTAGGCCGGAGTCCATTAGCCTCTATGAGCCCAAGACACGTGAAGAATCTGCCAACCCAATTCTTAATATAGGGGTGAAACCGATTTGGTTCAGTTCGGTTTATAATAGGAATCGGTCCGGCTTTGAACTGTTTTATAGGTTTAGTTTTCGGTTTTTTCCAGTTTTTCTAGTCAAAGACATTTACATTTAGTTTAAAGATAAAATCCTCTTATATTGAAGAATGAAACAAAATAAAATCAAACATAAACAAAAACTTAGTTAAAAAAATTAGATTAATAAATATACAAAATATAAATTAAAATAAAGTGATAAATAAATTTAAAATAAAATAAATAAATAAAAATTAGGGGAAATAGAGAAGGGTATGAGATTTTTACTTGTTTTAGAAGCCGATTCGGTTTGGTTCGGTTTTTTAAAAATGGAACCGGAACGGTTCAGTTTTTTAAAATATGGTCCTATTTAATTTTCTGGTTTTTTCTTTCCCCCTAATTCTTATATATAGGATACTAGTTTTCTACTTTTGATCTTAATATAATCTTAGAAATATAATTATAAATGTAGAAAAAATTTCTATAATATTTATTAAAATATAAGTTTATAAATCATTAAAATGAAACGACCTAGAACAAAAGATATTTTTATCAAAAACTATACATATATATATATATATATATATATATATATATATATATATTAAATAGGAAAGTTTAATGGGCAGCATATTTTGATAAAAAAAAATGTAAATACATCATCATTTAAAATTATTTGTAAATAACCCGGGCATAGCCCATTGGTTAAGGTTTGTATTTCTTCCCCACCCTAACACTTTGTAAATATATATATATATATATATATTCACCTAATCAATATTAATATGTTGATCAGTAATTAACAATGAAAAATTTGTAAATCAGTGATTAATTTATTATAAAAATATATAATTCATTTTTAAATCATAGATTCACCTAATCAAAATTTGCTAGATTCGCAACTAGCCATACATTGTCACCTATAAAAAAAAATCATATCAATGATTTTTAAAACCATCTTATTTCTCCACGATATTCAACATCATGAAATGTGATAGTTTTGACGGAATATAATAATAGACAAACAAAAACAGTAAATCACAAGATGGAAAAAGTGGACCCAGATTAACAACAATACAAAACAATATGAAAGAAAAAGCAACCTCATATTTAAAAATTCACTGAATTTAAATATATGGTATTGGTTTGAGATGTAGAGGGATTTTCTTTTTGACAGTGAGTCCATATTCTTCCTCTAAATCCATTACCATACCATCAGGAATCTTCCAATCAAACCAATATAGAAGGTTAGCCAAAGCATATTCAAAAGAAGCAATCCCAAATGATATTCCAGGACACTTTCTTCTTCCACCTCCAAATGGAATAAACTCATAATCTTGGCCATGGAAGTCTAAAGATTTGTTCATGAATCTCTCTGGAATGAATTCATTTGGCTTCTCCCAAATCTCAGGGTCTCTTTGTATTGCCCAAGCATTCACAAAAATGGTAGTTCTTGATGGAATATAATATTCTTCAATGTTAACAGTTTCCAGTGTTTCTCGAGGCACTAGAAGAGGAAGTGGTGGATGTAGCCTTAATGATTCTTTTATCACACAATTCATATACTCCATTTTCTCAATATCATTCATTTCAATTTTTGTCTTCTTTCCAACTATTCTTCTAACCTCTTCTTGGACTTTTTTCATTGTATTTGGATTTTTCATCAACTCTGCCATTGTCCATTCCAAACCTGTCGCGGTTGTATCACTTCCACCCACAAACATGTCCTGTGATTCAAAACGAAAACAAAAAGTTTTACTTTTTATTTCACAAAAGTGTGCAAAAATTAAGAGAGATAGCTAGATACATAAAAACAAGATAAATGTTAAGATCCCGTATCGGAAAAATGAAGGGAAGATGATATTGTTTAAGGGTCAGTCTTCTAATTACATCAATTGAGTTTGAGATGGAAGTTTATGATTATTAAGATGATATCATAGTCTAAACAAGCTCAAGCGAGTATTTGGTCCAAAAATTGGGATCCGGCCTAAAAATAATAAACCCAAAAGAGCCAACATCTTGAGTGTGCATGTGTAACTCCTTTCATTACCAATTAGTTTTAAGATGAAAACTCATTATAAATTAAAAGGTAGGAGAGAAATTACCAGGATAATTGCTTTGATACTATCTTGAGAGAAATGATAATCAAGCATATCATTCTGTTGAAGTTGGAGCAAAATATCAACAAAATCTTTTTTATCAAATTGTTTATCAGTGCCCATTTTCACCTTGTGCTCTTCAATTACTTTATCAAAAAAGTCATCCATTGTTTTAGCTGTTCTTTTCAGTTCTCCAATGAACCCTCTAAGGACATCAATCCATCCTAACCTTGGGAAGAAATCTGTAACACAAAACGCCGTAATTAGCATCATCACCCTTTTCGAAACATCTCCAAATCTACTCTTTCCATCTTCATCTTCAAACTTTTCTCCAAGAACACATCTTGAAACTATATTATTTGAGGTTGAGACAAACAGCTTGTTAAGATCAACGGATTCACCAACAAGAGAAGATTTACGAATCCGATCGATAAGAAGAGAAACTTCTTCATCTCTCACATATTGAAATGATTGAACTCTCTTGACACTAAAAAGCTCAAGAACACATATTTTTTTGGCTTGTCTCCAGTACTCTCCATATGGAGCAAAACCCACATCTTGGCATCCATAAAGTAAGATATCTGCAGCAGTAGTTTTAGGCCTGTTGGAGAAATTGATGTCATGGGTCTTCATGGTTTCTCTAGCCATTTTGGCTGATGAAACCACAAGAGTTGGAGTCTGTCCTAACTTCAAGAGCATAAGAGGGCCATATTTTTCAGAGAGAGATGCTAGAGAACGATGAGGCAGTGTGCCTAATTGATGAAGGTTTCCTATTATGGGAAGTTTTGGTGGTGAAGGAGGTAAGTTTAAGCTGGTTTTCTTGTTTCTAAACAATTTGAGCAAAAGAAAGAAGAAGAAGAAAAGAAATAGAGAAAGAGAAATGGGATTGAATTGCATGGTGTTTCTATATCCACCTTGAAGTTCTTGCCAAAGTTGCTGCAACTTTAAATTTTGCCCCATTTTTTTATCTCTGGTGATGTAGTGGAGCTCGGCAAT
The DNA here is from genome assembly GCA_028015215.1 of Gynostemma pentaphyllum. Classification (NCBI taxonomy): domain Eukaryota; kingdom Viridiplantae; phylum Streptophyta; class Magnoliopsida; order Cucurbitales; family Cucurbitaceae; genus Gynostemma; species Gynostemma pentaphyllum. The sequence goes on along the minus strand of CM051346.1, from coordinate 46,706,523 downwards.
TGCTGAATCTTGAGGTTATTTTTAGTGGTATATAAATACTGAAGTCATATAAAAAAAACATATATTTTTCTAAATATATTTTGTGCCACCCGGGAATTATTTTAACACAAGATAATATCAAGTGGTTATAAGCCGACAATATCAGAATGTGTAGCTTAAAATTTTGATGTCTCAGTATGAGTTAATTGAGAATTTTTTTTCTTTTTGAAAAAAAGGGAAATATATTAATTAAGAAAAGGTTAGAGTCGGCTGATTAGGAATCATGCATAAATCCTCTATCTAAGAGAGGAGAGGAGCTATCCAGCTAGCTGAATCAGTGATGGATAAAACCATCTGAGCTAAAGAATGAGCTACAAATTTTTTAAGCCTTCTCAAGGAGGAGGCCAAAAAAATCAAAAAAAGGAGGCAACTCCTTAATGTCAAGCAAAATAGCTCCAAGCTAAGAAGGGTTGGGGTAAAAATCCACATCAAAGTAATTACAAATACTAAGACTATTATAATAAATAATAATGTCTTTCAAATCCATACTATGGGCCCAACAAAATGCCTTCACGAACAGCAAGAGCCTCAATAGTCAAAACATCCATGGCCTTGCTCAAAGCCACAATGACGTTCTCATTTGTAATGATTAGCATAAACACCCAACCCCGCAGTTTGCTCTGGAATCCTCTTTCCAAAGCTGTATCCACTCGAATAACCACAAGATTACGACTCAAGCACATGTTATCATGTTATGTTTGAATTGTATGTAGAAATGAGAATGATTAGAAAAATATTGTTAGTGTGTGAGAGAATGAAAATTGAGATGTCAATCAAAATGATGTTATTATTAATATTAAAACATGTGCTGACTAAATGTTAGGATGATATTTGAAATTCGTTCTCATAATTCATTCTTATCTATCATACAATTTACTTTTTTAACTGAAATTATCTCACATAGAAGATTTTTTTTAAGGGGCTCTTGCAAAAATAGCAAAAATATGTCTAATATTTGTAAAAATAGCAGTAAAAAAACATATTTGCAAAAATAGCAGAAAAATTAAATTCGCAACTAAAATATTACAAAATTGTCACTGGTAATCAGTGATTAGTAATCACTGATTTACTGATATATTGATATTTTATGTAGGAATCACTGATAATCACTGATGATTTTATAAGTTATCACTGATATCTCTGATAACATGAATGGGAGTTTTTAAAAATCTGCTATATTTGCAAATATTTTTTAAAAATGCTATATTTTTAAATATTGCTAAAAATTCTGCTACCCAATGAAATTTCTCACATATATAGCAGATTTTATTTTTCAAAAAGTAAAAATAGTTTATCAAAATAAAATTAATAATCAACTAGTAATAAATTTAAGGTTTAGTTCTTAAAAATTTATTTATATAGTATATGTCTGTCTAGTAATTTTTTGAAATAAGAGAACATTTTAAAAATAATTAAAAATGGAGCATGGGTGGCGAAATTCATAGGCAAAGGTAGCATTGTCGGCGATTTTCCGGCGAAAAGCCATATTTGATCGACAATACTTTTACCGGCAAAAGCCAAATTTCACTGGCAAGGGTAACGCCGGCAAATTATGCATTTCGTCAGCGTAGCCTATGTCAATAAAATTCTGGGGTTTGGCTCGGCGAAAAATTTCGCACTGTTTTTCGTGGTGTGAATAGACAAAACTCTGATCCTCCTCCCAAACTTACATAGGTGTGGGAGGATAAAGTTTCAAAAAAATGTTGGGATTCGATTTAGGCCCTACGTTATGTGTGGTCTCATTAAAATAGCATTAAACACACTAATGACCCCAATACTATCGACTTTTTCAATTTACACTCTTGAAATATCAATTTAGTTTTTTTTGCACCCTCTACATTTTCAATTGTCCATCTTATATCCAATAAACCATCCAAATCTAACGGACTTTTAAATTATTATTATTATTTTATTCTCAGGGGTATGTGAAAATACTATTTTGACCCATTAACCATAGTCTAATCCTATGCTTAGTCAAGCTTACCCATTACCCATTTCACCATAGTCACTTTTTTTCCCCCAAATTCTTTCACGATCAAGATTCTTCCTCATCTCCTCTTTCTCTGGTTCTTACCTAGTACCCATTCACCATGGTTGCATCAAATAACGAGGAAGTGAACGTTGTTTATAACACAAGGATTGTTAGATCCGTTAATTTGTTTGCTCAGGGATTGTTCGAGACTAATGTTTTTGTTACATTTTTGGGCAATTACTGAAATAACATATTTTTACATACTAATTACTGAAATGTTAGAACGTTTAAAAAATTACTAAAATAGCATAATTATAGTTTAATAATTTAATGAATTATAATTCAATAATTTATTGAACTAAAAAAAGTACAAAAAGTAACAAATTCATTGAAGATAATAATGAAAGATAATCAAATAACTCAATAAATTATTGAACTTACACTTAAAAAGTAAAAAAAAAAAAATACTAATTCATTAAATATCCATGAAAAATAGTTCAATAAATTATTGAATTATAGTTCAATAATTTAATGAATTATAATTATGTTATTTGAGTAATTTTTAAAAAGTTCTACCATTTTAATAATTAGTATGTAGATTTATACTATTTGAAACAAATTCTTTATATTTTTTTTTATAATAGCCGATATGACAGACGAACACAACCATAGAATGATGCTGATGATGACTCTTGGATCAGATTCTTCAATTATTTTTTCATACAAATGAGGCAATTTTCTCTTTCCATTGTATATTACTTTCCTATGCTATATGACGATTTCTCTTGAATCTGTATTGTCGTTATCGATTTCTCTTGAACCTTCATTGTCAATATCAATTTCTCTTGAATCTTTCATTGTTGTTATCGATCGATCGTGAAGAATTTGGGAGGAAAAAATAACTATGGTGAATGGGTAATGGTTAAGTTTGTCTCAAGACTATGGTTAACGGGTCAAAATAGTCTTTTCACATACTCCTGGGTATAAGAAATAATTAAAGAATCAAGATATGTTAGATAGGGATGGTTTATCGGATAGAATTTTGAACAATTAAAAGTGTAGGAGTGAAAAAAAATAAACTAAATTGATGTTCAAGGTAGTATAAATTGAAAAAACCTGATAGTGTAGGTTATTGGTGATTTAACCCATTATTTAAATAGCTCAACCATAGAAAGAGCCTAAAAAAAGCCAAAAATTGTTATCAAAAGGAATAAAATTTAATAAGAATCGAAAAATTAAAACAACATTTTTTTTAACAAGAACGTAAAAAAAAGGGCAAAAACCACCCGTAACAGCGACATATAAAACATCTATAGCGCCATATATAACATATTTATATTTAATAAACTGTATATTATAGATAAACCAACATATAACAAGAAATGAAGGTTAAATAAAAATTACAACCTAGAAAACTCTAATAGGAAATGAAGGAAACAAAAAGGAATAAAAAACTTTTTTTTTTGTGTGGAAAATGTCACGATAAAAAACGGTTATGATAAAAACAATTTTGTATTTTCTTTGATTACCGTAATCAATTCGTGGGCGTTTTCCGGCGAGGGAAGGAATCGACGATGGAGGTGGATGCTTGTGAATCAGTATATCTTCAATAAGCATCTGACATCTTTCAAACAAAACGACGACGAAATTTAGGAAGAAAACGACGCTTCCCTTAACTCAATCCATCTCTCTGGATTTTCCTTTCTATTTTATGGGAAGAGAAAATAAATAAATTAGAGTGATAATTGGGAATTCTTTCAACTTGTTATTAAGCTTGTTCTTCTTGCATTCTATAAATGGGCAATTTCTGGGCAATCAAGATGCGGAAAATGGAGGAAGAAGAAGAATAATCTAATTTAGGTTGAGTTTCTTATCATTAAATAATGATTCGTAAAATCAAAAGATTGATTTCAATTCAAAAATTAAAAATTAAAAATTAAATGATATGTAATTAATAAGATATAGTGAGATATAAAATGGTAAGATGTTAAACTATAAAATCATATTTATTTGACCCTAAACATGAGTTTAACAATTATAAACAAGTATCAATACATGTAAGCAAAAATAAGCATTCCCCCTTAAATTTTTTTATAAATTTGACTTTTTAATTTATTTTATATATTTTGCCCCCCAAAATTTTAAAAAATATTTTTATATAGTTTTTGCCTCCCTAAAAAAATTCCTGGATCTGCCCCGTTTTGGGGAACTCTTTAAAACCAAGAGCAAAAAAAAAAAACTAGTCGAAATGACTTTGGACTTGAACCCATACACTTTTTAATCAAGCAAACATGACATTTAAAGTTAAACTAAAAGAAAACATTCAAACTCAAATCTAGTCATATTTGATCGTATTGGTAAAGCCTAAAATGATTTGTAATGATAAACGGTTATGAGAATTAAAATAAGCCTGACTTAAACAATGAAAAAAAAACTGACAAGATATAAGTCTGAGGGTATTATTGTAATACTTACATTTTGTTAGGATAGTCAGTTAGAGGTTGTTAGTGAGAGATTAATGTAATCACCTTGTATAAATACTCATTTATTGTAATAAGAAAGTCAAGTCATTCATTCCTATTCTGTTTTCAATTTTAAATTTCTGTTATGGTATCAGAGCAGGTGAGAAATTTTCTCCTCGAGTTTTCCGCCGCATATTGTTCATCATTCTTCTCGATTTCTCTAATTCTTCGAAGAATTATATCTTTCTTCATCATCAATTCTTCTTTTCTTCTTTCTGATTATCTGTATTTTCCTCTCATGGCAACTTCAAACCCTAACGAAAATCAATCCAATCAAGATCCTTTGATTACTGATTCAAATTCATCTGATGATAATCAATCACAAAATCCTCCAAATCGTTCAAATATTCCGATGTTAGAGCGAGAATTTCAACATTCTCCAATTTTTCTTTTGTCTAGCATCTGTACTCTTATCTCCGTTCGACTGGATTCCACAAATTATGTTCTCTGGCGTTATCAGATGGAATCAATTATGGAGGCACATTACTTGTTCGGATATGTTGATGGATCTACTGCTTGTCCAGATCAGATGATCGTCTCTAATGGCGTTCCTACTCCGAATCCTAAATATCAATTGTGGCGATCTCAAGATCATGCTCTCAAGACTCTCATCAATGCAACCTTATCTCCTCTCGCATTAAGTCTTGTTGTTGGTCGCACTGATTCTCGTCATACCTTGGAGACTCTTGGCGAAGGTTTGCTTCTTCTACAAGATCTAATATTCTTGATCCAAAACCGAAATGCGAGAAAATTTCTAAGAAAAGCACCGAGACTATTGATATGTACATTCAACGTATCAAAACAATCACAGACAAATTAACTGCTGTCTCTGTTCATATTGATGATGAAGATATTCAAATCTGTACAATTAATGGTCTTCCATCTGAGTACAATACGTTTCGTACTTCCTTACGCACTCGAGGTCAGGCTGTGACACTTGAGGAACTACATGTTCTTCTGAATGCTGAGGAATCTTCCATCCTCTCTCAACAACGAACTGATTCTAATAATATTTCTCTTGCTATGGCTGCTTATCGAGGAAACTCTGGAAATAATCGTGGAAATTTTGGAAGAGGTGGAAATTCTGGCCGTGGAAATAATCGTGGAAATGGACACACTAATTCTAGTGGAAATCCAGGCCGTGGCAATAATGGTGGAAATGGAACTACTGGTAATTTTAATGGTGGTAATGGTGGTTTCAATCGTTCCTTTTCTGGTAATGCTGGAGGAAATACTTCTCGTCCTCCAAGCTCTGTTTCTACAAATAATGGAAGACATGGCCGTGGTCGTGGTTCTCCCTCTCCACCATCTATGACAAATTTCTATCCTGGAGAGTCTTCTCAAACACAATCCAACAGAGTTTACTGTCAAATCTGCTCTAAGTTTGGTCATAATGCTTTGGATTGTTATGAACGCTGGAATTTTGCGTTTCAAGGCAGGCATACACCACAACAGTTAGCTGCTATGGCTGCTACAACTATGAATGTCAATCCTAATATTTGGCTTGCTGACAGTGGAAGTAATACTCATCTCACAGCAGATTTAGCAAACTTTACTATTACAAATGACTACAATGGTGAAGATCAGATTGTTGCTGGCAAAGGACAAACTCTTCCGATTACTCATACAGGTTTGGGAACTCTAAAACTTCCAAATCATTCTCTTTCCCTTACAAATTTACATCATGTTCCTACTATTGCCACTAACCTTCTTTCTGTTCATCAACTTTGTAAAGATAATGTCACGACCCGACCCGAGATCTCCCTATACACTCGTGACGAGTCGTGTGCCGATGGCAAGCGATAGCTAAACGCCAACACTTGCCATCAAGGCAAACTAAACATAATTACGCTAATATTAAATCAAACTATAAATGATTCATGTACTAACTGGACTGATGCAAAACGGGTGGTGGATAAGCTCGTCGTAGGCTCAATCATCTTCTGAAACTCGAAAGCTACCTGTGGGGGGAAACATTTGAAAAGAATGAGCTAAAGGCCCAGTGAGTGGAATTTTTATTAAACTAGTATTTTCTTCAAAACTACATAATATCAGAGCATTACGATTCTTTACATGTCTCACACAAATGCAATCACACAAATGCAATGAGACATGTAAAGAATCGTAATGCTCTGATACCATGTAGTTATTGAAGGAAAGTTGAAGCTCTAGCCAAGTGATATTAACCACAATTTTATATTATTTTCAATATGGTTTTCTAATATTTCAAATTATTAAGTAGAAAATTGATGTGTATTTTCTTAAATCAGTATTTTCAGGTGAAATCATGGCGTAAATGGTATACGATTTCGACAATAAAAGTTTGTGAGTGGATTCTACTTTCACATTTAAAATTATCAGTGGTATTGAGTTTTTAGTAGTTTACAAAACATAAAGGTTTTAGAGTTTATATTATCATTACGATTATTTATTGATATAAATATTTATAAATGAGAGTTTTTAGATAATCATTATTTAGTATATATGATTTATGCTAGCTACGAAAGTTTCAATTGTGGCTTTGCAATGGTTTGAAAATTATGAAATTATTTTCAGTAGTTTATTTTCAAACCGCTAGAAACAGTACCCTCAGTTATCAGTTTTCAGCAGGTCTTTGGGACCCACTTTAGCATACACATAGGCTTTGGGCGTATGTTAGGGTGCTTAGCCCTTTTGGGGCAGCTCTGCTGCGCGTATGACCGATTTGAGATTCATTGCTTGCTACGCATGCATGATTTCGCTCTACATGCAGTATGACCAGTTAAGGGTACATTTTTAGTGGGTTTTTATCACTACGATATAGTATATGAACAGTTTATATTGTATTTATATATTTACGTAGAAGTATTTATATGATTATTAAATTACGACTATATCAAGTTTTACGAGTTTTAGTTTTGAATATTACGATTATTATGTTTTACGAAAATTAGTTTTGAACAGTTTTATAAATTTGGAAACTACTATATATTATGTAGTTTTGAAGAAAATACTAGTTTAATAAAAATTCCACTCACTGGGCCTTTAGCTCATTCTTTTCAAATTCCCCCCCACAGGTAGCTTTCGAGTTTCAGAAGATGATTGAGCCTACGACGAGCTTATCCACCACCCGTTTTGCATCAGTTCAGTTAGTACATGAATCATTTATAGTTTGATTTAATATTAGCGTAATTATGTTTAGTTTGCCTTGATGGCAAGTGTTGGCGTTTAGCTATCGCTTGCCATCGGCACACGACTTGTCACGGGTGTATAGAGAGATCTCGGGTTGGGTCGTGACAGATAATGACTGTTATTTCTTATTCAATTCGGATTCCTTCTCCATCTATGACAGACACACAGGGTTAGCCTACTTCACGGGTCCTAGTCTGAATGGACTCTATCCGTTTCCATCCTCTGTTCTTGTATTTCGTTAAATAAAAGGTGTAAATCTTGTGTTTGCACACATTGTCTTCATGGCAAAATGTCTAAACTGCCATTTACTTTGTCTAGAAAAGTTTCTTACAATTCTCTGGATTTCAGTGATGTTTGGGGCCCTGCCCCTGATATATCTTTTCATGGTTATCGCTATTATGTGTCCTTTATTGATGATGCTTCTCATTACAGTTGGATTTTTCCTTTAAAATTGAAGTCTGATGTTTATACTGTCTTCACTACTTTCAAACCTTATGTTGAAAAATTGTTAAATTCTTATCTTAAAATTTTTCGTAGTGATGGTGGGGGGGAATTTGTAAATCACTCCATGAAATCCTACTGTGATAAACATGGCATTATTCATCAAAAATCTTGTGCTCACACCCCCGAAAAAAATGGCATAGCTGAACGTAAGCATAGACATATTGTAGAAACTGCTATTTCTTTTCTTTCCACAGCCTCTGTTCCTTTAAAGTTCTGGTATCATGCCTTTTCCACAACTGTATTTCTGATAAATAGAATGCTTTCCTCTACTCTTAACAATACTTCTCCTTTTGAATGTCTTTTTTCATCTACCGATTATAATCATTTAAAGGTTTTTAGTTGTGCATGTTATCCTCTTCTCAAACCTTATAACACAAATAAGCTACAACCTAAAACTACTCAATGTGTTTTTCTTGGATATCCTCTTGAATATAAGGGTTATCTTTGTTATGATCCCAAATCAGACAAGTTTTTTGTCACAACCCAAAATTTCCCAAAACATGGAAATAAACTAAACGCAGCGGAAACTTAATTTACATCATCTCAAAATTCAATACTTTTCATTTAGAGTTAAAACTAACATAACTTTATTCAATTATCAGAAAAATTTCCATAAATCCAAATCCATCAAAATGGTTTATTTGAGCTCAGTTTCAAACAAAACAGTTCAAGTCAATTATTCAAAGTTTTGGAATATTTAAACATAAAAAAAAAATCAACATAACAAATAAAAATATAATCCCAATATTCGACTAACACGAACAAGATAAAAATAGCCGGCTTGTAAATCCAAGCCCAACCAATCACCGCCCACGACCCCATCATTTGCCAGTCTTCCTTTTTTTATTACCTGAAAAAAAAACATTGTAGCATCATGAGGCTACACCCAGTGAGAATAAAGTTAAATTAAAAGCAACGCCATGAGAAACTTTCTAAATTCCTTAAGTCCATAATCAACCTCACAACTTCCAATAACTCTCAACTTCCAAGGCATAATCTCAACCCTAGAGAATATCCCATCCTTTTAAGTTTTATCATCCAATGCCTTAGCTCCACTTTATTCACAATTAAAGTGAGCCGCACACTCAAGGTATTGAACCCGTGTCACCACGATTCGACCCCTGAGTTATTCTTCTTATGAGTTTGCAAGACTCACAAGCGAACCTACAAGTTTATTCTCTCCCATTGATCAAATGGAATGAACCTACCCCGTTAAGTGTAATTAAGTTGTGCACAACTCTAATTCACCCCTTAACGGTTTATTCTTCATTAAGTATGGCCCTACTTAATGCGAACCTACAACCACATTATCTAAGGCATTGAATAATGTGATTTGAACAAATGCATCACTACCAGAATGCATGACAAAGCCTAGGTCCAGTTTCTAGCTCAGAAAACTCGTTTCCTCCTAAAACTGACCGTAATATGGCTAATTCTCAAAAATTCCAAATTCTGGAAAAACATTGTATTTACAGCATTTAAAGAGTCTAAAAATGCTTAAAATCAGATCTCTAACTCACAAGATGATACCCCGAAGAAAACCCACCCTAAAAAGCTAAACTAGCTAAACTAGTGCGGTTTTGCTTCTTTTTCGGTGACAACCGGTGAGGGAATTTTATAAAAATTTCCAGCAGCTTTTTGGGCCTCTAATCAGTCCCAAAATCACATAGACACACTCAGGAATCATCTAAAAATAAATTCCCACATAAACTCCCAAGAAAAGGCCTTCGACTGAATAAATCTCCACCTAAGGCTTTATTGATCCTACTACAATCATAATAAATTCCAGCAGCTTTTCTAAGTCTAAAATCACCCAAAAAGTGACTACAAAACCTATAAACATCACTTTAAAACAAAACCTTTAGAGAGCACAAAAGTAACATCAATTTATAACATCCAAAAGCATGCATGCCGATTAAAACTCATATCCTTGTATCCAATTCTCCAAAACATATAATAATTTATCTCATGCTTAAAATCAACACCCAAGTTACTCCAAACACACAAATCAGAATAAAACATGCTTATAAAGAAAAAGAAAATTAAACTTGACCCTGATCAAAGTTTAACTAAATTCTCACCTTAATGTTAAAAGCAAATCAAACACAAGTTGGTCTTCCTTTTCCAAAGGTTCAAGCACCTGAAAAGTGACCCAACTATAATCAAAACCTTTGCTAAAATTTACCTACACATAAAATATAAAAAGGGATAAAAAACGGAGCGGGGAAACGACACAACACGCAAAGCAACCCCCCCCTAAAGGGGCTGCTTGCCGTCGGCCAGCAGCAGCCTTATGGGCTGCTGCGGCGGCTGCTGCCCCTTCGGGGGTGGCGGTGGCGGCTGCGGCGGTCCATTTTTGTTTGGTAAAAGTCGATTTTTGGCAAATTGAAGGATAGGGTGAAAGGGTTTTTCAATAATTAAAGGTTAGAATCAAAATTTAATCCACAAGGGTTTGAGAAATTGATTTTTAATAAAAACAACCCATCCAAGATCAACAATCTACAATTTAAAAGAAATTGTTGAAAGAAGAACCAATTTACCTTTCTTGATTGAATTTTGAAGTTCTTCCCCAATTCCTCCAAACAACTCCGAATTGAACCCAACGAATGATCACCAAAAACTATAAAGAAGAGAAGGAAAAATTAGTGGAGAAAATCCGGCCTAACCCTTCCTTGGGCGGCGACAAGGAGGGGGAGAAGAAGAAACTTTTTGGAACCCTACCTTTTCTTCTGTCTCTGTACGTTCTGTTCTCTGCCAAGACTTCTCCTTTTTTTTTTTTCCCTTCCCAACGCCACTTCACCTTTTTTTTTTGTTTTTTTTTTTCCAAAGATTAGATATTAATTAATCTTTTAAAGAAAAATCAATAAATATCCTTTCTTTAAATAAAAATCTTAATAATTATTAAAAGAAATTTAATAATTATTGAATTAAACTTACCGGGAACAGGTCGTCACATTTTTTGTTTCTAGACATGTCATATTTGATGAGTCCCTTTTTCCTTTTGCACAGCTCACACATTCTGTTCCTACTTCCTCATCTTCTACTGTTCCTCAATTCTTCCCATCTTCCACACCTTTTATTACTTCCTTTTTATTTCCTACATCTAGTTTTCCATCCATACCTTATCCACCAATAATTTCCAGTCCATCTCCCTCTCTTCAAACACATTCTCGTCCTTTTGTTTCTCCTCCTCCACCAATTCCTCAACCCAATCCCATTCCTGTGTGTAATCCTATAGAGCATGTCCATCTAATGCAAACAAGATCTAAATCTGGGATTGTTTGTAAAAAGGTTTTTACTGCTTCTATTTTCCAACCAATGACTGAACCTTCCTCTTATACTACTGCGTGTAAGCATCCTGAATGGAGAAATGCTATGACTGAGGAGTTTAATGCCTTGCTGAAGCAGAATACATGGTCTTTGGTACCTTTACCTTTGAATAAAAATGTTGTTGGGTGTAAATGGGTCTATCGGATTAAACGACATGCAGATGGTTCCATTGTTCGTTATAAGGCCCGTCTTGTTGCTAAGGGTTATAATCAAGAATATGGAGTTGATTTTGAGGAAACTTTCAGTCCGGTTGTTAAAAAGCCCACTGTTCGAATTGTTCTTGCATTGGCTACTCATAACAAATGGTTCTTACGACAATTAGATGTCAAGAATGCCTTTTTACATGGCACATTGTCTGAGGAGGTATATATGGTTCAGCCCCAAGGTTTTGTGGATTCTCAGCATCCTTCCTATGTTTGTCAACTGCACAAGTCTTTGTATGGTTTAAAAAAGGCTGTACTTTGAAAATGGCAAATCGCACCCCTGTGGTTCCAATTTTTTTCAATCAGACCCCTCCCCTTCAATATCAATAATTTTCTTTTGGCCATAACTTCTTCGTTTGAACTCCGATTTGGATGATTCAAGATGTTTTGGAATCTTCATTTCTTTCTTTACATAATCCTCGTTTCGAAACTTTGAAATCATCAATAACCAAAAGAGTTAACGATGTCAATCATACCTAGTGTTTCGATGTTAGTAAAATCTTTTATTTATTAATGATTTCAAAGTTTTGAAGTGACATTTTTGTAGAGCCTAAAATGAGGATTCCAAAACATCTTGAATCGTCTAAATCAGAGTTCAAACAAAGAAGTTGTGGCTAAAAGAAAATTATTGACATTGAAGGGAAGGGGTCTGATTGAAAAAAATTGGAATTACATGGGTGCGATTTGCCATTTTCAAAGTTCAGGGGTTGTTCATACATTTTGAAAAGACCACATGGGTCTTATTTGCATTTTACCCTTAAAAAAAAGGGGTAAAATGTAAAATTGACCCCTGCACTTTCAACCAAATTCAAGAATGACCCCTGGACTTTTATTTTAGCAAAATACACCCCTGCACTATCAAGAAGTCATTACCCGTTACTTTTTCCATCCACTTTAACAGATGTCTATTATTTTAATATTTTTTTTACTTTTCAATATTTTATTTATATTTTCTTAACCATGCTAACTAACCATGGGTAAACAAAAAAGGACTCATCATCTTCCCTGCTAAATTTAATCTCTTCTCCATGAATTTGAACGTCTCTTCAAACGAACAAAATCTTCAAATTGATGTAACAAATTGACCTCCATCAACAAATCGAATTGGGTTCAAGCAACCAAAAAATGGAGACATTGACGGTGTAGCAGATTCGGTTGTGGAAACCGGTGATGAATTGAAATACATCTTTTCGATTAAACCAATACAATACTAACGAAATTAGGGAAAGAGAAGACAAAGATAGACATAAGGTTGCTCTTCCATGTCTCTTTGCTTTAGGCCATTGATTTCCTTTCTCTTCTATGAAACTTTGAAGCTAAAACAGAATTATAAATCTAAACCGAATTAGATTTTTGAGATATTGAGATAGAATTCAATTCAACCCATTCATTCAATCCCAAATATCTATTACAATTTAAATGACTATGGTGGCTTCAAATTCACTACAAGAAAATTGACTTTTTTCGAAGGACGAAACCTTTGAAAAAAAATTAAAAACCTTTGATAATTCTTTTTTCAAAGGCAAACTAAACCTTTGAAAGTGGTCGAAAAAAACCCCGTCGAAAAAACTTTTTAATTTTTTTCGAAGGTTTATTAACCTTCAAAATTATGATTTTTCGAGAGTTACAGTTTGTCGATAATCCTAATATTATTTATCGATAAAAACATTTTTTAATACTAGTTTTTTCAAAGGTTCTCATCATTTTCAAAGGTTTTAATACTTTTTTCCGACAACTTTATATCCTTTGAAAATAAGTAGTCTTTTTCAACAATTTCCAGTCCTTTGAAAATAAGTATTCTTTTTCAACAATATCCTATCCTTTGAAAAACATTTAGTAATCTATAATCAATCATTTATGTCAATACCATTCAAACTATTAAACAAATGCAAATAAAAAATTAAACAAACTAAGGAAAACAAATCTTAATCTCAAATTTGTTGCAAGTTCAAATTACATCCTAATAAGTAATAAATGAATGGATAAGTTTCAACTTAAGAAGTTGCAAAATCTATAAAATCAATTCGATCAAAATTAATAAACGGATAACTAATAGTAAATCAATTCGTTTGCATCATGTAAAGAACATTAAAGAACTTCATCATCTCAAACATAGTCTAACACATTTTCTTCATCATCTCATCCATCATCAATTTAAATCTACTCTTTCAAAACGATTTTCTAATTCAGTCATTTGTTCTTTCAATGCTAGTACCTCAACTTTTCTTTGATGTTCGGATTCTCGAAGATGACATTCAGATTCAGGAAGTCGACGTTCAAGCTCACGAACGCTAGTAGAAGATCCAAACAACTCGGCGGGAGTAACTCCTGCTGCATAACCTCGAACACGTCCATGCTTCTCTGGTCCAAAAACATGTACAAAAATCTCATCTTCATTCATATCAAGTTTCCCATCAATCACTTGAGAAGCACATTTATTGAGCTTTGTCTGAAAAATACATAATTTTTAAGTTAAAAAGCACTATTAAACAACCCTAATGAATTGGAAGAACAATTCTGGTTTAACAGAAATAATGAGAGATTCATGCAAAATAATACAGTGCATATAAAAGAAAGTCGATTTGTAAGGTGTGTCCACGAGAGAGAGCTTGCAGTTCAAGCCCGCCAAAAGATATTAGAACAGATAAATAAAGCTAATTTGTAAAATTCAATGGCAGTTTAAACCAACAAAAAAAAACAATTACTAAAGTAATTCCAACCAACTAATCAAACAATGAAACAAAAGGCAACAGAATAAAAGCACCTACAAAATGGTTTATTAACACGTGATGTCACTCTCAGCAAGGCAAAACAGTAAATTTGGTCGAGAAAGGTTAGTTCAAATACTAAGCAGCTCTATACTCCAAGCAATCCATGTTATCCCCTGCAATTGCATTATCCACCTTCTGTTCTAATGGAATATCTTCCATTAACTTGCTTACAGAAGGTTCAGGTTTTATTAACACACAAGTGAAAGGAAGTGAAAATCTCAGAATCAGACATTAAACAGAAGATCAGACGATGCTTTCATTGGATGGACAGATCACTGAAATTGTTTATAAAGGAAGCTACAGAAGAGTAAATCAGGGGGAGGTGATGATTAGAAAGAACCCTATGTCACCTTATATAGAGTAGAAAGAACCCTATGTCTCCTCACAATTATTTTGTTTTATTGCAGAGTCCTACATTAGTTTATAATTATATGCATTATAGAATAGACAATTATAAGTAAGAGATTGCATCAAGTACTGATTCAATGCCCCTTTGAAAATATGAAAATATTACTTTTATAGAATATTAACGTGATTTCAATATAATGAGACTTGCTTTTAACTGCTGCAACTTTTTAAAATCCCACTTGCACAATCATGGGTACCTTGCAGAACTGCTATGCTAGGGAGCTTTCCTCTCAATGGAACATACTTTCAAGTTAGCCCCTATAAATTTTAAGTAGCAAATTAAATGATAGAAAAAATGCACACATGAAAATAATTAATATTATTATTTTAAATCATCTAGCAATAGTTGTAAGTCTGAATTCTGCGAGAGTTTATCAAAGAATATATACCTAGATCATATAAGAAGCAAAGAACATAAACCAACTGCTTCAGTGATTAGTTTACAAACTAAAGACATAATGGATCAAATGTAAAATCAAAACTTGAACTCATTGAACAATTTGTGAGTAACTCTCCAATTAATTTTCGTTAAGCTTTTACACTAAATATCAGACTGACACTGACTATAGAAGGTAAAATAAGTTGCGAAACGATAGGCAAAATCTACAAAAAAATTTAGTTAAAATGAACTACATATTAAAAGATCATATTCATATAGAACGCGAGGGAATGACTAACTAAACACACAAAATCCATATTTGTAATCACAACAAAAGAATATTCAGCCAGTATCTGATTGATCAAACCACTCAAACATAAAAGCAACCAGAACTAATTATCATAACAAATTTCATGACTAGATCCTGCAATTTGATAACTCATTCAACTACTCTTAAGAATATGAAAAACTGGATGTTGCACATATGAGATTAATTATATTTCATAGACCTGAAATCGGCCATATGTGATCCTAAACATCATAGAGCAACAAATCTAAACAAATGACTAAAGGAAGATAACTAACTAAGCTCCAGAAAAATACATCACACTCACTCCGGAAAAAAATATGAATGTATTTAAGTTGTACGTATAAATGAGACAAAAAACAATGAGGAGGGTTGTGACTAATAGATATCTCATGACCGCAACAATTTATAATGAAAGAAATATATATTCTCACTACCTTCCACCATAACTTCAAAGTATGGTTTCAATGTCTTGAATCATACTGTGTTTCTTCCTGGATTGAAAAATTTCACATAGAAGAGAGAATACATTAGAAAGCCACAATGTCTAAAATAAAATAGAAACATGTAACTCCAAAGTTCTTACATTCAATGCTAATTAACGCAAAGAAAAGGAGAAGATAATCTATCATATTCAATGGAATCGGGTAATTTCATATCAAATTCCTTATTAGAAAGCCACAAGCTAAAGACCAAATTAACATACATTACCTGTGAACAAATATTCATTTGAATATAAGCAAACATAAAATTGAATTCCACCAAGTTTCCTTCATGTGCTTCTTGTCCATCTCTTTATAAAAAATCAGATACTCAAACATGAATGAGAATAATGATTTATTTGAAACAGAGCAAGATCATTAAAACTAGAAGCTTGCAAATAAAACACAATCCCTTTATGAAAAATCAGTGATCAATAAGTTGCAGATACTTAAACATGAATGAGAATAATGATTTATTTGAAGGGATTCAAGAGTTCATATCACATTCACTCCCTTAATCAACAACAATACAAGAAACTATCAATCTTTAGAGTCCTTAAAGCATCAAATTTTATAATTAAGAAATACAATTAAATAATGCATAAGATTAAAATTCGATAGTAGAGAAAAACTTGAGCCCTAGGAATCCAGAATTGGTAACAACGAAAGTTTTATTATACTGCTAAACAACAATATCAATTTATCAACTGAATACTAAGATTTTATAGCTAACAAAAATGATATAGTAAGAGAATTAATTATGGTGAGAAAGGAAAAGAACGTGATGAAGAAAGAGGAACACTACCTTAATGGAAGCAAATTCTGATCTAGTCGGCTGCAAAACCAGTGAAGAGTCGTGATGTGAATGAAAAACTAGAATTTATCTCAGAACAGATGAGTCTGGAAAATTAAGCTTCAAAATTTGTAAGAAAATATCTACCGCACAAGAATTTCACTAAAATTTCTAAAAATTGATTTCAATTTCAACCATAAAATTTCTCAAAAGTTCATTAGAGAGAGCGAGAGAGAGGTAATTGATCCTACCTGATTTTCGAAACGTTTCCACATAATCTGAGGGGCAGAGACCGGTGAAAACATTGCTCGAATCCTATCAATCTTCAAATCATCCTTGTGTTCCATTGAAGAAGTCAAGGAAGAGCTTCACAAATACAGAACGGAATTGTCACTACAGAAAACAAAAAAAAATCGTATTAGTCTTCACATCAACTTTTGAATCTTTAATCAAATTCAAAAGCGCTTCACACCGTCGCTTTGATTCTCACAAAATCACATAACTCCTTCAGCAATTTTAATGGAATCGTGTTGACATAGCCAGAATTGAAAATTTTGATTCAATTTCTATCACTTGAGTTTGAAAATGTATCGATTTCTTACATTGCACAGAAGTTCATATAAAAAATGTATCGATTTCTTGACATTGGCCTAAATAACTGTTGTTAAGAAATCTAAACTCAATGAATAAGAAAAATAGACGAATTTAGGGTTTCAAACGTAGGGAAGGAAAACTAGAACGAGAAAGTGAAAATGAATGCAAAGGAAAAGGAATCGTGGTTTTCAAGGTGAGGAGAAAATTGTCAGTTTCTGGACTTCTTTTCCAAAGGCTTTCAAATACCATAAATTAAATCTGATATATATTTCAAAGGTCTTTATTAATTCGTTGATAAAATGTATTTTTTTCATAGGTTTTTTAAAACCTTCGAAAAAAGTTTTGAAATTTTTCGGGGTCATTAACAGTTTTCAATAAATGTATTACATTTTTCAAAGGTTTTAAATATTTGTCTTATAAATATAATATTTTTCAGAGATTATTGGTAACCTTCGATAAAAAGTTGTCGAAATAACTCATTTTTCTTGTAGTGATTCTTCAGTTTTTAAAATAGATTTACACTAATTCTGGCTTCTGTGTCTCTTTCTCTTTCTCCTTCCCATTTTACCATTATTAAGTTTTCTTCTTCATTGTTTCTTACCATACCCAGATAAAAAGAAGTTTCCTTTTTTTCTTTTTACCCATCATTGATTTGATTCTATTTCAAACAAAAAACGAAAATCTATTGTATTTTAATTCGTAGAGAGCCTTTTGCTCCGGCGGGTTTTTTTCTTCATTTAATAAAGGAAAACCATCCTTCGTTTTGTTTTGTGGTTATATAAATAGATCAATAGGGAGGAAAATGAATCCATAATATGAGGAAAAAGATAAGAAGATGAAGGGAAGAATTTCGATGATTGGAAGCTATGTCAATGCTTCTTCAATTAGAGATTAGCATAATTCATTTTCTGGTAGCTTCAAGTAATCATTCGGGTTACTCGAAGAGTCGTTTGTTGGTTCAAACTTCAAAGAGCAATCCAATTTAATTAAGAAAGTACTTTTCGAGTAACCCGAATAAATAAAATATTGAGAAGTAAAAAAAATATTAAAATAATAGACATCTGTTAAAATGGATGGAAAAAGTAACGGATAATAATTTCTTGATAGTGCAGGGGTGTATTTTGTCAAAATAAAAGTGCAGGGGTCATTCTTGAATTTGGTTGAAAGTGCAGGGGTCAATTTTGCATTTTACCCAAAAAAAAAAAAAAGGATTTTGGAGCGAGTTTTGAATATGGACAAAGATATGAATATTCAAATCTCGGATATATATTAATAACATGATTGTGATACAAAATTATTTATTTTAAAATTTTGTTAATCGACATCAATATTGTTTTTTTTTTTTTTTAAATATTGCATCAAATTTAGAGAAAGGTGGCTCAAACATTTGACCTAATAGAAAGATTGCAGATGTTTAACCAATTATACAAAGTTATTATTTTTAAATTTAATTTATTAACACCAATATTGTATAGAGTAAGTCTTGTTTTATACTTAGGTTGGTTCAAAAGATTATTTTATGTTTAATGATAGAAGCTAGAAATAGATACATTTGGCTTGTACACAATATTAATATATCCACATAATTTATTTTTTTCCTCAAATAGCATAAATCTGGGATTAACTCTATAAATAGTCACTTTTGAACCATCCAATTACAAAAATTGCCACAAACTTTCAAAATTAGTCAATCTACTAGATTTATTAAAAAAAATTATCCATTTTATCCCTTATCCCTACATTATTTTATCTCATTATATTATCTTTATCCTTTTAATTCTGATTTTTTAGTTAATAAAATCTTTTAGTTTTATCAAATTAGCCAATTTGCTTCAGGTGTGCGATTTTTTTTTTCATTTGATAAAATCTTTTTGATTTGCTTTTCTAAAATGTATCCTATTCCCTGTAGCTTTTTTTTTTGTTTTGGTTTCTTTTTCTTCTGTCTTCTTCTTAATTTCATTCATTCATTCTTGTTTGTGATTATGTCATTGAATTCCAGATCATGTAAGTGTTTTTTTATATACCCATTTACCTAAAACCAACAAAATCTTCATCCTACGGTTTTTTTTTTTAATTTATTTCTTTGTTTTTTTTTCCCGAATCTTCTTCTTAGTCATTCTACAAGTAATTGTTCTTTTTAATTTATTTATTTTTCAAAACTCACTTCGCCATTCTGCAAATAATTGTTCCTGTTATTTTTATTCTATTTTTTCTTTTAAAACTCACTTTTCTTTTTTCTTGATTACCATAAGTGTTTCTAATCTTAATTTTTTTTTTCATGTTACATTTTATTTTCTCAGAAAAAAAAATCCCCTTGTTTGGAAGATCGAGAATTTTCTTCTTCTTCTTAAATTTGATTTTTCCATCGATTGTTTAATATATGTTTAGATTATACAGTTTTAAAATTTTTTATAAAGTGTTTTATACCATTAATTTATGTTTTTCACCTGAACTGTATAGTGTATGTATTAATTATATAATTTTCAAAATCTGTATAGTATATATTACTTATACCATTGGTGTTCTATATTTTGTGCTTTCCATATTAAAATCACAATATTTTCTCTTCCATGGATTGTTTAATGTATATATAAATTATATAAATTTCTAAATTTGTATAAGATATATGTTTTATACCATTTAGTTTTCTGCATATTTGTGTTTTTTGTCATTCCATAATTTAGAAAATTTATGTTAAAATTACTAGTATATACACACTATAACATTCGTACGTTATTATTATTGTTTATGTATTCGTTTTATACAATTTATATGTTAACACTGTTGTGAGATTTTTTTTTTTAAATCTCACTGGTTTGTATGGAGTAATTATGAAACATAGATTTAGCAATTTTTTTTTTAATTTTTTTTTTTGAAAAATCTGGAAAAAAAAAACAAAACAAAACAAAAAAGATTTACCTCCTTTGATTTTAGGTGGAATTACCTCCCTTTTTTCAGCTATAATTTTTTAAAGAAATTTTTACATCATAGACCTAATCGGAGGACGTATTTACAAAAATATTTGAGTGTACCAATTAATTACAAGTTTAGATTTTATAGGCCACATACGGTGGTTTTATTTTTTTGTTGGGTCAAGTTTACCCTTTGACAGTTATTTACATATCTAAATTGTTTTTTTTTATTATATTTAGATTTATTTTTTGTTTTAAAACTTTTAGTTATGATCTCTCTAGCAAATCTAGCTATGACGATTATTATGTGAAATTTAAAAACAAATCTTTTATTTATCTATTTTTCTACACGATTCTATGCAGTTTCATATACCATTACTTTTCTTTGAATAATTTTCACGTTTCTTTCTCATTTCGAGGCAAGAAACGTTTTTTCTTCTTCTGGGATTTTTTTTTTTTTTTTTTTTGTCAAATAAGGTAATTTGTTCAATTATAGTTTTCATTTATTTTTATTCAACATTTGATATATGTACAATAATTTGTTCTTTTATTTATTCAACAGGTACATATGTTCATTACTTTTCTTTGAATATTTTTCACGTTTCTTTCTCATTTCGAGGCAAGACACGTTTTTTCTTCTTCTGGGATTTGGTTTTTTTTTTTTTTTTTTTGTCAAATAAGGTAATTTGTTCCATTATAGTTTTCATTTATTTTTATTCAACATTTGATATATGTACAATAATTTGTTCTTTTATTTATTCAACAGGTACATATGTTCATTACGTGCTTGATGATGAAGACATATTCATGTTTCTGTTTATGAGTTTGGGGGCATCAAAATAAGGCTTCTCAGCGTGTCGGCCAATTATTTATGTCTAGTTCGTGAAATCGAATTATACTAGAGTTTTTATTCCTGCTTGCACCCTTGATCGACCTTGTTAATTTTTTGTTTGAAAAATAATATAAATAATTAATATTATTAAACAAAAGACAACTTATGAAAATGTACTAAGTTTAACAATACTAAACTATTAATAAATACAGAACGTTTTTATACTATTTTTTTATTATTAAATATTAGTTTCATTATAACAATTTTCTCTGTTTAATAATGTTAAATTAACGAAAAATACATGATTAGTTGTAGACTAATTTATTTATATACAATATTTGTATTTTGTAAAATGCTTATCGTGTGATTTGTTTTTTCATAATCAGTTGAAGTTTTTGTATCTCTTGTCGTTTCTGCAACTATAGTTTTTGTATCTCTTGTTGTTTCCTCCTCGATACTCTCTAATATTTTTTATGATTCATCATTTTGAAATCTGCCGTATTCAGTCAAAAGAATTTGTAAAAATTTGAAAAACACATTATTTTAAGGAAAAAATGTTAAATCTCGTACCTTTTTTCCTTGTCTTCAGCCTCATCTATTTTGTTTTGTTTTTCTTATTCTCTTTGATGTTATTATTTTGGAGGAATGGTTTCTTTTCTTTCAAATATTTTAGAGGAATAATTGGTTTAGTAAAATTAGCATTCAAATATGGAAGGAAGATTTCAGAATCTTTCAATCGGTTACAATCCCTGATTTTACGTTTTTTGTTTTTTATTTTATTTTTTCACTTAAATCAAATCCAATCATGGCTTGCAGTTACCATATTTGACGATGATAGGTTTGTCCTGTGCAGGGGCATTTCTGGAAAATAACATCGTTGATAGGTGGCGCACGGCCTAAAGTGTATTTTTTTTAGTTAATTCCACTAATAATAAAAAAAATTATGGATATATCAAATATACAGGATGTTTTTATTAAGTATCAATAGTACCCAAAACCGCCACCGGCCAAATTAAATTACATTGTGAAAGGACAAACATAACCCCGATTTAATTTCTCCTTAATTTGTGCAAAATTTAAGGAAAATTTTAAAAATCCCTTAAATTTTACAAAATTAATGGAAAAATCAAATATAAACAAAATAAAAACAATAACAAAAAATAAAAGAAAAATCTTCAAACTTCTGACTTCTTCTTCCAGGAAAATTCAAATGTCTTTCTTGTTCGTCATCCTACAAAATACAGAGATGAAAAATAAACATTTAATTAAAAGTAACTTGTTCTACAAAATATAGAGAAAGGAGAACTGGAAGGTACAAATTTTTATAAACTGTATACTTTTAGTAAACATTTATTGATGTGTACTCAAAATTTATAGAAGGCACAAAATTGAAGATGAAAAAGAGGTACATATTCTAAAGATATGTAAATAGAAAATTAAAATAAATATTGAACAAAAATAAACATTTTAATAAAATTCTTCAAATCTAGATAAAAAAAATCAAAGAAATCATCAAATATATAAGCGAATAAACGATAGATCTATCACTAGAACCCTGGATCAGACTCAATTTAAAGATATGAAAGTAGAAAATTAAAATAAATGTTGAACAAAAATAAACATTTTTAAAAATTCCTTCAGATCTGGATAAAAAAATCAAAGAAATCATCAAATCTGGAAAAAAAACCTTGAAGTCCATTTCCATGGCAGACGAAAAAAAAATCGATGGCGACCTCAGAGCATGCTTCTCGAACAGCGCCTATTATTCGTCTTCATTGGCGTTACCATATAAAAAACAATAAGATCAAGAGCCATACAAAAAGAGGTAAAAAGCCAGCAACCCTTGTTTATTCCAATATGCTCCGACAAATCTGGATAAGGAAACGAGGAGGATGAAAATTCTGAGGAGGACCACCGACCACCAGAATAAATGGAAGAGATTTACCACGATCTTCATCATCAAGAAGACCTTCTTCTTCAAGGAAGCGTTGATCTTCGTGTGAGGGAGAAAAACGGTGGGGGTGTTGGTATGGAGTTCGTAGGGGAAGAATTAGGTTAGATTTGATTTGAATTCAAAATACAATAAAATTTCCTATAATTAAAAAAGATATGATTTGATTTGAATTCAAAATAAAATAAATAAATTATAAATTAAATTAAATGTATTTATTAAGATATATTTATTATGAGAGATACAAGGGTAAAAAAGACAACATTAAAAAAGGTAACCACTAGATCACCACCAAAAATGGTGTTTTATGGGTATAAATGATAAAAAATCATAACAACCAACATTATTGTAATTAGGTGAATTAAACTGGTTACTGCTCTAATTAATTCTTTTTTTTGTTCATACAACTTTTTTGTAAATACATCCTTAATAATGACTATACATGTTAATGGCCCTTTTTTTAATAATAACTTCAATAAGGGTACATTTGTCTTATCATATCATTAAAAGAGTCTCACCCACCATGAAATGACTATTTTTGTTTTGATTTCATGTTGGTGGCTATTTATGTTAAATTTTCATTTTCTTTGGCTATTCTTGTGTATAACCCATATATCTACATACTAATTACTAAAATATCAGGACTTTTTAAAAATAACTCCTATAACATAATTATAGTTCAAACTAACTTTCATATAGTTTAATAAATTAATTGAACTATTTTTCATGGGTGTTTTAATGAATTTTTTTTTTGTTTTCTTTAGTTCAAGTTCAATAATTTATCGAACTATTTGATTATTTTTCATTATTATTTTCAATGAATTTATTAATTTTTTTTGTTTTTTTAATTCAATAAATTTATTGAACTAGAATTATGCTACTGAGTAATGTTTAAAAAGTTATGACATTTCAATAATTAGTGTATAAAAATACGCTATTTTAATAATTGTCCATAACATTAAAATGTAAAGATCTTTGCAGTAAAGAACAAAATATATATATATATATATATGTGTGTGTGTGTGTGTGTGTGTGTGTGTGTGTGTGTGTGTGTGTGTTTGTTGGGCTTGTGGAGAAAAAAGCAGCCCAAAAAAATAACTTGTGGCGAAGAGTTATAAAAAGGTGGTGAACGTCAATTTGTGTGGTCGAAGAAGAGGCTGCGGCTTTTTTCAACACCGAGAGGGAGACCAAGATTGCAGCCGTGGTGCAATTATAGGCTCTTAGTCATTCGTCTCAATTTGATCTAATCTTCAAGTTTATTATAGAACATGCAAAGTGACGTATTTTTCTGCTCTTATTATTATTCTTTTTCTTGCTTTATTTTATAGTTCTGAGTTTAGGATTTACATCCATCAAATTCTCTACAACATATAGATAAAATATCACCAATTAAGATTAAAAAAAAAATCAATATTCCACATCATCAAATGTGATATATTTTTCATGGAATATAATAGACAACAAAAGCAATAAATCACTTGCCAACATGAACATAACTCAAGTGGTTAGACACCTGTTCTCTCCTCCCAAATTTCATGTAATATCGATAAAAAAAAAAAGAAAAAGAAAAAGAAAAGAAAAGGTAAATCACTAGATGTAAAATTGAAAACCCACATTAATAACAAAACAATATGAAAAGAAAGCAGCCTCACATTTAAAATTCACTGAATTTGAATATATGGTATTGGCTTGAGATGGAGAGGGATTTTCTTTTTCACAGTGAGACCATTTTCTTCCTCTAAATCCATTACAATACCATCAGGAATCTTCCAATCAAACCAATAGAGAATGTTAGCCAAAGCATATTCAAAAGAAGCAATTCCAAACGATATTCCAGGACACTGTCTTCTTCCACCTCCAAATGGAATAAACTCATAATCTTGGCCATGGAAGTCTAAAGATTTGTTCATGAATCTCTCTGGAATGAATTCATTTGGCTTCTCCCAAATCTCAGGGTCTCTTTGTATTGCCCAAGCATTCACAAAAACACTTGTTTTTGATGGAATGTGATAACCTTCAATATTTACACTTCCCACTGCTTCTCGAGGCACTAATAGAGGAAATGGTGGATGTAGTCTTAATGATTCTTTTATCACACAATTCATATACTCCATTTTCTCAATATCATTTATTTCAATCTTTGACTTCTTTCCAACTACTCTTCTAATCTCTTCTTGGACTTTTTTCATTGTATTTGGATTTTTCATCAACTCTGCCATTGACCATTCCAACCCTATTGCTGTTGTATCACTCCCACCCACAAACATGTCCTGTAATTCAAAACGAAAGCAAAAAGTTTTACTCACTATTTATTCAGGATCCCACATCGGAAAGATGAAGAGATTTAACATTGTTTATAAAGTTTAAGTGTCACTCATTTTATTATCAATTTTATCAATTGGTTTTAAGATGGAAACCCGTGATTCTTAAGATTATTTCATTCAATGTGTAAAATGAATAACAAAAATAATGAAAAAAAATAGGAGAGAGAGAGAGAAATTACATGGATAATTCCTTTGACACTATCTTGAGAGAAATGATAACCAAGCATATCATTCTGTTGAAGTTGGAGCAAAATATCAACAAAATCCTTTTTATCAAATTGTTTATCAGTGCCCATTTTCGCCTTGTGCTCTTCAATTACTTTATCAAAAAAGTCTTCCATTGTTTTAGCTGTTCTTTTCAGTTCTCCAATGAACCCTCTAAGGACATCAATCCATCCTAAACTTGGGAAGAAATCTGTAACACAAAACGCCGTAATTAACACCATCACCCTTTTCGAAACATCTCCAAATATACTCTTTCCATCTTCATCTTCAAACTTTTCTCCAAGAACACATCTTGAAACTATATTATTTGAGGTTGAGACAAACAGCTTGTTAAGATCCACAGATTCACCCCCAAGAGAAGATTTACGAATCCGATCGATAAGAAGAGAAACTTCTTCATCTCTCACATATTGAAATGATTGAACTCTCTTGACACTAAGAAGCTCAAGAACACATATTTTTTTGGCTTGTCTCCAGTACTCTCCATATGGAGCAAAACCCACATCTTGGCATCCATAAAGTAAGATATCGGCAGCAGTAGTTTTAGGCCTGCTGGAGAAATTGATGTCATGGGTCTTCATGGTTTCTCTAGCCATTTTGGCTGATGAAACCACAAGAGTTGGAGTCTGTCCTAACTTCAAGAGCATCAGAGGGCCATATTTTTCAGAGAGAGATGCTAGAGAACGATGAGGCAGAGTGCCTAATTGATGAAGGTTTCCTATTATGGGAAGTTTTGGTGGTGAAGGAGGTAAGTTTAAGCTGGTTTTCTTGTTTCTAAACAATTTGAGCAAAAGAAAGAAGAAGAAGAAAAGAAATAGAGAAAGAGAAATGGGATTGAATTGCATGGTGTTTCTATATCCACCTTGAAGTTCTTGCCAAAGTTGCTGCAACTTTAAATTTTGCCCCATTTTTTTATCTCTGGTGATGTAGTGGAGCTCGGCAATTGCTGAATCTGAGGTTATTTTTAGTGGTATATAAACACTGAAGTCATATAAAAAAAAACATATATTTTTCTAAATATATTTTGTGCCACCCTGGAATTATTTTAACACAAGATAATATCAAGTTGTTATAAGCCGACAATATCAGAATGTGTAGCTTAAAATTTTGATGTCTCAGTATGAGTTAATTGAGAATGTGATGTTTTTTTTTTTTGAAAAAAAGGAAATATATTAATTAAGAAAAGGTCAAAGTCGGCTGACTAGGAATCATGCATAAATCCTCTATCTAAGAGGGGAGAGGAGCTATCCAGCTAGCTGAATCAGTGATGGATAAAACCATCTGAGCTAAGGAATGAGCTACAAATTTTTTATGCCTTCTCAAGGAGGAGGCCAAAAAAATCAAAAAAAGGAGGACAACTCCTTAATGTCAAGCAAAATAGCTCCAAGCTCAGAAGGGTTGGAGTAAAAATCCACATCAAAGTAATTACAAATACTAAGACTGTTATAATAAATAATAATGTCTTTCAAATCCATACTATGGGCCCAACAAAATGCCTTCACGAACAGCAAGAGCCTCAATAGTCAAAACATCCATGGCCTTGCTCAAAGCCGCAATGACGTTCTCATTGTAATGATTAGCATAAACACCCAACCCTGCAGTTTGCTCTGGAATCCTCTTTCGATCCAAAGGTGTATCCACTCGAATAACCACAAGATTACGACTCAAGCACATGTTATGATGTTCTGTGTGAATTGTATGTAGAAATGAGAATGAATAGAAAAATATTGTTAGTGTGTGAGAGAATGAAAATTGAGATGTCAATCAAAATGATGTTATTATTAATATTAAAACATGTGTTGACTAAACGTTAGAATGATATTTGAAATTCGTTCTCATAATTCATTCTTATCTATCATACAACTTACTTTTTTAACTGAAATTATCTCACATAGAAGATTTTTTTTAACATATATAGCAGATTTTATTTTTCAAAAAGTAAAAATAGTTTATCAAAATAAAATTAATAATCAACTAGTAATAAATTTAAGGTTTAGTTCTTAAAAATTTATTTATATAGTATATGTCTGCCTACTAATTTTTTGAAATAAGAGAACATTTTAAAAATAATTAAAAATGGAGCATGAGTGGCGAAATTCATAGGCAAAGGTAGCATTGTTGGCGATTTTCCGGCGAAAAGCCATATTTGATCGACAATATTTTTACCGGCAAAAGCCAAATTTCACCGGCAAGGGTAACGTCGGAAAATTATGCATTTCGTTAGCGTAGCCTATGTCAATAAAATTATGGGGTTTGGCCCAGCGAAAAAATTCGCACTGTTTTTCGTGGTGTGAATAGACAAAACTCTGATCCTCCTCCCAAACTTACATAGGTGTGGGAGGATAAAGTTTCAAAAAAATGTTGGGATTAGATTTAGGCCCTATGTTATGTGTGATCTCATTAAAATAGCGTTAAACACACTAACAACCCCAATACTATCAAACTTTTTCAATTTACACTCTTGAAATATCAATTTAGTTTTTTTTTGCACCCTCTACATTTTCAATTGTCCATCTTATATCCAATAAACCATCCAAATCTAACTGACTTTTAAATTATTATTATTATTTTATTCTCAGGGATATGTGATTTTTGTAATTATACAACTAAATTAATATAATGAGAGAGAATGACATAAGAGAGAAAATGAGAATAAAATTTTAGAAAACCATATTGATAACTCGTAAATTCTGCATGTTTATAAGTGGTTTTATCTCCAAAATAATTAAAAATATGAATGATAATTCATTTAAATGTAAATAATATTATTAATTTTTGAATTTCTTGAACGTAGGCGAAAACGGCGCTCAATTCGGACTTAAAATGAAGAAGTTATGCCCATTTTATTATTGGAAAAGACCCACCGCCGCGGTGGTGGGATCCATGGCCTCGGAGGTGACCAAAATCGAATTCCGGGCCAAAAATCCGAGAGTGGGCGCAGCGGCGGTGAGACCCGTCGCCGCGGCGGCGAGAAATTAATTAAAATAATGATAAATATTGGCCAATGACGTCATCACTAAAGGGCAAAGAAGCGCGCTGACGTCAGCATGACGTCAGCGCGCACATTGCTGGCATAAGGAGCTGAGCGACGTGTCACTCAGCCTGTGGCGACACGTCGCTCTTCAGCAAACAAGGAAGGATTACTTGTACAAATGGTCACTTAGAGTCAACCTTCAAAGAAAGTGACCAGGTGGTCACCAGAAAGCTACCATATTTTTTTGGTCGCAAATTTCTGGTCGCATTTTGACAGTTTTTTTGTAGTGATCATGTAATTAGTTAGAGTTTAATCTTGCCTTAACTACTCTTCTTCTCATAATTGTGTTCTCTATATAAAGATGAGAATTGTAGTTCTTCATACTATGAATGAAATACTCTTCACATTACTGAGATATTGAGTGTTCTTAAGATTACTTGTTAATTTATTCGACTCTATCTACTGCATAACAATAAGCATTACTTGTACATTATGTATCGATCGTACTGTGAATTTGTGTGTCTCTTTCTTTTGCATAACATCAACCAGTGGCGAGGCCACTAAGGAGCTTGGGGGGGCAATTGCCCCCCCCAAAATTTTCAAAAATATAATTTTATATGTATATTTTTATATAATTTTTAATTTTGCCCCCTCAAAAATTTGATGTTTGCCCCTTATTTATACAATATTTAAGACATTTTAATCTTTTAAAAAATATATATTTTTCTATATATTATCCCACATTTATGTTTGTCACTATTAAATATCGTCTCTTAATCTCTATCCAATTTATTGTTCATTAACGTGAGTTTTTATGGTTTAAATATATATTTTTTTTTAAATAGATAGGATAATTGTTGATTTTTCTTTAGAATTTTGTTGCATCCATATATGAGTTATACAATGTATTATTTATTGTTAAGTTTAATAAAATGAAAATTTTAAATAAATACGTTTTTTTTACTTCAATATTTTTTTTTTTTATATTGTAATTATGTAGTGATGATTTTATGTTCAACATTTATAAATACTTTAATTCATATTTATTAACTAAAAAGTGGGTGTAATTTTTTTGTTTATAAATAGTTTATTTTTTCTAAATTATAAATAATAATGTCTCTTCAGTGAAATCTAAATTTTATTAATAACTATATAGTTTTATGTCATGAGCTTCATAAATGATATAATTTTTTTTATTTCATACTCGTACTTTTAGTTAAATATTTCAAACTTGTTAATTATTGTATAAAATTAATTAAACATCTCTATGATACACAATAAAATTAATTTTGATTGTGATTCTTATTATTAAATTAAAAAAAAAAAACATTTGAAATGAAAAATTAATCTCAATGATTTGAGAGATTAATATATTAAGAAATTATTTTAAAATTTGCCTTTATTTTAAAGACATTATACTTTTATAATTAACATAATTTCTAGCAAAAAAATTTTTTTATCCATTTTATAACTTAATATTAGGTACAAGTCAAAATCTAAAAATCTAACTAAACCTACTTGAATCAATTATAATATTAAAAAAAATTGTTACCACTTTTTTTTTGTTAACTTGTAATATAATATATCAAAACCGGTGTGGAGTTGATAATTTATATAATAATTTCTTTATATAGATTTTTGCCCCCCCGAAATTTTTTTTCTGGCCTCGCCACTGACATCAACATTACATGTACATTATCTACGATTTGTACTATGCAATATGACTCATTCCTTGTACATAATGGTGTTGGCTAGTAGAAAGACATGATTCCTCATCAATGCAATATCATGATTTTCCTTGTTAGCATTTTGTACATATATTCGGTATTGTGTTAACATTAGCGTTAACATTTATCATGTTGTATAGTACTAGATTCACCAATAAAACACTCTGAAACCTCTAAGACTCAATAATAGTGAATTCCGATGAGGAAAGAAGTTGAAATCTGACGATATATCTAACTCTATTTTCGTGTGAAAAAGATGAGAACATAAATTTTTAATCACAAAATTGAATTGAAAACGCAAATGCTTCCTAAATTGATGTAATTGTTCTTTTTAAAATTTATAAAAAGTCAAATTAGTCATAAAAGAAAATGGAAAATAGTCATAATATGTAAAGATTCTTACAGGATGACTATTTTTTTAATCAGACATGTAAAAAGTGGCTAATTACATCGTTTCTCCTAAAAAATAGTTATTTATTTAATTAATCCAAAATTCAACATAATCATTTTCTTTAAAAAAAATAGTAAAAAGAAAAATCATCATGTTAAAGGTGTAGCCAAATTAGGCCGGAGTCCATTAGCCTCTATGAGCCCAAGACACGTGAAGAATCTGCCAACCCAATTCTTAATATAGAGGTGAAACCGATTTGGTTCAGTTCGGTTT
Organism: Gynostemma pentaphyllum; assembly: GCA_028015215.1. NCBI lineage: Eukaryota > Viridiplantae > Streptophyta > Magnoliopsida > Cucurbitales > Cucurbitaceae > Gynostemma > Gynostemma pentaphyllum. The sequence goes on along the minus strand of CM051346.1, from coordinate 46,675,439 downwards.
ATAATAGGAATCGGTCCGGTTTTGAACTGTTTTATAGGTTCAGTTTTCGGTTTTTTCCAGTTTTTCTAGTCAAAGACATTTACATTTAGTTTAAAGATAAAATCCTCTTATATTGAAGAATGAAACAAAATAAAATCAAACATAAACAAAAACTTAGTTAAAAAAATTAGATTAATAAATATACAAAATATAAATTAAAATAAAGTGATAAATAAATTTAAAATAAAATAAATAAATAAAAATTAGGGGAAATAGAGAAGGGTATGAGATTTTTACTTGTTTTAGAAGTCGATTCGGTTTGGTTCGGTTTTTTAAAAATGGAACCGGAACGGTTCAGTTTTTTAAAATATATATGGTCCTATTTAATTTTCTGGTTTTTTCTTTCCCCCTAATTCTTATATATAGGATACTAGTTTTCTACTTTTGATCTTAATATAATCTTAGAAATATAATTATAAATGTAGAAAAAATTTCTATAATATTTATTAAAATATAAGTTTATAAATCATTAAAATGAAACGACCTAGAACAAAAGATATTTTTATCAAAAACTATATATATATATATATATATATATATATATATATATATATTAAATAGGAAAGTTTAATGGGCAGCATATTTTGATAAAAAAAATGTAAGTACATCATCATTTAAAATTATTTGTAAATAACCCGGGCATAGCCCATTGGTTAAAGTTTGTATTTCTTCTCCACCCTAACACTTTGTAAATATATATATATATATATATATATATATATATATATATATATTCACCTAATCAATATTAATATGTTGATCAGTAATTAACAATGAAAAATTTGTAAATCAGTGATTAATTTATTATAAAAATATATAATTCATTTTTAAATCATAGATTCAACTAATCAAAATTTGCTATTAGCAAAATTTGCTAGATTTGCAACTAGCCAGGTATACATTGTCACCTATAAAAAAAATCATATCAATGATTTTTAAAACCATCTTATTTCTCCACGATATTCAACTTCATGAAATGTGATAGTTTTGACGGAATATAATAATAGACAAACAAAAACAGTAAATCACAAGATGGAAAAAGTGGACCCAGATTAACAACAATACAAAACAACAATATGAAAGAAAAAGCTACCTCATATTTAAAAATTCACTGAATTTGAATATATGGTATTGGTTTGAGATGGAGAGGGATTTTCTTTTTGACAGTGAGTCCATATTCTTCCTCTAAATCCATTACCATACCATCAGGAATCTTCCAATCAAACCAATATAGAAGGTTTGCCAAAGCATATTCAAAAGAAGCAATCCCAAATGATATTCCAGGACACTTTCTTCTTCCACCTCCAAATGGAATAAACTCATAATCTTGGCCATGGAAGTCTAAAGATTTGTTCATGAATCTCTCTGGAATGAATTCATTTGGCTTCTCCCAAATCTCAGGGTCTCTTTGTATTGCCCAAGCATTCACAAAAATGGTAGTTCTTGATGGAATATAATATTCTTCAATGTTAACAGTTTCCAGTGTTTCTCGAGGCACTAGAAGAGGAAGTGGTGGATGTAGCCTTAATGATTCTTTTATCACACAATTCATATACTCCATTTTCTCAATATCATTCATTTCAATTTTTGTCTTCTTTCCAACTATTCTTCTAACCTCTTCTTGGACTTTTTTCATTGTATTTGGATTTTTCATCAACTCTGCCATTGTCCATTCCAAACCTGTCGCGGTTGTATCACTTCCACCCACAAACATGTCCTGTGATTCAAAACGAAAACAAAAAGTTTTACTTTTTATTTCACGAAAGTGTGCAAAAATAATGAGAGATAGCTAGATACATAAAAACAAGATAAATGTTCAGATCCCTTATTGGAAAAATGAAGGGAAGATGCTATTGTTTAAGGGTCAGTCTTCTAATTACATCAATTGAGTTTGAGATGGAAGTTTATGATTATTAAGATGATATCATAGTCTAAACAAGCTCAAGCGAGTATTTGGTCCAAAAATTGGGATCCGGCCTAAAAATAATAAACCCAAAATAGCCAACATCTTGAGTGTGCATGTGTAACTCCTTTCATTACCAATTAGTTTTAAGATGAAAACTCATTATAAATTAAAAGGTAGGAGAGAAATTACCAGGATAATTGCTTTGATACTATCTTCAGAGAAATGATAATCAAGCATATCATTCTGTTGAAGTTGGAGCAAAATATCAACAAAATCTTTTTTATCAAATTGTTTATCAGTGCCCATTTTCGCCTTGTGCTCTTCAATTACTTTATCAAAAAAGTCATCCATTGTTTTAGCTGCTCTTTTCAGTTCTCCAATGAACCCTCTAAGGACATCAATCCATCCTAACCTTGGGAAGAAATCTGTAACACAAAACGCCGTAATTAGCATCATCACCCTTTTCGAAACATCTCCAAATCTACTCTTTCCATCTTCATCTTCAAACTTTTCTCCAAGAACACATCTTGAAACTATATTATTTGAGGTTGAGACAAACAGCTTGTTAAGATCAACGGATTCACCAACAAGAGAAGATTTACGAATCCGATCGATAAGAAGAGAAACTTCTTCATCTCTCACATATTGAAATGATTGAACTCTCTTGACACTAAAAAGCTCAAGAACACATATTTTTTTGGCTTGTCTCCAGTACTCTCCATATGGAGCAAAACCCACATCTTGGCATCCATAAAGTAAGATATCTGCAGCAGTAGTTTTAGGCCTGTTGGAGAAATTGATGTCATGGGTCTTCATGGTTTCTCTAGCCATTTTGGCTGATGAAACCACAAGAGTTGGAGTCTGTCCTAACTTCAAGAGCATAAGAGGGCCATATTTTTCAGAGAGAGATGCTAGAGAACGATGAGGCAGTGTGCCTAATTGATGAAGGTTTCCTATTATGGGAAGTTTTGGTGGTGAAGGAGGTAAGTTTAAGCTGGTTTTCTTGTTTCTAAACAATTTGAGCAAAAGAAAGAAGAAGAAGAAAAGAAATAGAGAAAGAGAAATGGGATTGAATTGCATGGTGTTTCTATATCCACCTTGAAGTTCTTGCCAAAGTTGCTGCAACTTTAAATTTTGCCCCATTTTTTTATCTCTGGTGATGTAGTGGAGCTCGGCAATTGCTGAATCTTGAGGTTATTTTTAGTGGTATACAAATACTGAAGTCATATAAAAAAAACATATATTTTTCTAAATATATTTTGTGCCACCCGGGAATTATTTTAACACAAGATAATATCAAGTGGTTATAAGCCGACAATATCAGAATGTGTAGCTTAAAATTTTGATGTCTCAGTATGAGTTAATTGAGAATTTTTTTTTTCTTTTTGAAAAAAGGGAAATATATTAATTAAGAAAAGGTTAGAGTCGGCTGATTAGGAATCATGCATAAATCCTCTATCTAAGAGAGGAGAGGAGCTATCCAGCTAGCTGAATCAGTGATGGATAAAACCATCTGAGCTAAAGAATGAGCTACAAATTTTTTAAGCCTTCTCAAGGAGGAGGCCAAAAAAATCAAAAAAAGGAGGCAACTCCTTAATGTCAAGCAAAATAGCTCCAAGCTCAGAAGGGTTGGGGTAAAAATCCACATCAAAGTAATTACAAATACTAAGACTGTTATAATAAATAATAATGTCTTTCAAATCCATACTATGGGCCCAACAAAATGCCTTCACGAACAGCAAGAGCCTCAATAGTCAAAACATCCATGGCCTTGCTCAAAGCCACAATGACGTTCTCATTTTTAATGATTAGCATAAACACCCAACCCCGCAGTTTGCTCTGGAATCCTCTTTCCAAAGCTGTATCCACTCGAATAACCACAAGATTACGACTCAAGCACATGTTATCATGTTCTGTTTGAATTGTATGTAGAAATGAGAATGAATAGAAAAATATTGTTAGTGTGTGAGAGAATGAAAATTGAGATGTCAATCAAAATGATGTTATTATTAATATTAAAACATGTGCTGACTAAATGTTAGGATGATATTTGAAATTCGTTCTCATAATTCATTCTTATCTATCATACAATTTACTTTTTTAACTGAAATTATCTCACATAGAAGATTTTTTTTAAGGGGCTCTTGCAAAAATAGCAAAAATATGTCTAATATTTGTAAAAATAGCAGTAAAAAAACATATTTGCAAAAATAGCAGAAAAATTAAATTCGCAACTAAAATATTACAAAATTGTCACTTGTAATCAGTGATTAGTAATCACTGATTTACTGATATATTGATATTTTATGTAGGAATCACTGATAATCACTGATGATTTTATAAGTTATCACTGATATCTCTGATAACATGAATGAGAGTTTTTAAAAATCTGCTATATTTGCAAATATTTTTTAAAAATGCTATATTTTTAAATATTGCTAAAAATTCTGCTACCCAATGAAATTTCTCACATATATAGCAGATTTTATTTTTCAAAAAGTAAAAATAGTTTATCAAAATAAAATTAATAATCAACTAGTAATAAATTTAAGGTTTAGTTCTTAAAAATTTATTTATATAGTATATGTCTGTCTAGTAATTTTTTGAAATAAGAGAACATTTTAAAAATAATTAAAAATGGAGCATGGGTGGCGAAATTCATAGGCAAAGGTAGCATTGTCGGCGATTTTCCGGCGAAAAGCCATATTTGATCGACAATACTTTTACCGGCAAAAGCCAAATTTCACTGGCAAGGGTAACGCCGGCAAATTATGCATTTCGTCAGCGTAGCCTATGTCAATAAAATTCTGGGGTTTGGCTCGGCGAAAAATTTCGCACTGTTTTTCGTGGTGTGAATAGACAAAACTCTGATCCTCCTCCCAAACTTACATAGGTGTGGGAGGATAAAGTTTCAAAAAAATGTTGGGATTCGATTTAGGCCCTACGTTATGTGTGGTCTCATTAAAATAGCATTAAACACACTAATGACCCCAATACTATCAGACTTTTTCAATTTACACTCTTGAAATATCAATTTAGTTTTTTTTGCACCCTCTACATTTTCAATTGTCCATCTTATATCCAATAAACCATCCAAATCTAACGGACTTTTAAATTATTATTATTATTTTATTCTCAGGGGTATGTGAAAATACTATTTTGACCCATTAACCATAGTCTAATCCTATGCTTAGTCAAGCTTACCCATTACCCATTTCACCATAGTCACTTTTTTTCCCCCAAATTCTTTCACGATCAAGATTCTTCCTCATCTCCTCTTTCTCTGGTTCTTACCTAGTACCCATTCACCATGGTTGCATCAAATAACGAGGAAGTGAACGTTGTTTATAACACAAGGATTGTTAGATCCGTTAATTTGTTTGCTCAGGGATTGTTCGAGACTAATGTTTTTGTTACTTTTTTGGCAATTACCGAAATAACATATTTTTACATACTAATTACTGAAATGTTAGAACGTTTAAAAAATTACTAAAATAGCATAATTATAGTTTAATAATTTAATGAATTATAATTCAATAATTTATTGAACTAAAAAAAGTACAAAAAGTAACAAATTCATTGAAGATAATAATGAAAGATAATCAAATAACTCAATAAATTATTGAACTTACACTTAAAAAGTAAAAAAAAAAAAATACTAATTCATTAAATATCCATGAAAAATAGTTCAATAAATTATTGAATTATAGTTCAATAATTTAATGAATTATAATTATGTTATTTGAATAATTTTTAAAAAGTTCTAACATTTTAATAATTAGTATGTAGATTTATACTATTTGAAACAAATTCTTTATATTTTTTTTATAATAGCCGATATGACAGACGAACACAACCATAGAATGATGCTGATGATGACTCTTGGATCAGATTCTTCAATTATTTTTTCATACAAATGAGGCAATTTTCTCTTTCCATTGTATATTACTTTCCTATGCTATATGACGATTTCTCTTGAATCTGTATTGTCGTTATCGATTTCTCTTGAACCTTCATTGTCAATATCAATTTCTCTTGAATCTTTCATTGTTGTTATCGATCGATCGTGAAGAATTTGGGAGGAAAAAATAACTATGGTGAATGGGTAATGGTTAAGTTTGTCTCAAGACTATGGTTAACGGGTCAAAATAGTCTTTTCACATACTCCTGGGTATAAGAAATAATTAAAGAATCAAGATATGTTAGATAGGGATGGTTTATCGGATAGAATTTTGAACAATTAAAAGTGTAGGAGTGAAAAAAATAAACTAAATTGATGTTCCAGAGTATAAATTGAAAAAACCTGATAGTGTGAGGGTTATTGGTGCATTTAACCCATTATTTAAATAGCTCAACCATAGAAAGAGCCTAAAAAAAGCCAAAAATTGTTATCAAAAGGAATAAAATTTAATAAGAATCGAAAAATTAAAACAACATTTTTTTTAACAAGAACGTAAAAAAAAGGGCAAAAACCACTCGTAACAGCGACATATAAAACATCTATAGCGCCATATATAACATATTTATATTTAATAAACTGTATATTATAGATAAACCAACATATAACAAGAAATGAAGGTTAAATAAAAATTACAACCTAGAAAACTCTAATAGGAAATGAAGGAAACAAAAAGGAATAAAAAACTTTTTTTTTTGTGTGGAAAATGTCACGATAAAAAACGGTTATGATAAAAACAATTTTGTATTTTCTTTGATTACCGTAATCAATTCGTGGGCGTTTTCCGGCGAGGGAAGGAATCGACGATGGAGGTGGATGCTTGTGAATCAGTATATCTTCAATAAGCATCTGACATCTTTCAAACAAAACGATGACGAAATTTAGGAAGAAAACGACGCTTCCTTAACTCAATCCATCTCTCTGGATTTTCCTTTCTATTTTATGGGAAGAGAAAATAAATAAATTAGAGTGATAATTGGGAATTCTTTCAACTTGTTATTAAGCTTGTTCTTCTTGCATTCTATAAATGGGCAATTTCTGGGCAATCAAGATGCGGAAAATGGAGGAAGAAGAAGAATAATCTAATTTAGGTTGAGTTTCTTATCATTAAATAATGATTCGTAAAATCAAAAGATTGATTTCAATTCAAAAATTAAAAATTAAAAATTAAATGATATGTAATTAATAAGATATAGTCATCAAGAGATATAAAATGGTAAGATATTAAACTATAAAATCAGATTTATTTGACCCTAAACATGAGTTTAACAATTATAAACAAGTATCAATACATGTAAGCAAAAATAAGCATTCCCCCCTAATTTTTTTATAAATTTGATTTTTTAATTTATTTTATATATTTTGCCCCCCAAAATTTTAAAAAATATTTTTATATAGTTTTTGCCCCCCTAAAAAAAATTCCTGGATCTGCCCCGTTTTGGGGAACTCTTTAAAACCAAGAGGAAAAAAAAAAACTACTCGAAATGACTTTGGACTTGAACCCATACACTTTTTAATCAAGCAAACATGACATTTAAAGTTAAACTAAAAGAAAACATTCAAACTCAAATCTAGTCATATTTGATCGTATTGGTAAAGCCTAAAATGATTTGTAATGATAAACGGTTCTGAGAATTAAAATAAGCCTGACTTAAACAATGAAAAAAAAACAACAAAAAACAATTATCAAACAACTCAACATTTTGAAATCCCAACACCAAACAAACAATCATCCAAAATTTACAACTTATTTTAAAAACTCAACAATAAAACGAACAAAACAATCTGCTGCTAACTTTCTTCTTTCATTGAAATCGAACTGGTCCAGCTCCAAATACCAGCGTAGACGGTGATAAAGTAAAAATAAAATAAAAAATTATCCACTCTTTTTTCCCCTTTTTCTTTTCTCTTCTCTTCTCTTCCCTTTTTTTTTCTTTTAATTCCAAACTCATCAATTTTATGATTTTTTTAATTTTCAATTTCAAAAAAAAAAAAAAAAATTATCTTAATTTTTGAAGAATACCGAACGAAATTACGGGTCTAAAAAATATATTGCTGTTTACAAATTTGAGCTTGAGAATTAAAAAAAGGGTAAAATGTAAATAAGACCCCTGTGGTCTTTTCAAAATGCATGAGCACTCCCTGTACTTTGTAAATGGCAAATCGCACCCATGTGGTTCCAATTTTTTTCAATCAGACCTCTCCCCTTCAATATCAATAATTTTCTTTTAGCCATAACTTCTTCGTTTGAACTCCGATTTGGATGATTCAAGATGTTTTGGAATCTTCATTTAGGCTTTACAATAATGCCGCCGAAACTTTGAAATCATCAATAACCAAAAGAGTTAACGATGTCAATCATACCTAGTGTTTCGATGTTAGTAAAATCTTTTATTTATTAATGATTTCAAAGTTTCGAAGTGACATTTATGTAGAGCCTAAAATGAGGATTCCAAAACATCTTGAATCGTCCAAATCGGAGTTCAAACGAAGAAGTTGTGGCTAAAAGAAAATTATTGACATTGAAGGGAAGAGGTCTGATTGAAAAAAATTGGAATTACAGGGGTGCGATTTGCCATTTTCAAAGTTCAGGGGTTGTTCATACATTTTGAAAAGACCACAGGGGTCTTATTTGGATTTTACCCTTAAAAAAAGGGGTAAAATGTAAAATTGACTCCTGCACTTTCAACCAAATTCAAGAATGACCCCTGGACTTTTATTTTAGCAAAATACACCCCTGCACTATCAAGAAGTCATTACCCGTTACTTTTTCCATCCACTTTAACAGATGTCTATTATCTTAATATTTTTTTTACTTTTCAATATTTTATTTATATTTTCTTAACCATGGGTAAACAAAAAAGGACTCATCATCTTCCCTGCTAAATTTAATCTCTTCTCCATGAATTTGAACGTCTCTTCAAACGAACAAAATCTTCAAATTGATGTAACAAATTGACTTCCATCAACAAATCGAATTGAGTTCAAGCAACCAAAAAATGGAGACATTGACGGTGTAGCAGATTCGGTTGTGGAAACCGGTGATGAATTGAAATACATCTTTTCGATTAAACCAATACAATACTAACGAAATTAGGGAAAGAGAAGACAAAGATAGACATAAGGTTGCTCTTCCATGTCTCTTTGCTTTAGGCCATTGATTTCCTTTCTCTTCTATGAAACTTTGAAGCTAAAACAGAATTATAAATCTAAACCGAATTAGATTTTTGAGATATTGAGATAGAATTCAATTCAACCCATTCATTCAATCCCAAATATCTATTACAATTTAAATGACTATGGTGGCTTCAAATTCACTACAAGAAAATTGACTTTTTTCGAAGGACGAAACCTTTGAAAAAAAATTAAAAACCTTTGATAATTCTTTTTTCAAAGGCAAACTAAACTTTTGAAAGTGGTCGGAAAAAAACCCCGTCGAAAAAACTTTTTAATTTTTTTCGAAGGTTTATTAACCTTCAAAATTATGATTTTTCGAGAGTTACAGTTTGTCGATAATCCTAATATTATTTATCGATAAAAACATTTTTTAATACTAGTTTTTTCAAAGGTTCTCATCATTTTCAAAGGTTTTAATACTTTTTTCTGACAACTTTATATCCTTTGAAAATAAGTAGTCTTTTTCAACAATTTCCAGTCCTTTGAAAATAAGTATTCTTTTTCAACAATATCCTATCCTTTGAAAAACATTTAGTAATCTATAATCAATCATTTATGTCGATACCATTCAAACTATTAAACAAATGCAAATAAAAAATTAAACAAACTAAGGAAAACAAATCTTAATCTCAAATTTGTTGCAAGTTCAAATTACATCCTAATAAGTAATAAATGAATGGATAAGTTTCAACTTAAGAAGTTGCAAAATCTATAAAATCAATTCGATCAAAATTAATAAACGGATAACTAATAGTAAATCAATTCGTTTGCATCATGTAAAGAACATTAAAGAACTTCATCATCTCAAACATAGTCTAACACATTTTCTTCATCATCTCATCCATCATCAATTTAAATCTACTCTTTCAAAACGATTTTCTAATTCAGTCATTTGTTCTTTCAATGCTAGTACCTCAACTTTTCTTTGATGTTCGGATTCTCGAAGATGACATTCAGATTCAGGAAGTCGACGTTCAAGCTCACGAACGCTAGTAGAAGATCCAAACAACTCGGCGGGAGTAACTCCTGCTGCATAACCTCGAACACGTCCATGCTTCTCTGGTCCAAAAATATGTACAAAAATCTCATCTTCATTCATATCGAGTTTCCCATCAATCACTTGAGAAGCACATTTATTGAGCTTTGTCTGAAAAATACATAATTTTTAAGTTAAAAGGCACTATTAAACAACCCTAATGAATTGGAAGAACAATTCTGGTTTAACAGAAATAATGAGAGATCATGCAAAATAATACAGTGCATATAAAAGAAAGTCGATTTGTAAGGTGTGTCCACGAGAGAGAGCTTGCAGTTCAAGCCCGCCAAAAGATATTAGAACAGATAAATAAAGCTAATTTGTAAAATTCAATGGCAGTTTAAACCAACAAAAAAAAACAATTACTAAAGTAATTCCAACCAACTAATCAAACAATGAAACAAAAGGCAACAGAATAAAAGCACCTACAAAATGGTTTATTAACACGTGATGTCACTCTCAGCAAGGCAAAACAGTAAATTTGGTCGAGAAAGGTTAGTTCAAATACTAAGCAGCTCTATACTCCAAGCAATCCATGTTATCCCCTGCAATTGCATTATCCACCTTCTGTTCTAATGGAATATCTTCCATTAACTTGCTTACAGAAGGTTCAGGTTTTATTAACACACAAGTGAAAGGAAGTGAAAATCTCAGAATCAGACATTAAACAGAAGATCAGACGATGCTTTCATTGGATGGACAGATCACTGAAATTGTTTATAAAGGAAGCTACAGAAGAGTAAATCAGGGGGAGGTGATGATTAGAAAGAACCCTATGTCACCTTATATAGAGTAGAAAGAACCCTATGTCTCCTCACAATTATTTTGTTTTATTGCAGAGTCCTACATTAGTTTATAATTATATGCATTATAGAATAGACAATTATAAGTAAGAGATTGCATCAAGTACTGATTCAATGCCCCTTTGAAAATATGAAAATATTACTTTTATAGAATATTAACGTGATTTCAATATAATGAGACTTGCTTTTAACTGCTGCAACTTTTTAAAATCCCACTTGCACAATCATGGGTACCTTGCAGAACTGCTATGCTAGGGAGCTTTCCTCTCAATGGAACATACTTTCAAGTTAGCCCCTATAAATTTTAAGTAGCAAATTAAATGATAGAAAAAATGCACACATGAAAATAATTAATATTATTATTTTAAATCATCTAGCAATAGTTGTAAGTCTGAATTCTGCGAGAGTTTATCAAAGAATATATACCTAGATCATATAAGAAGCAAAGAACATAAACCAACTGCTTCAGTGATTAGTTTACAAACTAAAGACATAATGGATCAAATGTAAAATCAAAACTTGAACTCATTGAACAATTTGTGAGTAACTCTCCAATTAATTTTCGTTAAGCTTTTACACTAAATATCAGACTGACACTGACTATAGAAGGTAAAATAAGTTGCGAAACGATAGGCAAAATCTACAAAAAAATTTAGTTAAAATGAACTACATATTAAAAGATCATATTCATATAGAACGCGAGGGAATGACTAACTAAACACACAAAATCCATATTTGTAATCACAACAAAAGAATATTCAGCCAGTATCTGATTGATCAAACCACTCAAACATAAAAGCAACCAGAACTAATTATCATAACAAATTTCATGACTAGATCCTGCAATTTGATAACTCATTCAACTACTCTTAAGAATATGAAAAACTGGATGTTGCACATATGAGATTAATTATATTTCATAGACCTGAAATCGGCCATATGTGATCCTAAACATCATAGAGCAACAAATCTAAACAAATGACTAAAGAAAGATAACTAACTAAGCTCCAGAAAAATACATCACACTCACTCCGGAAAAAAATATGAATGTATTTAAGTTGTACGTATAAATGAGACAAAAAACAATGAGGAGGGTTGTGACTAATAGATATCTCATGACCGCAACAATTTATAATGAAAGAAATATATATTCTCACTACCTTCCACCATAACTTCAAAGTATGGTTTCAATGTCTTGAATCATACTGTGTTTCTTCCTGGATTGAAAAATTTCACATAGAAGAGAGAATACATTAGAAAGCCACAATGTCTAAAATAAAATAGAAACATGTAACTCCAAAGTTCTTACATTCAATGCTAATTAACGCAAAGAAAAGGAGAAGATAATCTATCATATTCAATGGAATCGGGTAATTTCAGGATCAAATTCCTTATTAGAAAGCCACAAGCTAAAGACCAAATTAACATACATTACCTGTGAACAAATATTCATTTGAATATAAGCAAACATAAAATTGAATTCCACCAAGTTTCCTTCATGTGCTTCTTGTCCATCTCTTTATAAAAAATCAGATACTCAAACATGAATGAGAATAATGATTTATTTGAAACAGAGCAAGATCATTAAAACTAGAAGCTTGCAAATAAAACACAATCCCTTTATGAAAAATCAGTGATCAATAAGTTGCAGATACTTAAACATGAATGAGAATAATGATTTATTTGAAGGGATTCAAGAGTTCATATCACATTCACTCCCTTAATCAACAACAATACAAGAAACTATCAATCTTTAGAGTCCTTAAAGCATCAAATTTTATAATTAAGAAATACAATTAAATAATGCATAAGATTAAAATTCGATAGTAGAGAAAAACTTGAGCCCTAGGAATCCAGAATTGGTAACAACGAAAGTTTTATTATACTGCTAAACAACAATATCAATTTATCAACTGAATACTAAGATTTTATAGCTAACAAAAATGATATAGTAAGAGAATTAATTATGGTGAGAAAGGAAAAGAACGTGATGAAGAAAGAGGAACACTAGCTTAATGGAAGCAAATTCTGATCTAGTCGGCTGCAAAACCAGTGAAGAGTCGTGATGTGAATGAAAAACTAGAATTTGTCTCAGAACAGATGAGTCTGGAAAATTAAGCTTCAAAATTTGTAAGAAAATATCTACCGCACAAGAATTTCACTAAAATTTCTAAAAATTGATTTCAATTTCAACCATAAAATTTCTCAAAAGTTCATTAGAGAGAGCGAGAGAGAGGTAATTGATCCTACCTGATTTTCGAAACGTTTCCACATAATCTGAGGGGCAGAGACCGGTGAAAACATTGCTCGAATCCTATCAATCTTCAAATCATCCTTGTGTTCCATTGAAGAAGTCAAGGAAGAGCTTCACAAATATTGTCACTACAGAAAACAAAAAAAAATCGTATCAGTCTTCACATCAACTTTTGAATCTTTAATCAAATTCAAAAGCGCTTCACACCGTCGCTTTGATTCTCACAAAATCACATAACTCCTTCAGCAATTTTAATGGAATCGTGTTGACATAGCCAGAATTGAAAATTTTGATTCAATTTCTATCAATTGAGTTTGAAAATGTATCGATTTCTTACATTGCACAGAAGTTCATATAAAAAATGTATCGATTTCTTGACATTGGCCTAAATAACTGTTGTTAAGAAATCTAAACTCAATGAATAAGAAAAATAGACGAATTTAGGGTTTCAAACGTAGGGAAGGAAAACTAGAACGAGAAAGTGAAAATGAATGCAAAGGAAAAGGAATCGTGGTTTTCAAGGTGAGGAGAAATTGTCAGTTTCTGGACTTCTTTTCCAAAGGCTTTCAAATACCATAAATTAAATCTGATATATATTTCAAAGGTTTTTATTAATTCGTTGATAAAATGTATTTTTTTCATAGGTTTTTTAAAACCTTCGAAAAAAGTTTTGAAATTTTTCGATCGATTTCAATTACCTTCGAAAAATAGTATACATTTTTCGAGGGTCATTAACAGTTTTCAATAAATGTATTACATTTTTCAAAGGTTTTAAATATTTGTCTATAAATATAATATTTTTCAGAGATTATTGGTAACCTTCGATAAAAAGTTGTCGAAATAACTCATTTTTCTTGTAGTGATTCTTCAGTTTTTAAAATAGATTTACACTAATTCTGGCTTCTGTGTCTCTTTCTCTTTCTCTTTCTCCTTCCCATTTTACCATTATTAAGTTTTCTTCTTCATTGTTTCTTACCATACCCAGATAAAAAGAAGTTTCCTTTTTTTCTTTTTACCCATCATTGATTTGATTCTATTTCAAACAAAAAACGAAAATCTATTGTATTTTAATTCGTAGAGAGCCTTTTGCTCCGGCGGGTTTTTTTCTTCATTTAATAAAGGAAAACCATCCTTCGTTTTGTTTTGTGGTTATATAAATAGATCAATAGGGAGGAAAATGAATCCATAATATGAGGAAAAAGATAAGAAGATGAAGGGAAGAATTTCGATGATTGGAAGCTATGTCAATGCTTCTTCAATTAGAGATTAGCATAATTCATTTTCTGGTAGCTTCAAGTAATCATTCGGGTTACTCGAAGAGTCGTTCGTTGGTTCAAACTCAAAGAGCAATCCAATTTAATTAAGAAAGTAGTTTTTGTTTTAAACCATGGTTACCTAGTAATGTTAAGAAAATATAAATAAAATATTGAGAAGTAAAAAAAATATTAAAATAATAGACATCTGTTAAAATGGATGGAAAAAGTAACGGATAATAATTTCTTGATAGTGCAGGGGTGTATTTTGTCAAAATAAAAGTGCAGGGGTCATTCTTGAATTTGGTTGAAAGTGCAGGGGTCAATTTTGCATTTTACCCAAAAAAAAAAAAGGATTTTGGAGCGAGTTTTGAATATGGACAAAGATATGAATATTCAAATCTCGGATATATATTAATAACATGATTGTGATACAAAATTATTTATTTTAAAATTTTGTTAACTGACATCAATATTGTAATTTTTTTTTTTTTTAAATATTGCATCAAATTTAGAGAAAGGTGGCTCAAACATTTGACCTAATAGAAAGATTGCAGATGTTTAACCAATTATACAAAGTTATTATTTTTAAATTTAATTTATTAACACCAATATTGTATAGAGTAAGTCTTGTTTTATACTTAGGTTGGTTCAAAAGATTATTTTATGTTTAATGATAGAAGCTAGAAATAGATACATTTGGCTTGTACACAATATTAATATATCCACATAATTTATTTTTTTCCTCAAATAGCATAAATCTGGGATTAACTCTATAAATAGTCACTTTTGAACCATCCAATTACAAAAATTGCCACAAACTTTCAAAATTAGTCAATCTACTAGATTTATTAAAAAAATTATCCATTTTATCCCTACATTATTTTATCTCATTATATTATCTTTATCCTTTTAATTCTGATTTTTTAGTTAATAAAATCTTTTAGTTTTATCAAATTAGCCAATTTGCTTCAGGTGTGCGATTTTTTTTTTTCATTTGATAAAATCTTTTTGATTTGCTTTTCTAAAATGTATCCTATTCCCTGTAGCTTTTTTTATTTGTTTTGGTTTCTTTTTCTTCTGTCTTCTTCTTAATTTCATTCATTCATTCTTGTTTGTGATTATGTCATTGAATTCCATATCATGTAAGTGTTTTTTTATATACCCATCTACCTAAAACCAACAAAATCTTCATCCTACGGTTTTTTTTTTAATTTATTTCTTTGTTTTTTTTTCCCGAATCTTCTTCTTAGTCATTCTACAAGTAAATGTTCTTTTTAATTTATTTATTTTTCAAAACTCACTTCGCCATTCTGCAAATAATTGTTCCTGTTATTTTTATTCTATTTTTTCTTTTAAAACTCACTTTTCTTTTTTCTTGATTACCATAAGTGTTTCTAATCTTATTTTTTTTTTCATGTTACATTTTATTTTCTCGAGAAAAAAAATCCCCTTGTTTGGAAGATCGAGAATTTTCTTCTTCTTCTTAAATTTGATTTTTCCATCGATTGTTTAATATATGTTTAGATTATACGAGTTTTAAAATTTTTTATAAAGTGTTTTATACCATTAATTTATGTTTTTCACCCGAATCGTATAGTGTATGTATTAATTATATAATTTTCAAAATCTGTATAGTATATATTACTTATACCATTGGTGTTCTATATTTTGTGCTTTCCATATTAAAATCACAATATTTTCTCTTCCATGGATTGTTTAATGTATATATAAATTATATAAATTTCTAAATTTGTATAAGATATATGTTTTATACCATTTAGTTTTCTGCATATTTGTGTTTTTTGTCATTCCATAATTTAGAAAATTTATGTTAAAACTACTAGTATATACACACTATAACATTCATACGTTATTATTATTGTTTATGTATTCGTTTTATACAATTTATATGTTATCACTGTTGTGAGATTTTTTTTTTTAAATCTCACTGGTTTCTATGGAGTAATTATGAAACATAGATTTAGCAATTTTTCTTTTGAAAAATCTGGAAAAAAAAAACAAAACAAAACAAAAAAGATTTACCTCCTTTGATTTTAGGTGGAATTACCTCCCTTTTTTCAGCTATAATTTTTTAAAGAAATTTTTACATCATAGACCTAATCGGAGGACGTATTTACAAAAATATTTGAGTGTACCAATTAATTACAAGTTTAGATTTTATAGGCCACATACGGTGGTTTTATTTTTTTGTTGGGTCAAGTTTACCCTTTGTGATTATTTACATATCTAAATTGTTTTTTTTTATTATATTTAGATTTATTTTTTGTTTTAAAACTTTCAGTTATGATCTCTCTAGCAAATCTAGCTATGACGGTTATTGTGTGAAATTTAAAAACAAATCTTTTATTTATCTATTTTTCTACACGATTCTATGCAGTTTCATATACCATTACTTTTCTTTGAATAATTTTCACGTTTCTTTCTCATTTCGAGGCAAGAAACGTTTTTTCTTCTTCTGGGATTTTTTTTTTTTTTTTTTGTCAAATAAGGTAATTTGTTCAATTATAGTTTTCATTTATTTTTATTCAACATTTGATATATGTACAATAATCTGTTCTTTTATTTATTCAACAGGTACATATGTTCATTACTTTTCTTTGAATATTTTTCACGTTTCTTTCTCATTTCGAGGCAAGACACATTTTTTCTTCTTCTGGGGTTTGGTTTTTTTTTTTTTTGTCAAATAAGGTAATTTGTTCCATTATAGTTTTCATTTATTTTTATTCAACATTTGATATATGTACAATAATTTGTTCTTTTATTTATTCAACAGGTACATATGTTCATTACGTGCTTGATGATGAAGACATATTCATGTTTCTGTTTATGAGTTTGGGGGCATCAAAATAAGGCTTCTCAGCGTGTCGGCCAATTATTTATGTCTAGTTCGTGAAATCGAATTATACTAGAGTTTTTATTCCTGCTTGCACCCTTGATCGACCTTGTTAATTTTTTGTTTGAAAAATAATAAAAATAATTAATATTATTAAACAAAAGACAACTTATGAAAATGTACTATGTTTAACAATACTAAACTATTAATAAATACAGAACGTTTTTATACTATTTTTTTATTATTAAATATTAGTTTCATTATAACAATTTTCTCTGTTTAATAATGTTAAATTAACGAAAAATACATGATTAGTTGTAGACTAATTTATTTATATACAATATTTGTATTTTGTAAAATGCTTATCGTGTGATTTGTTTTTTCATAATCAGTTGAAGTTTTTGTATCTCTTGTTGTTTCTGCAACTATAGTTTTTGTATCTCTTGTTGTTTCCTCCTCGATACTCTCTAATATTTTTTATGATTCATCATTTTGAAATCTGCCGTATTCAGTCAAAAGAATTTGTAAAAATTTGAAAAACACATTATTTTAAGGAAAAAATGTTAAATCTCGTACCTTTTTTCCTTGTCTTCAGCTTCATCTATTTCGTTTTGTTTTTCTTATTCTCTTTGATGTTATTATTTTGGAGGAATGGTTTCTTTTCTTTCAAATATTTTAGAGGAATAATTGGTTTAGTAAAATTAGCATTCAAATATGGAAGGAAGATTTCAGAATCTTTCAATCGGTTACAATCCCTGATTTTACGTTTTTTGTTTTTTATTTTATTTTTTCACTTAAATCAAATCCCATCATGGCAGTTGCGGTTACCATATTTGACGATGATAGGTTTGTCCTGTGCAGGGGCATTTTTTGAAAATAACATCGTCGATAGGTGGCGCACGACCTAAAGTGTATTTTTTTTTAGTTAATTCCACTAATAATAAAAAAAATTATGGATATATCAAATATACCGGATGTTTTTATTAAGTATCAATAGTACCCAAAACCGCCACCCGCCAAATTAAATTACACTGTGAAAGGACAAACATAACCCCGATTTAATTTCTCCTTAATTTGTGCAAAATTTAAGGAAATTTTTAAAAATCCCTTAAATTTTACAAAATTAATGGAAAAATCAAATATAAACAAAATAAAACAATAACAAAAAATAAAAGAAAAATCTTCAAACTTCTGACTTCTTCTTCCAGGAAAATTCGAATGTCTTTCTTGTTCGTCATCCTACAAAATACAGAGATAAAAAATAAACATTTAATTAAAAGTAACTTGTTCTACAAAATATAGAGAAAGGAGAACTGGAAGGTACAAATTTTTATAAAACTGTATACTTTTAGTAAACATTTATTGATGTGTACTCAAAATTTATAGAAGGCACAAAATTGAAGATGAAAAAGAGGTACATATTCTAAAGATATGTAAATAGAAAATTAAAATAAATATTGAACAAAAATAAACATTTTAATAAAATTCTTCAAATCTAGATAAAAAAAATCAAAGAAATCATCAAATATATAAGCGAATAAACGATAGATCTATCACTAGAACCCTGGATCAGACTCAATTTAAAGATATGAAAGTAGAAAATTAAAATAAATGTTGAACAAAAATAAACATTTTTAAAAATTCCTTCAGATCCTGGATAAAAAAATCAAAGAAATCATCAAACTGGAAAAAAAACCTTGAAGTCCATTTCCATGGCGCATTGAAAAAAAATCGATGGCGACCTCGAGCATGCTTCCGAACGGTGCCTATTATTCGTCTTCATTGGCGTTACCATATAAAAAACAATAAGATCAAGAGCCATACAAAAAGAGGTAAAAAGCCAGGAACCCTTGTTTATTCCAATATGCTCCGACAAATCTGGATAAGGAAACGAGGAGGATGAAAAATTCGAGGAGGACCAC
This sequence comes from Gynostemma pentaphyllum, assembly GCA_028015215.1. Classification (NCBI taxonomy): domain Eukaryota; kingdom Viridiplantae; phylum Streptophyta; class Magnoliopsida; order Cucurbitales; family Cucurbitaceae; genus Gynostemma; species Gynostemma pentaphyllum. The sequence continues at coordinate 46,656,234 of CM051346.1, read as the reverse complement.
GACCACCAGAATAAATGGAAGAGATTTACCACGATCTTCATCATCAAGAAGACCTTCTTCTTCAAGGAAGCGTTGATCTTCGTGTGAGGGAGAAAAACGGTGGGGGTGTTGGTATGGAGTTCGTAGGGGAAGAATTAGGTTAGATTTGATTTGAATTCAAAATACAATAAAATTTCCTATAATTAAAAAAGATATGATTTGATTTGAATTCAAAATAAAATAAATAAATTATAAATTAAATTAAATGTATTTATTAAGATATATTTATTATGAGAGATACAAGGGTAAAAAAGACAACATTAAAAAAGGTAACCACTAGATCACCACCAAAAATGGTGTTTTATGGGTATAAATGATAAAAAATCATAACAACCAACATTATTGTAATTAGGTGAATTAAACTGGTTACTGCTCTAATTAATTCTTTTTTTTGTTCATACAACTTTTTTGTAAATACATCCTTAATAATGACTATACATGTTAATGGCCCTTTTTTTAATAATAACTTCAATAAGGGTACATTTGTCTTATCATATCATTAAAAGAGTCTCACCCACCATGAAATGACTATTTTTGTTTTGATTTCATGTTGGTGGCTATTTATGTTAAATTTTCATTTTCTTTGGCTATTCTTGTGTATAGCCCATATATCTACATACTAATTACTAAAATATCAGGACTTTTTAAAAATAACTCCTATAACATAATTATAGTTCAAACTAACTTTCATATAGTTTAATAAATTAATTGAACTATTTTTCATGGGTGTTTTAATGAATTTTTTTTTTGTTTTCTTTAGTTCAAGTTCAATAATTTATCGAACTATTTGATTATTTTTCATTATTATTTTCAATGAATTTTTTTTTTAATTCAATAAATTTATTGAACTAGAATTATGCTACTGAGTAATGTTTAAAAAGTTATGACATTTCAATAATTAATGTATAAAAATACGCTATTTTAATAATTGTCCATAACATTAAAATGTAAAGATCTTTGCAGTAAAGAACAAATATATATATATATATATATATATATATATATATATATATATATGTGTGTGTGTGTGTGTGTGTGTGTGTGTGTGTTGGGCTTGTGGAGAAAAAAGCAGCCCAAAAAAATAACTTGTGGCCAAGAGTTATAAAAAGGTGGTGAACGTCAATTTGTGTGGTCGCAAAAGAGGCTGCGGCTTTTTTCAACACCGAGAGGGAGACCAAGATTGCAGCCGTGGTGCAATTATAGGCTCTTAGTCATTCGTCTCAATTTGATCTAATCTTCAAGTTTATAATAGAACATGCAAAGTGACGTATTTTTCTGCTCTTATTATTATTCTTTTTCTTGCTTTATTTTATAGTTCTGAGTTTAGGATTTACATCCATCAAATTCTCTACAACATATAGATAAAATATCACCAATTAAGATTAAAAAAAAATCAATATTCCACATCATCAAATGTGATATATTTTTCATGGAATATAATAGACAACAAAAGCAATAAATCACTTGCCAACATGAACATAACTCAAGTGGTTAGACACCTGTTCTCTCATCCCAAATTTCATGTAATATCGATAAAAAAAAAAGAAAAATAAAAAGAAAAGAAAAGGTAAATCACTAGATGTAAAATTGAAAACCCACATTAATAACAAAACAATATGAAAAGAAAGCAGCCTCACATTTAAAATTCACTGAATTTGAATATATGGTATTGGCTTGAGATGGAGAGGGATTTTCTTTTTCACAGTGAGACCATTTTCTTCCTCTAAATCCATTACAATACCATCAGGAATCTTCCAATCAAACCAATATAGAAGGTTTCCTATTATGGGAAGTTTTGGTGGTGAAGGAGGTAAGTTTAAGCTGGTTTTCTTGCTTCTAAACAATTTGAGCAAAAGAAAGAAGAAGAAGAAAAGAAATAGAGAAAGAGAAATGGGATTGAATTGCATGGTGTTTCTATATCCACCTTGAAGTTCTTGCCAAAGTTGCTGCAACTTTAAATTTTGCCCCATTTTTTTATCTCTGGTGATGTAGTGGAGCTCGGCAATTGCTGAATCTGAGGTTATTTTTAGTGGTATATAAACACTGAAGTCATATAAAAAAAAACATATATTTTTCTAAATATATTTTGTGCCACCCTGGAATTATTTTAACACAAGATAATATCAAGTTGTTATAAGCCGACAATATCAGAATGTGTAGCTTAAAATTTTGATGTCTCAGTATGAGTTAATTGAGAATGTGATGTTTTTTTTTTTGAAAAAAGGGAAATATATTAATTAAGAAAAGGTCAAAGTCGGCTGACTAGGAATCATGCATAAATCCTCTATCTAAGAGGGAGAGAGATCATCAAATTCATTGAATCAGTGATGGATAAAACCATCTGAGCTAAGGAATGAGCTACAAATTTTTTATGCCTTCTCAAGGAGGAGGCCAAAAAAATCAAAAAAAGGAGGACAACTCCTTAATGTCAAGCAAAATAGCTCCAAGCTCAGAAGGGTTGGAGTAAAAATCCACATCAAAGTAATTACAAATACTAAGACTGTTATAATAAATAATAATGTCTTTCAAATCCATACTATGGGCCCAACAAAATGCCTTCACGAACAAGCAAGAGCCTCAATAGTCAAAACATCTATGGCCTTGCTCAAAGCCGCAATGACGTTCTCATTGTAATGATTAGCATAAACACCCAACCCTGCGTTTGCTCTGGAATCCTCTTTCGATCCAAAAGTCTGTATCCACTCGAATAACCACAAGATTACGACTCAAGCACATGTTATGATGTTCTTTTGAATTGTATGTAGAAATGAGAATGAATAGAAAAATATTGTTAGTGTGTGAGAGAATGAAAATTGAGATGTCAATCAAAATGATGTTATTATTAATATTAAAACATGTGTTGACTAAACGTTAGAATGATATTTGAAATTCGTTCTCATAATTCATTCTTATCTATCATACAACTTACTTTTTTAATCGAAATTATCTCACATAGAAGATTTTTTTTAACATATATAGCGATTTTATTTTTCAAAAAGTAAAAATAGTTTATCAAAATAAAATTAATAATCAACTAGTAATAAATTTAAGGTTTAGTTCTTAAAAATTTATTTATATAGTATATGTCTGCCTACTAATTTTTTGAAATAAGAGAACATTTTAAAAATAATTAAAAATGGAGCATGAGTGGCGAAATTCATAGGCAAAGGTAGCATTGTTGGCGATTTTCCGGCGAAAAGCCATATTTGATCAACAATATTTTTACCGGCAAAAGCCAAATTTCACCGGCAAGGGTAACGTCGGAAAATTATGCATTTCGTTAGCGTAGCCTATGTCAATAAAATTATGGGGTTTGGCCCAGCGAAAAAATTCGCACTGTTTTTCGTGGTGTGAATAGACAAAACTCTAATCCTCCTCCCAAACTTACATAGGTGTGGGAGGATAAAGTTTCAAAAAAATGTTGGGATTAGATTTAGGCCCTACGTTATGTGTGATCTCATTAAAATAGCGTTAAACACACTAACAACCCCAATACTATCAAACTTTTTCAATTTACACTCTTGAAATATCAATTTAGTTTTTTTTTGCACCCTCTACATTTTCAATTGTCCATCTTATATCCAATAAACCATCCAAATCTAACTGACTTTTAAATTATTATTATTATTTTATTCTCAGGGATATGTGATTTTTGTAATTATACAACTAAATTAATATAATGAGAGAGAATGACATAAGAGAGAAAATGAGAATAAAATTTTAGAAAACCATATAAAATGGTTAGTTTTAGATATAAAATAGAATCTTGCTATATTTTGAATCCATAGGTTAAAAAATAGTTATTACTGGAGTTCTTTTAGGCAATCATGCGTTGGACCCATTAATTAATTAATTTATTATTGATAATATATATATGTGGCATATAATTAATATAAGAATATTGAAAATTTTCAGTATAACAATAGAAGTAGAAATTTTCTCCTTTGTTTACAATCCATTTCATAAGAAAAAACAAATTTTGAATTATTTAAATTAATATATTATTGAATACTCGAATATAATTTTTTAAAAACAATTTTTTTCTTTTTCTTAAACTAAGATTATTTTTTTTAAAATTATGTCAAGTGGATGGACTTACTGTGGAAGATAATGTTAAAATAAAATTAGGGGTTAATAACTAAAAGTGTTTATGACTTCAACCCGTTTTAATATTTTGATGATGATAATTCTTTTATATAGTGATGATTTCTAAGTTTTTATGTTACTATAATGTAGAACTCAAATATAAATATTCATTTTTAAAGTACAGAAGTTGTGTTCGCATTTGATCAAAATCACATAAGTGTTTTTCACATTTTGTCTAACTTCATCTCCCGTTCTTAATAATCTTCTTCTAAAATATCATAGTTCACCGAACCATTGAAAGATGAGAAAGAGAATTTTATTTTCTTCGAAAAGACAGAAATGTCTAGTTGATACATAAAGTGGTGTGGTTCGCTTGTCTTATCGATATCAATATCAATGTCTCACAAAAATATGGCAAACTTTGTCTTTATTCAGGGAAAAATGGTACCGTCGGTCGTTTGGCGTTTTCCCTTCGCTCCTTTCTTTTTCTTAGCCCATTTTCGTCTAGAGGGAAATATAAAACCTTGCATCTATTTGAGGAATGTCATATCATCCAATTATATTTATATATAGAAAGTTATGATATTATTGGGATGATGGTTCAAAATGGTCAAAATAATGCACCTATTAATATCACAACTTTAAGATTTTTCAATGATTTAATATTTATGAGGTATTGAGTTCAAATCTCTTCATTATTATTTTCTTTATATTTAATAATATTTCATGTGATTGAATCTCTACAAATATCTGAATTTATACATTAAGATGTGACACTTGAATTTTCTCAATCAAATTGGAGGTCTAAATCCTCTTCTCATATACATATGTTACATCCAACCTGAACATGGGTTATGTGGTTAGACATCTGTTCTTTTTTTGTAACATCCTGAATATCCCAAAACACATAGAATTAAATAAACAACAACGGAAGCATTTAAATAACGACATCGAGTCATTTTATCAAAAATCAAATTCATAAACAGTTCACAACCGATCGGTTTCACTTAAAATAATAAAACATTGAAAGAAAAAGGCAATCTCAAACCATTGCCAAAGAATTCTCAAAATAAAAGTTTAACAATTACTCTTATTTAAATCAAAACAAAAACATGAATCAATTTAAGTTTTCCCCCAACATAATAAAAAGAAAAACCGATTTGCTAGCGTGCAAATCCATGCCAACCGGTCACCACCTCGAACCGCATCATCCACCAAGCTTCTTCTTTCCTTTACCTGAAAAAAATAAATGTAGCATCATGAGGCTACGTCAAATGAGAAGAAAAATGTTAAAATAAAAATCATGCCATGAGAGATTTTTCTAAAACTTTAAGTCCTTAATCGGCCTCACCGACTTCCGATAATTCTCTTTCACCCAAAGCTCTCTTAGTTAACACATTCTTTCACATTATCTTTTAATCCGCAAACTAAAAGAATAAAAATATTTGAAACAGTTTTAAACTCTCTTTCTCATTTTAAAACTTTTCGATCTTTAACTTTACCTAATACCTCTAATCTCCTCTTTGTCCGCAAACAAAGAGAGACTTTGCTCAACAAGGCATTTAAAAACTGTTTTCACATTTTAAATCCTTAAGAGTTAAATATTCTTTTCCATTGTATATATGGAATGAACCTGCCCCGTTAAGTGCTATAGAGTTGTGCACAACCGTATAATCTCCCTTAACAACAATATTCTTCTTTAAGCAAGGCCTTTGCTTAAAGCGAACCTACTACCATATTACCCGAGCTGGTATTTAAGTAATATGATCCTACGCATCACTACTATGATGCTCAACGTGTCTAAACTCAAACTTCTCGAAATACCCTCTTTCTAGGCCGAAAATTCCTTAAAATTAAATTCTGGAAAATTCCCTTTTAAACCACTCTAAAACGTCCCAAAATCACCCAACATATCACTTTTGAGTCACTTCCAACAACTCTCAACGGTTTACAAGTCTAGAAACAAAACTAGCCTAAATTAGTGTAATTTCGCTTCTTTTTCGGACTCTATAAAACTACTATTTTTCTATCTAAATTTCAGCAGCATAACGGCTGTAAATACTCTACCAAAACAGCCCCTACACATATAAAAACTCACCACAATTAATTCAGAGAGACCATAAACTGAAATACTTAACCACCTAGGCTTAACTCTCCGGCCTAGTGGGCACTAAACTTTCATATAAGGCATATATGTCCAGCAATGTATTTCACCTTAAAACACCCTAAAATATGCTTCAAACACTAAAAAATCATTATAGAAAATTTGAAGTTTCAGTTTCTCAATCTATCGATATCGATAGGCAAAATATAGCATATTTTAATCCAATTTTAAACACACTTCAACTCCAATTTATATTTCCTTAGAAACATCCCCTAAACCTCTTATTCATACTTTTAATCACCCAATAACATGCTTAAAATAAAAGAGGTTTAACTTTTAAAGAAAAAGAAAAATACAAACATACAAAATTTAAAGTTTAACAAATGTCTACTCACCTTTTCAAGCTTAGTTTCCAACACTTAAACTCTTTCCCAAAATATTTTAAGAACCAGAAAAGGCACTCAAACTACTCAAAACTACATCCTAAATACCTAAAATTACAAAGAAAAATACTATGAAGCAACGCACGAAACAACGGACCGAACCACGCAAGAACAAGCCCTAATCGGCTGCCTTGCCACGACAGCAATGACCTTAATGGGGCTTTGCCCACAAGAACAATGACCTTAATGGGGTCGCCTTGCCCTGGCAACGAACAACTTTTTGTTTATTCTGGCCATTGCTATATGGCAAGAAGACGGCGACCCCTCGCAGTGTCCCGGCTTGTCGTTTGGCGGTAGGTTTTCTTGGTAGGTAGTTTTTCTTTAAGAAGGGGAGAAATTAGGGTTTCTAGATTTCAAAGAAGGTGGGTTTTGGAATCAAGAATTAGAAGAATAAAATGAGAGAATCAATGGGTTTTGAATCCATGAACAAAAAAAGAAATTTATAGATTAGAAAAGAGGAATTCGCAGCAGCGGCACGGCGGCCCCTCGCAGTGTCCCGGCGTGTCGTTTGGCGGTAGGTTTTCTTGGTAGGTAGTTTTTCTTTAAAAAGGGGAGAAATTAGGGTTTCTAGATTTTAAAGAAGGTGGGTTTTGGAATCAAGAATTAGAAGAATAAAATGAGAATCAATGGGTTTTGAATCCATGAACAAAAAAAGAAATTTATAGATTAGAAAAGAAGAATTCCCTTACCTTTAAACTTTTCTTGAATGAAAACCCTAATTTCCCTTCCAACTCTACCACCACCAATTCACCTATTACCAAGCAAGGAGGAATTGAATAGTTGATTAGAAATTAAACCACGAGATCTCCATTAACGACATTGAGAAGGAGAAGAAGAAGAAGAACTGCCCTACCTTTGTCTCTGCCTTTGTTTTCACGTGAAGGAGGAGAATGACCTAATCTTTTTTTTTTCTCTTTTTCTTTCCTTCCCACGCCTTAGCCACGTTTTCTTTTTTTCTTTTTTCTTTTTTATTTTCTTTTCCTTTATCTCCAATTTCTTGAAAGTAATTATTTTAAACTCCTGGAAAGAATTTCAAATAATAATTACTATTACTTCAAAAACCAATAAAATAATTAAATTAGATACTATTTATTTATTTTAACACTTACCGAGAAAACGGGACGTTACATTTTTCATGATAGGTCAAAGGCTCGAGTCTCTTCTCTCTTAATTTGATGTAATATATATTATATCAAAGAAGTTCCATGTAGTTTAAAAATCTAAAATTAAAAAAAAAAGTATATTGTAATAATTCTTTTAAATTTAAAAAAAAAATGTTTTTAAAATTCTAATTTAAATTTAAAACAACTTTTAAATCCTATATGTTTTGGTTTTCAAAATTATTTAGGGTTAATAACATGACTATTCATATTTCCCATCTTAATTACATATAAATCTGTTTATGAAATTTAATTACAGTAATGGATGTCTCCCACCTGTCAGAGAGAGAAGTAGACAAAAATACCCTTGCACATGTATTACTGAAACCGTCGACTATGAAAAGTGTGTCAACCCGTGATTTAAGCGTATTAATTATTAAATTTGAAAAAATAGGCGTGAAATAATTAAAAACAAAATTGTGGGAGATTTGAAACCAAAATCAGAAATTCATAAAACATCCAAAAAAAATCGAAGGGAGATGAGAAAACCTAGAGAAACTAACGATGATATCAATGAAGGAAATCTTGGAGGCATGGAAGAAATTGTTTGAAGAAATAAATCATGATGAGAAAGGAGATCAAAAGGAAAATAGAGGAGGTAATGAAGATGAAGAACAATCGAAAATTAAAAGAGGAAAAAAAAACAGAACACAAATGAGGAAGATGCAAAGGTACAAACTTTAATAAACTTGTGAAATTAATACAAATTAAGTTTATTTTTCATAGATTTGAAATAAATAAACAGGATTCATCTTCAAAAGGAAGGAAATGAAGAAAAGAAAAAGGTTGTTGCTGTAAAAAAAAAAGAAACAGACACAAGTAAGATATATATTCAAAATTTATGAATGTTAAATATTATCTAATATTTAATATTAACGCTTTTACTATGATCAATAATAGGTGGTGACTATAAGAGCAAGATCATTGAGACCAAGGAAAAAAGAAAGAACAACAAAAAGCAATACACAGAGGAATTTGGATCAAAAGAAGCCGATTACCTTGACTCAAGAGTTGAAAAATGATTCACCGACTTATCACCTTCTAACAAGGGATTATAAACTGTTTATGTATATTGATTATGTAAGTTTGAAGTTCAAATTAATACTGCTTATGTATGTGTTTTTATGTTTTAAAAATAGACCTCACGTTATTTTTAATGTGAATGAGATATTTTGGCTTCAAATCAATATTGTACATATTTATGTTAATTATAACTAATGGATAAACTAATATTAACAAACTATTTGACAATATACAATATAAAATGTAAAGTATCTATGTAACTGAAATGATTGAACAAATTTAAATTACAAAAATATGATAAGATTATTAATCGAAATTGAAAAAAATCCAATTCAATAAAACATCCGCACATAGTTAGTTAAGAAATAATAGAAAATATATGTAATTAAATTGTTGGATATAATTAAATTATAGAACTATTTGACAATATACAAGAAAATGTGAAGTAACGATAAAGTTAAAAATGTTGGACAAAGTTAAATTATGAAAATATATTGTTTCTATTGTCTTCTAGGCGACAACATTTTCTACATCAACATATTTCTCCACGAGTAGGGCTACGTATTTAGTATCATCACATGTGTAGTAACAGAAATATGAAACCATATCATCTTAATCTAAGACAAGGTACGACTTATGTTAAGCAATAGAACATATCTCCATATGCAATCTATGATAGTGAATGTTAAATCCAACTTCACGAGACAACCTCTTTTGTATTGCACTCACAGTAAAGTTTCTTGGAATCTGAATATCAACAGATTCATAATTAACATATACTCCATTCTCATAAAAAAATTCCACCATGAAAAAGCTTGACATCAATATATCTACCCATGTTTTACAACAAACTCAAAAAGAAGCGGAATAATAAAGAAATGAAACACAAAAAAAGGAACGAAGGGAGTTGATAAAAGTGAAAAAGATGAAAAGCGAAACCCTAATCCTACAAAAAATAATGAAGAAACGTAACAAAACAAGGAAGAAGGAGAAAAAAAAAAAAAAAGGAATCAGAATGTAAATTAATAAGGAGATATGGAAATTTTGAAAATAAAAATTTTAATATTTAAAAAAAAAAATACCAAATCTAAAACGGTTATGAATGCATAATCAAAATTCGTAATTTGTAATTAATAAAAGGAAATCAGAATAATTAATAAATACATAATCAGATAGAGGAAATCAAGGAAAAGTCTAAATCAGATACATTAATACTCAAATAATTAGAAAGAGTAAAATAAGGGTACAATAGGGAATTCATATGAGAATAACCGCCAAAAGTGGCCTACAATGGATACAATTGTAATTAAAAATGAAACACCATTATAATTGTAAATAAAGGCTTCGATTTAATTTAATGAGTAAAAATTTAAATTATCAAATTTCAATTATATGGTTACGATTTTCAAACCTTAAAATTGATAGTTAGGTTTGTAAATGCAGTGAAACGATGGATTATTATGCTTATAAATTGTAAATTGTTATCATCTTAATCTTAAATTTGCTAATTATTCTTTCTCTTGAGGTAAATTTGGTTTCCTACATATCTTTTGTCTTTAGATTTCAATGAGTTGTTGTAGACTGATCTTCAAAATCAAGATCATTTTTATTAAATTTGATAATTTCATTTTTGAAACACATAATTTTTTTTAATCTTTATAGAAAACTTTTGTGAGGATAATATTTCTCTAGGTATAATGATTCAATTTTTTCTCTCGACTCCAAATTATATTGGAATATTTACTCATTAAATCAAATCGGAGCACGTATTTACAATAATATTGGTGTTTCAATTTTAATTACGTCAATATCCATTGTAGGCCACTTTTGGTGGTTTTTCTTTTTTTCATTCCATGTTTACCCCTTATTTTCTCTTTCTTTATTTTCACTATTGTAAAACGATTTTTAATAAAATTTTACAATATTCGGATATTTTAATTTAATTCATATATTAATGAATTGAGATTTTGTTCCCTAACCGTTTCTAATTTGATATTTCATTTTCAAATTTTCATTTATTCCACATATTCTTTCCAAATCTGTTCATATCGTATCATTTCTGCTCCTTTTTTCGTGCTTGATTTCTGCTTTAGGGTTTATTATTTTACGTTTTTGTTTTCCAAGTTTACGTGTTCATTTATTTTCATTTCTTCTTTCGATTTCTTTCACATTTTCTTTCTCTAATATGGGTAGGTATATTACAGTCAGGGTTTTACACAATGTTATGACTATGAACATCTGTGAGAGCTACAATTCTATCCTTTTTTGTGCTAGAGAATTGCACTTTGTTTCTGCTATTGATGAAATAAGATTAAAACTCCAAGAAATGTTCCAGATATGGCGGTAGTGGTCATAACCGCAAGTCTTGTAGGAATGCCCTTGTTCGTAGGATTGAATTTAACTCTTAATAATTTATCTAAACTATTTGTTGTTTTTATGTTAATTTGACCAATTTTGCAATTGTTGTTATTTGAATTCGGATTATGAATTTATAAATATTGGTTTTTTTTAAATATTTAATATTGTCAAATATGTTTATGTTTAATTCAGATCACTTTGATATTATTTATGTTTAAAACATTTGTTATTTATTAAACATTTGATATTATTTATAATTATTAAACAGTTTTCACTTTGTAACTTATATATCAATTATTATACTTATAATTGTATTTTATCAAATTATTTTTCCTCTGATTTTTGTATTTAAACAGTTGTTTATTATTCAACTGTTTTTATAATTTTATATTTTTTAAATTGTTTTTACTTCGATAACACTTAGTTTAATCAATGTATACTATTCATATAATTAGCATAATTTGGAAACAATCAATTATATCAAAAGACACAATATAAATTCCCACCAAAAGTAAAGTTTCAAAAGAAAATGACATCAAAATACCTAATCCATGTCAAATTATGAATTTATAATTAGCAAAACATCATTGAAAAAAAAGTCATATAGAATCATCATTTCCTTCCTGAGTGAATAAGTTGAATGTTGGTGTTGATCTTTTCGAGTTCTTGAGTCAATGTAATCGGCTTTTCCTTGAACCAAATTCCTTTATGTAAGGATATTTGGTTGATCTTGATTTAATTTTGGGCCTTAGTGATTTTGCTCTGTGTGATGGCCTGTGTTTGCCAAAATTGGTTAGTATTGTATAAAATTAAACAGATCATAACATTTAATATTATACAAAATTCCTTTATACTGAAGGTTTCAATCTTTCCGTCAAAATTGAAACTAAGAACATTTGGGTTTGAATTACATACAATCCTTCCTATCAGATGCTGCATCAATTTCGATGGGAAATTGATAATACCCAACTCAAATATTTAATTTATTAAAACACTTTTCAATTTCAGAACAATTTTTCTAGAACATTTAACATAATTAAATCAAAGCATACACTTTGCATATTCTTAAATACTTGTGTGTTCATATCCATTATTCAGAACAAATCCAGGATGCAATTAGAACAAAATATTGCAGTTTGTTAAATGTTTTTTTAAGTAATTATATTTAATTTAAATCTATAATTACCTTATTGTTTGTTTTCGGAGTTGCAATGTTCACCTTCTTCATCATCATAGTTTCTTCTTTCCCTTCTTTGCCCCCTCTGTTTTTCCCTGTTTTTTTGCAGATTCAACATTTTCTTTTTGCACTTATTCTGTATCTTCGTCTTTTTCCAGATCTACATCTTCTTCAAAGCTACTATCCTCGATTTCATCTTCATGTTCACTATCAAAATATTCTGTTGTATAACCTTTTTCTTCTTCCTGATTTTCAATCGGATCTGGTTCCTGTTTAATTTTATACAACTGTTTTAGGAAAAATTTGAATGTTCAGTTTTAAAAATATTTTGGATGTGTTACATACCTTTGCATATCGATCAGTACTCTTCTCTTCACTTGGAAGTTTCTTTTCTTCGTTTTCTTTATCTTCTTACTTTTCTCAACACTACCACTTTCTACCATTTTTGAAGCTTCAATCAGTTGTTTCCTAGCCTCCATTATCTCCTTCTTCATCTTCATTGTTTTCCTTTCAGCTGCCATTTTTCCTAGGGTTTTGTTCATATCCCAAACTGATTTTGTTTTTTATTTTGTTATTTGGATTTTGAAATCCCCACGATCTCAAAAATGCACACAATATCCGGCCTTTCTTTTTTAAAATCCCTTAATTTACGAGCTGATTTCGTGGGCCAGTTTTCAATTTTCCTTTCCGTTTTTTCTTTCACACGTGCAGGGGCATTTCGGTCATCAGGTTCATCCGGCAGGTGGCAGGCGTCTATCTTTGTAATTAATTTTCAAATCCCATTCTTTTAGTAATAAACATGTATTGATTGAATATTAGTGTTATTGTCCCAATTATATTTCTAATTAAATCAACAAGTTATAGGTTAATTATGACCCTTTTTAATTTTCTCTCTCTCTTTCTAATATAATAATTTAAGTTAGAATATATTTAGGAGAAGTGAAGTCATAGTTGGCTATAGAATCTGAAAAAATAGACAAATGATTAGAAATTATTATTTTTTTAAAAAATAAATAAAAATAAAAACGGTAATTTAATTAAAACCACTTCCACGACAACGACATCAAAATTTTATGGGTGTCGAAACCACAAAAAATAATAACTTACTCTTGGAATTTAGAATTTTGTAGTAGCGGTGAGTAATGTCGATCCGATCTCCACAAAGAGAATAGGTAATTAAATTAAAATTATAAAAATTGAGAGTTTTGAGTTTTGAAAATAAAACGGAAACAAATTAAAAAGAGAAAAGATCAAGATGAGAAATGCTTCCAACTAAAGGTTTAATCTTAATTATGGTTCGTTAATTTGATCATCGATTCATAAACATGCATTCATAAATTCTTCTCTAAATTGATTGGAAGTTACCAAAACCAATCAACAACTTATAATAACTATTCAATAGCCAAGTTACGATCATTGACTATTTCCCTAATTAACAGATAACACTAGAATACGATAATAAGATTTAACCCATCCATTAACAACATTATGAAAAGAAGAACTCAATTCTAACTAACAAACACGATATGATCGATTCATTTAAGTTAGATCATAAATTCCCATAACATGAATTGAAAATTGCTAATTTGCTACTTATATTAAAAAAATTAAACAATTACGGATTTAACATTTTAGTTAGTGATATGAAAAATTAATGAATGAACAAAGGGCCCTTGCACAACAAAACAATAGTGTATGCAAAGTAAAAACATGAATAAAGAGAAAATAAGAATAAAATTAAGAGCAAAACCTCACAAAATCATAAACCAAACCTCGATAAATTTCTAGTTGGAATAAGAAAACTAACTAGAAAACATTTTAAAACTGTCTAAAAGTCCTAAGAAAAATATGGGGAGAAGGGATGTGAATTTGGGAGCAATTGGGGCTTTAAATAGGTAGAAATTGGTGAAAATTGGATAGAAAATATGTAATCTTATCTTCTCAAGCCGTTCTGTAGAGCCACGAGATTGCACGAAGCCGTTCCAGTGCTTCATTTCTGTGAGGGGAGCTGCACGCGCGCCGAGCTAGAGTCGAGCCGCTGCAAGAGCTGCACGTTTCCCTGGAGATAAGACATGATGTGCCGCTATTCAGCAAACGACACCCAACAGATAACACGTCACCGAGCTCATTTTCCTTTGATCCGTTGACGTTAACAAGCAACCCTTTATTTTTTATTTACCTTATTTATTTTTTCGGTCACCGCAGCCATGAACCTTCACAGTCGCAACGCCCATGCATTCTCGGGTTTTTGGCCTGGGATCTAATTTTTCTGCAGGTAGCGACCATCGGAACATGTGGCTAGGGCTACGGATCGTCATGGATACTGAAAATGTCAAAACTTCTCCGTTTTAAGCTCGATTTGAGAGTCGTTTTCGCCTACGTTCATAAAATTCAATGATTGATAATATTATGGAAATTTGAATAAATTAATACTCATATTTTAATTATTTTGGATATATTACCACTAATAAATACGTCGTTTTAACAAGTTGTCAGTTTCATTCATGTTTCCAACGTAGGATTCTCATCATGTCCCCTCAAGATGATGCGTCTTTTGGGCTCATCATTCTTGAGTCTGATACTAGTTTTAGATCAAATGTCCGTTTGAACTTATTGAACTTTGATACTATTTTGATATCATGAGCTTCCATTTCTAAATCAATTAGTAATGAAAAAAGTAGCTCATATATTTTATAAATATTATGAGTATTTTTCATTTTTCGACGTAGAATTCTAAAAAGAAATAGGGGGCATTTGGTATGCGTGAATCAAATTTAAATGCCTGGGAATTTGATGTCTGTGTTTGGAGTATGTTGGAATAGGATTCAAATGTCTGAAATTATAATGTCTGTGTTTGGAGTGTGCTGGAATTTATGGGAATGTGATTATTGTTTTTGTAGAAAAGAATATGATTTGATTTTTTTATTTAATTATTATCTAAATTTAATTAAAAATTTGAAAAAATTAATAAATGATATTAAATTTAATTAAATTAAAATTATCAACTATAATTTATTTATAAGTTTGAACATATTTTTTTAATTTAATTATGTATAATATATTGAGTTTCTTTAAAAAAATATTTTTTGATTTTAAAAAAATGTTTAATTTTATTTTTTAATTTTTTCTTGTTTACGGTAACCAATTTAAAATGCTTTAATTATTATTTTTTCCTATTCTAAAAAGCAATGGACACAAAATTGGAGAGGATTTAATCAAATGTCAATGTCAAAGCTAATGTCAATGTTAAATATATGAGAGATTTGGATGAAATTTGAATATCAATACCAACGGTAATTAAAGTTGAACCAAACAATGAAATGTGTAATAAAAATTCATTCTCTGGCCAATTCCCGCAAACCAAGCGCCCCTAAAAGGATAAAGTAGAGAAAATATCTTCATATCATAAACACGTACAAAAGAGGGTAATGGAGGGGAATTTTATTACGTACTGCAATTTCATTTTCTTCACTTGTGAAGATAGCTCACTAATGAAGAATTACAAAGACTAAGAGATAGATTTAGTTAAAGTGAGTTTGTTGTGAGGTTGTTATAAAGTTGTTAGATTCAGTTTCTGAGATTTAACATCTATATAATGAGGTTGTAATAGCATTACCAAACTAATGAGAAATGAATTGAATCTAAGACTTCTCTTCTATTTTCTTAATTCGAAGTCTCTCTCTCTCTTTTCATATGGTATCAGCCTAACTCGATTCTGGTTTCTTCCTTCTCGCACGAGCCTCCATGGCGTCATCCTCTACCTCTGAAGATGTTGCAGCAGGTTCAACTTCTTCTCAAATTGACATGCTTGTCAATCTTGGAACTCGCACAAAAACAGTAAAGCTGAGCGATGAGAATTTCTTGGTATGGAGATTGCAAATTCTAACAGCCATTGAAGGTCACGGGTTGGAAAGATTCATTGATATAGATCACGTTCTGCCTTCTCAATTTGTTGCATCTACTGGACAAAGTGCAAATCTGATAAATCCTGCTTTTACACAATGGAAATTGCAAGACAAGCTTCTCTCATCCTGGCTTCTTGGATCGTTGTGAAAGCATATTGTGAAGTGATTGATTGTTCTTCCTCTCGGAAACTGGATCGCATTTCATCTTTATTTGCTACGAGAAAACTTGGCAAAGGTAATGCAATACAAATCTAAGTTGCAAACCTTGAAGAAAGATTCAATGTCCATTAAAGACTATCTTGCAAAATTAAAATCCCTAGTAAACTCTTTTGTCTTCTGTTGGTCATAAAATCTCTACTCAAGATCATATTCGTATATTTTACAAGGGCTTGGGGTAGAGTTTGATCCTATTTATATCGTCATTACCGCCAAAACCACAAGACAAACTGTTCAAGAAGTTACATCCTTACTTTTGACTCATGAAGTAAGACTAGACAGAAATGTCAATAGTGAAGGGTCTGTTCCAACAGTACATTTAACAACCCAAAATCAAGAAAATAGGAACAATGGGTTTTCACAAAGCCAGAGATATGGAAGTCACGGTCATTATGGCAATAGAGGAAAACGAAGAGGCAGGGGCAGCAAAAACTGGAATTCAAACAACAGATCTCAATGTCAAATGTGTGGCAGATTTGGACATTCCTCTCCAAAATACTTTTTTCGTTTTGATCCAAATCATCAAGGGCCTGTTCATCATTCAAACCAGTCTGGTCCTCCAAATTGCAGACAACATTCTAATACCTTTCAGCAGCCAAATGGAAATCAAATGCAAGCTTTTGTTGCTCAACAAACCTCAAATGGTGTACAAGCAGATACAAACTGGTTTCCTGATTCTGGGGCAACCAATCATGTGACATATGATCTTGGAAATCTAAACATTGGTCATGAGTATCAAGGTAAAAGTAAAATTCATGTTGGTAATGGCACTGGTTTGTTAATTGCACATTCAGGTTCCACAAATTTATCTTCTTTGTCTGCACAAAATTCTTTTAAACTAACCAATCTTTTACATGTTCCCCAAATCACAAAAAATTTGATCTGTGTTAGCCAATTTGCAAGAGAAAACAATGTATTCTTTGAGTTTCATCCCTCTTATTGTTTTGTGAAGGACAAAATCAGTGGCAAGGTTCTACTTCAGGGTGATCTTCATGAAGGACTTTATAGGTTCAACTTGCAAAAGCATCATTCCTCTTTTGCACAACATCCATCTGTCAAATCTCAACTCCTTCCAAGATCATTTGTCATACCAACTGTTTTGAATACTAGTTTAGCTAATACAGATTCACTGTGTAATTCTTTTGAAATTTGGCATAGGAGATTAGGGCATGCGAATCCTGTTATTATAAGACAGGCTCTTCAACATTGTAATTCTCAAACTTTTCTGAATAAAGAACTTCCTTTTTGTCATTCTTGTAAACTAGCAAAGAGTCATAAAATTCCTTTTCCTGATTCACAAACTATCTATCATAAACCTTTACAACTTGTAACTTCTGATTTATGGGAACCTTCTCATATAACATCTAGAAATGGTCACAAATATTACATAAGTTTCATAGATGTTTTCTCTAGGTATACTTGGGTTTACTTTTTACAATCCAAGTCTGAAGCCTTGCAAGCTTTTACACAATTCAAGACATTAGCAGAAAATCTTCTCAATACCAAAATTAAAATGCTACAAACTGATTGGGGTGGGGAGTTTAGAAGCTTTACTTCTTTTCTCAAAACCCATGGTATACTCCACCAAATCACCTGCCCTCACACCTCTGAACAGAATGGAATAGTAGAAAGAAAGCATAGACATCTTGTAGAAACAGGTTTATCTCTCCTTTCTCAAGCTTCCTTGCCTATGCAATATTGGGATGATGCTTTCACAACTTCTGTATATATAATTAACAGATTACCTACTAAAGTTCTTAATGATGTATCACCACTGGAGAAGCTATTTGCTATAAAACCTGATTACAATCACATGAAATTTTTTGGCTGCAGTTGTTACCCTCTTCTCAGACCCTATAACCAGCATAAAATGCAATTTAGATCTGCAAAATGTACTTTTTTAGGTTATAGCTTTCAACACAAGGGATATAAATGTCTTTCTTCTGAAGGTAGACTTTATATTTCAAGACATGTCCAATTTGATGAAAAATCTTTTCCTTTTCAAAACAGTTCAATACCTACCTCTGTGCAGACTACTCATTCTGATATCTATGTTGGTCATATACCAATCCTCAATGCACAAAAGTCTTCCCTGTCAGCCAATATTGTTCCTATCACCCCCTTACCTACTACATCTTTTAATTTCACCCTGTCCAAGCACCTATTTTAAACCAACCTTCACCTCAAACCTTATCTCATTCTCTTGAATTACACATTGACTTACCAGTGTCAGAATCACATGAGACCACTCTTACCAAGAATACTCATGCTATGACAACAAGATCAAAGAATGGTATTTCTAAACCAAAGGTCTTTGTTAGCGGAATTTTTACTGACAAACTAAACCTCGGAATGTAAAAGAGGCATTGAAATGTCCACACCGGCAAAAAGCAATGCAAGAAGAGTATGATGCACTTCAAAAGAATCGGACTTGGAGTCTTATTCCCAAACCTTTTGATAAGAAGATTGTGGGTTGTAAATGGGTGTTCAAAATCAAGAGACATTCTGATGGTACCATTGCCAGATATAAGGCTCGACTTGTGGCAAAGGGCTTTCATCAACAAGCTGAGATAGACTACCGTGAAACCTTCAAGCTGATTGTGAAACCAACAACAATAAGAGTTCTGTTAACTCTAGCTCTTGCAAATAACTGGGAATTAAGGCAACTAGACATCAATAATGCTTTTCTACATGGAATCTTACAAGAGAATGTCTTGATGGAACAACCACCTGGTTTTGAAATTGGCACTTCTCCAATGGTTTGCAAATTACATAAAGCTTTGTATGGCTTGAAGCAAGCTCCAAGAGCATGGTTTGACAGACTAAGTAGTTTTTTACTTCAAAACAACTTCAAAAGTTCCAAAGCTGATCATTCCTTATTCACTAAAATTAGTTCCTCTTCTTCTACTTACATTCTGGTATATGTTGATGACATTGTGATTACTGGTAGTTCATCAAGTGAGGTCAGTTCATTGATACAGCTACTTCATAATACTTTTGCTCTAAAAGATCTTGCCGACTTAGCTACTTCTGGGGGTAGAGGTTTCCTACACCAAAGAAGGCAATATATTACTGTCTCAATCTAAATATTTTAGTGATTTCTTAAAGAAGACAAATATGACAGATGCACGACCCATTACAACTCCAATGATCAGTAATTCTATTCTTTCTGCACATGGTGGTGAAAATTTTGCAGACATCAAGCTTTATAGAAGTACTATTGGTTCTCTCCAATATGCAACCTTGACAAGACCTGATATTTCATATTCAGTAAATAAATTGTGTCAATTTATGCATTCTCCCAAGCTTGTTCACTGGCATGCAGTCAAAAGATTGCTTAGGTATCTCAAGGGAACCTTACATCATGGCTTGCTGTTTACAAAACCAGTTAACCTGAATTTTCAAGCCTTCTCGGATGCTGACTGAGCCTCAGATCCAGATGATAGAAGGTCAACAACTGGTTTTTGCATTTTTCTTGGGGGGCTATCCTATCTCATGGTCATCCAGAAAACAACATACAATCTCAAGATCAAGCACTGGGGCCGAATATAGAAGTATAGCAAATGCCTCAGCTGAAATTATTTGGCCCCAATCTTTACTTACTGAACTCCACATTTCTTCTTCTCAAGCTCCTATCTTATGGTGTGACAACTTGAGTGCAGTTCATATGAGTGCAAATCCAGTCTTACATGCTAGAACAAAACATGTGGAGTTGGATATCTATTTTGTTAGAGATCTAGTCCTTCACAAGAAGCTTCTTGTTCATCATCTTCCAGCTAGTGAGCAGTTGGCTGACACTCTTACCAAACCCCTTTCTGCTGCTGCTTTCCAGAAATGGCGACCACGTTTGAAAGTCTTCTCAGCCACATAAATTGGTTTGAGGGAGGATGTGAAGATAGCTCACTAATGAAGAATTACAAAGACTAAGAGATAGATTTAGTTAAAGTGGTTTGTTGTGAGGTTGTTATAAAGTTGTTAGATTCAGTTTCTGAGATTTAACATCTATATAATGAGGTTGTAATAGCATTACCAAACTAATGAGAAATGAATCGAATCTAAGACTTCTCTTCTATTTTCTTAATTCGAAGTCTCTCTCTCTTCATATCACTTATGTCCAAAATATCTCGTCATTTGACACATTTCAATCAAATAATTAAGAAGCAAAGGTTTATCATGTCAGAGTATCCATTGATGATTCGTTCAAATTTCCATATCCTATCTCATAGTTTCCAATCAAACCACTAAAACGATTTTCAAAGGTCAAGTATTCTACTTTATCGGCCCACCGTTTCTAAGAGATAAAATTTAAATTATCCACATGTGTAATTTTTAATGTCTCTCGAGAAAATAACTGACACTTTTTAATATTAGAAATTCTAAACGATGTTAAATATATAAAAAGTACCCTATACGATATTTGCAACGGGCATCATGTGTATCTGTTGATTTGCTACAACATTGAAATAGTGAGCAAGCTCCTTCCTTATATATATGAGGAATTTTTTAGTTTTTTTTTTTTTTACTAAGGAATTTTTTAGTTTTTATCAACATAGGACAATAATAATGACATTTCAATATGGGTATTTAGAATTTTATTCCAATCGACCCAAACATATTTAAGGTTTAATAAATATTCATATTTAATAATCTTATATTAAATATTAATTCTTACATTGATGTAAATGGGACCCACAACTTATTATGCAAGACACTTGAATATGTTTTTCAACATTTAGTTCACTATTTTTAGATTTATCTCATTTTTCAAACCAGAATTTATTTAAATTTATTATTGGGATTTAATACTACCTTAATATTTATGAGTTCTTTTAATCTAAAAAATTAATTGATAATAAGAGAATTTATACATAAATTTATAATTTTTATTAGGTTGATTTCTCTTTCTGATGTGAGATGTCTTCAAACGTTTATTTCATTATTTAATTCTGTAAATATATTGTGGAGAAATGATACAACTCATTCTTATAATCATAGACGTTCAAATTTCACGTTATCTTACTTATTTCTTATCAACTCTATGATTATCCAATCCCAATAATGTCCCCTTATGTCCATAAACATTTCCTTTCCGCAACTGGATTTATAAACATATCTAACAGTCTAGGTTTTGAAATACAACAAAATTTTCTCATCTTAATTTTATATAAAAATAACATTTTTTTTTCTTTTCTTTTCATGAGATTAATGAATTCTTATTGAATGATGAATATTTCATGTTATTTTTTATTTCTTATTAAGATATATATAATTAAATTTTTAATAATTTTTCAAATTTTGTTAAATTTTATGAAATTTACCATTTTGAAACATCCATTAGTTAATAAATTATATGAAAAAAAGGAAATTTCTAAAAATTCTAAGTACTATTTTAGAAATTTATAATTAAAATGTTTTATTTTTAAAAATTCCCCTATTTTTTTCTTCCAATTTTTTCCTTTCTATTTGGTAGATTGTTATTATTTGATACCCGTAGTAGTTATACTAGACATCAAAGGTGAAGCCATAAATTTATTTAAGTAGTTAAAAAAAAATTAAAAACTATTTCAATTGTAAATAGTCACTCTAGGACTTTATTTATTTTTCAAAGAATTACCAAGTTAGAGTGTTAATGTGATCTAAGAAAAAGAAAAAAAAAATTAAATTAAAGCTGTTTAAAAGGATGACATAGAGAAATCAAAATTACAAATTATGGAGAATAACATTCTTCAAACCTCTAAAACTTAAAAATGCATTATTTAAAAACAAAACAAATAGATTATCAAATATAATAAAGAGAAAATCATCAATAATAATATACTTCCTATAAGTATATGGTTACGATTTTCAAACCTTAAAATTGATAGTTAGTTTTGGAAATGTAGTGAACGGACGAGTTGTAATGCTTATAAATTGTAAATTGTTATCATCTTGATCTTAAATTTGCTAATTATTCTTCTTCTTGTGGTAAATTTGGTTTCCTACCTATATATTTAGTCTTTAGATTTCAATGAGTTGTTTGTAGATTGATCTTCAAAATTAAGATAGTTTTTTTTTTTCTTTTTTTTTTTTTTTTAATTTGATTATTTCATTTTTAAACATATAGAAAACTTTTGTTAGGATAATATATCTCTGGATATAATGATTGAATTTTTTCTCTCCACTCAATATTAAGAGGATAAAGTAATAAAATATCTTCATATCATAAACACGTACAAAAGAGGGTATTGGCCATGGATGGAGGGGAATTTAATTATTATTTATTTTTTGGTGGATGGAGGGGAATTTTATTACGTATTGTAATTCCATTTTCTACACTCATGTCCAAAGTCAAAAAGCTAAGGTTTGACAGAGCATGATAAAATTTGTATAAAAGTTTTCTCATTGAATTTCATGGCCAAAGACCCATATTTATACAAAGAATTAGGTCAAGAAGTAATATAAATATACAAGGAAAAGATACAAAGCAAAATATGGAAAATCCAAAATTCGTAAGCCACCGCCGCGGCGAAGGAAGTCACTGCGCGGCGGTGGACTCATTAGCGGAAGCCTTCGCTTGGAGCCGCATGGCGCCACCCTGCCGCCATGTGGCGCCACTCTCGGGTTTTTGGCTTGGAAAAGGCCAAAAACCATGTAGAAGCACCGCCGCGGCGGTGAGGAGCCACCGCCGCGGCGGCAGGCAAGAATTTCAATTTCTTGCCTAACTTGAATACGCCCCCTCAAGTTGGAGCATGTAGATCACAAATGCCCAACTTGCCAAGAAGGAACTGAAACTGAGCTTTCCCGAGAGCCTTAGTGAGAATGTCGGCAAGTTGAAGATCAGTTCGAAGATGTGCCGCGCGAACCAAACCAGCAGAAAGAGCATCACGAACAAAGTGACAATCCATCTCAATATGCTTTGTTCGTTCATGAAAAACCGAATTAGCAGCAATATGTAAGGCGGACTGAGTATCACAATAAAGCTGAATAGGCTGCGAGTGAGTGATACCAAAACATGATAACAATGACTTAAGCCATTTTAACTCACAGATCGTAGAGGCCATAGATCGATACTCCGCTTCAGCAGAGGAACGAGACACAGTAACCTGTTTCTTAGTCTTCCAAGAAATCGGGGAAGAGCCCAAAAGGATATAATAGCCAGTCAAAGAACGCCGAGATAAGGGGCAACTAGCCCAGTCACTATCACAATAAGCAGTTAATTGAAAATCACAGTCACCGCGTAGAAGAATACCTTGACCAGGACATCCCTTCAAATAACGCAAAACGCGCAGGCCCGCATCCCAATGTTCAAGACGAGGATTTCCCATAAATTGGGCCAAGATATGAACCGAATAACTAAGCTCCGGACGAGTAATAGTCAAATAAATAAGACGGCCAACGAGACGTCTATATTTCTCAGGATCATCAAGAGATTTGCCATTGATAAGAGCAAGTCGGTGGTTTTGTTCAAGAGGAGTAGAAACAGGTTTGGCCCCAAGTAAACCAGCCTCGCCAATAATATCAAGAGCATACTTACGTTGAGATAAATAAAGTCCATCGGTTCCACGAGCTACTTCAATACCAAGAAAGTATTTCAATGCACCCAAGTCCTTCATATGGAATTTGTCACTGAGTTGCTTCTTGAAAGAAGCAATGGCCTTAGAAGAACTGCCTGTAATAATCAGATCATCAACATACACAAGCACATGCAAAGAAACCTGAATTTTTCGAGTAGTTGAATAGAGAGTAATCCCGGGTAAGATCGAACAAAACCAATATCTTTCAATGCGGAAGATAATTTAGCAAACCAATTTCAGGAGCCTCGTCAAGGCCATATAAGGACTTACGAAGACCGGCAAACTTTACCGATGTGAAGGGGCAAAACCTGGAGGCAATTTCATATATACCTCTTCATCAAGATCACCATGCGAAACGCATTGTGAACATCCATCCGATGCAACTCCCACTTCCTAGCAATAGCAAAAAAAGAAAAGTCCGAACGGTAACCATTTTGGCAACGGGTGCAAAAGTTTCATTGAAATCGATACCTTCAATTTGACGATTTCCATGAACCACAAGACGACCTTTCAATCTTTCGACAGATCCATCAGACTTATATTTGATCTTATACACCCATTTGCAACCAATAGCACGTTTCCCGGGTGGGAGATCTTCCAAGGTCCATGTCCCGTTACGTTCAAGGGCATCAATCTCCTCTTTCATTGCTTGACGCCAACCGGCATCCTGAACGGCCTCGTGAAAAGAGGTTGGTTCTTTTCCTGTAGTAATGGCAGCCAAGAAACAAGAATGTTTGTGCGAAAATCTATCACAATTTACATAACAAGCAATAGGAGTCTCGTTGAACGGTATTGGTAACATTATAGTACGAACGGTATTGGTAACATAATCTATGAGTCTCGTTGAACTCTTCTTAATCCGATGTCCTCTTCCAGTTGGAATGGCATCCGAGGAAGCATTAGTAGATACATTCGAAGAAGAAGAATCAGTAGGCACATCACCAACAACATTAGAAGTAGCAATCAGAGGCACCGATAAACCATCATCATCTGGCAAAGTAGATGGTAAAGTTTCACTACTAACAAGAGTTTCTTCTTGAACAGGATCATCATAACTAGGGTTATGATGTGAGGAAGATGATAAGCCTATGTCAGGAGAGGAAGCATTATCTAGGAAGGGAAAACTTTGCTCACAAAAGGTTACATCGCGTGAAACAAAGAATTCATGAGTTTCAAGATCATAAACTCTCCACCCTCTCTTCCCAAACGGATACCCCATAAATATGCACTTTCGAGATCGAGAACCAAACTTATCTTTAACACGAGGTTGATTCTTCACAAAACAAAGACAACCAAAGACACGCAAGTGGGTAAAAGACGGGGATTTATTAAATAGAATTTCGTATGGTGTCTTGTTGTGAAGAATAGGAGTAGGGGTGCGATTAATAAGGTACACAGCAGTTAAGACACTTTCACCCCAAAATGAAGTAGGAAGGTTAGCTTGGAAGAGAAGAGCCCGTGCAACATTAAGAATATGCCTATGTTTTCTTTCCACTCTCCCATTTTGTTGGGGTGTGTCAACACAAGAGGTCTGATGAAGAATACCCTTGTCCCCATAAAAGCGATGTAGGGAGGTAAACTCTCTACCATTATCACTTCGAATAACTTTCACAGTGGTATTAAACTGAGTTTGCACCATTTTACAGAAATCCCGCAATAGTTGTGGAACTTCAGATTTGGCAGTCATAAGAAAAACCCAAACTGCGCGGGAGCAATCATCTACAATAGTAAGAAAGTAATGTGCCCCACAACTAGAAGCAGTCTTATATGGTCCCCAAATATCACAGTGTATTAAATCAAAAATAGCAACTGATTTATTAAAACTCAAAGGAAATACACTTCTCGTTTGTTTCGCACGAAGACAAATATCACAAGATTGATGCAAACTAGTGTTTTTCTTAATACTGCTAGAAGAGTAAATTAAACTGGATAAAGAAGATTCAACACTTCTGGAGGGATGACCAAGACGTCGATGCCACAATTCACTATTATCTGTCACAATTGCCTGATTCACTTGTTGATGTTGAAGCGGACAAAACCAATAAACCCCATCACATTGATCACCCGCTCCAATCATAATCCTCGAACCTCGGTCCTGAATAACACAAAGCTTGTCAGTAAACGTTAGAGCATAGTAATTATTGTTAAGCAGTTAAGAGACGGATAAAAGATTGCAAGTTAAATCGGGAATGTATAGCACACGATCTAACTTCATATTTCTGCTCAAAGTAACTAATCCCCGTTTTCGTGCAAAAGTCTGCTTTCCATTAGGAAGTCCAACCGAGATAGGAGAAATATCAGCCAAGTTAGAAAACAAATTAGCATTACCAGACATATGATTAGAACATCCAGTATCGATGATCCACAAATCGGCATCAACAGACTTACCATTCAATTTCTCAGTGGTAGAAGATTGACCTTTTGAATTCAACATATTCACCAATGTAGCCCATTGATCATCAGAAAGTCCATGTAACCCGCTTCGATCAGTAGCCGTAATAGGTGTTTGTTTCTCACAATTTGTTGTGATGGCCGCATTCGCCATTTGCCCACGGCCACTACCACCTCTTCCTCCGCCTCTACCGAATCGTCCTCCTCCTCGTCCTTGCCCTCCATTAGAAGGCCACCAATCAGGGTACCCATGCAACTGGAAACAGGTTGCATTGTCATGTCCTGATCTAGAGCAATGAGAACAAAATAGAGTAACTTTTGATTTATCTCCACCACGAGTCTGTGGTTTTCCCTTATTCGATGCTCCTTGCATAGCAAACCCAATCGCATCTGGTTTTGGTTCTTGAGAACGAGCAACTGTATGATGTCTTTCTTCTGTGACTAACTTCCCAAAAACGACATTTAGACTCGGCAAGGGTTCCATCATCAAAATATTCGATACCGCATTACCATACAAGGTCGAATCTAACCCCACAAGGAAATCATGTACCTTTTCATTTTCCCTCTGTTTAGCCAAGACTGCCGCCGCTTCACACGTACAAGTTGGTACAATTGTGTACCCTTCTAGTTCATCCCAAATCTTCCTCAGTTCATTATAGTAGGCAACTATCGTTGTGCCTCGCTGTTTACACCCACTAAGGAGTGTTTTCAATTCGTGAATCCTCGGTCCATTTCCAATCGAGAAACGCGTTCGAATATCATCCCACATATCCTTCACATCATCAGGTTGAGGGACAGAAGATCTAAGCCCTGGATCCAAGGTGTTGTGGATCCACCCTACAAGAGTCGAATTCACCGTCACCCATAAGTTCTCTTCTGCAGATCCCGGCTCTGGTTTCTTTATGGTTCCATCAATGAAACCCAATTTGTTCTTTGCGCGAAAGTTATTTCGCATCGATCGGACCCATTCATTATAATTCTCACCACGCAACACAATTGGGCAGATTGTGATTTGTGGTCCATCAGAAGGATGCAAATAGTATGGAGAAGATGAATCTAACGAAGGTTTGACAGTCCCCATGTTAGATTCGATGTTCTTCTTCTTTTGTATTTCTTCTTGCGAGGTCATTGATTAACCCGCTCTGATACCATGATAAAATTTGTATAAAGGTTTTCTCATTGAATTTCATGGCCAAAGACCCATATTTATACAAAGAATTAGGTCAAGAAGTAATATAAATATACAAGGAAAAGATACAAAGCAAAATATGGAAAATCCAAAATTCGTAAGCCACCGCCGCGGCGGTGGACTCGTTAGCGAGAAGCCTTCACTTCAGGGCGCCGCGGCGCCCAGCCACACCGCCGCGGCGCCCACTCTCGGGTTTTTGGCTTGGAAAAGGCCAAAAACCATGTAGAAGCACCGCCGCGGCGGCAGGCAAGAATTTCAATTTCTTGCCTAACTTGAATAGAGCATCCCTTGATGATTCGTTCAAATTTCCATATCCCATCTCACAGTTTCCCATCAAACCACTAAAATACGATTGTCAAAGGTCAAGATATTCTACTTTATCAGCCCACCGTTTCAAATAAACTACTATTTCAATACCTATGATTTGAGATATGTTTCAAAACGTCTTTGGTTCTTACTATATCCACACATCAAAAAATCTCACATTTACACGTTAGTTAACACTATAAAGACATCTGTTTTAATAACGTGGTTGCTCATTCATAGAAAACTAACACATAAAAAAAATGTTAACTTTTTTTTAATAGTGATGGCCGGGACATTTTCATGATAATTTTTTATTAAACCATAAGGACTAAATAGAAAATTTTAAAACTATAGGGATTAAATTGACACATACCTCAAACTATAGGGACTAAATTGAAACTTTTAAAACTATATGGACCAAATCAAAATAGACCGCAAACTATAGGAACTAAATTTGTAATTAAACCTTATTCTTAATATGTCTCTTAAGATAGTGCTCTTTTTAATTTACTTTTTTTGGATATTATTTCATTTTTCAGACCAGATATTTATTTAAAATTATTATTGGGTTTTAATATTATCTTAATATTTATTATTTTTAATCTTGAAAACCAATTGATAATAACAAAAACTTCCTTTAAAATTATAAATTTTGTTAGGTTGATTTATCTTTTGGATGTGAGATCTCTTTAAAAGTTTATTTCATTATTTAATTCAATAAATATATTTTGGGAAATGATAAAAGCGAAGAAATTCCAATCTTAATTGTCGTAGAAAATTTCATGTTATCTTATTTCTTATCACCTCTACCATTATTTAATCCCAATAATGTCACTTCTGTCCATAAACATTTTCCGCAAGTAGATTTGCTGCGTGTTTGAAATAGGTTTTAGAAGTGTTTAAAAATGTTTTTAAATAAAGAAAGTGTTTTTGATAAGCATTTAATAACACTTTTAAATACTTCCAAAAGCTATCTCAAACAGGCCCTTATGAAGTGAGAATGACTGAGTCTAGGTTTTGAAATTACAACTTTTTCTTAGAGATAATCCAGTATATAGCCTATTATGATTATATACTATGTCTTTTTTGCCCAACAAATTTTTTTTAATACTTCATAGCCCTTCTATGATATGATTTTTCTGAATATACCTGATTTACCCATTTTTTCAGATTTTTCCCCTTTTAATAGTTAAGTTTTTCTCCTGTTCCTGCTGCTGCAATGATTCCTCTCATGGCGCGGCAGATTCAAAGATGAAATTGAACCGGTGTTCGGCTTGTTGGAAGAAATTCGGTTTGATCGGGTTTAGATGTAGATGTGGGACCAATAGGTATCCGGAGAAGCATGGGTGTTTGTTTTATTTCAAGTCGATGGGAAGGGAGGAAATTGCTCGAGATAATCCTTTGGTGATGAAGGAGAAACCCATATATGGGTAGAATACTGTTGGAAAGTTCTAAACAAAGCTAAACATATAAATAACATAGAATTGCATGTAGGAACTGTTAAATAAATAAAGAAATAAACGAAGGAAATTTAGAACAAAGTGAGGCATGCAGATATGCAAATTTCCTTAAGACAATATTCGCTCACTGCTAAGGTGCTACAGATTATGAACAATAGTCTCCCAAGATACAACACTTTAACCGAAAATTAATACTGTACTAACCTCGACGGGCGAACCGGATACTTGAACGAAAGAACTTCTTGACTCTGAAAGCAAAACGAACAGAGCAACAACAAATGAAAGCAAGAAAACAGAGAGAAAATTGAATAGGAATTCTGATTTTCGAGTGAGTATTTTCCTGATGTGAGACTGCCTATTTATAGACAGTATAGTGACTGTTTGAAGTAGCTGTTCGTACGGTTTAATCTGAACCGTACGATCGCACTACTTCTGAATGGATGATCTAGATCGCGTCCCTTGACTAATCAGGTGCATCCGTTCACAGTGTGGCTATTCACATCGTAGCTGTTTGTCTGTACAACCGCTGATGTGTCAACGGTCACGTCTCGCCGTCGATAAGTCGCAACTCCTCCCTCCCCAACCGCCGCCTGATGACTATTCGGAGTTAACCGTTCGAGGGCCCTTCGATGGTCAACCGTCACCCCGGTGTCGTTTGGTAAAATTAAAGGCTCCCCAGCTCCTCGCGACGATGCGAAGTGCAAAGTGCGCCCTAAAGCGCCCAATGCGAACTTTGCGACGTGCGTCGTGCGCATGCCCGCATCCGCGTCCGTGAGGGTGGTGCTTCGCACCACCTTGTGATAGCCATTGGTCAGACAACCATTGACTTGCCACATTAGTAAGGAAGTTAGGAGGCTACTTACTTATATATAGGAGGAGTCTTTTTGTTTTTATCAATGTGGGACAACTTTAGAAACTACATAGATGACATTTCAATGAAGGTACTTTGGAGTCTTATTCCAATCAATACAAACATATTTAAGGCTTAATAAAAGTTCATATTTAATAACCTTGCATTAAATATTAATTCCCAATTCATTAATTACATTAATATAGATGGGACCCACAAATTATTATGCCTCAAAGTAAGCCATTTAATATGTTATTTCCAACAATCCCCCACATGGAAGAAGACGACTTAAAATAGAAAATTATTTCTGTTGAAAGATAACTTGTCCAGATAGGTAGCTTTCGCCTTGAACCTTCCTTAGTAAAGATCCATCGAACTCACTAGGTAAATCGGTGAACTAACGTTTTGAATGTTTACCGTTTAATGTAAGTTTAGACAATGAATTTAACACATTAACTTTCATATTCAAATTTGGTTCTCTATTGTGTTCATTATTTCGGCCATGAACTTCTTGGGTTCTGCAAGCGCTTTAGAGAATTTGCCTATTATAATTCTCATAGAACCGGCCATGTTCTCGCTTACATAGGTGATTAATATCAAGAGTATTCTACTATACTCCACTTGTTTAACAAGATATATTATCATTAAAAGCAAAGCTTATCCTTAACTCTTAGTAGACAGGACTTCGGTGCATCAAAAAATGGGAAGGAGTTTTTTACTCCTAAGTGCTTCTTGTGAATCGAACTCACTAGGTAAATCAGTGAACTAACGTTTTGAACTGTTTACCGTTTAATGTAAGTTTAGACAATGAATTTAACACATTAACTTTCATATTCAAATTTGGTTCTCTATTGTGTTCATTATTTCGGCCATGAACTTCTTGGGTTCTGCAAGCGCTTTAGAGAATTTGCCTATTATAATTCTCATAGAACCGGCCATGTTCTCGCTTACATAGGTGATTAATATCAAGAGTATTCTACTATACTCCACTTGTTTAACAAGATATATTATCATTAAAAGCAAAGCTTATCCTTAACTCTTAGTAGACAGGACTTCGGTGCATCAAAAAATGGGAAGGAGTTTTTTACTCCTAAGTGCTTCTTGTGAATCATTCATAACTAGTTTTCCTATTGAACCAAGTCCATGGGATCTCCAATCGCTTGGTTAGGTTTCCATTAAGATGATTCGTTGGGTTTAGGTTTTAATCCCATTTCTCTCGATGCGCAGTCGATACGCTCTCTAGATAATCCCTTTGTAAATGGATCCGCGAGATTATCTTTTGACTTAACAAAATCTATGGATATCACTCCATTCGAGAGTAACTGCCTAACGGTATTATGTCGACGACGTATATGTCGTGACTTCCCGTTGTATACGAAATTATGTGCCCGAACTATTGCAGCCTGATTATCACAGTGTATGCAAATAGCGGTCACAGGTTTCGGCCATATTGGAACATCTTCTAAAAAGTGCCGAAGCCATTCAGCTTCTTCTCCAGCTTTATCCAATGCAATAAATTCTGATTCCATTGTGGAACAGGCTATACACGTTTGTTTAGAGGATTTCCAAGATACAGCTCCGCCACCCAGTTTAAAAACATAGCTACTTGTTGATTTTGATTCATCTGAATCAGAAATCCAATTGGCGTCACTATAGCCTTCTAGAACGGCTGGATATTTTTTATAGTGCAATGCATACTCTTTAGTTCGTTTTAGGTATCCTAAAACTCTTAGTATTGCATTCCAATGTTCAACTCCTGGGTTACTTGTATATCTACTTAATTTACTAACTGCATAGGCAATATCAGGCCTAGTGCAGTTCATGATATACATCAAACTTCCAATTATCTGGGAGTATTCTAATTGGAGTTTTCCATTTCCTGTATTCTTATGTAGTACTACATGTGGCAGGAATGGATTGTTTGTTTCCTCGATTCGGTGTCCCTTAAATTTTTCTACAACTTTCTCAATGTAATGGGTTTGTGTCAAGGATATACCTTCAGATGATTTAGATATTTTTATACCTAATATTACATCTGCTACTCCCATATCTTTCATATCAAAATTGCTTGTAAGCATTTTCTTGGTTTTATTTATGACATCAATATTAGCACCCATAATAAGCATGTCATCCACATACAAGCATACAATGACATATTCGTATCCAAATTTCTTTGAATATACGCATTTGTCACACTCTTAATGGTGAAGCCATTTCTTAGCATAACATTATCAAACTTTTCATGCCATTGTTTAGGAGCCTGTTTTAAGCCATATAATGACCTAATGAGTTTACACACTTTGTGTTTCTCACTCTCTTTCCTGAATCCTTCCAGGTTGCTCCATATATATTTCTTCATTTAATTCACCATTTAAGAATGCGGTCTTTACGCCCATTTGATGTATCTCTAGTTTATAGAGTGCATATATAGCAATTAACATCCTGATGGAGGTAATTCTTATTCCTGGTGAATAGGTGTCGAAAAAAGTCAAGACCTTCCTTTTGGTCGTAACCTTTGGCAACAAGTCTAGCCTTGTACCTTTCTATAGAGCCATCAGGTCTTAACTTCCTTTTAAAAATCCATTTACAACCTATTGGTTTGGATCCAGGGTGGTAGATTCACAATTTGCCAAGTGTTGTTGCTCAAAATGGATTCTATTTCGCTATTTATAGCTTCTTTCCAAAAATTTGATTCCGAACTAGACATAGCCGCCTTGTAGGTTTGAGGCTCATCTTCTACCATGTAGGTCAAGAAACCTGGACCAAATGATTTTTCGGTTCTAGATCTTTTACTTCGTCTAGGTTCGTTTCCAAATAAGTTGGATCTTGTTCATCCGAACATCTTGAGTTCTTTTAAGAGTTGACTCATTATTTTCTTTTCGTGAAGGAAATATATGTTCAAAGAACTCAGCATCTCTTGATTCAAGTATAGTACTAACATGTATATCACTTATATCGATTTGTGTATTAGAAACCTTGTAGGCACTACTATTGGTGGCATACCCAATGAAAGTGAAGTCAATGGTTTTGGGTCCTAACTTTACCCTTTTGGGTAGTGGTACAGCCACTTTAGCTAGGCACCCCCACACTTTCATATATTTATATGAGGGTATCCTTCCAAACCATGATTCATAAGGTACTATACCACTCTTTTTGTGAGGAATTCTATTCAAGATAAAATTAGCTGTTAAAATAGCTTCCCCCCACAAGTTATGTGGTAAACTAGAACTTATCAACATAGAATTAACCATATCTTTTAAAGTTCTGTTTTTCCTTTCAGCCACTCTGTTTTGTTGTGGAGTATATGGTGCAGTAGTTTGATGTATAACACTACAAGAAAAATCCGTATTAGCGACGGAAGATTAGCGACGAAGTGAGGCAATAGTTCGTCGTTACAAGGAATTAACGACGTAATTAACGACGGAATGGCTTGACGTTATTTTTGTCATCGTTAGACAAAACTAACGACGAACTTCCTCGTTCCATAACGAGGCAAAAGTATTCCATCGTTGTGATTCGTTGACTAGAATGGAGCGATGGTTTCCGTCGTTCGGGTTCGTTGACTAGAATGTTGACCTTAACGACGAAATAAGTCGTTTTCTAAGTCAAAGTCTTGTTTCACTATAACGACTCATTTAGTCGTTCTCTAATCAAAGTCATGTTTCACTAGAACGATAGAACACGTCGTTAATAGTCAACAGGTGTCTTTGACTATTAACGACGGAATGCGTCGATCAATTTTATTTTTATTTTTATTTTTTTAAAATTTAATTAGGGTTTAGGGTTTTAATTACAAATTATTGTGATTTGAAAATTAAATTTAATTACAAAAAAGAAATGAAAGTAAATTTAAGAAAAAATAATATTAGATAAATAATATTAAAAATCCCAAAATAATACAAAATAATGTTTTTTTCCTAAAGCCTAATCCCTAATCGACACGAGGATCAGATGGAGGATCGGGAGGAGGGAAACCAAAACCAGGAAGTCGAAGAACCCTCGCGCGCGATCTGCGCCATGAAGATGTCCATCATTGCCTTCATCGACCTCTCGAACTCTTGCCTGGACCGCTCGGACTCTTGCCTGGACCGCTCGGCCTCATCGAGAGGAGCCGTAATCCCCGCCACCTCCCTGGAGCCGTTCGTTGCTCTCTCGAAGCTCCTGATCTCGGCCCTCAAAGTAGTGTTGCTTGCGTGGCTTCGGCGGCCTCGGTCGAACGAGCCGCCTGGGAAGACCGAGGCCGATCGGGCGTAAATGACAGGGCCGAGGTTGCCGGAGTCCAGGAACATGACTGCCTGGACGTCTCCCTCCTCGCCGCCTCGAGAAAAGGCGACTCGATATCCTCCTTGTGTCGGTAGGGTGTCGGAGCTCGGTAAGAGATCAGCGAGAATCGCTTCGTAACGAGCCTGAAAAAAAACAAATCATTTCATTAATTAATATACTAATAATGAATAAATTTGAAAAAGAATAAACAATAATTAACACTTACCGCTTTCTTTCTCGCCCTATCGTCTACAAAAGTCTGTGTATCTCCACCTTTGGTGTGGAGACGGACAAACAGCTCAACAGCATGAACCGGACGACCCAATTTTTGCTCCTGTGAATGTTAAAAATAATTAACGAATAATGAATAACTTACGAAAATAAAGTAAAAGTTAATTAATACAGAAAATAACTTACGAGTTGTTTCTTGTGCTCGTATGTGGAGCGTGACCCTCCAGTGTGCTTCGACGGGTTGGCATTACGGTTGGCGCTATTGATCGCCGAAATACGCTGGGCATCCGGGGTCTGAGTACGCGCCAAGATCTCTGCCAAGTCCTCCGCAGAAATGTGGGCCGGCCGTTTATCGGTAGGGGCGCGGCAAATATTGTAGCCAGTGTCCCTGTATCGAATGCCGCTCTGATGATGTCAGGGAGGGTATATGACCTCGTCGGTCAGCTCCTCTGGAATAT
Source organism: Gynostemma pentaphyllum (assembly GCA_028015215.1). Classification (NCBI taxonomy): domain Eukaryota; kingdom Viridiplantae; phylum Streptophyta; class Magnoliopsida; order Cucurbitales; family Cucurbitaceae; genus Gynostemma; species Gynostemma pentaphyllum. The sequence continues at coordinate 46,621,022 of CM051346.1, read as the reverse complement.
CAAAATATTGCTGAAAAAAATTAAGTGTCAGTTTTTGAAATATTATATATATATATATAATTAAATATAATATTTTGAATATGTGTTTACCTTCCATGCCTCAAACATCCGCACCTTGTGCGCAGCAGAGACGCTCTGCCAACGAGGGTGTCCCCGTACAGGAAGCATCTTCAATACCTCCGTAAATCTTCTCGAAACCTCACGGGATGGATGTAACCTATTGAAATGAAAAGGAAACATTGAAAAGTTAGAATTTATAAATAATAAATGAAATAAGAATACAATAAACTAAACAAAACTTACCTAGCGCCTCCAACGACAGGCGAACCCTCCCTGGAAATAGACATCTGGGATCGGGCTCGCGCCAGGGTCGATAGCCTCGTCATGAACGATCGTGTCAGGGGTATCCCCAAGACGGACATCATCCTCCTCACTGGGGGGCTGACTCCCTGAACTGCTGGCACCAGGTGTGCCAAAAGGTGCTGGAGGGCGTCTACGAGAAGGCATGACCTACAATACAATAATGAAGTAATTAAAATTCTAACCTATAAACTATATTAATTTCAAAACTAAATTAACATATAATTAAATGAAAACATACATACGCATTTCAAACTAAATTAACTAATTAGCATATACTTAAGTAAAACTAACTAAATACATATAATTAAATGAAAACGTACATAATAATTTCAAACTAAATTAACTAATTAGCATATAATTAAAAGGAAATATACTAATTTCAAACTAAAATAACTAATTAACATATAATTAAATGAAAACATACATACTAATTTCAAACTAAAATAACTAATTAACATATAATTAAATTAAAACATACATACTAATTTCAATCAACATTAGTAATTAAGATATAATTAAATGAAAACATAAATACTAATTTCAAACTAAATTAACTAACTAACATTTTTTTTAAATGAAAACATACATACTAATTTCAAACTAAATTAACATATAATAAAATGAAAACATACATACTTATTTCAAACTAAAGTAACTAATTAACATATAATTAATTAAAACATAAACTAATTAGGGAAAACTAAATACATATTACATACATTATCTAAATTACACAAAATTAAATTAAAGTTAACTAATTTTAAACTAAATTAACTAATAACATGCTAATTACAAATTTAAACTAATTATATAAAAACAAATATTAAAGTTGAAGAAACTTACTCGGATTCGTTCCAAGGATTGAGGTTTTTAAGAAATGGAAAGGATTTTTAGAGAAATGGTAAGAAATTGGCTGAGGGAATCGAAGGAGGAAGAAATTTGACTGAGAGGAAAAGAAGAAAAACGAGAGGAAGATGGTGAAAATGGAAGAAACGGTTCTTTTTTATAAGGGATTTAACGACGTCTTTCGTCGTTAATCACTTAAAAACTCGTTGTGCGTGTTTTCATAACGACGGAATACCTCGTTCTAGCTATGCAGTTCGTCGTCTACGTTCTTATGACGATGAACAACACGACGAAATGCATCGCGGATAGTTAAGTACACGACGCAATACGTCGTTCAATCCAATTTTCAAACAAAGTCAATGTGACTGTTCGTATTCATGGGCGACGAAATGCATCGCCCATTCGCGCCACAATTTTCGTGAAATTTTTGATCTTCGCGCCGTATTTATTACATATAACGACGCATTAGGTCGGCTTGGAATTTGAACAGTTTCCCAAAAACTATCCGTTTGAGTTGCTAACGATGCCTTCCGTCGTTAATTCAATGTATATCTTAATATAACGACCCATGGCATCGTTATATTCAATGTATATCTTAATATAACGATGCCTTTCGACGTTAATAGCATTCCCACACTTAGAAAAAAATCATCCCATCATTGTGTTCTGTGAAGATTAACGACCCATGGCATCGTTATATTCAATGTATATCTTAATATAACGATGCCTTTCGTCGTTAATAGCATTCCCACACTTAGAAAAAATCATCCCATCATTGTGTTCTGTGAAGATTAACAACCCATGGCATCGTTATATTCAATGTATATCTTAATATAACGATGCCTTCCGTCGTTATTTATATGTTTTTTTTTTGAATTATTTCCCCTGTTACACATAAATACTTCAATCATCGTAATCAGAATCATTCATGTTTTTTGAATCAATGCTGTCTTCTTCAGTGTCTTCTTTGTTTGTTTCATCTGGAGAAGAATCTTTGTCATTTTCAGGTGGAACATAGACATTCCCTTCATCAAAAAGTGTCTCTGATGCGTCATTCAACGACGCCGCAGTGTCGAATTAATACCTTCATCGATTTCACGATTTTGCACTTCATCCTCCTGGAATGCAACGTAGTTCTCACTATTTTTATCAGAGAGGCTGTCATCTATTATCATCGGTCTTACTTTACAGACAATTAACCAATCAAATAAATCTACTGCCGGCGGGATAGTTTAAGTAGTAAACCTGAATTGCTTGTTGTGCCAAAACAAAACGATCTTGGGTGTGCATGTGTTTTCTCCGGTTCACCTCAACAATTTAAAGATTGATATTATTGCGAACTCCACCTCGTCGCGTTGTTTCAAACCATGTGCAGTTAAAAACGATTGTACGTTTAAGACTCGGACCTGCAAATTGAAGCTCAATAGTCTCATCAATGATTCCATAGAAATCTTCCGCATTGTTCCCGAACACTTGACCCTTTATACATACGCCATCGTTGTTTGTTGCCCGGTTCACTGAATGAGCTTTTGTTTGAAATCTGTAACCTTGCACCAGATAACCGATGTAAGATCTTGCAATTCTGGATGGACCTTTTGCGATCCATATTATACGTTGATCAGCGATCGGAATTGTGGGATTGTCAACGTAATTGTAAAACCAGGAACGAAAATGTTTATCGATGATGTTTCCTTCTTCTGATTCAGTAATACCGGGATGTGATGGTCGTACACGTGAATTCACAAATAATCTACATAAAATTTATTAATTAATGAAAATTTAAACAAAATTATTCATGTTAAATAAAACAAAACTCCATGAATTAGAAAAACTTACTCAATATATGGCTCTACTTCCGCACAGTTGCATAATAAGTAAGTCTGGACGACATGGTACTCCTCATCACTTAAGTTTCTCCACATAGATTTGCCTAAACCTTTGCTTGGTACGATAAACATATCCAAGTCGTTCAAGTCTACACCTTCTGGAACAGTGTCAACCACGTTACGGTTCACTGGACGAAAGTGGTCGGAGATATGCTGGTCGAAGTAATACGAACAGAACGTAGTTATCTCGTGTACCAGGTACGCATTACAAATCGATCCTTCCACTCGTGCTTTATTTCCAACAGTTTTCTTCAATCTATGCAAATATCTAGAATTCGTGCAGTAAAATAAATCTAAAATTTAGCATCATGTGTATTTAAATATACTAAAAAAGGCAATTAACATAATAATATTTTACCTTTCAAACGGGTACATCCATCTGTATTGAACAGGGCCCCCAAGTAGTGCCTCATACGGTAGATGAACTGGAAGATGCTCCATAGAATCGAAAAATCCGGGTGGAAACATTCTCTCCAGTTTGCATATTATAACTGGAATCTCTCGGTTTAATGATTCGATTGTCTCTCTTGTTAAATCTGCGCATGTCAAATCTCTGAAGAACACACTTAACTGCGCCAACGGTTCCCAATGTTTCTGTTCGAGGAACGGTCTGAACGCAACAGACATCAATCGTTGCATAAAAACGTGACAATCGTGACTTTTCATTCCGAAAACAGTATGACTCTGCACGTCAATGCATCTCGAGAGATTAGAAACATAACTATCGGGGAACTTAATCGATCGTATCCATTCAAACAGTAATTTCTTCTCTTCTGTACTTAACATGTATTTGGCCTTGGCGTAGTGCCCATCTTCATCCGGCTCTAACTCGGGGCGACGACATATTTCTTGGATGTCATACCGTGCCTTCAGGTTGTCTTTCGTCTTATTTGGCACATTTAAAACTGTATTGAAGACATTGTCGAACACGTTCTTTTCGATGTGCATTACGTCCAAGTTGTGCCTGATTAGTAAATCTCCCCAATACGGTAAATCCCAAAATATACTTCGTTTCTTCTATCCCTTGTTCTTACCAGTGGCCTTGTTTGCAACCTCAAGACCTATTTCCGGTAATTTTTTTCATGCCAATAGAATCTAATCCGTGTAATATTTCGATTCCGCTATAAACTCGGGCGGCCCTTGGTTGCGTGCATTACGACCCTTATACCAATCTGTCTTGTTTGATCGAAACAAATGGTCGCTCGGTAAAAATCTTCTATGACAATCAAACCAACACGTTTTCGTCCATATTTCAAAGAGAAAGCTCCAGGTGTCAATCATGCAATGAGGACAAGCAAACTTTCGGGATGTGCTCCAACCTACGATAAGTTTAAATTAATTATACATAGTATTATGCAATGAAAATAATTTATAATTAATAAGTTATCGTGCTTACCAGGATAACATTGAATATGCCGAGAAGTCACTTATCGTCCAAATTATCGCGCTTTCATACGAAATTTTGTTTTCTCGATACATCGTAAGTCAACGCTCCATTATTCCACAAATTAGTCAGCCAACAATAAGAGGTTGGAGGTAGATATCTAACCTTTGTTTTGGACTCTTTGGACCCGGTACGATAACCGTTAAGAATATCACAGGATCTTTCATACACATCGATGGAGGGAGATTATAAGGTGTCAACATAACAGGCCATATAGAGTATTGTGCACCAGAAGCGCCGTACGGGTTAAAACCGTCAGTACATAACCCCAATCTCACATTTCTAATCTCACTTGCAAATTCTGGATGACAACGATCCAAATGCTTCCACGCGTCAGCATCAGATGGATGTTTCATATGACCATCCTCTTGTGAATGCTCGTAATGCCATCTCATATAAGATGCCGTGACTTCCGATGCATACAGTCGTTGAAGTCGAGGAGTGATCGGTAAATAAAACATACGAGTATGTGGAATGTGAGTGTGTTTACCTTGTTTATATCTCGGATGGAAACATAATTTACAATTATGGAGACTCGAATCTCCATCACCCCAGAATATCATGCATCCGTTTGGGCAACAATCAATCTTCTCAACAGGCAACCCGAGACCCTCCACTAATTTTTTCGTGTCGTATAAACTTTTCGGCAGCGTGTTGTTCGCAGGAGCCCAACGATGAAACCATTGTGCAATCGAATTAAAACCTCTCTCGGAATATGATATGCCGATTTTATATTTAGAAGCTCGTCGCCGCATGACCGGTTGACTGACATCACAACCCGGGTATAACGACATACTTGCTGATTCGAGCATATGGTACATTCGTTGCGCTTCCGGATTCATTTCTTCCTCCTCCTCTTGAATAGTTTGATTATCGTCTTGAGTATGATTAAACGTACCTTCGTATATCATATGCTCGCATTTGTCCATACTCTTGCTGTCTTTCATCACAATCTTCTTCCAAATTCGGTATAGCATCTGAGCCGCTTCCTTGGTACAACACGGCTCGCTCCAACGCCGCATTATATTGATCGTCGATTCCCCTTGATAAACCCACTTGAAATAATTCTCCACAAACCCACGACTATACAGGTGTTTCTTCACATCAAATGAAGAATATAACTTCTTATTTTTACATTTTTTGCACGGACATCGTATCATTTTTCCATTACGATCAAAGTCCTCTGTACTTTCTCAAAACTCAACGAATTCTTCAACCCCTGCTACGAACTCATCGTTCAAATAGCCTTCTAAGAGACGAAAATACATCCATTCACGCATTTTTTTTTCAGTAGAAAAAAAAAACGAAAAGAAAAAACAAAATGTTTCTGATGATGAGTTCTTTCCATTCCTGATGCATATATATACTGTGTGATACCGACGCAATCCGTCACTAATATCTAATATAACGATTGATTTCGTCGTTGATATGGCGGGAAACATTCCCTCCATAACGTTGGGCGACGCAATCGGTCGTCCATTAGCGCGGGAATGTTTCGCGCCATCGTATACAACGCACTGCATCGTTGCCTATTAACGCGGGAAATTTTGGCGCCATTATTACCGACGCCAATCTCAGACTAGGGGTACCCTTTCAAAAATGTGATTTTTCATACTGAGATCCACCAATCTCAGACTGCTTTTTTTAAATTACCTATAATAAAAGTGTTATCGATTGAAATTTCTCTAATATTTATAAGACTATAGACTACTACTTATGTTACCAATTAGTTATAAGATTAAACCTAAAGAATATTAGAAAGGGAGAGAAGGGGAAAAGAGACCATTAAAATTGCTTTGAGGTTGTCTCGAGTAAAAGGGTAGTCAAACTTGTCATCTTGTTGCAGTTGGAGCATGATATCCAAGAATGATGTTTTGTCAATCTGACCATTCTTACTCATCTTTGTCTTGTGTTCTTGAATTAACTGATTCAAAAACGTGTCCATTGTCGAAGACGTTCTTTTCAATTCTCCAATGAATCCTCTAAAAACATCAATCCAACGAAAAATTGGAAAGAAATCAGTAACACAAAATGCTGTCAATAACACCATAACCCTTCTTAGTGTATTCCCAAATATGCAATTTTCATTTTCATCCACAAACTTGTCTCCAAAAACACATCTAGAGATCATATTGTTTGAGGTTGAAACCAACAACTGATAAAGATTCACAGAATTATCACCATCAATATAACAAGCTTTACGAATCCTATCGATAAGTAACGCAACTTCTTCATCTCTCACATATTGAAATGATTCAACTCTTTTGACACTCAAAAGCTCAACAACACATAATTTTTTAGCTTGTCTCCAATACTCTCCATAGGAAGCAAAACCCACATCTTTGCTTCCATACAATAAGAGATTTGCAGCTGTAATTTGTGGCCTGTTGGAGAAATTGAGATCATGGGTCTTCATGAATTCTCTAGCCAATTTGGCTGATGAAACCACAAGAGTTGGAATTTTTCCTAACTTCAAGAACATAAGAGGGCCATATTTTTCAGACAGAGATGCTAGAGAACGGTGAGGCAAAGTGCCTAATTGGTGAAGGTTTCCAATTATGGGAAGTTTTGGGGGTGAAGGAGGTGATTTTAAGTTGGTTTTCTTGTTTCTAAACAGTTTGAGCAAAAGAAAGATGATGAAGAAAAGAGAGAGAAAGAGAAATGGGATTGAATTGCATGGTGTTTTCATATCCAACTTGTAGTTCTGGTTGAAGGTGATGAAATCTTGATTCTGAGTTTGTGAATCCATTTTCTCCTTTGTTTGTGTTGCTTCACACTTTCAAGTTCTTTAGGTTTATATAGAAAACTCTGCTTTAGTTAAGATAAATTTCCAAGCCTACAAATATTACATTTTTGAGTAATTTAAAAAAATAGTAAACGGTTTAAAAAAAAATTTAGAATGACATTTTTTAGATTGATATTAGTCTGAAAAATGTAATTTTTGAATTTTTTTACTATTTTAAAAAATATCAATTCTTAAAATGTCATTTTTAATAACCCATTTGAAATACTAGTCTCTTTAAAACTATGTTTACTTTTTTTTTTTTGGTTTTTAAAAAAAATACAGTTTTTTATTTTATTTTATATAGTTTTTCAAAATAGTTTATAATAATAATAATAAGAAAAACAACAAGATAATATGAAAATAATATTTTGTTGTGTGCTGTTTCCTCATATATAATCATTAACTATATTTTTATGTATAATTTAATTTGAATAGACGATATTTTAAAGGTAATATATAGAATAAGTAAATAAAAACACAGATAAATTTTGTCTTTTCAAATGATTTTTACATTAAAAATAAAAGATAATAGATAATAATTTTAATATATAATATATAAAATAATTTTTAAACACAGTGTATCTAAAATTCCTCCAAACTCTTTGTCTTTAGATTCGTTGATAATTTTGGTTCATTAGTCTTATCTTATGTGCTTACGTATCATCTGTCATTTTTAATAATTTTTCATCATATTTTACCATTTATTCAAAACTCTTTTGAAATTTTTAGTTAAATTTTAAAAATAAAGATTAATTTTAGAAACTATATATATATATATAATTTATAAAATTTAGTTTGATTTTAAAAAGAGAAATTTCAATATATAAATTTTTTTATGAGCAATTAAAACAAAAAAAAAAAAAAAAAAAGTTTTGAAACTCTTAAAAAGATGGCATTTCTAATCTAAACAAAAATAGTAGCGTTATCAAATTATATGTGAAACTATCTTTAATGTGATTCACATTCTCACCTAAGTAGGGATATAGTTGCACGCAACTCTATATTCATTGTCGCTTAGGTTTCTAGTTTTTTTTTTTTTTTTTTATAATCTAAATATTTCTGTTATTACTATGATGATTAATTGGATTTTCCAACATAGTTTAAGATGTGCCATTTTAAAAATCTTAATCCATCTATCTTGATTGCTATATTAAAAAGATATTACATTCAATAATTTTAAAAATTTTAACTCGTAAGAATTTGTAATATATGGTTGTCCCATCTCAATTTAAAGAGGTAGATCCACACGTTTTAAAAGTTGTTGAATGTGGTCGTTCAACTTAAAAATTATTGGATCTATATAAATATGTTTCTTTTTTCTATTTAAATTAAGACAGATCCAACGTATGATAAGTAGAGACTATATTTAATCATGCATTCGAATCTTGTGATAATATTCCACCCAATTTATTAATATTTCACGTAATTGAATCTCAGTAAAAATATTGAAAGTCATAGGTGAGAATGAGTTTGAGAATATATAAATAATTTAATTTATCTTAGTCCATTTATTTAAAATCTTGGATAAAAAATGAATGGAGCTATCATTTTCTTTCAAAAAGCCAACTTCCACTCTTAAAAAAAATAAAGCCAAGCTGCAGTCTTATAAAAAAGAGAAAGCCAATAACTTAAATATCATTAGTTATTATCATTTCACTGTCTGTTGAAAACACGGTACAATTTGGTTTGTTCTAGAAGGGAAAAATGGTCCTAAGGCTAAGGATGCGACAAGACATATAATTGTGAATTATGTTCTCTTCAATTTTTATTTTCCTTATGAATACACAATTGAGGAAAAATATCAACCATCACTTGTGCCATCCCTATCATATGAAAGGGGTGCCAAGGCCCCCAATTGTTTTTGCCCAAAATCAGAAATGTATTTAAGATGCATATCTATACTACCTTTAAAAGGGGTGAAGGGGAGAAACTTTTGATTTCCCCTTTTACCCCTATTGAATATATATATATATTTTATTTATTCTTTATTTTAATATGTTTTAAATTAGTTTAATTATTAATTATTAAATTGAATATAATAAATTAAATTTTTAATTTTAATTTCATTTTTATTGATAAACACAATTGGGTTTAATGATCAAGTTGGGATGCATGAACTACACTTTTTTTATTACTAAACTGAATATAAAAAAATTAATTTTGACAAAAAAAAACAAAATTTAATTCTATTTTTATTGATAAACACAATTGAATTTAATGATCACATAGGAAGGATGCATGAACTACACTTTCTGTTTCATAAATTAAATATAACAAAATTTAATTATATTTTTATTGATAAACGCAAATGAGTTTAATGATCACTAGGAGGGATGCATGAACTACACTTCTATTTGTTCATCAATATCTCTAAATTTACTAGTTTCTTGTAATGTTTCTGTTAGTACATGGCATAATCGTCTTGGTCATGTTTCTTTTAGTCGATTACATTTACTAAAAGACCAATTGAAGATTTCTCTGTAGGATAATAAGCAGCATTGTACAGATCCTTGTTTGATTTGTCTTTTTGGCTAAGCAACGAGACTCTCTTTTCAATCGCATAATCATTTGTTCCTCATGTGTTTGATTTACTACATTGTGATATATGGGGACCTTTTGCAGTATATATTTATAATGGCTACAGATATTTTTTCACTTTAGTGGATGACCATTCTAGATTCACTTGGGTTTATCTTTTGAGAAACAAATCTGATGTGCTTACCATTATACCTAGATTTTTTTTCAGCTGATAGAAACTCAATACTCCAAGGTTATTAAGTGTTTTAGATCTGACAATGCTCCTGAACTTTTACTGCTAAAGGTGTTGTACATCAATTTTCCTGTGTTGCTCGTCCAAAACAGAATGTTGTGGTTGAACGGAAGTATCAACATTTTTTGAATTTTGCTAGAGCCCTTTATTTCCAATCTTAGAATTTCAATATCCTTCTGGGGTGAATGTATTCTCACACAACTTATCTCATCAACAGGACGCCTACACCACTTTTATCAAATAAATCACCATTTTCTGTTTTATCACACAACAAGTGGTTGATTTCTCTATCTTAAGAGTTTTTGGTTGTCTATGCTCTGCTTCTACTTTTTCTACACAGATGACCAAGTTTGATCCAAGGGCAAATCCTTGTGTTTTCCTAGGCTATCCCTCTGGTATTAAAGGCTACAGGTTATATGACATTCAAAAGAAACAATTTTTAATATCAAGGGAATGTCATTTTCTTTAAGGAGGTATTTCCCTTTCACTCTGTTTCTACAACAACTGATGTGGAAGATCATTTTTCAGATTTTGTTTGACCTATTCCTTTAAATATTGGTTTAGATATGGGCCATTTTAGTGATTTTACATATGATCCTCTCTAGTATTTCAGTTGGTACTTCACAATCAACAAACAATCTTCCTTCTTCTCCAATACTTTCCAATGATCTTGCTCCTATTACACCTATTTCATATGACAATGCCACTGATATTACTATTGCACCTAGTGAAGTTGTTCTTCATCCTAGTATTATTTCCATTCCTCCTATTCGCAAGTCTACAATATCCTTTCATCCTTCAAGCTATTTGAAGGATTTTCATTGCACCTTGACTTCTTAGAAATGTATTTCTCCATCTTTACCAAGATATCCAATTAAGAATTATCTTTTTTATTCTCATTTACCTACTCCATTAAAACATTTTATTCTCAATGTTTCCTCTGTTTTTTAACCTCAATTCTATCATCAAGCCATCAAATTTGATCATTGGAGGCATGCCATGAATGAGGAATTGGCAGCCATGGAGATGACTCATACTTGGACTGTTACTTCTTTTCCTCTCGGTCATCAAGCCATTGGCAATAAATGGGCTTACAAAGTGAAATATAAAGCTGATGGACATGTACGTTGGATCGTTTTAAAGCACGCCTTGTTGGTAAGGGGTTAATCAGCAAGAGGGCCTTTGATTTTTTTGAAACATTTTCACCTGTTGCTAAGCTTGTTACAGTCAAGATCTTACCTTCACTTGCTGCTTCTTATAATTGGTCATTACATCAGCATGATGTCAATAATACTTTTCTAAATGGGGATTTATTTGAGGAAGTATATATGAAACTACCTCTAGGTTATAAGCATAACCAAGGTGTTGGTCCTTAGGGAGCCTCTTGTTTGTAAGCTCAACAAGTCGATTTATGGTTTGAAACATGCATCGCGACAATGGTTCGCTAAGCTTTCTCAAACCTTGTTGTCTCACCAATTTACTCAATCTCAATCTGACTATTCCTTGTTTACTCGTGGAACTGGCAATACATTTGTTGCTCTATTAGTTTATGTGGATAATATATAATCATCACTGGTCCAACTCTAGATTCCATCAAATCTGTCAAACAACTTTTAGATAGTCAGTTTTTGTTGAAGGGATTTAAGTTCATTAAAATATTTCCTTGGGTTCAATTTCAAGTACATCCACTGGAATTTATTTGTCTCAGTGAAAAAATTGTTGGAGGACACTGGTTTCCTTGCTTCCATACCAACTGTTTTACCTATGGATCCAAAGAGCAAACTGTCTTCTCAAGGGAATTTGTTATCTACTAAAGATTCATCTACCTTTCGCCGAATTATTGGGAGACTTTCTTGTATTTATCGTGCATCAACTTAGTCAATTCATTACTAATCCCCGAGGGCCTCATTTATCTGCTGCACATCATCTCCTTCAATATCTCAAGGGTACCCCTGGACAAGGGATTCTTTTAAAACATTCAATATCTTTTCAGCTCAAGGCCTTTCTAGACTCTGATTGGGGTGGTTACCTCGACATTCAACGTTCTATTACTTTGCATTTTTATGGACAATTCCATGGTGTCTTGTAGAGCTAAGAAGCAACCTACCGTTTCTCGTTCGTCGGCTGAGGCGAATATAGAACTTTAGCTGCTGTTACAAGTGAGATATTATAGCTACATTAGCTTTTAAAGGACTTTCAAGTTTCTATTGCTACTCCTACACTCATTTACTGTGATAACCAGGGTGCAATTTATATTACTTCTAATCCCGCATTCCATGAGTGAACGAAGCACATAGAAATTGATTGCCATTTTGTTCGTAATAAGGTAGTTGATGGCACTCTTAAGCTCTTGCCGATTCGCAGCCAACATCAATCAACAGACATTTTTACAAAGCCTTTCTTACTACTTAATTGTTTGCATTACTAGGCAAGATGGGAGTTCACAATTTTCACTCTCCATCTTGAGGGGGAGTATCACACATATTAATTAGTTAGATTTGTTAGTTAGTTGGACTTTCTCTCATCTCTCTATTGTATATATATACTTTTACCTTATGATAATAAAGGTGTGCGAAATTATTTACTTGGTTTTAGTTCTAATATGTTTTAACTATTTTATTGTTTTCATGCTTTTCTTAGTGAATGTTGAAAAAAAAATATCATTCTTAAAAATCATGGTTTTTTTTTCTTAATATATTTTTTTACAAGTTAACTATTTTTAAATGTATGTGTTATAGTTATAATTATATATGTATCAAAATCGTGTGTTCATCATTCCCTCTTAAACTTAAATGCTAGATAGTCCGTGCCTAAAATTGGATTTTATTAAATGAAATATTCTAAATAAATCCTTTTATTTATGTGGATTATAAAAATATATTTTTAAATTTAATTTTCTAAAATCCATTTTTTGTTATTATAAAAGTTTATTATTTTTTTTATGTATGCTAAATGTTATATAATAAAGGGCTTGAAACTATATTCTCACACAGAATCTCCATAATCTTAGAACTGACCCTATTATGAAGCTGTCATATAAAAAAGGAAAATTGTGCGTGATAGCCAACTTTTGAGTTTTGTTTTCATATATGCCACACTTTTATGTTTATATCAGATTTACCCATTTCTAGATATTCAATAAATTTATATTCACACAATAATATATCGGTAATATAAATTTACAACAATAATTTATCAGTGATGTAAATTTACATCAACAATGTGTAAATTCTAGTTTTAAATTTATATCAGTGAGGTAAATTTACAACAATAATATATCCATTATAATCAAATTTTCATAAAAAATTGTACGTTAACTAAGAAAGAAATATATTATGGTAATAACTCATGTCTCCATATGCGCACATCTTCATGTGTTGGGTAATCTTGATATTTTTCAATATTTGTGGATTTTTTTGAAAATTGAGCCTCAATATTGGTTATATGTGATAATAGCAAAAAAAAAATGGTAAAAATTTAAACCTAATCAAGATTATGTGAAACTCCTCACATTTAAGCCATACTTTCTTTCTCTCTCTCTCTTTTTTTAATTAACCAATTAATGTCTAGCTAGCAAATGAGCTTTGATTCTCTTATTGTAGGCGAAAACATCCATACAAATTACAATAAGAGATTTGCAGCTGTAATTAGGGGTTTGTTGGAGAAATTGAGATAAAGGGTCTTCATGAATTTTCTCGCCAATTTGGCTGATGAAACCACAAGAGTTGAATTTTTTCTTAACTTCAAGAACATGAGAGGGGCATATTTTTCAGACAGATGCAAAGTGCCTAATTGGTGAAGGTTTCCAATTATGGGAAGTTTTGGGGGTGAAGGAGGTGATTTTTAAGGTTGTTTTCTTGTTTCTAAACTGTTTGAGCAAAAGAAAGATGAAGAAGAAGAAGAAGAAGAAGAAGGGGGGAGAGAGAGAGGAGAGAGAGAGAGAGAGAGAGAGAGAGAGAGAGAGAGAGAGAGAGAGAGAGAGAGAGAGAGAGAGAGAGAGAGAGAGAGAGAGAGAGAGAGAGAGAGAGAGAGAGAGAGAGAGAGAGAGAGAGAGAGAGAGAGAGAGAGAGAGAGAGAGAGAGAGAGAGAGAGAGAGAGAGAGAGAGAGAGAGAGAGAGAGAGAGAGAGAGAGAGAGAGAGAGAGAGATGGGATTGGATTGCATGGTGTTTTCATATCCAACTTGTAGGTCTGGTTGAAGGTGATGAAATCTTGATGTTGAATTTGAATCCATTTTCTCCTTTGTTTGTGTTGCTTCACACTTTCAAGTTCTTTAGGTATATATGGAAAACTCACTCCTTTAATTAAGTAGATTTCCAAACCTACAAGTATTACATTTTTTAGTAATTTCAAAAATAACAAAAGTTTTGAAATATTTTTCAAATGATATTTTTAGACTAAGATTAGTTTGAGAAATGTAATTTTTAAATTTTTTTACTATTTTTAAAAATATCAATTCTTAAAATATAATTTTTAATAACCCCTCTGAAATACTGGCCTCTTAAAAACTATGTTTTTTTGTTTTGGTTTTTAATAAAAATACTGTCTTTTTATTTTATATAGTTTTTCAAAATAGTTTATAGTAATAATAACAATAATAATAAATACAACAGCTTATGTATTTTGTTGTGTGTTGTTTTCCTCATATATAATCATTAATTGAATTTTTATGTATAATTTAATTTGAATATGCGTTATTTTAAAAGTAATATATAGAATAAGTAAATAAAAACACAAAGATAAAATTTGTTTTTTCAAACGGTTTTTAAATTTAAAAAAAGATATAATAGATAACAATTTTAATCTATAATCTATAAAATAGTTTTAAACACGGTGTATATAAAATTCCACCAAACTCTTTAGATTCGTTGATAATTTTATTATTAGTCTTATCTTACGAGCTTACATATCATCCGTTTAGTAATAACTCTTCATCATATTTTACCATTTATTCAAAATTCTTTTGAAATTTTAGTTAAATTTTAAAAATAAAGATTAATTTTAGAAACTATATATATATTTTTTTAATTTATAAAATTTTGCTAGATTTTAAAAAGAGAAATTTATATAAATTTTTTTACGAGTAATTTAAAAAAAAAAAAGTTTTGAAACTTTTTAAAAAATGGCATTTCTAATCAAAACAAAAATAGGATCATCAAATTATATGTGAAACTATCTTTAAATTGTGATTCACATTCTCACATGAGTAGGGATATTAGTAACACGCAACTATATATTTATTGTAGCTAAGGTTTTTGTAACATCCCCAAAATCCCATAAATATAATATATATAACAACGAAAGACTTCATAACAAAATATCTCAAATTCTCATTTAAACTAAAAAGTTTACTAAAAACATATCTTAGTTCGCGAACTTTATTTCAAAACTCAAAAATACCATTCAGTTCTAAAATGCAACAACATAACAAAACCAAAACATGAATGAAAGACATGGTTTAACTAAAAGATAGTTCCCATCCAAAAAAACAAATAATTGATAAAGAAAAGAAAGGTTTTACCAGCTATTATCCATTCCAACCGTTATTTCGCGAACTTTATTTAATAATTGAAGATCTTCTTTTACCTAAAAAAATAATGTAGCATCATGAGGCTACGCCGAATGAGTAGAAAACACTAATAATTTAATAATGTCATGAGAAGTTCTAAGTTCATTAAGTTCATAATCAGCCTCACCGACTTCCAAACCTCTCACTCAATCTTATTCATTCCATCAATTAACCCAAAGCCTTAATTCTACTCTTTATTGGAAAACAAAGAAAGAATTTGCTTGAAAAGGATTAAACACATTTTTTCACAATTTAAACCTTTCGGGAATATTCTTCTTATGTATTTCCAAAGTACATAAGCGAACCTAGAAGTATATTTTTTTCCATATTTGTACATATGAAATGAACCTGCCTCGCTAAGTGTTATTAAGTCGTGCACAACTATAATAATCTCCCTTAACGGCATATTCTTCATTAAGTATGGCCCTACTTAATGCGAACTTCCAACCATATTGTTAAAGACATCAAAACAATATGATTTAACAATAAGCATCACTACCAGAATGCTTAACAAGTATAAGTTTAGTTTTTAGCCTAGAAACACCGTTTATACCTAAAACTAACTTTTCCAAGGCACTTAATATTTCAAAATTATGGAAATAAGCCTCATTCTCAGCTTTAGAATGAGGAAAAATCCACCAAAAACACCTTTAGATCACTCACAACAATCACCCAACAAATACCCCACACTAGGGGGCAAAACTAACCTAAACTAGTGTAGTTTTGCTTGCTTAATGGGCACTAAACCTTTAATATTTTCTAAAATAGTTCTAGCAGCATCTACATATTCTAAACTCTTTAAAAAATGCTAGGAAATGTCAAATATGAGCTCCACATAGTCTATACAATGATATAACATCAAAAGAGCAAAACTATACTATATGTATGCTCACACCTTCCCACTTTTCTCATAAATTTAATCAACATTCCAGCAGCCTTATAACAACATAAAATCATCCAAAAACATCTCAAAACATCAAAGAAATTCCATTAGAAGGCCACAAATCAGTTTTTCAAAATAATGAACAAAACTAGTCTACTACATGCTTAAACTTCTAACATTCCATGCTTTTTGTTCATAAATTCCTGCACTTTATTTTCATCATAAAATATCCTAAGATCATGATCTTTAGCTTTCTAAATCACCCAAAATCAGTTTCAATATACTTCATTATTGAAAAAAAAAACATCAAATAACAAAACTAAACAACTAGCATAATTCTACTCACCTTGTAATCTTGAATTACAAAGAACCTTACTCTCTTTTTTTCCAAGCACTCCTACAACCTTTCAAAATCTGAAGAAAATAATCACCACTCTTTTCGAAACTTTATCTGATTTAAGAACCACGATTAATACAACCTACAACGACGAATTAACGAATAAAAATTGATCAAAGTCAAAGAAACTATAGCAGACTCGAATGGTTTTTGGGTCATAACTCATTATACAGAAATGATTGTGCTACAGAATTAACGTCAATGGAAAGATAATGGAAAAATGGCTAAAATGGACTACTTCCGCAAATCGGAGTCTGGATGAGAAAGTTATGATGAAAATACTCCATAAAAGTTGCTTTGGCGAAAATGGGAAAAAAACTTATTTTGGAGAGGCTGATTTTCGGCTGAAGGAAGAAAGAAGAGACTATTTTAGGGTTCAATCCCTATTTCCATTAACAACGAAAATGCCATTAATAAAAAACGGTCATAAGTATAACTCCTTCATCGGGACTTAGAACGACGAGCCGTCAGTTGCGTTGCAATCGTAATAACGCGAGAGGATCAATATCATCTAAAAATATTAAATTAAACTTATGGTTTTAATTTTGAAGTTTGGGAAATTACCAAAATGCTCTTAAGAGATAACGAGATATTTCTCATTCAATTTTTGAATCCAACCTCATTAATATCATTTGAGAAAATTATTAAAAAAAATTCCAATCTATTTTATTTATAGTCTTACTTAGTAACGTGTCGTTACAGTTTTTTTTTTTTTTTTTTATAAATCTAAATATTTGTCTGTTATTACTATCATGACTCATCGGATTTTCCAACATATAGTTTGAGCTGTGCTATTTCAAAAAATCTTATTCAGTCTATCTTGATTGGTATATTTAAAAAGATATTACATTCAATAATTTTCAAAATTTTAACTAGTAAAAATTGTAATAGGGGCATTTGCAAATTTAACAATTATTTTAGTAATATTTGTAAAAATATCAGCTCTAAAAAATATTTGTAAATATAGCAAATTTTGATATGATATATCAATGATAAACATTGAATTACATATCTTTATAGTAAGTTTATCAATAATACACACATTAATCACTGATTAACATAGTAAAAATTGCTATATTTACAAATACTTAATTGATATTTTTATAAATATTGCATTAAAATCTGCCACCTAATGAAATTTCTCTTTGTAATATATGGTTGCCCCATCTCAATTTAAAGAGGTAGACCCACTCGTTTTAAAAATTATTGAATGTGGTTGTTAAATACAACTCATTACATAAAAAATTATTGGATCTATATTATTATCATTCTCTCTTCTATTTAAATACAGATCCAATGTTTGATGAGTAGAGCATATTTGGTCATGCGTTCAAATCTTGTGATGATATTTTCTTCTAATTTATTAATATTTCATGTAATTGAGTCTTAGTACAAATATTGAAACTTATCCGTGAGAAAGAATATTGAGAATATATAGATGATAAAATTTATCTTAGTCCAATAATTTAAAATTTTGAATCAAAATGAATGGAGACATTATTTTCGTTCAAAAAGCCAACTTGCAGTCTCAAAAATAATTTAAAAAGAAAAAGGAAAAAAAACCAACTTGCAGTCTCTTATCGAAAAGAAAAGCCAATGTCAACTTAAACATCATTCGTTTTTATCATTTTCGCTCTCTTGAAAACATGGTACAATTTGGTAGGATGCGACAAGAAAAATAATTTTGAAGTCTGTTCTCTTCAATTTCGATTTTTCTTATGAATGACAAATTGAGGAAAAATATCAAGCACCACTTGTGCCATCCTCATCATATGAAGCTGTCATATAAAAAAAAATATGGTAAATTTTAAACCTAATGAAGATTATGTGAAACTCCTCACATTTAAGCCATACTTTCTTTCTCTCTCTCTCACTTTTTATTTTTTTTCCTTTATTTAACCAACTAATATCTAGCTGGCAAATGAGTTTTGATTCAATCCTTCAAAGTTTTTAATCTTTATTTAAAATGTACATAAAAAGAAATTATATTTAGATATCTAGAAAAAGTGAGAGCCATTAATGTAAGGGATAACTCGTAATTACTGCGTATTTAATCATTAAATTTTATGAACGTAGGCGAAATCGGACTTAAAACGAAGAAATTATGACATTTTTAGTATCTTTAACGGTTCATGGGCGGCGGCCAAAGCGGATGAAAATAACCTTCAAACTCGTTGCGATAGTGGGCGGCGGCCAAAGCGGATGAAAATAACCTTCAAACTCGTTGCAGCGGCGGTAGAAGAGCTTGGCAGCAACCTGATGACGTAATCAAATGAAGAATGAATAGGCTCGTAGACGTCATGCTAACGCCAGTGCGCACCTTCAGCTTGGCAAAGGAACGAGCAACGTTTTGCTCGTTCATGAGTAACACGTCACTGAGCGTGATCTAAAGGAAAGTGCGCTCGCAGCTCGGCTCGGCTTAGGCAGCTTCAGGGATTAGATCATATTTTAGACGATTTTATCTTATTTTCGTCTATTTAAAGCCTCATTTGATCCCAATTTCAAAATCTCTTATGCCCCTATTTTTCTTTGGACTTTTAGATAGTTTTTCTAGAGATTTATCAAGGTTAGGTTCATGAATTTGTGAGGTTTTGATCTTAATTTTATTTCACATTTTCCTCTTTATTCATGCCTTCTCTTTGCATATATTATTGTTGATTACTTCTTGTGCAAACTGGCCATTTGTTCATTGATTAATTTATCATGTCGCTAGTTAGAACGTTAAATCCGTAATTGTTCTAATATAAGTAGCATAATAATACAAATTGATTAGGGATATTTATTTGATCACGTTATGGGAGTTTATGATCTAAAGTTAAATGATTCAATCATATCGTGTTTGTTAGTTAGAATTGAGTTCTTCTCTTCTTAATGTTGTTAATGAGTTAAATTTTATTATCGTATTATAGGGTTATTTGTTAATTAGGGAAATAGTCAATGATCGTATCTTGGCTATCGAATAGTTAAGGAAGAGCACTTATAAGTTGTTGATTGATTTTGGTGACTTTCAACCAATTTAATGAGAAGAATTTAGGAATGCATGTTTATGAATCAATGATCAAATCAATGAACCATAACAAAGATTAAATCTTTAGTTGGAAGCATTTCTTATCTTGATATTTCTCTTTTTAATTTGTTTTCATTTTATTTTCAAAACTCAAAACCCCCATTTTCATAACTTTAACTTAATTACCCATTTCTTGTGGAGATCGACCTTACTCACCGCTAATACAAATTTCTAAATTCCATGAGTAATTATTATTTTTGGTGGTTTCGACACCCATCAATAAAAGAAAATTCATTAGGTAGCATATTCTAATGAAATATTTGTAAATATATCATCACTTAAAACTATTTATAAATATAGCAATTTTTACTATGTTCGTTAGTGATTACCAGTGATTAATGTGTATGTCAATGATAAATTTAAGGTAAAAATATGTGATTCGATATTTATCACTGATTCACACGATCAAAATTTATTATATTTACAAATATTTTTAAGAGCTGTTATTTTTTATAAATATTAAAAAAAAAAAGGCTAGATTTGCAACTCCTCCTTAATATAATTGACAAACATTTGAAAGAGTTACATGCAGTTTAATGTGATTGACATTTAATATGAACTTGATTTTCATATATAGTATGCATTGCATTACTTAAAATTTTGGGGCAATTATTAAAATAGCGTAGAAAAAACTTAAATAGCAGCCTATTTATGATTTTACTCAAATAACGTATCTTAAACTCAAGCCCGATTTTAGAGAATTAATTGACCTCAATTTCTTCTTTATAGGAGTTATGATGGGCCGCATTTAATGGGCCTTTAATGGACTTAGTTCGGATCCATGAGCCTTTTGGCAGCGGATTGGGTAAAGAAGGTCAAACCGTGCTCGGTTGAATGTTTTTTGGGCGTTGTTCTTTCTGAGTTTGGATTTAGTTTTTCAGATACTCCTCGAGTTTCGTTTGGGCCACCTTGTGGATTTGGGATACCTTTCTTGGGCTGGATCGAATGCGTTACGTTGTTGACTTTTTCGTCGAATTAAGTAGGGTGATTACTGAAATTATATATTTTTGCATACTAATTACTTAAATATAAAAAAAAAAAAAAGAATTAAATAGCAGTTTTAGAAATTATTGAATTAAAAAGATAAGAAAAAACAAATAAATTCATTGAAAAATACAACGAACAATAACAAAATATTTCAATAAATTATTGATATTAATTTATTAAAAAAAAGTCAAAAACCAAAAAGTTCGCTAAAAATAATAAAGAAAATTTTTTTAAAAAAATATTGAACTATTATTTGAGATTTTAAAAAATTATGACATTTCAATAATTAGTAGATAGAAATATGCTATTTAAGATCATTTAAGAATTAAATATGGGGATTGTTACGGTATTATCCACATGCAGTTTTTGGATATATATATATATATATATAATATTCAAGATTTTGTAAAGGATGATATAGAAAAAGGCAAAAGAACATGTTGTTGCGTAAAAATGGAGAGCTTCCACGTAGGCAACAAACTTAATTTATGGGACGAGTCGGAGGTAGTGCGCTGCTTCGACGGCGTGTTACGAGGTACCTGCACAGGAAAGGAAAAGAGCACCGGTGTGGTGCCGGCCTAACACCCTCCGATGCTAAAGTCAGAGCAAGCAGAGCTAGTATGCCAGAGAGAATAATAGTCGAAATTAGTTACCTAATGAATGAATTTCTTCTCCTATTTATAGGAGATTAGGTTGATGAAATCATCATGCCACGTGTCGCGTCGGGATTGGGCCATGTGTTTCTTCTCAATTACGTGTCGCTTGTGGGTTGCGCCATATGTCGTTTCTTAAGTGGATACTTGTATTCAATCTTAAGTATTAGGTCTATGTCGAAGACTGCGGTTAAGGTGTCTTAGACCAGGTGCTTTGGACCGGTGCTTCGGACCAGGTGCCCAGCACCGCGGTCAGACGAGGTGCCTTGGACCAGGTGCCCAAGTACCGCGGTCAGACCAGATGCGTAGACAAATCTTATGCAGTTGTAAAATTTTACGTGTCATCCAATTTCACCTCACAACAGAACAATTTATAGAGACAACGTGATTCAAACCTCAAAAAAGTGCTTTGATTTTCATATCTAAAGGCCTAAGGCCCAAAGCCATGAAATTTCTTGTTAGGGGACTGAAATAATATATATATATATATATATATATATATATATATATATATATGTGTGTGTGTGTGTGTGTGTGTGTGTGTGTGTGTGTGTGTGTGTATGTATCTGTATATACACGTATGTATCTGTATATACACGTATGTATCTGTATATACACGTATGTATGTGTATATACGTATGTATGTATATGTATATATACGTATGTATGTATATATATACGTATGTGTGTGTGTGTGTGTGTCTATATATATATATATATATATATATATATAATTCCTTAAATAGCACTACTTTTAAAAAAAAATCTTGTAATAACATATTTTATTATTTATTTACATCTAGTTAATAAATTATTATATGGCAAACAAAAAAATATTTACTAGTTAACTTTTAATATCTTTACTTTATTTAATATTTTGATGGTAAAAATTAGGGTACTTGCAAATCTAACAGTTTTTTTATAATAATATTTGTAAAAATATCAACTTTTAAAAATATTTATAAATTAGATAAATTTTGATCAGATGAAGTAGTGATTAATATTGAATTACATATTTTTATAATGATTTAATCGCTGATACACATATTTTTATTATTAATCGCGGATCAATACAATGAAGTTTTCTATATTTGTAAATATTTTAAGTGATGCTATAATTGAAAATATTGTATTAAAATTTGTACCCAGTGAAATTTTCATAAAAAAATAATACATGTACATGATTTTCAACTTCTTAAAAGTGGCATGTTTTTATGTTAAAAAAAATAATGTAAAGATATGAGTTACCAATATTAAAAAATAAACAAGTGTTTAGTGAAAAAGAAATTAGTACACGAATATGATTTAGAATTGTATCAAAGCATATAGGTATAATTTAAATTTTACTCGATTCATAAATATGTTACCATGGCTGCTTCCGATACTAATATTATAATTTGGGTAAAGTACTCATTTGGTCCCTGAGTTTTGGAGCTTGTGTCTATTTGGTCCATACGTTTTCAATTTGTGTCTAAGTAGTCCCTGAGTTTTGGATATTGTGTCTATTTTGTCCCTGCGTTTCAATTTGTGTCTATTTGGTCTCTGAGTTTTAAATATTGTGTCTATTTGGTCCCTGAGTATTAATAATGTGGGCATCCATCTCAAAACCAATTATTTAATTTGTGTCTATTTGGTTTTGAGATGGATGCCCACATTATTAATATGGTATCAGAGCCCAACAAGCCCAAACGGGCATTCGATCCAAAAATGGGATTCGACCCAAGATGGTGAACCCAAAAGAGGCACCATCTTGAGGGGGCATGTTGAGAATCCCACATAGGAAAGATGTAGGAAACTCACAAGGTTTATAAACTCTAAGGGCCTCTCCTCTCATTACCAATTGGTTTTGAGATGGATGCCCACATTATTAATACTGAGTTTTCAATTTGTGTCTAAATAGTCCCTGGACTATTAGAAATAAATTTAATTTTTTCTTAATTTGTTAACTTATTAACATAATATCGACTTAACGGTGACATAAAATATTTAATTGATCAAAATACTGACATGGGATTAATAATTATGTCAAATTTTAGGCCTAGATTGATGAAAAATTTATTCATATCTTCGTATTTTGACCAATTAAATGTTGGGAGCGAACAAAATTCCACATCGGTTACGGAAGGGGATGATCATGGGAATATGAGGGGAATAGCACATCTTCATTGGTATGAGGCCTTTTGGGTGAAACCAAAAGTAAAGCCATGCGGGCCTTGGCCCAAAGTGGACAATATCATACCAATGTGGAGTTGTGGAGGCCTGAGTGTCCCCTTACAAATGGTATCAGAGCCATGCCCCGACCATAATGATGTGGGTGGAATCCTCAGGTGCCGAAGAAGATGGAGGAGTGGATATTTGTTCGAGGGGAGGATTGTTGGGAGCGAACAAAATCCCACATCGGTTACGGAAGGGGATAATTATGGGAATATAAGGGGAAGAGCACATCTTCATTGGTATGAGACATTTTGGGTGAAACCAAAAGTAAAGCCATGCGGGCCTTGGCCCAAAGTGGACAATATCATACCAATGTGGAGTTGTGGAGGCCCGGTGTCCCCTAACATTAAACATGTTTTGTCAGCATTAAGTCAATAATATGATAAGAAGTTAACGAATATGTTAAATTAAGCATCAATTAAACTTATTCCTAATAGTTCTTGAAAATCTAGGGACCAAATAGACACAGTATCCAAAACTCAGGGACCACTTAGACACAAATTGGAAACGCAGGGACCAAATAGACAAGACATTCAAAACTCAGGGACCACTTAGATACAAATTGAAGATACAGGGACCAACTAGACACAACCTCCAAAACTCAAGGACTAAAGGGGTACTTTACCCTATTAATTATTATTAAAATGAGCCGAGTCTGCATGGTAAAATGTTAATGTTTCTTTTCACTATATGTTGTAACTTCTCGATCATTCCATAATTGAAGTTTTTCAATGTATGAAAAAAAATATATAATATTAGAAAGAGAGAAGCTGCAATTATTATTTATGGCCTCTTTCAGAATTGTCCATAACTTACCCCCCACATGTGACTTATTGCTGCAAAGGTAATTGTCTTGTCACCCTTCCCAATGATTTCTTTAGGTGAGGATATTAAAAAAAAATGTTTTTCAAGAACATTTTATTTTGTTGAATAAAATTGAGTGAAAATTTGTTTTTTTAAGAGTTAAATGCAAAATGCAGTGGTTTGGATTATTACTAAATTATGGCCTGTATTTTTTTTGTTTTAAATGCTCAATTGTGACTCATATACCTTATAAATAATATTAAGTCCTTTTATATTTTTGACGTATTAAATAAATTTAAATTATAAATCTATATAAGACAATATTAAATTTATTCCTGATGCAGGTGAAAATAATTTAATACTATAAAATCAACCCAACTATAAAGTTAATAATTTTAAAATCTTTTTAGAGAAAATTGGGGCTAAGGGTGTAAATATTGTACAAATAATAAACATTCTGAAAAATATTGTATAACTAAAACTATTCTTAATTTTATTATAAATCGAATACACAGTATGCGATTTCATCAGAAAAAATTGAAATCGCATACTGACTATTGAAATCGCATACTCTACTGTATGCGGACCAAAATGGTGGGGACCAAAAGAAGAGAAGAGATGTAGAGAAGAGAAAAACGGTGGGGACCAAGGGTTTCTTTTTTTTTTTTTTAGCATCTGACTTGAAATCACATACAGTGTATGCGATTTCAAGGGTCTTTTTTTTTGTCACTGACTTCAAATCCCATACACTATATGCGATTTCAGATCTTATTTAAAAACGGTTCTGAAATCGCATCAGAGTATACGATTTTGTTTAAAATCGTATCCCATATGTATGCATTTACCATACTTTTAGGAATAATTTAAACACTACAATATTTTTTAAAATATTATTAAAATATACAAAATTAAAAAAAAAAAAAAAACTGCCAAGAAAATTGGTATAACATTAATTGTTTTATTTAATGACCGTTCATTTTTTCTCTCCTTCATTTTTTTTCATTGGTTTCCCAATTCCCAATGCATTTTTTTGGAATTTAATATGAATATATTTTAATTATTTTGTTAAATTAATATATAAATTATAAATAAGGATATTTTGAAAGAAAAACATAAATATATCATATTTCCCTATACAATATTCTACAACATTGTAATAAAACTTTTTTTTTTCAAATAAAAATTCAATATATCAGTTACATAAAAATTATAATTGATCATATTTTATCTTTCTATATTCTAATCAATTGCATGCCTGAAAATGGTATATATTTAGTTCTGAATTTGCTTTTATGGCAAGCTCATCACCTTGAATGGTCTTCTACTCTTCTTTTTTTATGTCAATGTCAATTTTAGCATAGCTTCCAAGAGTTTCTTCCATTTCGTTGTTTGACTGAGATAAATTAGGTAAAAAATGGGTCCTTTAAAAACAATGAAATCACTCTTTTAGTGATTTTGAGAGATTTCAGATATTTCTCTCATTGCCAATTGATTTAGAGATGGATGTCCATGATTAAAATATCAATTTAAAAAAATTGATATTTTATAAATATCGATTCAACAAATGACATTTTATAGAATTTATCTATTTTAGTTATCTATTTCTATCTAATTTATGTAGTAAAATATTTATTTTTTATGTTCATTTTATGGGCATAATTTTGTAGATTTAGTAAACTTTTTAGTAATTTTTAGGGTAAACTATGAAAATAGCCAAAATTTAGCCCAAATAACATTAATTAGCCACATACTAGAAAATTATTAAATAATAGCCACAATCAATGTGTTAGCAAAGGAAAATTACCAAAAGCCCCTCCAAAATCTGAAAATCAAAGCTGCTGCTCCGTGGATCTAGGGCTGCGTGTCAGAAATGTCCATTCAGTTATGGGAAAACGCACACTGTCCAATCAGTTATGGTTAAGTACTTTTACCAACTAGCTGCTGGTGGTATCAGTATCGCCGGTATGTTTATTTTGTTTATACTAAAAGTACTGGTTGTTTTTATGTATTATCCGTGACATAGTTATATTAGCTTACATTAAACAATTGCTCGTACTATGGGTATCGTAAATATATATTTACCGACTATACTAACCATACTCATAAGTATGGTTTACTTTTATCAATATATATTGCTTCTTTTTAACAAATTATACAACACATTTTACTTTTATCAACTAGCAGTTCGTGGTATCAACACGCAGGTATATGTATTTGTTTTATACGACATGTACTGATTGTTTTTATATATTATCTGTGACATAGTTAGAATAGCTTAGATAAAAAAATTCTCGTACAGTGGGTATCGTAAATATATATTTACTGACAATACTAACCATACTGCCGGATAAGGATGTCTTCAGCTGCTGGATAAGGATGTCATCCGCTGCTGGAAATCAGCTCATGTCGCGTCGCGTCAGAAGGTACAATGATGGAAAAAGCGGTAAACTAGCTTATGATTGTTAAAAGGGTAAGGAGGGGATTAAGCAAAATATGGTTTCAGATTGTGGCTAGAAATTGACTTCTAAAAGCATGTGGCTATTTTTTGTGAGGGGGATGACAAACATGGCTAGTTCTTTAATTTTCCCTTGTAAAAATGTGTCAACTCTTAAAAATATTTGTAAATATGACATATTTTGATCTTGTAACTTAATGATAAATATTTAATTACCTATTTTTACATTGAGTTTATCGCTCTATTTAACCTAATAAAATAATTATATTTATAAATATTCTAAGAATTAACATTTTTATAAATATTACATCAAATCTGTTAACCACAATTCCCTTCATTTTATGTGGTAATTCCTCGATCTTACCATAATTTTAAAATTTAAAAAAGTAGAAGCAAAAAAAAAAATAGAGAGAGAACAATTATTATTTATGACAGTACCAGCTCTTTCAAACAATTGTCCAAAACTAATAAAAAAATAAAAATAATTGTCCATAACATACCCCCAACAACATCTTATCTATTCAAGCATGTAATTTGGGTCTGACGACCGGATCGCCATTTGATAACAATCGTTATCGTCTTGTCTGACTTTACAATAATTTTGGTAATAATTAGGGGCATTTTCAAATATGTTAGAAATTTTTATAATATTTACAAATTTGTTAGGAAAAAAAAAATATTTACAAAAATGTTAGAATTTTAAAAATTCTGAGTATATCAGTCAATCACTATTAGTATATCAGTAAACTTTTAGTATATCAATGGTAGTTTATAAGTCGATCATTAATATTCTATCATTGATATACTATTATACATCACTGATATACTATTAATTATTGATTGATATACTAATAGATTGACTGATATACTCAACTTTTGAAATTATAACATTTTTGTAAATATTTTTTTTTTCTAACATTTTTGTAAATATTTTACTCAATTATAACATTCATGTAAATTTCCCTAATAATTATTGTTCGTATCCATTTTGCATATTCTTTTTTAAAATTTCCAATCTTTTTTAAAAATATTAAAAATATCCAATATGATATTACGTTTCTCTCTCCTATTCTTTTAAATTTAAAAATACCTTTCACTCATTAATTAGATACATATTTATTTCTAACAACTCACTACTTATTGTTCACCCATTTTCCATAAACCCCATTAATCACTTCTTATTTTCCATATGTATCTACCATTCTATTGCCTCCTTCTCTTATTCTTCTTCACCTCTACTCTTAATATGAGAGAGAGTGAGTAAGAGAGAGAAGTAAAATATAATAAATGAACAGTATTTACATGTATTTATAGTAGCTAGAATATAACTAACTAAGCTAATCCTCCAATACTCCCCCTCAAGGTGGGTTATAAAGATTGAGAATACCCATCTTGCCAAGTAGAGAAAAGAATAAAGGAGCGGGAAGAGCCTTAGTAAAGATGTCAGCAAGCTGTAAGTTCGAACGAATTGGAAGCAATTTAATGAAACCATCAGTAAGCTTGTCTCGGACAAAATGACAGTCCAATTCAATGTGCTTTGTACGTTCGTGAAATGTTGGGTTTTGAGCAATGTGAATAGCAGCCATATTGTCACAAAAAACAGCAGCAGGAGAACTAAATGGGATACATAAATCCTGTAAAAGATGTGATAACCATACGAGTTCACTTGTTACGAGAGCTAGAGCCCTATATTCAGCCTCGGCGGAGGATCGTGAAACAATGAGTTGTTTCTTAGCTTTCCAAGACACAAGTGAATCGCCCAAAAATATACAAAAACCAGTCACGGATCTTCGAGTATCTAAACACGCTCCCAAATCAGCATCAACAAAAGCCCGTAATTGAAGATTGGGAGTAGAAGAAAGAGGAAATAGAAGTCCCTGACCTGGACAGTGTTTAAGATATCGAAGTAAGTAATAGGCAGCCTCGAGATGAACATCAGTAGGGGCAGAGATAAATTGGCTCAATTTGTGCACAGCAAAAGTTATGTCTGGACGAGAAATGGTGAGATATAAAAGCCGGCCAATCAGTCTTCTATAGGCAGTGATTTCATATGCAGGTAATGAATTGCCAATACTCACAAACAACTTTTGTTTTGGATCCATGGGAAACACATTTGGTTTACTTGCCAAAAAACCTGTATCCTCCAACAGTTGCAAACAATATTTCCTTTATGAGAGGCACAAACCAGATTTACTTCTAGAAATCTCTAAACCCAAAAAATATTTTAGTTCTCCAAGATCCTTGAGTAGGAATTGAGAGTGTAAAAAGGACTTAACAGCCTGAATTGTAATCAATGATGGTCCTGTGGCAATTATGTCATCTACATAAACCAATAAAGCAACAAAAGATGAACTTTGACCTTTGGTGAAGAAAGAACAATCAGATTGTGATTGCTTAAAACCATAAGAAGTCAAGGATGTAGAAAATTTATGAAACCATTGTCTTGAAGCCTGTTTTAATCCATATATGGACTTGTTTAACTTGCAGACAAGATGCTCCCCCTGAGGTGATACAGTAGATGTCGAATGATAACCCATGGGAAGTTCCATATAGACCTCTTCAAAAAGATCCCCATTCAAAAAAGCATTATTCACATCTAATTGTGCAATGTGCCAAGAATATTGGGCTACAACATAAAGTAATATCTTCACAGTCACTATTTTGGCAACGGGTGAAAAAGTCTCTAGATAATCAAGACCCTCTTGTTGATTATAGCCTTTTGCAACCAATCGGGCCTTGTATCTATCAATGGTGCCATCCTACTTATATTTAATCCGAAATACCCATTTGTTTCCAATAGCATGATGTTGAGAAGGAAGAGGAACAATTGTCCAAGTATTAGTTCTCTCCATTGCCAGAATTTCTTCATCCATAGCTTGTCTCCAATGAGCATGCTTGACTGCCTGATGATAATATTGAGGCTCATAGTCAAGGGACAGGTTGACAGTGAAGGCCTTGTGTGAAGAAGACAAGTTATGATATGACAAAACGGACTGTAAAGGATATTTGGGTAAGCAAGGAGATATATTGGTGTTTTGAGAAAGAAAAGTACAATGAAAGTCTTGAAGATAAGAAGGAGTTTTTGAAGGTCTATTAGATCTTCGAGGGACTGGAGGAATAAGTGAAGGAATTAAGGGAGTGGGTAAGGCTGTGTCAGTAGGCTGTAATAAAGGAGTAGGTGAGGAAGATAAAGGTTGAATAGGAACAGTATGGGTACTGTCTGAAAAAGTGGGATTTGATGGAGAGATATAAGCAGGGGATAGAGGTTTAGGAAGTACAAAATCTAAAAAGAGATCAATTGTGTCAGGAGAAGAAATGTCTTTGAAGGGAAACAGATTTTCATGAAAGGTAACATTTCTGGAGAAAAAGAATTGTTTTGTTTGTATATCATAAACCTTGTAACCCTTGATCCCTGGTTGATAGCCCATGAATATACATTGGCTTGCTCTTGGATCAAACTTTCTTCTATTTGCACAAAGGGTGGATACAAAACAAAGACAGCCAAACACCTTGAGGAAATGATAATCCACTGGTTTGGCAAAAAGTAAGTCATAAGGTGAGTTGCCCTGTAATAATGGAGTAGGAGTTCTATTGATTAGGTAAGTTGCTGTAAGAATACACTCTCCCCAAAATCTAATAGGCACCTTA
Organism: Gynostemma pentaphyllum; assembly: GCA_028015215.1. Classification (NCBI taxonomy): domain Eukaryota; kingdom Viridiplantae; phylum Streptophyta; class Magnoliopsida; order Cucurbitales; family Cucurbitaceae; genus Gynostemma; species Gynostemma pentaphyllum. The sequence goes on along the minus strand of CM051346.1, from coordinate 46,590,253 downwards.
GACTGAAAATAGAGGGCACGAGCAACATTCAATAAATGTTGATGCTTTCTTTCGGCAACAACATTTTGTTGAGGAGTCTTCACACATGTGAATTGATGAAGCACACCATTAGCTTGAAAGAAATTGTGGAATTTTAGTTCAGGGGCATTATCAGATCTGAACTGTTTGATATCTTTCCCAAATTGTGTCTTGATCTTCTTGAAGAAACGTGGGACAATGAATAAAGCATCAGATTTTTGTTTCATGAGATATGTCCAAGTGAACCTGTTGTGATCATCAACCAGAGTAAGAAAGTATAGATATCCTTATGTAGTTGGTGTGTGATAGGGCCCCCATGTTTCACAATGAATAAGATCAAAAATAGCAGTGGACATATTATTCTGAGAAGCAAAAGATAGCTTCTTCTATTTACCTAAAGGGCAAATACAACAAGGGTCCATTATTTGATTCTTATTGGCAGAAAAATCTAAAGCTATTTTATTATGCAGCAAATGTAAAGCCTTGTAAGATAAGTGGCTCAATCTAGCATGCCAAGTTTGAAGGGATGCTTTCTCAGTAACAGCAGAACAATAAGAAGCAGGAATGGAAGATACAACAGAAGCATGTGTCTTCAAAATGTATAATCGTTTGTGTGAATCACCCTTGCCAATCATCCTCAAAGTTGACATTTCCTGAAGAAAACAAGCAGTGGCAGAGAAGCAAAAATATATAGAAGAATCTCTTGTTAATGCACTGACAGAAAGAAGATTATACTGAAATTTTGGTATGTAAAAGACCCCTGTCAGTAAAATGTCATTATTTAACAAGATATCTCCAATTGCAGATACTGTAATCAGTTGATTATTTGGTAAACTCACATAAGTATTGGTGACCCTTTGAATATTCTTGAAACAAGATAAGGCATAACATATGTGATGTGTTGCTCCTGAATCTATTATCCAGAATTGTTGATCTACTGCATAAGAATCAGGTAAAGAGAAACATGTACCTACAACATGTGCAGTTGAGGGTATGGAATTAGCAAGAGGCTGGGAAGAAGCAGATGATGTTGTAGGATGAAGAGATGCAAGCAGAGTCAAAATCTATTGATACTGAGTTGAACTAAATGCTTGGCCAGTTGAATGAGGCTGTGAACTAGGCTGTGCAGCGATGGTGTCATGTCCTGGAATTGAGGCATTGACAGAATTCAGTAGCCCTGGACTGGTATTAACTGTTTTATTGCGAAACTTAAAACCAGGAGGGAAGCCATGTAATTTGTAACACTTGTCTATGGTGTGGCTAGATATGCCACAATGGGTGCACAAAGGGCGAGATTTGCCTCGAAAGTTCCCTGGAGTAGACTGATTTTTATCATTTTGATAAGCTGCAAAAGCCAAGGATTCGGGAGCAACAGAATTATAAATAGATTTGATGCTTCTTTTCCTTTCTTCTTGAAGAACAAGTGAAAGAATCTTGTTGATAGTAGGTAATGGATCCATTAACAAGATCTGGGATACAAGTTGAGTATAAGAGGAATTGAGACCCATAAGAAAACTCATGATGTAATCCCTTTGAAAGTAATCATTGAGTTTCTTAAGATCTCCACAAGTGCAAGATAATTTGGGACTATACTCCATCATTTCCTACCAGATTATCTTTAGCTTCGTAAAATAAGCATTGACAGGAAGGTCTCCCTGAGTAAGACTCATCAACTCTCTTCGTAATTGAAAAATTCTTGGACCATTTGCTTCCTGAAATCTGTCTTGAAGATCTTGCCAAATCTCATAAGCAGAGTCCGTATATAGAAGACTGGCAGATATATCGCGAGCCACAGAATTAAGAAGCCAGGAAACCACAACATCATTAATGCGTAACCAAACATGAAGAAGTGGTTCGGAATTAGGGCAAGATAAGGAGCCATTGATGAAACCAAGCTTGTTCTTCACGGATAAGGCGAGGCGCATTGATCGACTCCATGCGTGATAATTATCACCATTGAGAGGAGGAGAAACCAAAACAGATGTTGAATTATCCGAATGATGCAAGAAATAAGGATCATTCCGATTTTGATCGACTGAATTGGTTGAGTTTGAGGTTTGAGTAGCTACGGGAGATGTAGCATTAAGAGGTGCAGCCATGGTTGATTGAAAAAAAATTAGGTCAAATTGAAGAACAGGAAAGCTTGAAGATGAAATCAATGGCGATTGAAAACAGAAAATGAAGAAGAATCAGAGAATGAGATGCGGAAAAAGAGTAAAAGCTTCTGATACCATCTTAATATGAGAGAGAGTGAGTAAGAGAGAGAAGTAAAATATAATAAATGAACAGTATTTACATGTATTTATAGTAGCTAGAATATAGAACTAAGCTAATCCTCCAATATCTACCTCTTTCTTTTTTCATTCACCATCTTTTAACTCTCTTTATTCATTATCTATCCGTGCTAGAATATAAAGCGAACCTACTACCATATTACCCGAGCTGGTATTTAAGTAATATGATCCTACGCATCACTACTATGATGCTCAACGTGTCTAAACCCAAACTTCTAGAAATACCCTCTTTCTAGGCCGAAAATTCCTTAAAATTAAATTCTGGAAAATTCCCTTTTAAACCACTCTAAAATGTCCCAAAATCACCCAACATATCACTTTTGAGTCACTTCCAACAACTCTCAACGGTTTACAAGTCTAGAAACGAAACTAGCCTAAACTAGTGTAGTTTCGCTTCTTTTTCGGACTCTCTAAAACTACTATTTTTCTATCTAAATTTCAGCGGCATAACGGCTATAAATACTCTACCAAAACAGCCCCTACACATATAAAACTCACCACAATTAATTCAGAGAGACCATAAACTGAAATACTAACCACCTAGGCTTAACTCTACGGCATAGTGGGCACTAAACTTTCATATGAGGCATATATGTCCAGCAATGTATTTCACCTTAAAACACCCTAAAATATGCTTCAAACACCCAAAAATCATTATAGAAAATTTGAAGTTTCAGTTTCTCAATCTATCGATATCGATAGGCAAAATACAGCATACTTTAATCCAATTTTAAACACACTTCAACTCCAATTTATATTTCCTTAGAAACAGCCCCTAAACCTCTTTATTCATATTTTTAATCTCCCAATAACATGCTTAAAATAAAAGAGGTTTAACTTTTAAAGAAAAAGAAAAATACAAACATACAAAATTTAAAGTTTAACAAATTTCTACTCACTTTTTCAAGCTTAGTTTTCAACACTTGAACTCTTTCCCAAAATATTTTAAGAACCTGAAAAGGCACTCAAAATACATCCTAAATACCTAAAATTACAAAGGAAAAATACCATGAAGCAACGCACGAAACGACGGACCGAACCACGCAAGAACAGCCCCAACACGGCAGCAGCAGCTTTTTGGCTGTTGCTGCCGCTACTGCTATGGCAGCGGCACGGCGGTCCCTCGCGGTGTCTCGGCGTGTCGTTTGGCGGTAGGTTTTCTTGGTAGTTAGTTTTTCTTTAAAAAGGGGAGAAATTAGGGTTTCTAGATTTTAAAGAAGGTGGGTTTTGGAATCACGAATTAGAAGAATAAAATGAGAATCAATGGGTTTTGAATCCATGAACAAAAAAAGAAATTTATAGATTAGAAAAGAGGAATTCCCTTACCTTGAAACTTTTCTTGAATGAAAACCCTAATTTCCCTTCCAACTCTACCACCACCAATTCACCTATTACCAAGCAAGGAGGAATTGAATAGTTGATTAGAAATTAAACCACGAGATCTCCATTAACGACATTGAGAAGGAGAAGGAGAAGAAGAAGAAGAAGAAGAGCTGCCCTACCTTTGTCTCTGCCTTTGTTTTCACGTGAAGGAGGAGAATGACCTAATCTTTTTTTTTCTCTTTTCTTTCCTTCCCACGCCTTAGCCACGTTTTTTTTTTCTTTTCCTTTATCTCCAATTTCTTGAAAGTAATTATTTTAAACTCCTGGAAATAATTTAAAATAATAATTACTATTACTACAAAAATCAATAGAATAATTAAATTAAATACTATTTATTTAATTTAACACTTACCGAGAAAACGGGACGTTACATTTTTCATGATAGGTCGAAGGCTCGAGTCTCTTCTCTCTTAATTTGATGTAATATATATATATATATATATATATTATATCAAAGAAGTTCCATGTAGTTTAAAAATCTAAAATTAAAAAAAAAAAGTATATAGTAATTATTGTTTTAAATTTTAAAAAAAATGTTTTTAAAATTCTAATTTAAATTTAAAACAGCTTTTAAATCCTATATGTTTTGGTTTTCAAAATTATTTAGGGTTAATAACATGAATATTTATATTTCCCATCTCAATTACATATAAATCTGTTTATGAAATTTAATTACAGTAATGGATGTCTCCGACCTGCCAGAGAGAGCAGTAGACAAAAATACCCTTGCACATGTATTACTGAAACCGTCGACTATGAAAAGTGTGTCAACCCGTGATTTAAGCGTATTAATTATTTAATTTGAAAAAATAGGCGTGAAATAATTAAAAACAAAATTGTGGGAGATTTGAAACCAAAATCAGAAATTCATAAAACATCCAAAAAAAAAATCGAAGGGAGATGAGAAAACCTAGAGAAACTAACGATGATATCAAGGAAGGAAATCTTGGAGGCATGGAAGAAATTGTTTGAAGAAATAAATCATGATGAGAAAGGAGATCAAAATGAAAATAGAGGAGGTAATGAAGATGAAGAACAATTGAAAATCAAAAGAGGAAAAAAAACAGAACACAAATGAGGAAGATATGCACGGTGCAAACTTTAATAAACTTGTGAAATTAATACAATTTAAGTTTATTTTTCATAGATTTGAAATAAATAAACAGGATTCATCTTCAAAAGGAAGGAAATGAAGAAAAGAAAAAGGTTGCTGCTGTAAAAAAAAAAAAGAAACAGACACAAGTAAGATATATATTCAAAATTTATGAATGTTAAATATTATCTAATATTTAATATTAACGCTTGTACTATGATCAATAATAGGTGGTGACTATAAGAGCAAGATCATTGAGACCAAGGAAAAAAGAAAGAACAACAAAGAGCAATACACAGAGGAATTTGGATCAAAAGAGAAGCCGATTACCTTGACTCAAGAGTTGAAGAATGATTCACCGACTTATCACCTTCTAACACAGGATTAAAAAATGTTTATGTATATTGATTATGTAAGTTTGAAGTTCAAATTAATACTTCTTATGTATGTGTTTTTATGTTTTAAAAACAAACCTCACGTTATTTTTAATGTGAATGAGATATTTTGGCTTCAAATCAATATTTTACGTACTTAGGTTAATTATAACTAATGGATAAACTAATATTAACAAACTATTTGACAATATACAATATAAAATGTAAAGTATCTATGTAACTGAAATGATTGAACAAATTTAAATCACAAAAATATGATAAGATTATTAATCGAAATTGAAAAAAATCCAATTCAATAAAACATCCGCACATAGTTAGTTAAGAAATAATAGAAAATATATGTAATTAAATTGTTGGATATAATTAAATTATAGAACTATTTGACAATATACAAGAAAATGTGAAGTAACGATAAAGTTAAAAATGTTGGACAAAGTTAAATTATGAAAATATATTGTTTCTATTGTCTTCTAGGCGACAACAATCAGCATATTTCTCCACGAGTAGGGTTACGTATTTAGTACCATCACATGTGTAGTAACAGAAATATGAAACCATATCATCTTAATCCAAGACAAGGTACGACTTATGTTAAGCAATAGAACATATCTCCATATGCAATCTATGACAGTGAATGTTAAATCCAACTTCACGAGACAACCTCTTTTGTATTGCACTCACAGTAAAGTTTCTTGGAATCTGAATATCAACAGATTCATAATTAACATATACCCCATTCTCATAAAAAAATTCCACCATGAAAAAGCTTGACATCAATATATCTACCCATGTTTTACAACAAACTCAGAAAGAAGAGGAATAATAAAGAAATGAAACAATGAATCACAAAAAAAAGGAACGAAGGGAGTTGATGAAAGTGAAAAAGATGAAGGAGAAAAAAAAGGAATCAGAATGTAAATTAATAAGGAGATATGGAAATTTTAATTTTAATATTTTAAAAAAATATATCAAATCTAAAACGGTTATGAATGCATAATCAAAATTCGTAATTTGTAATTAATAAAAGGAAATCAGAATAATTAATAAATACATAATCAGATAGAGGAAATCAAGAAAAAGTCTAAATAAGAAACATTAATACTCAAATAATTAGAAAGAGTAAAATAAGGGTACAATAGGGAATTCATATGAGAAAAACCGCCAAAAGTGGCCTACAATGGATACAATTGTAATTAAAAATGAAACACCATTATAATTGTAAATAAAGGCTCCGATTTAATTTAATGAGTAAAAATTTAAATTATCAAATTTCAATTATATGGTTACGATTTTCAAACCTTAAAATTGATAGTTAGGTTTGTAAATGCAGTGAAACGATGGATTATTATGCTTATAAATTGTAAAATGTTATCATCTTAATCTTAAATTTGCTAATTATTCTTTCTCTTGTGGTAAATTTGGTTTCCTACATATCTTTTGTCTTTAGATTTCAATGAGTTGTTGTAGACTGATCTTCAAAATCAAGATCATTTTTATTAAATTTGATAATTTCATTTTTGAGACATATAATTTTTTTTAATCTTTATAGAAAACTTTTGTGAGGATAATATTTCTCTAGGTATAATGATTCAATTTTTTCTCTCGACTCCAAATTATATTCCTAATTAAATCAACAAGTTATAGGTTAATTATGACCCTTTTTAATTTTCTCTCTCTCTTTCTAATATAATAATTTAAGTTAGAATATATTTAGGAGGAGTGAAGTCATAGTTGGCCATAGAATCTGAAAAACGAAACAAATGATTAGAGATTATTATTTTTTTAAAAAATAAAAATAAAAACGGTAATTTAATTAAAACCACTTCCACGACAACGACATCAAAATTTGATGGGTGTCAAAACCACAAAAAATAATAACTTACTCTTGGAATTTAGAATTTTGTAGTAGCGGTAAGTAATGTCGATCCGATCTCCACAAAGAGAATAGGTAATTAAATTAAAATTATAAAAATTGAGAGTTTTGAGTTTTGAAAATAAAACAGAAACAAATTAAAAAGAGAAAAGATCAAGATGAGAAATGCTTCCAACTAAAGGTTTAATCTTAATTATGGTTCGTTAATTTGATTATCGATTCATAAACATGCATTCATAAATTCTTCTCTAAATTGGTTGGAAGTTACCAAAATCAATCAACAACTTATAATTAACTATTCAATAGCCAAGTTACGATAATTGACTATTTCCCTAATTAATAGATAACACTAGAATACAATAATAAGATTTAACCCACCCATTAACAACATTAAGAAAAGAAGAACTCAATTCTAACTAACAAACACGATATGGTCGATTCATTTAAGTTAGATCATAAATTCCCATAACATGAATTGAAAATTGCTAATTTGCTACTTATATTAAAAAAATTAAACAATTACGGATTTAACATTTTAGTTAGCGATATGAAAAATTAATGAATAAACAAAGGGCCCTTGCACAACAAAACAATAATGTATGCAAAGTAAAAACATGAATAAAGAGAAAATAAGAATAAATTTAAGAGCAAAACCTCACAAAATCATAAACCAAACCTCGATAAATTTCTAGTTGGAATAAGAAAACTAACTAGAAAACATTTTAAAACTATCTAAAAGTCCTAAGAAAAATATGGGGAGAAGGGATGTGAATTTGGGAGCAATTGAGGCTTTAAATAGGTAGAAATTGGTGAAAATTGGATAGAAGCCATTCCAGTGCTTCATTTCTGTGAGGGAGCTACACGCGCGCCGAGCTGGAGCCGAGCCCTACAAGAGCTGCACGCTTCCCTGTAGATAAGACAGTGATGTGCCACTATTCAGCAAGCGACGCCCAACAAATAACACGTCACCGTGCTCATTTTCCTTTAATCTGTTGACGTTAACAAGCAACCCTTTATTTTTTATTTACCTTATTTATTTTTCCGATCACCGCAGCCATAAACCTTCACAGCTGCAACGCCCATGCATTCTCGGGTTTTTGGCCTGGGATCTAATTTTTCTGCAGGTAGCGACCATCGGAACGTGTGGCTACGGCTACGAATCGTCATGGATACTAAAAATGTCAAAACTTCTTCGTTTGAAGCCCGATTTGAGGGTCGTTTTCGCCTACGTTAATAAAATTCAATGATTGATAATATTATGGAAAATTGAATAAATTAATACTCACATTTTAATTATTTGCGATATATTACCACTAATAAATACGTCATTTTAACAAGTTGTCAGTTTCATTCATCTTTCCAACATAGGATTCTCATCATGTCCCTTCAAGATGATGCGTCTTTTGGGTTCACCATTCTTGAGTCTGATACTAGTTTTAGATCAAATGTCCGTTTGAACTTATTGAACTTTGATACTACTTTGATATCATGAGCTTCCATTTCTAAATCAATTAGTAATGAAAAAGGTAGCTCATATATTTTATAAATATTATGAGTATTTTTCATTTTTCGACGTAGAATTCTAAAAAGAAATAAGGGGGCGTTTGGTATGCATGAATCAGATTTAAATGCCTGGGAATTTGATCTCTGGGAATAAAATGGATGGGATTTTAATGTCTGTGTTTGGAGTGTGTGACGACCCGTCATTTTTAAATAAATTAAAATCAGAGAAAACAGCTGAAGTCTTTTATTTTTAAGAAAATTTTGCGTGGTTTTGTTTGAAAGTTGGCATGCCGAAAACCTGTTTACATCCTAATTTTCAAATCTAATAAAATCACATGGAACATTAAGTTCCAATCAGGAATTCAAAGATATATATCATAAAAACATCAACATTAAGCTCTTATAAGCTAAATACAAAGTGCAAATCATTAAAGTTCTTAAAATTCATCAAAATAAAGACAAACTTTACAACAAAAATAGTCCATCTCGAGGCCAGCATCCCTCGATCACGCAGCACCATCTCCCCTCCCACGGCCTCTAGCTAGGGCATTACCTGAAATTTTTGTAATATCATGAGCTAACAAACTAAGCCCAGTGAGAATAATAAGAATAAAAAGTAAAAATAGACCTCAAACTTGCATTTCGATTTGTGTCCAATAAATCCGACACAATTCACTCCTAAAGTCCTCCAAACTCTAGGTAATTCTAATTCCATATTCTCCAATTGATGATACAAACTAGCACACTTAGTCTAATTGTTCATCCAATAACTTGTCATAACATGAGTAAGAAAAGTAAATAAATAAACTTTGCATAATTATAACATCTCGATTCTCTTTCTCGTCTATCATATGCATAAAAGTAATGAGTACATCCCGTAGGATACGCATTCGCCATTTATGCATGAAATGGAGGTAATGTGGATTTTTACATACTATCCACCCTTATCCTTATGTATGAAGTAGTGTGGACAATTATCGTATTCCACCAGTACTTATGCATGAAAGTAGTGTGGGCAATTATCATGTCCCACCAGTACTTATGCATGAAAGTAGTGTGGGCAATTATCATGTCCCACCAGTACTTATGCATGAAAGTAGTGTGGACATGATAATTACTGGTGGGACATGATAATGTGGATTTTTACCATACTATCCACCCTTATCCTTATGTATGAAGTAGTGTGGACAATTATCGTATTCCACCAGTACTTATGTATGAAAGTAGTGTGGGCAATTATCATGTCCCACCAGTACTTTCATGCATAAGTACTGGTGGGACATGATAATTGCCCACACTACTTTCATGCATAAGTACTGGTGGGACATGATAATTGCCCACACTACTTTCATACATAAGTACTGGTGGAATACGATAATTGTCCACACTACTTCATACATAAGGATAAGGGTGGATAGTATGTAAAAATTCACATTACCTCCATTTCATGCATAAATGGCGAATACGTATCCTACGGGATGTACTCATTACTTTTATGCATATGATAGACGAGAAAGAGAATCTGATAAGTCGTTATTTTAGCATATAAATTTGTGTTAATTGTTCATATTTTGATGATTAAATAGCCTAAGAACTAATTAATTATCTTTGATTTGTGTTTATGTGCTAGATTGAAGAAGATGGGATGAAAAAGGGCTTAAAATTGCATTTTGGACCTTTCTTGACGCTTCGGCGCCATGGCAACAACTTTCAGTGGCCGCGACCGCAAGGAAAAGTCTGATCCCAAGCCAAAAATCCAGAGAGCTCGACGCCACGGCACCAGATTTTCAGCGCCATAGCACCGAGAGCGTTAATTTCCAGATTTTCTGGCGTCGCGGCGCCAACTTTTGGGCGCCGTGGCGCCAGCCCGATTTTTTAGTTTTTATTTTCTTTTAAATGCTCAAACCCTAGTTTTCAAGGATATAAAAGGGAGACTTCTTTTCTAATAGGGGGAGAACGTTTTTCCTTAGGTTTTCTTAGAGAATGATGAACTCCATGTCTAGCTAAACTCCCGATTTCCAACCAAGGTTAATCAAAGTTTGATTTTTATATTTGTGAGATTTGTTCTTCATCTTTCTTTCTAATTCTTCTCTATTTCTATATTTTCTATTTTATGCATTCAATATCATATTGTTTGATTGTTTCAATAGGGCCCTTTGATCATTCTTCAATTTGATAGATCGTCAATTAGAGTGTTTAAATCCGTAATTGTTTATGCATTCTAACCCATGTGACAATTAGTATGAATGATTAATAAGTCTTTTCATCTCATGCTATGAAAATATAGGATCTAGTCTAAATAGATCGAACGTTTCGCATTTGTTGGCTAGAATTGGTCGTCCTTCTCATCTTATTGATGTCATTGATTAAATTCTATTGTCGTACTCTAGGGTTGTCATTGATTAGGGAAGTAATTAATGATCGTATCTTAATTACCGACAAACTAAGGAAGGATAGATTAATAAGACGTTCTTAATAATCATAACCAATTTAGAGAATGAGTTAGGATTTCATTAGAAAATCAATGATCAAATAATATAAATCAAACGATGATTACACCTTTGGTTGGAACTTTCTCCCATTGAATCTCTTTTAAACTTTTTATTGTTTTCTTCAATTTCTTTCTCAACAAACCTCAAAAACCCCCCAATTTTAATTTACCAATCTCTGTGGATTCGACCCTACTTTCCACTACTACAAATCCATAAATCCGAAAGTAGAGACTTTTATTTTTGGTGGATTCGACGCCCACCAAATTTTGGCGCCGTTGCCGGGGATTGATGTCATTTAATTTTGTTTTTATCAGTTTAATGTCCTGTTCTTCTCGTACAGGTAATTTGGAATACGATCCTGAGATAGAGAAGACAGCTAAGAAGTTGAGAAAAGCAACTAAAGAGCGAAAACAACATCAATTTTCTTCCGCTTCCTCATCTTCATCGACAGAAGAGGAAATTCAAGTCAATCTGTTAGACCCTACTAACGAGTTTGAAGAAGTAAGAGAACCAATGGAAGACGCTGAAAGAACTCTTAAGGAGTTGACTGCACCGAACACAACTCAAGAACCGTTGTGTATTCAATATCCGAATATGAATGTGAATTTCGAGCTTAAATCAGGACTCATTCATCTTCTTCCAAGTTTCAGTGGGCAAGACAGTGAAGATCCAAACAAACACCTTAAAGCTTTTCATCTTGTTTGTTTGAGTATGAAGCCACATGGTGTAACGGAGGATCAAATAAAGTTGAGAGCTTTTCCTTTCTCACTCACCGGAAAAAGCCAAGGATTGGTTGTTTGATTTGCCCCCAAATTCTCGATCGACATGGGCGAGAGATGGCCACATTATTTTTGGAAGAGTATTTCTCCTCATCTCGTGCTTGAGGTTACGAAGGAAAATATCTGGGGTTCAACAGAGGAATATGGAAACTCTCCATATGTACTGGAAGAGATTCAAGAAGTTATGTGCCAGTTGCCCTCAACATGGATTTTCTGAGCAACTTTTGATTCATTATTTTTACGAGGGGTTAACTTCTATTGAGAGAAGACTAATGGATGCCACCAGTGGTGGTGCAATAGTGAACATGACTCCTACTGAAGCTAGGAGACTAATTACCACAATGCCGGCAACTTCACAACAAAGTGGAGCTCTTCAAGAATCCACTTCTCGAAATATGAACGAGGTAAATGTTTCATCCCTTGAAAATCAAATAACTTAACTTCTCTTGTTGAACAGCTAGCTTTGAGGAATCTTCAACCAGTCAAAACATGTGGAATATGCACCGCACCTCACCCAACCGATATGTGCCCCACTCTTCAGGATGAGTCACAAGAGTCTGTTAATGCTCTAGATGGGTATCAAGGTGGACAACAAAGAAACCGATATGATCCTTTTTCAAACACCTATAATCCAGGATGGAAGGATCATCCTAACTTGATCTATGGGCAACGAGCACCTTTTCAACAACCTCCACCTAGGCCTGCTAATTTCCAACAACCATCTTCATCAAAACCAGGTATGTCTCTTGAAGAAATGATTCAATCCATTGCTATTAACACACAACAATTTCAACAGGAAACAAGGTCAAGTATCATGGAAACGAAGTCAAGTATCAGAAATCTGGAGAACCAAGTGAGCCAACTAGCAATTTCCATGAGCAAGATGGAATCACAAGGTAAATTTTAATCTCAAACCATCGTCAATCCAAAGGAAAATGTTAGCGCTATATCATTGAGGAGTGGAAAAGCTTTGGAAGAACCTAGGATGAAAGAAACTTTTGATATTCCAAGAGAAGAAACCGAAAAGGAAGTTGTCTCATCTCCAAAAGTTCAATTGGAGGTTCCCGAAAGAGCAAAAACCAAGGTATTGTTGACTCCTCCTCCTTTTCCATCTCGTTTGGTTAATTCAAAGAAATCTGAAGAAGAAAAAGAGATGTTGGAAACCTTTCGAAAGGTTGAGGTAAATATTCCGTTGATAGATGCTATTAAACAAATACCTCGATACGCTAAATTCCTTAAGGATTTGTGCACAAACAAGAGGAAATTGAAGGGTAATGAGAAAATAAGTGTGGGGGAAAACGTCTCAGCCATTATTCAAAGGAAAATGCCTCCTAAAGGGGGAGATCCATGTATGTTTTCAATTCCATGTAAGTTAGGGGACTTAAGAATTGATAAAGCCATGCTAGATTTAGGAGCTTCAATTAATGTCATGCCTCTTTCTGTGTTTAAATCTTTAAATGTTGGCCATTTAAGAGAAACAGGTGTAATCCTCCAACTTGCCGATAGATCCAATGCTTATCCTGAAGGAATTTTAGAGGATGTGCTAGTACAAGTTAATGGTTTGGTATTTCCTGCAAATTTCTATGTTCTAGATATGGGGGATGATGCTTTTACCTCCTCTTTAGTTCTATTAGGAAGACCATTCTTATATACCTCTAAAACAATAATTGATGTACATGCTGGTATAATTACTATGGAGTTCGATGGTGAAGTTATAAAATTCAATATACATGACTCCATGAAACATTCTGATGCTAATTCTTCAATTTTTGCAATGATTGATTTTGTCGATCCATTAACTAATGATATTCTTAAGTTGTTTGAGAAGGATGACATGCAGGTTGCTTCAACAAAGAAACCCAAAATTGGAGAATTGCGAGCCATAATTCGAAAATATGTCAAGTCAATTTGGGATGTGCATTAATGAAGAAGCAACCCGGTCTAGCCAAAGACGTGAAAGAAAGGCGCTTTTTGGGAGGCAGCCCAAATTTTTATGTTTTATGTTTTTCGTTTTTGTTTTTGTTTTATTTTTTTAGTTTGATTTGATTTATTTTCTTTATTTTATCTTTAAAATAAATAGGATCTAATAAGAGCTATGGAGGCTGAAGGATGAAATTTTTCGCTGAAATCTCATACTCCCGAGCCGTAGCAATTCAACTACTCATGATTGCTCTTTCAGGGATGTTTTCTCACCCTCTTTTATTTTGTTGTTTGCTCATTGTGGACAATGCATGATTTAAGTGTGGGGGTAGAGAAAACAGAATAAAATTCAATTTTCTTGCTTGCTCTTGATACTTTCAATTTTCATTCTTGAATGATTGGGATTGTTTTGTTTTATTGAATTATTTTGAGGCAAAATAGGGATTAGCATGAGTAGTTAAATTCTTGTTGGCTTGTCTTGAGTGGTCGATTTGGATGACTTTTGAATGAAAATGTGTTATGGGATTTGTGACAATCTAACCTTTGTGAGTGTTTGGGCCAAAAAGAGCATATCTTCATAATATTTTTGCTCTATTCTTTTCTTGTGTGATTGTCAAACATAGTTGATTAAACTAGAATTTGCTTTGTTATGCATGTTGAGGCCTATGTGTTGTTTTGAATGCTTAGAGTTTAAAAAGGGCAAATTAGGTGATGCCATTTTTAGCTTTCTTAAAAGGCCAACCTTGACATATATCATTAGAAAGCCAAATTTGAGCCTAGACTTATTTCTTGGGAATTAACCACAATTTGAATAACCCAATATCCTTCTATTTGTTAATTTCCTTTTGAACCCAATTGTTGAAGAATTATTTGAACTTTGTTTCATTTTATGCATCTTCTCTTCAAGTTCAATGAAAGATTTGACAAATAGGTCTTTGCTTGATTCTCTTCTTTCTTATTTTTCTCATCTTCGAAAAAAAAAAGGGGAAAGAAAAGAAAACAACTAAAGTTTTTGTGAAAAAGTTCTTAAGTGAAAAAAAAAACAATGTTGATGAGAATTATGAGTAGTTTTGAAATAAATTGAAAAAGAAAGAAGAAGTTGTGAAAAAAAAAAGGTTTTAAAAAGAAGAAATGGTTGTGTAAATGTGTGTTCATTGTATGATAGGAAGTTAATTTGAAGCATAGGAACAATGTTCATCTAATTCTTCATTTGATTGTAGCTCAAATTTCCGTCCATCCACCCTTACCTAAGCCCCATTACAACCCAAAGACCCTTAAATTCTAGCATTCAATTCATGCATTGGTGGCCTTGATGTGATAATTTAGCAAGCCTATGGTAAGATCTTCTATGCTTTGACTTGAGAGCCTCATGAATGTACTCTTAAACACTTTGAGTGAATTGAGTGAATCCAAGTGAGGTTTCAAATCTTGTAGCACTTTGACTTTAAAAGATCATTAGAATAATTACTCATGTGCATGTTTGGTAGGAATTTATGCTATGACTGTTTATCTTTTGTTTGTGCTTCAATTTAATTCTCTAAAACTTGATAATTTTGGTTGTAGATGATTGAAAGTTAAAGTTGAAAGGAATGGTGAGCAATTGAATTTTATTGAGTTGTTTGTTTCATACTTGAGGACAAGCATGGATTAAGTGTGGGGGATTTGATAAGTCGTTATTTTAGCATATAAATTTGTGTTAATTGTTCATACTTTGATGATTAAATAGCCTAAGAACTAATTAATTATCTTTGATTTGTGTTTATGTGCTAGATTGAAGAAGATGGGATGAAAAAGGGCTTAAAATTGCATTTTGGACCTTTCTTGACGCTTCGGCGCCATGGCAACAACTTTCAGTGGTCGCGGCCGCAAGGAAAAGTCTGATCCCAAGCCAAAAATCCAGAGAGCTCGGCGCCACGGCACCAGATTTTCAGCGCCATAGCACCGAGAGCGTTAATTTCCAGATTTTCTGGCGCCGTGGCGCCAGCCCGATTTTTTAGTTTTTATTTTCTTTTAAATGCTCAAACCCTAGTTTTGAAGGATATAAAAGGGAGACTTCTTTTCTAATAGGGGGAGAACGTTTTTCCTTAGGTTTTCTTAGAGAATGATGAACTCCATGTCTAGCTAAACTCCCGATTTCCAACCAAGGTTAATCAAAGTTTGATTTTTATATTTGTGAGATTTGTTCTTCATCTTTCTTTCTAATTCTTCTCTATTTCTATATTTTCTATTTTATGCATTCAATATCATATTGTTTGATTGTTTCAATAGGGCCCTTTGATCATTCTTCAATTTGATAGATCGTCAATTAGAGTGTTTAAACCGTAATTGTTTATGCATTCTAACCCATGTGACAATTAGTATGAATGATTAATAAGTCTTTTCATCTCATGCTATGAAAATATAGGATCTAGTCTAAATAGATCGAACGTTTCGCATTTGTTGGCTAGAATTGGTCGTCCTTCTCATCTTATTCTTGTCATTGATTAAATTCTATTGTCGTACTCTAGGGTTGTCATTGATTAGGGAAGTAATTAATGATCGTATCTTAATTACCGACAAACTAAGGAAGGATAGATTAATAAGACGTTCTTAATAATCATAACCAATTTAGAGAATGAGTTAGGATTTCATTAGAAAATCAATGATCAAATAATATAAATCAAACGATGATTACACCTTTGGTTGGAACTTTCTCCCATTGAATCTCTTTTAAACTTTTTATTGTTTTCTTCAATTTCTTTCTCAACAAACCTCAAAAACCCCCCAATTTTAATTCACCAATCTCTGTGGATTCGACCCTACTTTCCACTACTACAAATCCATAAATACGAAAGTAGAGACTTTTATTTTTGGTGGATTCGACGAGATGTTATAATTATGCAAAGTTTATTTATTTACTTTTCTTACTCATGTTATGATAAGTTATTGGATGAACAATTAGACTAAGTGTGCTAGTTTGTATCATCAATTGGAAAATATGGAATTAGAATTACCTAGAGTTTGGAGGACTTTAGGAGTGAATTGTGTCGGATTTATTGGACACAAATCGAAATGCAAGTTTGAGGTCTATTTTTACTTTTTATTCTTATTATTCTCACTGGGCTTAGTTTGTTAGCTCATGATATTACAAATTTTCAGGTAATGCCCTGGCTAGAGGCCGTGGAAGGGGAGATGGTGCTGCGTGATCGAGGGATGCTGGCCTCGAGATGGACTATTTTTGTTGTAAAGTTTGTCTTTATTTTGATGAATTTTAAGAACTTTAATGATTTGCACTTTGTATTTAGCTCATAAGAGCTTAATGTTGATGTTTTTATGATATATATCTTTGAATTCCTGATTGGAACTTAATGTTCCATGTGATTTTATTAGATTTGAAAATTAGGATGTAAACAGGTTTTCGGCATGCCAACTTTCAAACAAAACCACGCAAAATTTTCTTAAAAATAAAAGACTTCCGCTGTTTTCTCTGATTTTAATTTATTTAAAAATGACGGGTCGTCACAGAGTGTGTTGGAATAGGATTCAAATGTCTGAGATTATAATGTCTGTGTTTGGAGTGTGCTGGAATTTAGACTTATGGGAATATGATTATTGTTTTTGTAGAAAAGAATATGATTTGATTTTTTATATTTAATTATTATCTAAATTTAATTAAAAATTTGAAAAAAATAATAAATGATATTAAATTTAATTAAGTTAAAATTATCAACTATAATCTATTTATAAGTTTGAACATATTTTTTTAATTTAATTATGTATAATATATTGAGTTTCTTTAAAAAAAATATTTTTTGATTTTAAAAAAATGTTTAATTTTATTTTTTAATTTTATCTTGTTTACGGTAACCTACTTAAAATGCTTTAATTATTTTTTTTTCTATTCTAAAAAGTAATGGACACAAAATTGGAGAGGATTTAATCAAATGTCAATGCCAAAACTAATGTCAATGTTAAATATATAAGAGATTTAGATGAGAATTGAATATATATCAATGATAATTAAGGTTGAACCAAACAATGAAATATGTATTAAAAATTCATTCTCAGGATATCTTCATATCATAAACACGTACGAAAGAGGGTAATGAAAGAGGTACTGCAATTTCATTTTCTTCACTTATGTCCAAAATATCTCGTCATTTGACACATTTCAATCAAATAATTAAGAAGCAATGGTTTGTCATGTCAGAGTATCCATTGATGATTCGTTCAAATTTCCATATCCTATCTCCATAGTTTCCAATCAAACCACTAAAACGATTTTCAAAGGTCAAGTATTCTACTTTATCAGCCCACCGTTTCTAAGAGATAAAATTTAAATTATCCACAAGATAGTGTAATTTTTAATATGTCTATCGAGACAATGACTCTTTTTAATATTAGAAATTCTAAACGATGGTAAATAAATATATAAAAAGTACCCTATACGATATTTGCAATGGGTATCATGTGTATCTGTTGATTTGCTATAACATTGAAATAGTAAGCAAGCTCCTTCCTTATATATATGAGGAATTTTTTAGTTTTTATCAACGTAGGACAATAATAATGACATTTCAATATGGGTATTTAGAATTTTATTTCAATCGACCCAAACATATTTAAGGTTTAATAAATATTCATATTTAATAATCTTATATTAAATATTAATTCTTACATTGATGTAAATGGACCCACAACTTATTATGCAAGACACTTGAATATGTTTTTCAACATTTAGTTCACTATTTTTAGATTTATCTCATTTTTCAAACCAGATATTTATTTAAATTTATTATTGGGATTTAATACTACCTTAATATTTATGAGTTCTTTTAATCTAAAAAATTAATTGATAATAAGAGAATTTATACATAAATTTATAATTTTTATTAGGTTGATTTCTCTTTTGTGAGATGTCTTCAAACGTTTATTTCATTATTTAATTCTGTAAATATATTGTGGAGAAATGATACAACTCATTTTTATAATCATAGACGTCCAAATTTCACGTTATCTTACTTATTTCTTATCAACTCTATGATTATCCAATCCCAATAATGTCCCCTTCTGTCCATAAACATTTCCCTTCCGCAACTGGATTTATAAAAATATCTAACAGTCTACGTTTTGAAATACAACAAAATTTTCTCATCTTAATTTTATATAAAAATAACATTTTTTTTCTTTTCTTTTCATGAGATTAATGAATTCTTATTGAATGATGAATATTTCATGTTATTTTTTATTTCTTATTAAGATATATATAATTAAATTTTTAATAATTTTTTAAATTTTGTTAAATTTTATGAAATTTACCATTTTGAAACATCCATCAGTTAATAAATTATAGGAAAAAAAAGGAAATTTCTAAAAATTCTAAGTACTATTTTAGAAATTTATAATTAAAATGTTTTGTTTTTAAAAATTCCCCTATTTTTTTCTTCCAATTTTTTCCTTTCTATTTGGTAGATTGTTATTATTTGATACCCGTAGTAGTTATACTAGACATCAAAGGTGAAGCCATAAATTTATTTAAGTAGTTAAAAAAAAAATTAAAAACTATTTCAATTGTAAATAGTCACTCTATGACTTTATTTATTTTTCAAAGAATTACCAAGTTAGAGTGTTAATGTGATCTAAGAAAGAAAAAAATAAATAGATAAAATATCAAATTCTATTTATTTACATCCTTCAAATTCTCTTTTCTGAGTTTAGGATTTACATCCTTCAAATTCTCTACAACATATAGATAAAATATCACCAATTAAGATAAAAAAAAAATCAATATTCCACATCATCAAATGTGATATATTTTTCATGGAATATAATAGACAACAAAAGCAATAAATCACTTGCCAACACGAACATAACTCAAGTGGTTAGACACCTGCTCTATCCTCCCCAATTTCATGTAATATCGATAAAAAAAAGAAAAAGAAAAAGAAAAGGTAAATCACTAGATGTAAAATTGAAAACCAACATTAATAACAAAACAATATGAAAAGAAAGCAGCCTCACATTTAAAATTCACTATATTTGTATGGTATTGGCTTGAGAAAAAGAGGATTTTTCTTTTTCACAGTTAGACCATTTTCTTCCTCTAAATCTATCACAATACCATCAGGAATCTTCCAATCAAACCAATATAGAAGATTTGCCAAAGCATATTCAAAAGAAGCAATCCCAAAAGATATTCCAGGACACTTTCTTCTTCCACCTCCAAATGGAATAAACTCATAATCTTGGCCATGGAATTCAAAAGATTTGTTTATGAATCTCTCTGGAATGAATTCATTTGGCTTCTCCCAAATCTCAGGGTCTCTTTGTATTGCCCAAGCATTCACAAAAACACTTGTTTTTGATGGAATGTGATAACCTTCAATATTGACACTTCCCACCGTTTCTCGTGGCACTAATAGAGGAAGTGGTGGATGTAGCCTTAATGATTCTTTTATCACACAAATCATATACTCCATTTTCTCAATATGAATTATTTCAATCTTTGACTTCTTTCCAACTACTCTTCTAATCTCTTCTTGGACTTTTTTCATTGTATTTGGATTTTTCATCAACTCTGCCATCGTCCATTCCAACCCTGTTGCTGTTGTATCACTCCCACCCACAAACATGTCCTGTAATTCAAAACGAAAGCAAAAAGTTTTAGTCTCTATTTATCCAGGATCCCACGTCGAAAAGATGAAGAGATTTAACATTGTTTATAAAGTTTAAGTGTCACTCATCTTATTATCAATTGGTTTTAAGATGGAAGCCCGTGATTCTTAAGATTATTTCATTCAATGTGTAAAATGAATAACAAAAATAATGAAAAAAAATAGGGGAGAGAGAGAAATTACCAGGATAATTCCTTTGACACTATCTTGAGAGAAATGATAATCAAGCATATCATTCTGTTGAAGTTGGAGCAAAATATCAACAAAATCCTTTTTATCAGATTGTTTATTAGTTCCCAATTTTGCTTTGTGTTCTTCAATTACTCTATCAAAAAAATCATCCATTGTTTTAGCTGTTCTTTTCATTTCTCCAATGAACCCTCTAAGGACATCAATCCATCTAAATCTTGGAAAGAAATCAGTAACACAAAACGCCATCATTAGCACCATCACCCTTCTTGAAACATCTCCAAATCTACTCTTTCCATCTTCATCCTCAAACTTTTCTCCAAGAACACATCTTGAAACTATATTATTTGAGGTTGAGACAAACAGCTTGTTAAGGTCAACAGATTCACCCCCAAGAGAAGATTTACGAATCCGATCGATAAGAAGAGAAACTTCTTCATCTCTCACATATTGAAATGATTGAACTCTCTTGTCACTAAGAAGCTCAAGAACACATATTTTTCTGGCTTGTCTCCAGTACAATCCATATGGAGCAAAACCCACATCTTGGCATCCATAAAGTAAAATATCTGCAGCAGTAGTTTTAGGCCTGCTGGAGAAATTGATGTCATGGGTCTTCATGGTTTCTCTAGCCATTTTGGCTGATGAAACCACAAGAGTTGGAGTCTGTCCTAACTTCAAGAGCATAAGAGGGCCATATTTTTCCGAGAGAGATGCTAGAGAACGATGAGGCAGAGTGCCTAATTGATGAAGGTTTCCTATTATGGGAAGTTTTGGTGGTGAAGGAGGTAAGTTTAAGCTGGTTTTCTTGCTTCTAAACAATTTGAGCAAAAGAAAGAAGAAGAAGAAAAGAAATAGAGAAAGAGAAATGGGATTGAATTGCATGGTGTTTCTATATCCACCTTGAAGTTCTTGCCAAAGTTGCTGCAACTTTAAATTTTGCCCCATTTTTTTATCTCTGGTGATGTAGTGGAGCTCGGCAATTGCTGAATCTGAGGTTATTTTTAGTGGTATATAAACACTGAAGTCATATAAAAAAAAACATATATTTTTCTAAATATATTTTGTGCCACCCTGGAATTATTTTAACACAAGATAATATCAAGTTGTTATAAGCCGACAATATCAGAATGTGTATCTTAAAATTTTGATGTCTCAGTATGAGTTAATTGAGAATGTGATGTTTTTTTTTTTGAAAAAAGGGAAATATATTAATTAAGAAAAGGTCAAAGTCGGCTGACTAGGAATCATGCATAAATCCTCTATCTAAGAGGGGAGAGGAGCTATCCAGCTAGCTGAATCAGTGATGGATAAAACCATCTGAGCTAAGGAATGAGCTACAAATTTTTTATGCCTTCTCAAGGAGGAGGCCAAAAAAATCAAAAAAAGGAGGACAACTCCTTAATGTCAAGCAAAATAGCTCCAAGCTCAGAAGGGTTGGAGTAAAAATCCACATCAAAGTAATTACAAATACTAAGACTGTTATAATAAATAATAATGTCTTTCAAGTCCATACTATGGGCCCAACAAAATGCCTTCACGAACAGCAAGAGCCTCAATAGTCAAAACATCCATGGCCTTGCTCAAAGCCGCAATGACGTTCTCATTGTAATGATTAGCATAAACACCCAACCCTGCAGTTTGCTCTGGAATCCTCTTTCGATCCAAAGCTGTATCCACTCGAATAACCACAAGATTACGACTCAAGCACATGTTATGATGTTCTGTTTGAATTGTATGTAGAAATGAGAATGAATAGAAAAATATTGTTAGTGTGTGAGAGAATGAAAATTGAGATGTCAATCAAAATGATGTTATTATTAATATTAAAACATGTGTTGACTAAACGTTAGAATGATATTTGAAATTCGTTCTCATAATTCATTCTTATCTATCATACAATTTACTTTTTTAACTGAAATTATCTCACATAGAAGATTTTTTTTTAACATATATAGCAGATTTTATTTTTCAAAAAGTAAAAATAGTTTATCAAAATAAAATTAATAATCAACTAGTAATAAATTTAAGGTTTAGTTCTTAAAAATTTATTTATATAGTATATGTCTGCCTACTAATTTTTTGAAATAAGAGAACATTTTAAAAATAATTAAAAATGGAGCATGAGTGGTGAAATTCATAGGCAAAGGTAGCATTGTTGGCGATTTTCCGGCGAAAAGCCATATTTGATCGACAATATTTTTACCGGCAAAAGCCAAATTTCACCGGCAAGGGTAACGTCGGAAAATTATGCATTTCGTTAGCGTAGCCTATGTCAATAAAATTATGGGGTTTGGCCCAGCGAAAAATTTCGCACTGTTTTTCGTGGTGTGAATTGACAAAACTCTGATCCTCCTCCCAAACTTACATAGGTGTGGGAGGATAAAGTTTCAAAAAAATGTTGAGATTAGATTTAGGCCCTACGTTATGTGTGATCTCATTAAAATAGCATTAAACACACTAACAACCCCAATACTATCAAACTTTTTCAATTTACACTCTTGAAATATCAATTTAGTTTTTTTTTGCACCCTCTACATTTTCAATTGTCCATCTTATATCCAATAAACCATCCAAATCTAACGGACTTTTAAATTATTAATATTATTTTATTCTCAGGGATATGTGATTTTTGTAATTATACAACTAAATTAATATAATGAGAGAGAATGGCATAAGAGAGAAAATGAGAATAAAATTTTAGAAAACCATAAAAAATGGTTAGTTTTAGATATAAAATAAAATCTTGCTATATTTTGAATCCATAGGTTAAAAAATAGTTATTACTGGAGTTCTTTTAGGCAATCATGCGTTGGACCCATTAATTAATTAATTAATTTATTATTGATAATATATATATGTGGCATATAATTAATATAAGAGTATTGAAAATTTTCAGTATAACAAAAGAAGTAGAAATTTTCTCCTTTGTTTACAATCCATTTCATAAGAAAAAACAAATTTTGAATTATTTAAATTAATATATTATTGAATACTCGAATATAATTTTTTAAAAACAATTTTTTTGTCTTTTTCTTAAACTAAGATTATTTTTTTAAAATTATGTCAAGTGGATGGACTTACTGTGGAAGATAATGTTAGAATAAAATTAGGGGTTAATAACTAAAAGTGTTTATGACTTCAATCCGTTTTAATATTTTGATGATGATAATTCTTTTATATAGTGATGATTTTTAAGTTTTTATGTTACTATAATGTAGAACTCAAATATAAATATTCATTTTTAAAATACAGAAGTTGTGTTCGCATTTGATCAAAATCACATAAGTGTTTTTCACATTTTGTCCAACTTCATCTCCCGTTCTTAATAATCTTCTTCTAAAATATCATAGTTCACCGAACCATTGAAAGATGAGAAAGAGAATTTTATTTTCTTCGAAAAGACAGAAATATCTAGTTGATAGGATACATAAAGTGGTGTGATTCGCTTGTCTTATCGATATCAATATCAATGTCTCACAAAAATATGGCAAACTTTGTCTTTATTCAGGGAAAAATGGTACCGTCGTTCGTTTGGCGTTTTCCCTTCGCTCCTTTCTTTTTCTTAGCCCATTTTCGTCTAGAGGGAAATATAAAACCTTGCATCTATTTGAGGAATGTCATATCATCCAATTATATTTATATATAGAAAGTTATGATATTATTGGGATGATGGTACAAAATGGTCAAAATAATGCACCTATTAATATCACAACTTTAAGATTTTTCAATGATTTAATATTTATGAGGTATTGAGTTCAAATCTCTTCATTATTATTTTCTTTATATTTAATAATATTTCATGTGATTGAATCTCTACAAATATCTGAATTTATACATTAAGATGTGACACTTGAATTTTCTCAATCAAATTGGAGGTCTAAATCCTCTTCTCATATACATATGTTATATCCAACCTGAACATGGGTTATGTGGTTAGACATCTGTTCTTTTTTTGTAACATCCCGAATATCCCAAAACACATAGAATTAAATAAACAACAACGGAAGCATTTAAATAACGACATCGAGTCATTTTATCAAAAATCAAATTCATAAACAGTTCACAACCGATCGTTTTCACTTAAAACAATAAAACATTGAAAGAAAAAGGCAATCTCAAACCATTGCCAAAGAATTCTCAAAAATAAAAGTTTAACGATTACTCTTATTTAAATCAAAACAAAATATGAATCAATTTAAGTTTTCCCCCAACATAATAAAAAGAAAGACCGATTCGCTAGCGTGCAAATCCATGCCAACCGGTCACCACCTCGAACCGCATCATCCACCAAGCTTCTTCTTTCCTTTACCTGAAAAAAATAAATGTAGCATCATGAGGCTACGTCAAATGAGAAGAAAAATGTTAAAATAAAAATCATGCCATGAGAGATTTTTCTAAGACTTTAAGTCCTTAATCGGCCTCACCGACTTCCGATAATTCTCTTTCACCCAAAGCTCTCTTAGTTAACACATTCTTTCACATTATCTTTTAATCCGCAAACTAAAAGAATAAAAATATTTGAAACAGTTTTAAACTCTCTTTCTCATTTTAAAACTTTCCGATCTTTAACTTTACCTAATACCTCTAATCCCGTCTTTGTCCGTAAATAAAAAGAGACTATGCTCAACAAGGCATTTAAAAACTGTTTTCACATTTTAAATCCTTAAGAGTTAAATATTCTTTTCCATTGTATATATGGAATGAACCTGCCCCGTTAAGTGCTATAGAGTTGTGCACAACCGTATAATCTCCCTTAACAGCAATATTCTTCTTTAAGCAAGGCCTTTGCTTAAAGCGAACCTACTACCATATTACCCGAGCTGGTATTTAAGTAATATGTGTGAACATTCAGTTTCTTTTCTCCATTCCATCATAGAAAATAATATTGTACAAGAATGTATTTATACAAAAGGATAGCACATAATAAAAGCTAACTAATTTCTGTTTTAACAAACAAACTCTATAACAAATAATTAACTACTTTAACATGCCCCCTCAAACTAAGGCTTCCTAAGGAGGAAAAGCCATAAGTTTGTCTCTAAAACGAATTAAACGATCTGTGGGCATAGGCTTTGTCAAGATATCTGCCGGTTGACTAAATGTAGAAATGAACTTGAGAGCAAGATCTTTGCGAACAACCTTTTCACGAACAAAATGATAGTCAATCTCAACATGTTTTGTTCGCCCATGAAAGACCGGATTATGTGCTAACTGTATAGAAGACATATTATCACAATAAATGGTAGGAGGACTGATTAGAGTAATACAAAGGTCACAAAGAAGTTGTCTAAGCCAAGACAATTCAGCGGCAGTTGTAGCAAGAGCACGATACTCCGCTTCAGTAGAACTACGAGAGACTGTTGGCTGCTTTTTAGCTGACCAAGAAATTGCATTATTACCAAAAAAATACAATGAAACCAGTAGTAGACCGACGATCAATGCAATCCCCAGCCCAATCAGAATCCGAGAAGGCAGTCAGGGTACAAGGGCCAGCTTTAAACAACATTCCCAAAGATAAAGTACCACACAAGTATCGAAAAATCCTTTTTACAGCAGCCAGATGAGATAGATTTGGTGTATGCATAAATTGACAAACCTTGTTCACCGCAAAAGATATGTCAGGACGTGTGAAAGTTAGATATTGTAACGCCCCAACCATGCTTCTATAAGTTTTTGCATCTTCCATGCTACACAACTCAGCAGACATATCAGTAGACTTAATGGCACATGGTGTATTACAAGACTTGGCAGTAGACATACCGAATCTATGCAATATATCTTTAGTATATTTGGTTTGAGAAACAAACAGTCCAGACTGTAAAGTAGATATCTCAAGACCCAAAAAATACTTCAAATGACCTAAATCTGTCATGTCAAAACGATCACGAAGCTGTAAAATGAGATAATCAACAAATGCAACATCATTTCCAGTCAATATAATGTCATCCACATATAATAACAAGTAGGTAACAGAGCCAGCAATGCATCTAATGAATAGAGACGGATTAGCATGTGAAGGTTTGAAATCAAAAGTCTGAAAATGAGATGTAAAACACTCAAACCATGCCCGGGGGGCTTGCTTAAGACCATATAAAGACTTTTGTAACTTGCAAACAAGATGAAGAGTTGTTTTACTAACAAATCCTTGAGGTTGTTGCATAAATACTTCTTCTTCGAGATCCCCATGAAGAAAAGCATTCTTGACATCTAGTTGACGAAGTGACCATTTGTAAGAAGCAGCTAAGGATAATACAATCCGAACTGTCGGTTTCTTAACAACGGGACTAAAAGTCTCTTCATAGTCTATGCCTTCTTCTTGATGGTATCCTTTAGCTACTAATCGAGCTTTATAACGAGCTATAGTGCCATCCGGGTGTCGCTTAATCTTATACACCCACTTACATCCTATAGCTGTTTTACCAATGGGTAATGGAGCTAAATGCCACGTTTTTTGATCCATCAAGGCAGAATATTCATCCATCATAGCTTGCTGCCACTTTTGTGAATTAGAAGCTTGAGTGTAAGAGGTAGGTTCAACTTGATCAAGATTCATAGCTTTTGCAATAAACACCTTTTTCTTAACAACACCAGACTTCAGACGAGTTTGCATTGGATGAGAATTAATATGATCAGTAGGCAGTGATGGCAAAATAGAACTATTCTCCAAAACAGAATCAGAAGCAGGTAAAACTGAAGAATTCTCCAAAACACCATTATCATCCAAAATAGCAGAAATAGAAGTATTTGGTAAATGATCATGTGTCAAATCAGTTCTCATACAAGATTCAGTTGCCAAAACAGGGACAGTGGAAGGGGAATTTGAATGGGATGAAATTGTTTGACTTGGTGAAACAGAAACAATAGACGTCTTTGGAAGAAACAAAGGTAAAGGAACTGTATGGGGTTGATTTTTCTGTGTAGGGGAAGTATTAGAAGTTGGATTGGTAGTTGGAATTGAAAAGGGGAAAGTTTGTTCATCAAACATGACATGTCTAGTAGTGAAGATTTTTCCGGAATTAGGCTCAAGACAAATGTAACCTTTATATTCTAGCGGATAACCAAGGAACACACACTGTGACGTTTTAGGTTGGAGTTTATGAATATTATAGGGCTTGAGGAAAGGATAGCACGCACACCCAAAAACACGAAGATGAGTATAATCGGGTAGTTTGGAAAAAAGTTTCTCAAAAGGAGAAATATTGCCAAGTGTTTGAGTAGGTAATCTATTGATTAAGAAAACAGCAGTTGCAAAAGCAAAATACCAATATTTGAGTGGGACAGAAGACTTTGAAAGCAAGGAAAGAGCAGTTTCAATTATGTGACGGTGTTTACGCTCAGCTATCCCATTTTGTTCAGGGGTATATGCACAGGATTTTTGATGTAAAATACCACAAGAATCAAACAAGTTCCTAAGGTTATGACTAGTGAATTCACCACCTCCATCACTTCTAAAATTTTTTAACCGAGATGACAAAAGGTTTTCAACATATGGTTTGAATTTAGAAAAGACAACAAAGACATCAGATTTATTAACTAAGGGAAAAATCCAAGTATAACGAGAGAAATCATCAATGAAAGAGACATAGTAGCGACATTTATTGACAGAAATTTCCGGGGCAGGGCCCCATACATCGCTATGAACAAGTTCTAAAGGAGAAACAGTAACAGTACGAGAAAGAGAAAAAGGAAGTTTACACATTTTTCCTTGTAGACAGTGAATACATGGACAAGTAGTAGGGGAACTCTTAACATTCAAATGTTTCAGCAAAATATTTAAAGAGACATTATTAGGGTGGCCTAACCTATCATGCCACAATGAGTGAGACACTTTATTACCCAAGCAAGCATGTAAAGATGTACAGATGTCCAGAGCCGTGGAGGAGACTATGGGGTAGAGACCATTAACACAGGGGCCTTGAAAAAGGATTTTACCCGATGTTTGGTCCTGGACAGAGAAGGAATCAGAGGTAAATACAAAGAAACAACTATTATCAACACAAAACTGATGCACAGAAAGAAGATTAGATGCAATTTCAGGAACACACATTAGGTTAGAAAAATTG
Source organism: Gynostemma pentaphyllum (assembly GCA_028015215.1). Lineage (NCBI taxonomy): Eukaryota > Viridiplantae > Streptophyta > Magnoliopsida > Cucurbitales > Cucurbitaceae > Gynostemma > Gynostemma pentaphyllum. The sequence goes on along the minus strand of CM051346.1, from coordinate 46,561,595 downwards.
AAAGAGTGTGGGGAAGTGTTTAGAGCACCTGAGCCTGTATGAGAGACTGAAAGTGATTGTCCATTTCCAATAGAGATTTGATTTTCACCATTGTAATCAGAAGAAATAGTCATATTAGCCAAATCTGATGTAAGATGAGCATTAGCACCAGAATCTGTCAACCAAATAACATTGTTAGCAGTAACAGATTGCAAAAGATTCTGATTGGTAGAAGCAGCCATGGCAGCTAACTGTGCCGGCGGATGACGTCCTTGATAAGAGTAGTCCATACGCCTATAACAATCAAGTCCGCTATGGCCAGATTTAAAACAAATTTGACAGAAGATTTGGCCAGGCTGAGAAGATGGACCAGACGATGAAGAGAATCCATGATTTGGATTAGCATTCTGGTTTTGGAAAAAATTAGGTGTAGGTAAAATACCTTTTCCCTTGGCATTCTGATTTCCCTTATATTTTCCAGAATTAAAGTTACGACCTCATCCTTTATTGTTGTTATTGTGACGACCTTGGCCATGATTAGTGACAAAACCACGGCCTTGATTTGATAGAGAAGCATATTGAGCCATCATAGCAGTTGGAATATTAAGAATATCAGATTGAGCAGTCTGTTTTTGAAGTTCACGTTCCTCTGTTTTCAAAAGATCATAGAGATCTTCAAGACTTATAGGATCAGAACGTGTGCGCAAAGACGTCTTGAATACATTATACTCAGCCGAAAGACCATTAACAATATGAAGTATCAGATCATCATTATCAATATGTACGGCAACCGAATCCAAACGATCACAAACATCTTTGATTCGTTGGATATAAACATCGATTGATTCAGATGACAATTTTTTAATCTCCTGAAGTTCTGATTTCAAACTGATGATGTGATTACGAGATAGAGAAGAGAAACGTTTCTCAATATTCTGCCAAACCTGACGAGACGTCTTGCTTCCAACTACATATGACAGAGCAGTGGGAGAAAGAGTAGCATTGAGTAGAGTCTTCAAACCTTGATCCTCAGTATGCCAATCAACGTATTTCGGATTGATTTTTGGAGGATCAGAAGCTGTAGATGCGAGAAATCGAGGAGGAGCAATTATATCACCATTTACATAGCCAAACAATTGATGTGCTTCAAGAAGAGAAGTAATCTGATAATTCCATAGAACAAAATTGCTTGAATCGAGTTTCACAGAGATTAGGTTACAAATGTTGGATAGAAGAAATAGAGGAGATTTTTCCTTTTCAACAGATGTAGGAGTGATTATCGAAGCAATTTGTGAAGGAGTGGAGCTATCTTCAGAGACAGCCATGGCAGAAAAATGCAAGAAAAGGAAGAAGAAAGGTTAGGGCTTTCTGTGAGAATGACGTAAATCGCAAGAAGAAAACCGAAATAGGAGAAATCACAAGAAGAAATTATCACGATGGAGAAGAGAAACGAAATTGCAAGGAAAAATTGCAAAATTCACAAGAAGAAATTGCATGAATCTCTTGTGATGGAGAAGAGAAAAGTGACGAACAAATTTGGGCGGAAAGATCGAGAGAGAGAAGAGTGAAAGAATTTAGGAAAAGGATCGAGAATTTCGACGTGTGTCAAAAAGGAATCTGATACCATGTGAACATTCAGTTTCTTTTCTCCATTCCATCATAGAAAATAATATTGTACAAGAATGTATTTATACAAAAGGATAACACATAATAAAAGCTAACTAATTTCTGTTTTAACAAACAAACTCTATAACAAATAATTAACTACTTTAACAATATGATCCTACGCATCACTACTATGATGCTCAACGTGTCTAAACTCAAACTTCTCGAAATACCCTCTTTCTAGGCCGAAAATTCCTTAAAATTAAATTCTGGAAAATTCCCTTTTATACCACTCTAAAACGTCCCAAAATCACCCAACATATCACTTTTGAGTCACTTCTAACAACTCTCAACGGTTTACAAGTCTAGAAACAAAACTAGCCTAAATTAGTGTAATTTCGCTTCTTTTTCGGACTCTATAAAACTACTATTTTTCTATCTAAATTTCAGCAGCATAACGGCTGTAAATACTCTACCAAAACAGCCCCTACACATATAAAAACTCACCACAATTAATTCAAAGAGACCATAAACTGAAATACTAACCACCTAGGCTTAACTCTCCGGCCTAGTGGGCACTAAGCTTTCATATAAGGCATATATGTCCAGCAATGTATTTCACCTTAAAACACCCTAAAATATGCTTCAAACACTAAAAAATCATTATAGAAAATTTGAAGTTTCAGTTTCTCAATCTATCGATATCGATAGGCAAAATATAGCATACGTTAATCCAATTTTAAACACACTTCAACTCCAATTTATATTTCCTTAGAAACAGCCCCTAAACCTCTTATTCATACTTTTAATCACTCAATAACATGCTTAAAATAAAAGAGGTTTAACTTTTAAAGAAAAAGAAAAATACAAACATACAAAATTTAAAGTTTAACAAATTTCTACTCACCTTTTCAAGCTTTGTTTCCAACACTTGAACTCTTTCCCAAAATATTTTAAGAACCAGAAAAGGCACTCAAACTACTCAAAACTACATCCTAAATACCTAAAATTACAAAGAAAAATACCATGAAGCAACGCACGAAACAACGGACCGAACCACGCAAGAACAGCCCCTTAATGGGGCTGCCTTGCCACGGCAGCAGCAGCTTTTTGACTGCTGCTACCGCTGCTATGGCAGCGGCACGGCGCCTCGCGGTGTCCCGGCGTGTCGTTTGGCGGTAGGTTTTCTTGGTGGGTAGTTTTTCTTTAAGAAGGGGAGAAATTAGGGTTTCTAGATTTTAAAGAAGGTGGGTTTTGGAATCAAGAATTAGAAGAATAAAATGAGAATCGATGGGTTTTGAATCCATGAACAAAAAAAGAAATTTATAGATTAGAAAAGAGGAATTCCCTTACCTTTAAACTTTTCTTGAATGAAAACCCTAATTTCCCTTCCAACTCTACCACCACCAATTCACCTATTACCAAGCAAGGAGGAATTGAATAGTTGATTAGAAATTAAACCACGAGATCTCCATTAACGACATTGAGAAGGAGAAGAAGAAGAAGAACTGCCCTACCTTTGTCTCTGCCTTTGTTTTCACGTGAAGGAGGAGAATGACCTAATCTTTTTTTTTTCTCTTTTCTTTCCTTCCCACGCCTTAGCCACGTTTTCTTTTTTTCTTTTTTCTTTTTTTATTTTCTTTTCCTTTATCTCCAGTTTCTTGAAAGTAATTATTTTAAACTCCTGGAAAGAATTTCAAATAATAATTACTATTACTTCAAAAATCAATAAAATAATTAAATTAGATACTATTTATTTAATTTAACACTTACCGAGAAAACGGGACGTTACATTTTTCATGTAGGTCGAAGGCTCGAGTCTCTTCTCTCTTAATTTGATGTAATATATATTATATCAAAGAAGTTCCATGTAGTTTAAAAATCTAAAATTAAAAAAAAAGTATATAGTAATAATTGTTTTAAATTTAAAAAAAAAAAGTTTTTAAAATTCTAATTTAAATTTAAAACAGCTTTTAAATCCTATATGTTTTGGTTTTCAAAATTATTTAGGGTTAATAACATGACTATTCATATTTCCCATCTTAATTACATATAAATCTGTTTATGAAATTTAATTACAGTAATGGATGTCTCCCACCTGTCAGAGAGAGAAGTAGACAAAAATACCCTTGCACATGTATTACTGAAACCGCCGACTATGAAAAGTGTGTCAACCCGTGATTTAAGCGTATTAATTATTAAATTTGAAAAAATAGGCGTGAAATAATTAAAAACAAAATTGTGGGAGATTTGAAACCAAAATCAGAAATTCATAAAACATCCAAAAAAAATCGAAGGGAGATGAGAAAACCTAGAGAAACTAACGATGATATCAAGGAAGGAAATCTTGGAGGCATGGAAGAAATTGTTTGAAAAAATAAATCATGATGAGAAAGGAGATCAAAATGAAAATAGAGGAGGTAATGAAGATGAAGAACAATCGAAAATTAAAAGAGGAAAAAAAAACAGAACACAAATGAGGAAGATGCAAAGGTACAAACTTTAATAAACTTGTGAAATTAATACAAATTAAGTTTATTTTTCATAAATTTGAAATAAATAAACAGGATTCATCTTCAAAAGGAAGGAAATGAAGAAAAGAAAAAGGTTGCTGCTATAAAAAAAAGAAACAAACACAAGTAAGATATATATTCAAAATTTATGAATGTTAAATATTATCTAATATTTAATATTAACGCTTTTACTATGATCAATAATAGGTGGTGACTATAAGAGCAAGATCATTGAGACCAAGGAAAAAAGAAAGAACAACAAAAAGCAATACACAGAGGAATTTGGATCAAAATAGAAGCCGATTACCTTGACTCAAGAGTTGAAGAATGATTCACCGACTTATCACCTTCTAACACGGGATTAAAAACTGTTTATGTATATTGATTATGTAAGTTTGAAGTTCAAATTAATACTGCTTATGTATGTGTTTTTATGTTTTAAAAATAGACCTCACGTTATTTTTAATGTGAATGAGATATTTTGGCTTCAAATCAATATTGTACATACTTATGTTAATTATAACTAATGGATAAACTAATATTAACAAACTATTTGACAATATACAATATAAAATGTAAAGTATCTATGTAACTGAAATGATTGAACAAATTTAAATTACAAAAATATGATAAGATTATTAATTGAAATTGAAAAAAATCCAATTCAATAAAACATCCGCACATAGTTAGTTAAGAAATAATAGAAAATATATGTAATTAAATTGTTGGATATAATTAAATTATAGAACTATTTGACAATATACAAGAAAATGTGAAGTAACAATAAAGTTAAAAATGTTGGACAAAGTTAATTTATGAAAATATATTGTTTCTATTGTCTTCTAGGCGACAACATTTTCTACATCAACATATTTCTCCACGAGTAGGGCTCGTATTTAGTATCATCATATGTGTAGTTACAGAAATATGAAACCATATCATCTTAATCCAAGACAAGGTACGACTTATGTTAAGCAATAGAACATATCTCCATATGCAATCTATGATAGTGAATGTTAAATCCAACTTCACGAGACAACCTCTTTTGTATTGCACTCACAATAAAGTTTCTTGGAATCTGAATATCAACAGATTCATAATTAACATATACTCCATTCTCATAAAAAAAATCCACCATGAAAAAGCTTGACATCAATATATCTACCCATGTTTTACAACAAACTCAGAAAGAAGAGGAATAATAAAGAAATGAAACACAAAAAAAGGAACGAAGGGAGTTGATAAAAGTGAAAAAGATGAAAAGTGAAACCCTAAATCCTACAAAAAATAATGAAGAAACGTAACAAAACAAGGAAGAAGGAGAAAAAAAAAAGGAATCAGAATGTAAATTAATAAGGAGATATGGAAATTTTGAAAATAAAAATTTTAATATTAAAAAAAAAATACCAAATCTAAAACGGTTATGAATGCATAATCAAAATTCGTAATTTGTAATTAATAAAAGGAAATCAGAATAATTAATAAATACATAATCAGATAGAGGAAATCAAGGAAAAGTCTAAATTAGAAACATTAATACTCAAATAATTAGAAAGAGTAAAATAAGGGTACAATAGGGAATTCATATGAGAATAACTGCCAAAAGTGGCCTACAATGGATACAATTGTAATTAAAAATGAAACACCATTATAATTGTAAATAAAGGCTCCGATTTAATTTAATGAGTAAAAATTTAAATTATCAAATTTCAATTATATGGTTACGATTTTCAAACCTTAAAATTGATAGTTAGGTTTGTAAATGCAGTGAAACGATGGATTATTATGCTTATAAATTGTAAATTGTTATCATCTTAATCTTAAATTTGCTAATTATTCTTTCTCTTGAGGTAAATTTGGTTTCCTACATATCTTTTGTCTTTAGATTTCATTGAGTTGTTGTAGACTGATCTTCAAAATCAAGATCATTTTTATTAAATTTGATAATTTCATTTTTGAAACATATAATTTTTTTTTAATCTTTATAGAAAACTTTTGTGAGGATAATATTTCTCTAGGTATAATGATTCAATTTTTTCTCTCGACTCCAAATTATATTCCTAATTAAATCAACAAGTTATAGGTTAATTATGACCCTTTTTAATTTTCTCTCTCTCTTTCTAATATAATAATTTAAGTTAGAATATATTTAGGAGAAGTGAAGTCATAGTTGGCCATAGAATCTGAAAAAATAGACAAATGATTAGAAATTATTATTTTTTTAAAAAATAAATAAAAATAAAAATAAAAATGGTAATTTAATTAAAACCACTTCCACGACAACGACATCAAAATTTGATGGGTGTCGAAACCACAAAAAATAATAACTTACTCTTGGAATTTAGAATATTGTAGTAGTGGTGAGTAATGTCGATCCGATCTCCACAAAGAGAATAGGTAATTAAATTAAAATTATAAAAATTGAGAGTTTTGAGTTTTGAAAATAAAACGGAAACAAATTAAAAAGAGAAAAGATCAAGATGAGAAATGCATCCAACTAAAGGTTTAATCTTAATTATGGTTCGTTAATTTGATCATCGATTCATAAACATGCATTCATAAATTCTTCTCTAAATTGGTTGGAAGTTACCAAAACCAATCAACAACTTATAATTAACTATTCAATAGCCAAGTTACGATCATTGACTATTTCCCTAATTAACAGATAACACTAAAATACGATAATAAGATTTAACCCACCCATTAACAACATTAAGAAAAGAAGAACTCAATTCTAACTAACAAACACGATATGATCGATTCATTTAAGTTAGATCATAAATTCCCATAACATGAATTGAAAATTGCTAATTTGCTACTTATATTAAAAAAATTAAACAATTACGGATTTAACATTTTAGTTAGCGATATGAAAAATTAATGAATGAACAAAGGGCCCTTGCACAACAAAACAATAATGTATGCAAAGTAAAAACATGAATAAAGAGAAAATAAGAATAAAATTAAGAGCAAAACCTCACAAAATCATAAACCAAACCTCGATAAATTTCTAGTTGGAATAAGAAAACTAACTAGAAAACATTTTAAAACTATCTAAAAGTCCTAAGAAAAATATGGGGAGAAGGGATGTGAATTTGGGAGCAATTGGGGCTTTAAATAGGTAGAAATTGGTGAAAATTGGATAGAAAATATGTAATCTTATCTTCTCAAGCCGTTCTGTAGAGCCACGAGATTGCACGAAGCCGTTCCAGTGCTTCATTTCTGTGAGGGGAGCTGCACGTGCGCCGAGCTGGAGCCGAGCCGGAGTCGAGCTGCTGCAAGAGCTGCACGCTTCCCTGAAGATAAGACAGTGATGTGTCGCTATTCAGCAAACGACACCCAACAGATAACACGTCACCGTGCTCATTTTCCTTTGATCCGTTGACGTTAACAAGCAACCCTTTATTTTTTATTTACCTTATTTATTTTTCCGGTCACCACAGCCATGAACCTTCACAGCCGCAACGCCCATGCATTCTCGGGTTTTTGGCCTGGGATCTAATTTTTCTGTAGGTAGCGACCATCGGAACATGTGGCTAGGGCTACGGATCGTCATGGATACTGAAAATGTCAAAACTTCTCCGTTTTAAGCTCGATTTGAGGGTCGTTTTAGCCTACGTTCATAAAATTCAATGATTGATAATATTATGGAAATTTGAATAAATTAATACTCATATTTTAATTATTTTGGATATATTACCACTAATAAATACGTCGTTTTAACAAGTTGTCAGCTTCATTCATCTTTCCAACGTAGGATTCTCATCATGTCCCCTCAAGATGATGCGTCTTTTGGGCTCACCATTCTTGAGTCTGATACTAGTTTTAGATCAAATGTCTGTTTGAACTTATTGAACTTTGATACTATTTTGATATCATGAGCTTCCATTTCTAAATCAATTAGTAATGAAAAAAGTAGCTCATATATTTTATAAATATTATGAGTATTTTTCATTTTTCGACGTAGAATTCTAAAAAGAAATAGGGGGCATTTGGTATGCGTGAATCAGATTTAAATGCCTGGGAATTTGATGTCTGTGTTTGGAGTGTGTTGGAATAGGATTCAAATGTCTGAAATTATAATGCCTGTGTTTGGAGTGTGCTGAAATTTATGGGAATGTGATTATTGTTTTTGTAGAAAAGAATATGATTTGATTTTTTTTATTTAATTATTATCTAAATTTAATTAAAAATTTGAAAAAATTAATAAATGATATTAAATTTAATTAAATTAAAATTATCAACTATAATCTATTTATAAGTTTGAACATATTTTTTTTAATTTAATTATGTATAATATATTGAGTTTCTTTAAAAAAATATTTTTTGATTTTAAAAAAATGTTTAATTTTATTTTTTAATATTTTCTTGTTTACGGTAACCAATTTAAAATGCTTTAATTATTTTTTTTTCTATTCTAAAAAGCAATGGACACAAAATTGGAGAGGATTTAATCAAATGTCAATGCCAAAGCTAATGTCAATGTTAAATATATAAGAGATTTGGATGAAATTTGAATATCAATACCAATGGTAATTAAGGTTGAACCAAACAATGAAATGTGTAATAAAAATTCATTCTCTGGCCAAATCCCGCAAACCAAGCGCCCCTAAAAGGATAAAGTAGAGAAAATATCTTCATATCATAAACACGTACAAAAGATGGAGGGGAATTTTATTACGTACTGCAATTTCATTTTCTTCACTTATGTCCAAAATATCTCGTCATTTGACACATTTCAATCAAATAATTAAGAAGCAAAGGTTTGTCATGTCAGAGTATCCATGGATGATTCGTTCAAATTTCCATATCCTATCTCATAGTTTCCAATCAAACCACTAAAACGATTTTCAAAGGTCAAGTATTCTACTTTATCGGTCCACCGTTTCTAAGAGATAAAATTTAAATTATCCACATGTGTAATTTTTAATGTCTCTCGAGACAATGACACTTTTTAATATTAGAAATTCTAAACGATGTTAAATATATAAAAAGTACCCTATACGATATTTGCAACGGCATCATGTGTATCTGTTGATTTGATACCACATTGAAATAGTGAGCAAGCTCCTTCCTTATATATATGAGGAATTTTTTAGTTTTTTTACTAAGGAATTTTTTAGTTTTTATCAACGTAGGACAATAATAATGACATTTCAATATGGGTATTTAGAATTTTATTCCAATTGACCCAAACATATTTAAGGTTTAATAAATATTCATATTTAATAATCTTATATTAAATATTAATTCTTACATTGATGTAAATGGGACCCACAACTTATTATGCAAGACACTTGAATATGTTTTTAAACATTTAGTTCACTGTTTTTAGATTTATCTCATTTTTCAAACCAGAATTTATTTAAATTTATTATTGGGATTTAATACTACCTTAATATTTATGAGTTCTTTTAATCTAAAAAATTAATTGATAATAAGAGAATTTATACATAAATTTATAATTTTTATTAGGTTGATTTCTCTTTCTGATGTGAGATGTCTTCAAACGTTTATTTCATTATTTAATTCTGTAAATATATTGTGGAGAAATGATACAACTCATTCTTATAATCATAGACGTCCAAATTTCACGTTATCTTACTTATTTCTTATCAACTCTATGATTATCCAATCCCAATAATGTCCCCTTCTGTCCATAAACATTTCCCTTCCGCAACTGGATTTATAAAAATATCTAACAGTCTAGGTTTTGAAATACAACAAAATTTTCTCATCTTAATTTTATATAAAAATAACATTTTTTTTCTTTTCTTTTCATGAGATTAATGAATTCTTATTGAATGATGAATATTTCATGTTATTTTTTATTTCTTATTAAGATATATATAATTAAATTTTTAATAATTTTTCAAATTTTGTTAAATTTTATGAAATTTACCATTTTGAAACATCCATTAGTTAATAAATTATATGAAAAAAAGGAAATTTCTAAAAATTCTAAGTACTATTTTAGAAATTTATAATTAAAATGTTTTATTTTTAAAAATTCCCCTATTTTTTTCTTCCAATTTTTTCCTTTCTATTTGGTAGATTGTTATTATTTGATACCCGTAGTAGTTATACTAGACATCAAAGGTGAAGCCATAAATTTATTTAAGTAGTTAAAAAAAAAATTAAAAACTATTTCAATTGCAAATAGTCACTCTAGGTTATTTTTCAAAGAATTACCAAGTTAGAGTGTTAATGTGATCTAAGAAAAAGAAAAAAAAAATTAAATTAAAGCTGTTTAAAAGGATGACATAGAGAAATCAAAATTACAAATTATGGAGAATAACATTCTTCAAACCTCTAAAACTTAAAAATGCATTATTTAAAAACAAAACAAATAGATTATCAAATATAATAAAGAGAAAATCATCAATAATAATATACTTCCTATAAGTATATGGTTACGATTTTCAAACCTTAAAATTGATAGTTAGTTTTGGAAATGCAGTGAACGGACGAGTTGTAATGCTTATAAATTGTAAATTGTTATCATCTTGATCTTAAATTTGCTAATTATTCTTCTTCTTGTGGTAAATTTGGTTTCCTACCTATATATTTTGTCTTTAGATTTCAATGAGTTGTTTGTAGATTGATCTTCAAAATTAAGATAGTTTTTTTTTTTTCTTTTTCTTTTTTTTTTTAATTTGATTATTTCATTTTTAAACATATAGAAAACTTTTGTTAGGATAATATATCTCTGGATATAATGATTGAATTTTTTCTCTCCACTCAATATTAAGAGGATAAAGTAATAAAATATCTTCATATCATAAACACGTACAAAAGAGGGTATTGGCCATGGATGGAGGGGAATTTAATTATTATTTATTTTTTGGTGAATGGAGGGGAATTTTATTACGTATTGTAATTCCATTTTCTACACTCATGTCCAAAGTCAAAAAGCTAAGGTTTGACAGAGCATCGCTTGATGATTCGTTCAAATTTCCATATCCCATCTCACAGTTTCCCATCAAACCACTAAAACGATTGCCAAAGGTCAAGATATTCTACTTTATCAGCCCACCGTCTCTAATAAACTACTATTTCAATACCTATGATTTGAGATATGTTTCAAAACGTCTTTGGTTCTTACTATATCCACACATCAAAAAATCTCACATTTACACATTATTTAACACTATATAGACATCTGTTTTAATAACGTGGTTGCTCATTCATAGAAAACTAACACATAAAAAAAATGTTAAACTTTTTTTTAATAGTGATGGCCGGGACATTTTCATGATAATTTTTTATTAAACCAAAAGGACTAAATAGAACATTTTAAAACTATAGGGATTAAATTGACACATACCTCAAACTATAGAGACTAAATTGAAACTTTTAAAACTATATGGACAAAATCAAAATAGACCGCAAACTATAGGGACTAAATTTGTAATTAAACCTTATTCTTAATATGTCTCTTAAGATAGTGCTCTTTTTAATTTACTTTTTTGGATATTATTTCATTTTTCAGACCAGATATTTATTTAAAATTATTATCGGGTTTTAATATTATCTTAATATTTATTATTTTTAATCTTGAAAACCAATTGATAATAACAAAAATTTCCTTTAAAATTATAAATTTTGTTAGGTTGATTTATCTTTTGGATGTGAGATCTCTTTAAAAGTTTATTTCATTATTTAATTCAATAAATATATTTTGGGAAATGATAAAAGCGAAGAAATTCCAATCTTAATTGTCGTAGAAAATTTCATGTTATCTTATTTCTTATCACCTCTACACCATTATCTAATCCCAATAATGTCACTTCTGTCCATAAACATTTTCCGCAAGTAGATTTAGTGCGTGTTTGAAATAGGTTTTAGAAGTGTTTAAAAATGTTTTTAAATAAAGAAAGTGTTTTTGATAAGCATTTAATAACACTTTTAAATACTTCCAAAAGCTATCTCAAACAGGCCCTTATGAAGTGAGAATGACTGAGTCTAGGTTTTGAAATTACAACTTTTTCTTAGAGATAATCCAGTATATAGCCTATTATGATTATATATTATGTCTTTTTTGCCCAACAAATTTTTTTTAATACTTTATAGCCCTTCTATGATATGATTTTTTTGAATATACCTGATTTACCCATTTTTTCATATTTTTCCCCTTTTAATAGTTAAGTTTTTCTCCTGTTGTTGCTGCTGCAATGATTCATCACATGGCGCGGCAGATTCAAAGATGAAATTGAACCGGTGTTCGGCTTGTTGGAAGAAATTCGGTTTGATCGGGTTTAGATGTAGATGTGGGACCAATAGGTATCCGGAGAAGCATGGGTGTTTGTTTTATTTCAAGTCGATGGGAAGGGAGGAAATTGCTCGAGATAATCCTTTGATGATGAAGGAGAAACCCATATATGGGTAGAATACAATATCAAATATACAAACTATTGTTGAGGTTGGAGAATGGAAGAGTCCAAGCTCAAATCTGATATAGTACATTATTGGATGCTATTAGTGTAAGCTGAAGAAGGTGAAACTCTGATATGGTATAATATAGTATCAAATATACAAACTGTATGTTGTCGAGGCTGGAGAATGAAAGAGAACCTCAAATCTAGTATAGTACACTATTAGATGTTATTAATTATTAAGACAGCACACTAAAAAGGATTTTTTGATTCTGTTTAAGTTAGTTATGAGATCTGTTAAGTTGTTAAGCATGGTAGTTAGAGTCTTGTAATCCTATAAAATACTATCTTGTATTCATGGTTGAGGTTAATGAAAATTCATTTCAAGATTTTCTTATTCTCAAATCTCATTATGGTATCAGATGTCTCTGGCTAAACGCCCTTTCTCGATCCTGTGATTCCCATTTCTTCTCTGTTTCTTCGTTCCAGCTTCAATGGCGACAGAAAATTCTTCTTCCTCTTCATCCTCGACTACCATTGCTTCTTCACAGTTATCCATTACTCAGCCAATTTCGTTTGGCAATTCTTCTACTATCATCAAATTGAATGATGAAAACTATCTCAGCTGGAAATTTCAAGTTTTATCTGCCATTGAAGGCCATAGACTTGAAGAATACATTTCTGATTCACCAACAATTCCGCCTCAATTTCTGAATAATGAATCTTCGAATCCAAATCCTGCGTATATACTGTGGAAACGTCAGGATAAACTTCTATCTTCTTGGCTAGGAGGTTCGATGACTGAATCTATCCTTTCAGAAATCAATGATTGCACAACTTCGTGTGAGGTATGGAAATGTATTTCAAATCTCTTTTCTTCTCAAGATATGGCTCGTGTAATGCAGTACAAATCGAAGTTACAGTCACAAAAGAAAGATTCCTTGTCTATGAAAGATTATTTGAGCAAGATGAGATCGTTTTCCAATGCCTTGGCTTCGGTAGGCAACAAAATCTCAGAAAATGATTTGATTATGCATGTTCTTGAAGGTCTAGGGTCAGATTATGATGCTATTGTCTCTGTCATAACTGCAAATCCTAATGCTCAATCTTTCAAGGAAGTTTCTGCCTTACTCCTTTCTCATGAAGGAAGAATTCTGAGGAAATCTACTCTTATTGATCCAACATTACCTGCTGTCAATCTCACTGTTTAGACCAAATCTTCTACTGCTACCTCTGGAAATCCACAATTTTCACCCTCTCAGCCCTATAATGGCAAAGGCAAAAGTAAGATCACGAATAGAGGAAGATATGGGAATACTTCCAATCGACCACAATGCCAAATGTGTAGCAAATTTGGACATACAAGTCTAAAATGTTACTCTCGGTTTGATCCAAATTATCATGGACCAAACTCTAATGGACATACAGCTTCATCTCAATCTAGAAATCATGGCCATTATACTTCTTCCTTTTCAAACAATGGCAGAGACAATTCTCAATATTAAGGGACTTCACATGCTGCTAATCCTATGCAAGCTTTTCTTACAACAACAGGCTTACCAATGGATCCAAACTGGTATCCAGATTCTGGTGCTACTCACCATGTGACAAATGATCTCAATAATCTGAATAATGGCAGTGAGTATCAAGGTAAGAATTCAATCAAAGTAGGAAATGGAACAAGTTTGAATATTTCTCATCAAGGTTCAACAACAGTTTTTTGTCCTAATACTCTTAATTCTTTCAATTTGAACAACTTGTTTCATGTACCTCAAATTTCTCAAAATTTACTTAGTGTTCACCAATTTGCTAAAGATAACAATGTTTATTTTGTTTTCTTTCCTTACAAATGTTATGTCAAGGATCAGGTCACTGGCCAAACACTTCTTGAAGGGAACTTGCATGGTGGGCTATATAGGTTCAATCTACAACATCATCCCAAAGGTTCAAAGTCTTCTTTATCTGCAAATCTAGCTTTCAAAACTCCTTCTGCACCTGCTGAACCTGCTGTTTTCCATACTAATCTGTCTTCAATAAAGTCTTCTAGTAATACTACCAAATGTAATACCTTAGATCTTTGGCATAGAAGATTGTGTCATGCCAATTTAGCTTCTGTTAAACAAGTCTTACACAATTGTAATATCTCTTTTACATCAAATAAAGATTTTACCTTCTGTACTTCATGTCAAATTGCAAAAAGTCACAAATTACCATTCTCATCTTCTTCTACTGTGTATTCATCACCTCTTCAGCTTATAGTTGCTGATGTTTGGGGTCCAGCATCTACCATATCTCGAAATGGTTATCAATATTACTTAAGTTTAGTGGATGCTTTTTCTAGGTATACTTGGATATTCTTTCTCAAATCCAAGTCTGATGTCTTAAAGACCTTTATAATGTTTAAAACTCAGATTGAAAAACAATTGCAAACATCCATTAAATCCATTCAAACAGATTGGGGGGGGGGGGGAGAATTTAGAAGTCTATCTACTTTTCTTCAATCACATGGAATTATTCACAGACTTTCTTGTCCACATACATCTGCACAGAATGGCCTAGTGGAGAGAAAACATAGGCAAATAGTTGAACTTGGGCTCTCTTTACTTTCTCAAGCCTCTATGCCTTTGAACTTTTGGGATGATGCCTTTAACACAGCTGTGTTTGTCATTAATAGATTGCCTACATCAGCTCTCCAAGGTAAAGTTCCCTTATCTGTTTTGTTTGCCACTGACATTGATTATTCTTTTCTGAGAGTTTTTGGAAGTTCTTGTTTTCCTCTTCTTCGACCTTTCAATAAGCATAAATTGGATCCTCGATCTTGTCACTGTCTGTTTCTTGGCTATAGCACACAACACAGAGGTTACAAATGCCTATCACCTTCAGGTCGAATTTTTATTTCTAGACATGTTGTTTTTAATGAAGAGTCTTTTCCTTATCAAGATTTGTTTACTTCTTCTATTTCTAAATCAGTTCCTTCCACATCCATACACATTCCAATAGCCAATTTAAATTTGCCTTCTATTCTTGGTCCTCTCCCAACTACCATTTCATCTAATCCATCTGTTGAATTGTCTTCTACTATTCAACCTCTTTCTGGGACAGGATTACAAGAAAATTCAGACTTAATTGAAACTGTTGTTCAACCTGTTGATGAGACTTGTTCAGTACCTGCTCTTTCTGTTCCTATGTCAGATTCAATTCCACCAGATATTAATCCAATTCAGAATGCACATTCCATGAAAACAAGAGCAAAGTATGGTGTTTTTAAACCCAAAGTCTATATAGCTGATCTTACACAAGAAGAGCCATCTACTGTCAAACAGGCACTACAATGTCCACATTGGGTGAAAGCTATGCAAACTGAGTTTGATGCTCTTCAGCACAATCAAACCTGGACTTTGGTTCCAAAGACTTCAAATCAGAAAATAATTGGGTGTAAATGGGTTTTCAAGATTAAGAGAAACTCAGATGGCACAATAGCAAGGTATAAAGCAAGATTAGTGGCCAAAGGTTTCCATCAACAGCATGATATTGATTTCACTGAAACCTTCAGTCCTGTTGTCAAAGCTACCACTATTCGAACTGTTTTTACTATTGCATTAGCTAACAAATGGCAGATAAGGCAATTAGACATAAATAATGCCTTTCTCCATGGTCTGCTGTATGAACAGGTCTTTATGGAATAGCCTCCTGGTTTTCAGGTATCTACTAGCAGAGATTCATATGTGTGCAAGCTGCAAAAGGCCATTTATGGTCTTAAACAAGCCCCAAGAGCCTGGTTTGATAAATTAAGCTCCTTCTTATTCACTCAGAAATTTGTTGCAGCTAAATATGATCATTCTTTGTTTATCAGAATTACTTCACAGCACTATCTTTTTATCCTAGTGTATGTAGATGACATTTTGATAACCGGCAGCTCATCTACTAAAATTGAAAGTCTCATTGATCAACTACATTCTACATTTGCTCTTAAAGATCTGGGGAAGTTGCACTATTTTCTTGGCATAGAGGTTTCCTATCTTCCAAATGGTAGTATACACTTATCTCAGACAAAGTATCTTACTGACTTACTCAAGAAAACAAAAATGCTCGAATCAAATCCAATCTCAACACCAATGCTCAGTGGTCCTGTTCTGTCTGCTCATCAGAGAGAAAGCTTGAAGGATATCACTCAATATAGACAGGTAGTTGGTGCATTACAATATGCAACTATTACAAGACCAGACTTAGCTTATTCTGTCAACAAAGTATGCCAATTTATGCATTCTCCAACCAATCAACACTGGCAGGCTGTCAAGAGGATTCTCAGATATATTTCTGGAACTCTTTCACATGGATTGTTGCTCAAATGTCCTACGTCTCTTCGTCTTCAAGCCTATGCAAACTCTGATTGGGCCTCAGATCCTGATGACAGGAGATCCACCTCTGGTTTTTGTGTCTTTTTGGGTGGAAATTTAATATCATGGAGCTCCAAAAAGCAACAAGTAGTCTCCAGATCTAGCACTGAGACTGAATACCGAAGTTTAGCTTTAACATCAGCAGAAATTCTTTGGCTCTTGTCACTTCTCCATGAATTACAAGCTCCATTGTCTTCTCCACCTATTCTATGGTGTGACAATTTAGGGGCTGTTCATCTAAGTGCCAATCCTGTCTTACATTCCAGGACAAAACACATTGAGCTTGATATATCTTTTGTGCGTGACTTGGTTCGTACAAAGAAGCTGTCTATTCAACATTTGCCTGCTGCTGCTCAGATTGCGGATGTTCTTACCAAACCCGTGTCTACTTCATCTTTTCTGAAATGGAGATCCCATCTTGGTGTTTATTCTTTGATAGCCATGGGTTTGCAGGGGGATATTAAGACAACACACTAAAAAGGATTTTTTGATTCTGTTTAAGTTAGTTATGAGATCTGTTAAGTTGTTGTTAGAGTCTTGTAATCCTATAAAATACTATCTTGTATTCATGGTTGAGGTTAATGAAAATTCATTTCAAGATTTGCTTATTCTCAAATCTCATTATTAATGTACGTTGATTAAGCGGAAGAAATATGGAGAAACATGAATCTTGTATAATATAGTATCATAAACTTTTATCTGATACTATTATTGCACGCTAATTAAGGCTAAAGAACGAAAGAGAAACACAAAATTTGGTATAATATAATATTGAATATGTGTAGAGTATCACTGTACATAATGTACTACACCGAAAGAATTATTAGAAGATTCACTGGAAAAAATGGTCTTCGATTTTGAAAAGTAAGAATATATTTTGTTATTTTTGGTTTTTTGTTTCAAATCCTCGTTTTCTCTCTTTTTTCTGTTAGGTTTTTTTTTTTTTTTTAAAAAAATATCTAATTTCTCATTGATATAAGTTTTTTCAAATCTTTATTCTCTCTCTTCTTTCCTTTTTGGTTAAGTTAGTAAAGGTTGTTTAGGTATTTTACATACTAAATAAGCTAAAAAGTATTATTATTTATGGATTGGCCAAAAAGTCTTATTTTAACACAAAGAAAGACATCTACTAAATATACCCATTTTCTTATCTTCATTTTATATAAAAATTTAATTTATACATTTTTTTCTTTTCTTTTCATGAGATTACATAATTCATTTTTATATATTTGTTCTTTTATATTATTAAATTATGAATATTTCATGTTATTTTTTATTTCTTATTAAGATATACAAAATTAAAATTTAATATTTTTTCAAATTTTATGAAATTTACCATTCTATAAAATCCATTCTATAATAAAGGGTCAATTACTGAAATAACATATTTTTGCATATTAATTACTGATATGTAGAACTTTTTAAAAATTGCCCAAATAGCATAATTAATAATTATAGTTCAATAATTTATAAAACTAAAAAAAAGGTAAAAAAAACCACAAATTCATTGAAAATAATAATGAAAAATGATCAAATAGTTTGATAAATTATTGAACTTAAAATTAAAAATAAAAAATAAAACAAATTCATTAAAAATACCCATGAAAAATAACAAAATATAGTACAATTAATTATTGAATTATTTTGATTATGAGGCTAAACAAGTAATTACCAGCTCTCAACCAATTTACCCTTTTACCCTTAAGTTTTATTTTAAGTCAGGGGCAGTATTGTACTTTCGCGTGAAGCCTTCATCTTCTTCACAGAATTCGTTTTTCGTTGAAAGCTGCTGTGAAAAGTAGCCATTAAAATGTCTGTATAAAAGGGAGAGTGAGAAAGGCTAAGGAATGTAATGATTGATTAATCCATTGATGAATATAGAGAGAGATCCAAACTTGTGAGAGAGGACGTAGAATTGATTTCCGAACCTTTATAATTTCTGATTTTGCTTAGTAAAGACTCAGAGAGAATATTCTTAGAATCTGAAAGCTTGAAAACGAGAGAGATTATCAACAATTATAATTAATCTATTTGTTTTGTTTTTCACAACTTACAAATAATTCTGAAAACAAAAAAATATAATTCAATTAATTATTAAATTATAATTATGCTATTTGAGTAATTTTAAAAAAGTTCTAACATTTAATTATTTAATATGTAGTTTTATGTTATTTAAGATAAATTGTATATAAATAAATATTTAAATAAAAGGAAATTTCTAAAAATTCTAAAAAGTTTTAATATTTTTAGAAATTATTTATAATAAAAAATGTTTTATTTTTAAAAATTCTCCTATTTTTTCCTTCCTATTAGGTAGATTTTTATTATTTGATACCTGTAGTAGTTATACCAGACATCAAAGGCAAAGCCATAAATTTATTTAAGTGGTTAAAAAAATTTAACAAACTATTTCAATTGT
Source organism: Gynostemma pentaphyllum (assembly GCA_028015215.1). Taxonomy (NCBI): domain Eukaryota; kingdom Viridiplantae; phylum Streptophyta; class Magnoliopsida; order Cucurbitales; family Cucurbitaceae; genus Gynostemma; species Gynostemma pentaphyllum. The sequence goes on along the minus strand of CM051346.1, from coordinate 46,542,307 downwards.
AAATAGTCACTCTCTAGGACTTTATTTATTTATTAAAGTACCAAAAGTTAGAGTTTTAATGTGATCTAAGAAAAAGAAAAAAAACAAATTAAAACTGTTTAAAAGGATGACATAGAGAAATCAAAATTACACATTATGGAGAATAAGATTCTTCAAACCTCTAAAACTTAAAAATGCATTATATATATATATATATATATATATATATATATATATATAAAACAAGGACATACATAATTAATGAAAAACCATATAGTATAATAAAAAGATTTACTTGCAAACAAATTCCCCCACATGAATTTACCATATTTAGATCATATAAAATGGTATTGGGTTGAGATGGAGAGAAGTTTTCTTTCTGACAGTGAGCCCATTTTCTTCATCTAAGTCCATTACATTACCATCAGGAAGCTTCCAATCAAACCAATATAAAAGGTTTGCCAAAACATATTCAAAAGAAACAATCCCAAAAAACATTCCAGGGCAAGTTCTTCTTCCACTCCCAAATGGAATGAACTCATAATCTTGGCTTTGAAAACCAATAGGGTTGTTCATAAATCTCTCTGGAATGAAATCATTAGGCCTTTCCCATATCTCTGGATCCCTTTGTATTGCCCAAGCATTGATAAAAACCCTAGTTTTTGGTGGAATATGATAACCTTCAATCGTCGCGATTTCGGATGCTTCTCGAGGACCTAATAGAGGAGCTGGTGGATGTAGTCTAAGAGACTCTTTTATCACACATTTCATGTATTCCATTTTTTCAATATCATTCATTTCTATCTTTGATTTTTTCCCCACTATTTTTCTAACCTCTTCTTGTACTTTCTTCATTACAATTGGCTTTCTCAAGAGCTCTGTCATAGTCCATTCCAACCCAGTTGAAATATTATCAGTTCCACCTATAAACATGTCCTGCTTTCAAAAGAGAAGAAAAGATTAAAGTCTATTTTCTGTTTCTCTCATATGTGTGAACGTGAGAAATATTAAGGATCTCGTATCGGGAAGATGAAATGACCTGGTAATATTTAGGGATTTTTTCAAAAATGACAATTTAAGAATTAATATTTTTAAAAATAGTGAAAATTATTTGAAAATTTCCAACATGTCATTTTTCATATTGATATCAACCAATCTCATATTGAGATTGGCAAATCTCATACTGTTAATTTTTAAATTACTTATAATAAAAGTGTAATAAGTTGAACTTCTCTAATACTTTTAAGACTATGGACAACTACTCTCGTTACCTGTTAATTTTAAAATTAAACCTAATCAATATTAGAAAGAGAGAGAAAGGGAGAAGAGACCAATAAAATTGCTTTGAGATTGTCTGGAGTAGTTAAACTATTAATAATTGATATTTTTAAAAATAGTAAAAGTTTTGAAAATTTTCAAAAATGTGATTTTTCATACTGAGATCCACCAATCTCAGACTGCTATTTTTTAAATTACCTATAATAAAAGTGTTATCGATTGAAATTTCTCTAATATTTATAAGATTATAGACTACTATTTTTGTTACCAATTAGTTATAAGATTAAACCTAAAGAATATTAGAAAGGGAGAGAAGGGGAAAAGAGACCATTAAAATTGCTTTGAGGTTGTCTCGAGTAAAAGGGTAGTCAAACTTGTCATCTTGTTGCAGTTGGAGGATGATATCCAAGAATGATGTTTTGTCAATCTGACCATTCTTACTCATCTTTGTCTTGTGTTCTTCAATTACCTGATTCAAAAACGTGTCCATTGTCGAAGACGTTCTTTTCAATTCTCCAATGAATCCTCTAAAAACATCAATCCAACGAAAAATTGGAAAGAAATCAGTAACACAAAATGCTGTCAATAACACCATAACCCTTCTTAGTGTATTCCCAAATATGCAATTTTCATTTTCATCCACAAACTTGTCTCCAAAAACACATCTAGAGATCATATTGTTTGAGGTTGAAACCAACAATTGATAAAGATTCACAGAATTATCACCATCAATATAACAATATTAGAGTGAGAAACTAGAGAGAGAGATGTAAATAAAATGAGCTTCTTGATTCAATAATAAGATTACAAGCCTATTTATATGAGCTGGTATTTTTGGTAAATATAATACAAAGCTGTAACTATCTAACTAACTTCTCAACTAACTATAATGAGCTCTATTACTCCCCCTCAAGATGGATGAAATATGTCTTGAACACCCATCTTGGCTAGTAAGGAAAACAATGGCTGACAAGGAAGAGGCTTCGTGAAGAGGTCAGCGAGCTGGAGAGAAGTATGGATAGGTAGAAGCTTCAAAAAACCATCAGCAACCTTGTTTCGTACGAAATGGCAGTCAATTTCTATATGTTTGGTACGCTCATGGAATGCTGGATTTGTTGCAATCTGGATTGCTGCCAAGTTATCACAAAATACAGCAGCTGGTTGTGAGATAGGGATCTGGAAATCAGTGAGAAGGTGTGAAAACCATATCAATTCACTAGTGACTTGAGCAAGGGCACGATATTCGGCTTCAGCAGAGGATCGTGAAACCGTGACCTGCTTTTTGGATTTCCATGAAACCAGAGAATCGCCAAGAAAAATGCAAAAACCGGTGACTGATCGTCGTGTGTCTAAGCAAGCTCCCCAATCAGCATCCACAAAGGCACGTAATTGAAATGATGGAGAAATAGAGAACTGAACACCTTGGCCTGGAGAACGTTTTAGATAACGCAAAAGATAATGTGCAGCCTCTAAGTGTTTTGTAGTTGGGGCAGATATGAATTGACTGAGCTTATGCACGCTGAAAGTGATATCAGGCCGGGATATAGTTAAATATAGTAGTCTGCCAATCAAACGCCTGTAAGAACTAGTGTCAGCAACAGATAGCATGTCACCATCCTTAGAGGCTAGTTTCAATTTTGGATCCATAGGTAGCTGATTTGGCTTGCAAGATAGGAAACCCGTGTCTTCAAGAAGTTGCAAGCAATACTTTCGTTGGGATAGAAAGATACCTGAATGAGATCTTGAAATCTCTAAACCCAGAAAATATTTGAGTGGTCCAAGGTCTTTGATTAGAAATTGATTATGCAAATATATGTCCTTACTTGCTGAATGTGAGAGAAGGTTGGACCAGTGAGCACAATATCATCAACATACACTAATAAAGCCACAAAGGAAAGGCCACTTCCTTTGGTAAACAAGGAGCTATCAGAATGGGATTCTTTGAATCCAAAAGAAAGTAGGGATTGGGAAAATTTTGTAAACCATTGTCGAGATGCTTGCTTCAAGCCATACAAAGACTTATTGAGTTTACAAACAATAGTCTCCCCCTTAATAGGAACATGATTCAGTGGCTTATACCCCAAAGGCAGTTTCATATAGACTTCTTCAAACAAATCACCATTTAAGAAGGCATTACTGACATCCATTTGAGCTATGTGCCAATTGTATTGTGCAGCAATGGATAAGAGTAATTTGACAGTGACTATCTTGGCTACAGGAGAAAATGTCTCAAGATAATCCAAACCTTCCAATTGATTATAGCCTTTAGCAACTAATCTGGCCTTGTATCTATCAATGGTCCCATCTTGCTTGTATTTAATTCTAAATACCCATTTGTTGCCAATAGCATGATGGCCAGAGGGTAAAGGAACAAGATTCCAGGTTTTAGTTCTCTCCATTGCCTGAATTTCATCATACATTGCCTGTCTCCAATGAGCATGTCTAACTGCCTGATGATAAAATTGGGGTTCAAAATGCATTGAAACATTGAGAACAAAGGATCTGTGGGAGGGAGAAAGTTTGTCATAAGAGACAACAGATTGTAAAGGGTAGTGAGTATTAGTTGGAGAAGGCACTGTATTATGAGCTAGATTGCAATGATAATCTTGCAAATATGTAGGAGGTTTAGAATGTCTTGCAGATTTTCTGGTAACAGGCAAGGAGGGATTTAAGACTGAAGATGGAAGTGGTAGTGATAAATGGGATGCAGCAGATGTGGTAGGAGAGGTTGGGTTGTTTAGTGTAGCAGAGGATGGATTGCTTGATTGAGAGGAAGGAGGCTGTAATAAGGGAAAAGTAGAATCTGCATAGGCTGTATTGAATGGTTTTGGTAAAACAGTGTCTGCAAAAATGTCAAGCATATCAGGAGGGGAAGATGAAGTATGAAAGGGAAAAACATGCTCATGGAAGATGACATCCCTCGAAAAGAAAAATTGTTTAGTGTGTATATCATACACCTTGTACCCTTTTATGCCAGGTTGATACCCCATAAAAATACATTCCCTTGCTCGTGGTTCAAATTTCTTCCTATTATGAGAAAGAGTGGAGACAAAGCAAAGGCATCCAAAAACTTTTAAGAAATTGTAATCCATTGGAGTACCATAGAGTAGTTCATAAGGAGTCTTGTTGTGTAGCAATGGGGAAGGAGTTCTGTTAATTAAAAAAGTGGCAGTGAGTATACAGTCTCCCCAAAATCTGATAGGTATTTGAGATTGAAAATACAATGCCCTAGCCACATTTAGGAGGTGTTGATGCTTTCTTTCTACAACTGAATTTTGTTGGGGTGTAGCTACACAGGAAAACTGATGTAAAACACCATTAGCATTAAAGTAGTGCTCAAATTTGAGCTCAAGGGCATTGTCAGAACGAAATTTCTTTATTGATTTGCCAAATTGAGTTTTGACTAATTGAAAAAATCTTGGTACAATCACTAAAGCATCAGATTTGCTTTGCATCAAATAAGTCCATGTAAATCTACTAAAATCATCAACAAGAGTGAGAAAATACAGATAGCCTTGTGAAGTAGGAGTCTGGTAGGGCCCCCAAGTGTCACAGTGAATCAATTCAAAAGAGGTTGTTGACATATGATTTGAACTATGAAAAGGTAATCTCCTTTTTTTAGCTAATGGACAAATTGGACAGATAGGATTGGACTTGCCTGAATCAGAAACATCAAGCTTATTATGCAGAAAATGTAAAAGTTTGAAAGAAGGGTGTCCCAATCGAGCATGCCAGGTTTGCAAGGAGGTCTTCAAACCATAGGAAGAACAGATCAGAGGGGGTGAATGTAATGGTGTTGCCTTCAAAATGTATAAGCCATGGTGTGAATTACCCTTGCCAATCATCCTCGAATTGGACATGTCCTGAATATGAAAGTCAGTGGCAGTGAAAGACAAAAACAAAGAATTTCCTCTTGTTAAAGCACTCACAGAAAGTAGATTATAATGAAATTCAGGAATATAGAAGACACCATTGAGCTTGATTGTCTTATCTAATAGGATATCGCCAATGGCTGTGACAGAAATCCGGAGATTGTTGGGTAAAGTGACATAGGTTTGCTCCACAGAATGTAAAGTGTGAAAAAAAGACTTCACATGACAGATATGATGTGTAGCCCCTGTGTCAATTATCCAGCAAGATGGGGAAGCATCATATGCATCAGGTAAGGAAGAGCATTTACCTATGATTGGTGCTGATTGTGAAGAAGAGGTTGTTGCTGAATGAGTATAACCTTCTGAAGTCTTTGGTTGATTCTGCTGTGCCAATAAACCAAGCAACTGTTGAATTTGGGATGAACTCAATTCTGTGGGTGAAGCATTAGAAGGGGCAAAATTAGCACTTCCACCCTTAGCAGTATAGGAATCAATAGGGTTGATGGTCTTGGTCCTGAACTTGAAACCTGGTGGAAAACCATGTAAACGATAACACTTATCAATTGTATGACCAGAGATTCCACAATTGGTGCATAGAGGACGATCTTTCTTCTTGAATCTGTTGGAATTAGAATGAGCATGAGGTACAGTTGCAAATGCCAAAGATTCAGTAGATGAAGGCTGTTCTAGAGACTTGATGCTGCGTTTTCGTTCTTCCTGAATAACCAATGAAAGAGCCTTGCTGAGTGTTGGAAGTGGATCCATGAGTAATATCTGCGATACGAGTTGTTCATAGGATGAATTCAATCCCATTAGAAAACTGAGAAAGTAATCTCGTTGAAAATAGACATTCAATTTCTTAAGTTCTCCACAAGTACAAGAGATTTGAGGAGTGTATTCCATCATTTCATGCCATATGATCTTGAGTTTAGTAAAGTAACTATTGACGGGAAGATCTCCTTGCGTAAGAGTCATCAATTCTTGGCGAAGTTGAAACATTCGAGGTCCATTTTCTTGTTGAAATCGATCTTTAAGATCGTTCCAAATATCAAATGCAGAATCAGTGTAGATAAGACTCGCAGAAATATCTTTCGCAACAGAATTGAGAAGCCAACTAACGACGACATCATTGATTCGTAACCAGACCTGCATCAAATTACCTTCAGTTGGACAGAGTAAGGATCCATCAATGAAGCCGAGTTTGTTCTTGACGGATAATGCTAGACGCATCGATCGACTCCAAGAAGCAAAATTTTCGCCATTGAGTGGAGGTGAGACCAAAACAGTGGAAGAACTATCCGAATGATGCAGATAATAAGGATCATTCAAATGTCGATCATCTGAATTTGGAGGAGGTGAAGTTACTGAAGGTGTTAATGGAGGATTTTGTGAAGATTCTGCCATTGTTGATGAGGAATTGAAGGTGAAAATTGAAGAAGCGATGAACACGAGGAAGAAAGAAAAGGAAAATTGGCGCGGGAATTTGGGGAAAAACGTGGGAAGATATTTAAGAAACTTCTGATACCATATTAAGCCAATGGTTCAAGGTAAATTTAATCATATATCTCAACACTCCCCCTCACATGTGGGCTTGGATATTTACACAAGACCCAAACATGTGGAATATTTAAATGGGAGGAAATTAGAGCAAATGACATAATGGAGGTTTGATCCCAGGACCTCCTGCTCTGATACCATATTAGAGTGAGAAACTAGAGAGAGAGATGTAAATAAAATGAGCTTCTTGATTCAATAATAAGATTACAAGCCTATTTATATGAGCTGGTATTTTTGGTAAATATAATACAAAGCTGTAACTATCTAACTAACTTCTCAACTAACTATAATGAGCTCTATTAAACAAGCTTTACGAATCCTATCGATAAGTAACGCAACTTCTTCATCTCTCACATATTGAAATGATTCAACTCTTTTGACACTCAAAAGCTCAACAACACATAATTTTCTAGCTTGTCTCCAATACTCTCCATATGAAGCAAAACCCACATCTTTGCATCCATACAATAAGAGATTTGCAGCTGTAATTTGTGGCCTGTTGGAGAAATTGGGATCATGGGTCTTCATGAATTCTCTAGCCAATTTGGCTGATGAAACCACAAGAGTTGGAATTTTGCCCAACTTCAAGAACATGAGAGGGCCATATTTTTCAGACAGAGATGCTAGAGAACGGTGAGGCAAAGTGCCTAATTGGTGAAGGTTTCCAATTATGGGAAGTTTTGGTGGTGAAGGAGGTGATTTTAAGGTTGTTTTCTTGTTTCTAAACAGTTTGAGCAAAAGAAAGATGAAGAAGAAAAGAAAGAGAGAAAGACAAATGGGATTGAATTGCATGGTGTTTTCATATCCAACTCGTAGTTCTGGTTGAAGGTGATGAAATCTTGATGCTGAGTTTGAATCCATTTTCTCCTTTGTTTGTGTTGCTTCACACTTTCAAGTTCTTTAGGTTTATATAGAAAACTCTGCTTTAGTTAAGATAAATTTCCAAGCCTACAAATATTACATTTTTGAGTGATTTAAAAAATAGTATATTAGTTTGAAAATGCAATTTTTGAATTTTTTTTAATATTTTTAAAAATATCAATTTTTAAAATGCCCATTTGAAATACTAGTCTCTTTAATTAAAACTATGTTTACCCTTTTTTTTCCTTTCTGTTTTTTAAAAAATACAGTTTTTTTATATAGTTTTTCAAAATAGTTTATAATAATAATAAGAAAAACAACAAGATAATATGAAAATATTATTTTGTTGTGTGCTGTTTTCCTCATATATAATCATTAACTATATTTTATGAATAATTTAATTTGAATAGGTGATATTTTAAAGGTAATATATGGAATAAGTAAATAAAAACATAAAGATAAAATTTGTCTTTTCAAATGATTTTTAAATTAAAAATAAAAGATAATAGATAATAATTTTAATCTATAATATATAACATAGTTTTTAAACACAGTGTATATAAAATTCCTCCAAACTCTTTAGATTCGTTGATAATTTTGTTATTAGTCTTATCTTATGTGCTTACATATCATCTGTTTAGTAATAATTCTTCATCATATTTTACCATTTATTCAAAATTCTTTTGAAATTTTTAGTTAAATTTTAAAAATAAAGATTAATTTTAGAAACTAGATATATATATATATATATATATATATATATATATATATATATATATATATAAAATTTAGTTAGATTTTAAAAAGAGAAATTTCAATATATAAATTTTTTTATGAGCAATTAAAACAAAGAAAAAAAAAGTTTTGAAACTTTTTAAAAAATGGCATTTCTAATCTAAACAACAATAGTAGCGTTATCAAATTATGTGTAGATCTTTAATGTGATTCACATTCTCACCTAAGTAGGGATATAGTTACACGCAACTCTGTATACAATGTATCTTAGGTTTCTCGTTTTTTTTTTTGTAATCTAAATATTTCTGTTATTACTATGATGATTAATTGGATTTTCCAACATAGTTTAAGGTGTGCCATTTTAAAAATCTTAATCCATCTATCTTGATTGCTATATTTAAAAAGATATTACCTTCAATAATTTTCAAAATTTTAACTCGTTAGAATTTGTAATATATGGTGTCCCATCTCAATTTAAAGACGTAGATCCACTCGTTTTAAAAGTTGTTGAATGTGGTCGTTCAACTTAAAAATTATTGGATCTATATAAATATGTTTCTTTTTTCTATTTAAATACAGAAAGATCCAACGTATGATAAGTAGAGACTATATTTAATCATGCATTCGAATATTGTTATAATATTTCCACCCAACTTATTAATATTTCACGTAATTGAATCTCAGTAAAAATATTGAAACTCATATGTGAGAATGAGTTTGAGAATATATAAATAATTTAATTTATCTTAATCCATTTATTTAAAATTTTGGATAAAAAAATGAATGGAGCTATCATTTTCTTTCAAAAAGCCAACTTCCACTCTTAAAAAAAAAAAAAAAACCAAGCTGCTTTTTCTTTTTTAAGAAAAAGCCAATAACTTAAATATCACTAGTTATTATCATTTCACTGTCTCTTGAAAACACGGTACAATTTGATTTGTTCTAGAAGGGAAAAATGGTCATAAGGCTAAGGATGCGACAAGACATATAATTGTGAATTATGTTCTCTTCAATTTTTATTTTCCTTATGAATACACAATTGAGGAAAAATATCAAGCATCACTTGTGCCATCCCCATCATATAAAAGGGGTGCCAAGGCTACCAATTGTTTTTGCCCAAAATCAGAAATGTATTTACATATCTATACTACCTCTAAAAGGGGTTTAAGGGGAGAAACTTTTGATTTCCCCTTTTACCCCTATTGAATATATATTTTTTATTTATTCTTTATTTTAATATGTTTTAAATTAGTTTAATTATTAATTATTAAATTGAATATAATAAATTTAATTTTTAATTTTAATTTAATTTTTATTGATAAACACAATTGGGTTTTAATGATCAAGTCGGGATGCATGAACTACACATTTTTATTACTAAACTGAATATAAAAAATTTAATTTTGACAAAAAAAAACAAAATTTAATTCTATTTTTATTGATAAACACAATTGAATTTAATGATCACATAGGAAGATGCATGAACTACACTTTCTGTTTCATAAATTGAATATAACAAAATTTAATTCTATTTTTATTGATAAACGCAAATGAGTTTCATGATCACTAGGAGGGATGCATGAACTACACTTCTGTTTGTTCATCAATATCTCTGAATTTACTAGTTTCTTGTAATGTTTCTGTTAGTACATGGCATAATCGTCTTGGTCATGTTTCTTTTAGTCGATTACATTTACTAAAAGACCAATTGAAGATTTCTCTGTATGATAATAAGCAGCATTGTACATATCCTTGTTTGATTTGTCTTTTTGGCTAAGCAACGAAGACTCTCTTTTCAATCTCATAATCATTTGTTTCTTCATTTGTTTGATTTACTACATTGTGATATATGAGGACTTTTTTCAGTATCTATTTATAATGGCTACAGATATTTTCTCACTTTAGTGGATGACCATGCATTCTAGATTCACTTGGGTTTATCTTTTGAGAAACAAATCTGATGTGCTTACCATTATACCTAGATTTTTTTCAGCTGATAAAAACTCAATACTCCAAGGTTATTAAGTGTTTTAGATCTGATAATGCTTCTGAACTTTTACTGCTAAAGGTATTGTACATCAATTTTCCTGTGTTGCTCGTCCAAAACAGAATGCTGTGGTTGAACGGAAGTATCAACATTTGTTGAATTTTGCTAGAGCCCTTTATTTTCAATCTAGAATTCCAATATCCTTCTAGGGTGAATGTATTCTCATAGCAACTTATCTCATCAACGGGACGCCTACACCACTTTTATCAAATAAATCACCATTTTCTGTTTTATCACAGCAAGTGGTTGATTTCTCTATCTTAAGAGTTTTTGGTTGTCTATGTTATGCTTCTACTCTTTCTACATAGATGACCAAGTTTGATCCAAGGGCAAATCCTTGTGTTTTCCTAAGTTATCCCGCTGGTATTAAAGGCTACAGGTTATATGACATTCAAAAGAAACAATTTTTAATATCAATGGATGTCATTTTCTTTAAGGAGGTATTTCCCTTTCACTCTGTTTCTACAACAACTAATGTGGAAGATCATTTTTCAGATTTTGTTTGACCTATTGCCTTAAATATTGGTTTAGATATGGGTCATTTTAGTGATTTCACATATGATCCTCTATCGTATTTCAGCTGGTACTTCACAATCAACAAACAATCTTCCTTCTTCTCCAATACTTTCCAATGATCTTGCTCCTATTACACCTATTTCATATGATAATGCCACTGATATTACAATTGCACCTAGTGAAGTTGTTCTTCATCCTGGTATTATTTCCATTCCTCCTTTTCGAAAGTCTACAAGATCCTTTCATCCTCCAAGCTATTTGAAGGATTTTCATTGCACCTTGACTTCTTAGAAATGTATTTCTCCATTTTTACCAAGATATCCAATTAAGAATTATCTTTCTTATTCTCATTTACCTACTCCATTCAAACATTTTATTCTCAATGTTTCCTCTGTTTTTTAACACCAATTCTATCATCAAGCCATCAAATTTGATCATTGGAGGCATGCCATGAATGAGGAATTGGCAGCCATGGAGATGACTCATACTTGGACTGTTACGTCTCTTCCTCTCGGTCATCAAGCCATTGGCAATAAATGGGTTTACAAAGTGAAATATAAAGCTGATGGACATGTGGATCGTTTTAAAGCACGCCTTGTTGGTAAGGGGATAATCAGCAAGAGGGCCTTGATTTTTTCAAAACATTTTCACCTGTTGCTAAGCTTGTTACAGTCAAGATCTTACCTTCACTTGTTGCTTCTTATAATTGGTCATTACATCAGCATGATGTCAATAATACTTTTCTAAATGGGGATTTATTTGAGGAAGTATATATGAAACTACCTCTAGGTTATAAGCATAACCAAGGTGTTGGTCCTTAGGGGGAGCCTCTTGTTTGTAAGCTCAACAAGTCGATTTATGGTTTGAAACATGCATCTCGACAATGGTTCGCTAAGTTTTTTCAAACCTTGGTGTCTCACCAATTTACTCAATCTCAATCTGACTATTCCTTGTTTACTCGTGGAAATATTGTCTTCAATTATTGGAGAACACTGGTTTCCTTGCTTCCATACCAACTGTTTTACCTATGGATCCAAGCAAACTGTCTTCTCAAGGGGATTTGTTATCTACTGAAGATTCATCTACCTATCGCCGAATTATTGGGAGACTTTCTTGTATTTACTGTAGATACCGTATTCTTGCCCGGCTTAATTTCATTAAGAAATTTTAATTTCATTTTTTAATTTGGAATCGATTTTAAATGGTAAATTGAATTTTGAATTTAAAGTTAATGTCAAATTAAAGTTTTTATGTTTAAAATAATAATAATAATAAATAAATAAATAAATTTTCATATTAAAAATTGGTGGATTTTTAAAATTATAAAAGTCATTTAGTATAATTTTGGTTTAAATATTTTTTTTAAATTCAAATTTGAATAAGAGAAGTTAATTTTGGAAAGAACAATTTTTGGTAGTAATTTAAGCTAATTGGTGACAGGGTAATCTGATTGATTGGTCTAATTTCGAATTGATTGACAAATCAAATGGTTTTTTCCTTATATACTACTCAAAATTTGTTCTTAAATAGGGCTTTCTGTAAACCTAAAAATCGGAAGATTTAACCTACGACGGAGACCACCCTTTCAAAAACAAAGAAAAGTTTAGTTTTCTCCCCAGCCTCTCGATCCTCCGCCAAACTGCTCAAATACATATAAAGTTCTTAGATCTAACTTTTCCGACAACTTTTGATTATTTGTTTCATTGCCAAATTTGTGGGATTGACAAGTGGAGCATTATCCTTTTAAAATCAATTTCTTTAGGATCCATTCGGTTGCAAGGTATATCTTCTGTCATAAATTTCTTTTTAATATCTCATGAATTAAGATGATTTTGATTTGTTTGATTTATTTTAGATTATTCTTATGCTCATTATTCACTTAAAAAATCGTATTTGATCTCGTATTTGAAACTGACACTCCATTGAAAGTAATTTTGTTTAAAGTTAGTTTGATTCCGTGGATTTATTTGTTGATATTCATTGGAATTATTTTTTACCTCACAATTCATTAATCTGTGGATCAAGACTTGAGTAGTATCCAATTGGTTCTTTCAATAATCATGTGATTATATTATTATTGTTTATGGAATTAGAGATAATCATAATGATATGCCTATAAATAAAAAATATAATTTTTTTAGATATAAAAATCTATTTGACATGTTATATTTTAAAATACAAAAAACATTTTTTTACATATAATTAATTAATCAAAGTTAAAATACCGTGTTTATTAGGATCCCGATAAGTGCGTGGAAATCATCACGTTTGTGAAGACTGCATAATGCGCTTATCGAGATCCTCATATAAACCTATGAAAACCCTAAAAGATATAAAAATAGAAATTCTAGGAATAAAAAAATAAACAATAATGTATATATCAAAATTTAAAATAAAATGTTTTAAATAAATTTAAACTTTATTTCAAAATAAAAAAGATAATATTTTAAACATGTTTAAGTATTAATATAAGAATAGAAGGAATATATTTTATAAAAATAAAATAAAATAAATAAACATTATTTCAAAAACTCAAATGTTATTACAAAGGAAATCGTTTTAGATATTATTTCAAAAGAATAAAAGAAGAATATTTTTGAAAAAGAAACGTTTTAATCAAATATTATTAAAAAAAATTTAATACTATTTCAAAGATGAAAGAAAGGTATTTTAAATTAAAAAAAATAAAAAAAAATGTTTTAAAATATAAATACAATTCCTATGATAGATTTTGAGAAGTAAAAAACTCAATTTCTTAAAGGAGAAATTTTATAAATTTCAATATTGTTCAATTAACGGTCGTAACCCCGCTCATTTTAATCTCTATTGCTTACTTCATTTTTGAAGTTGAGAAATGATTAAATGAGACATTTGTTTTTATAAATTAAAATTGACCTTTTTAAAACTATTTAATTTAAGGACCATCATTTTAAAAACAAGATAATATAAGGTAAAAATATGGTAACCATTTTAAAATGGGTGTTGTAGGATGCTAATACCTTCTCTACACACAAACGACTTCCGAACCCTACCTATTTTTCGTAGACCATTTTTATTTTTAATTAATTTGGTGATCAATCACACCCAAATATGGTTGATGGCAACTTCCACTTCATTTTCATAAGAAACCTAATATTAAGGATGTCGGCCGCTCCGCGTCGCAATCACGCTGTGACATTTACCGTGCATCAACTTAGTCAATTCATTACTAATCCCTGAGGGCCTCATTTATCTGCTGCACATCATCTTCTTCAATATCTCAAGGGTACCCTTGGACAAGGGATTCTTTTAAAACATTCAATATCTTCTCAGCTTAAGGCCTTTCTAGACTTTGATTGGGGTGGTTGCCTCGACATTCGACGTTCTATTACTGGTTTTTGCATTTTTATGGGCGATTCCATGGTGTCTTGGAGAGCTTAGAAGCAACCTACCGTTTCTCGTTCGTCGGCTGAGGCGGAATATAGAACTTTAGCTGCTGTTACAAGTGAGATATTATAGTTACATCAGCTTTTAAAGGACTTTCAAGTTTCTATTACTACTCCTACACTCATTTACTGTGATAACCAGGCTACAATTTATATTGCTTCTAATCCCGCATTCCATGAGTGAACGAAGCACATAGAAATTGATTACCATTTTGTTCATAATAAAGTAGTTGATGGCACTCTTAAGCTCTTGCCGATTCGCAGCCAACATCAATTAGTAGCATTTTTTACAAATCCTTTCCTGCTACTTAATTGTTTTCATTACTAGGCAAGATGGGAGTTCGCAATTTTCACTCTCCACCTTGAGGGGGAGTATCACACATATTAATTAGTTAGATTGTAACTAATATTTTGTTAGATTTGTTAGTTAGTTGGACTTTCTATATCATCTCTCTGTTGTATATATATACTTTTACCTTATGATAATAAAGGTGTGGGAAATTATTTACTTGGTTTTAGTTCTAATGTGTTTTGAATTAGAATTCTTTATATTTTTTAAGTGGGTTAATTTAACTATTTTATAAATTTTATTGTTTTCATGTTTTTCTTAGTGAATGTTGAAAAAAAAAATATCATTCTTAAAAATCATGGTTTTTTTTTTCTTAATATATTTTTTTACAAGTTAACTATTTTTAAATGTATGTGTTATAGTTATAATTATATATGTATCAAAATCGTATGTTCATCATTCCCTCATAAACTTAAATGCTAGACAGTCCGTGCCTAAAATAGGATTTTATTAAATGAAATATTCTAAATAAATCCTTTTATTTATGTCGATTATAAAAATATATTTTTAAATATAATTTTCTAAAATCCATTTTTTGTTATTATAATAGTTTATTATTTTTTTATGTATGTTAAATATTATATAATAAAGGGCTTGAAACTATATTCTCGCACAGAATCTCCATAATCTTAGAACTAGCCCTATTATGAAGCTATCATATAAAAAAGGAAAATTATGCGTGATAGTCAACTTTTAAGTTTTGTTTTCATATATGCCACACTTTTATGTTTATATCAGATTTACCCATTTCTAGATATTCAATAAATTTACATTCACACAATAATATATCAGTAATATTAATTTACAACAATAATTTATTAGTGATGTAAATTTACAATAATAAAATTAAATTTACATCAACAATGTGTAAATTCTAGTATTAAATTTATATCAGTAAGGTAAATTTACAACAATAATATATCCATTATAATCAAATTTTCATAAAAAATTGTAGGTTAATTATGAAAGAAAGATATTATGGTAATAACTCATGTCTCCATATACGCACATCTTCATGTGTTGGGTAATTTTGATATTTTTCAATATTTGTGGATTTTTTGAAAACTGGGCCTCAATATTGGTTATATGTGATAATAGCCCCAAAAAAATTGTAAAAATTTAAACCTAATGAAGATTTTGTGAAACTCCTCACATCTAAGCCATACTCTCTCTCTCTCTCTCTCTCTCTCTCTAATTAACCAATTAATGTCTAGCTGGCAAATGAGCTTTGATTCTCTTATTGTAGGCGAAAACATCCATAAAAATTACAATAAGAGATTTGCAGTTGTAATTAGGGGTTTGTTGGAGAAATTGAGATAATGGGTCTTCATGAATTTTCTAGCCAATTTGGCTGATAAAACCACAAGAGTTGGAATTTTTCTTAACTTCAAGAACATGAGAGGGGCATATTTTTCAGATAGATGCAAAGTGCCTAATTGGTGAAGGTTTCCAATTCTGGGAAGTTTTGGGGGTGAACACTACAAGAAAGTAGGGAATTGCCGGCGAAATAATGCCGGCGAAAATCAATTTCGCCGGCATTATAAGGTAAAGCCGGCGAAATCAAAATTTCGCGCCGGCGATTATTACCAAGGCCGGCAAAATTTCATATTTCGCCGGCTTTGCTTCCAACAATGCCGGCGACATGTAATATTTCGCCAGCATTGTTAACCATTTAATAAATTTTTAAATTTAAATTAACAAGGTCGGCGAAATTCGCCGGCCTTGTCACTCATTATTATTATATTTTTTTAAATTAAAAAGAGGCAAGGCCTGCGAATTTCGCCGGCCTTGTCACTTATTATTATTATTATTTTTTAAATTAAAATGAG
Organism: Gynostemma pentaphyllum; assembly: GCA_028015215.1. NCBI lineage: Eukaryota > Viridiplantae > Streptophyta > Magnoliopsida > Cucurbitales > Cucurbitaceae > Gynostemma > Gynostemma pentaphyllum. The sequence continues at coordinate 46,525,859 of CM051346.1, read as the reverse complement.
GCAAGGCCGGCGTAGTTCGCCGGCCTTGTCACTTATTATTAGTATTATTTTTTTAAATTAAAATGAGGCAAGACCGGCGAAATTCGCCGGCCTTGTCACTCATTATTATTATATTTTTTTTAAATTAAAAAGAGGCAAGGCCGGCGAATTTCGCCGGCCCACAAGGTGCAGCAGCAACAGCTGCTGCTGCCTTGCTAGAGCCCTTTATTTTCAACAGCTACCGTTACTATTCATCATCACTAAAACCATGCATGGCTTCTTCTTCTTCTTCAAAAAGTCTTCAACAATGGTGGATAAATGGTAGAATAAAGTGGTTGTATGCATGGAGGAGAGAGATATTTAAATTCGGAATTAAATAATTCCAAATAATAAAATCAGATTTCCAAAAGACATAAATAACCTTGATATTCCCAAGTCAGTCCAAAATAAAGTAGGGATAAATTTGTATTCAACCATAGGCAATTAATTGCATGAGGAGACAAGGAAGACATGTGGCGCGCGTGGATAGGCTCACAAAAAGGTGCAGGGACCCACTTGTCATAAAAAGCAAATTTGACTTTAGGAAGTTTGGACAAAGCCCACTTGCGTGACTAGATAAATCACCCTACTCTCCTTGCTAACCATTGGATGCCTTTGATCTTATGGATGAGAATAATTAAAGATGTGGAAGTCTTAAGAACGTCGGATCGGAGAAATCGAACGGACGAGATGGAAAGTGACGTCATCCTAGAGTACAACGGTTATATTTCAAATTTCCTTTTCTTTTTGAATTAATTTTTGCTTCAAAATTCAAAGACCGTTGGATGAGAAGCTTTGACGATGTAACGGCTTGAATAAAATTTGATTAATTCTTCTTTTCTTTAAATCAATATTCATAATAAATCTGAGCCACTGATTTCGAAATCCATATGATCTGACGGATGAGATAATGAGCTCATAATAATAACGTTGAACTTGCCGCATACGATTCGAACGAATTAATAAAATTAATTCCAATCTTCTAAATTCAATATCTTGCTTGTTTGAAGTCCGATTGAGTCGATTCCAATTGCGTTGGACTCGTTATAATTTTCTCTATAACATGGACTATAAAAACACAGAAAATTGATTAGTAATAAAAACACATTTGTTATCATCAAAATAAGAAATAAGATTAATTGACTTTGAATGTCAACACATAAGCGAACCAAAAAGTATATTCTTTTCCATTTGTACACATGAAATGAACCTGCCCCGATAAGTGTTATTAAGTCGTGCACAACTATAATAATCTCCTTTAACGACATATTCTTCATTAAGTATGGCCCTACTTAATGCGAACCTCCAACCATATTGTTAAAGACATCAAAACAATATGATTTAACAATAAGCATCACTACAAGAATACTTAACAAGCATAAGTTTAGTTTTTAGCCTAGAAACACTGTTTATACCTAAAACTAACTTTTCCAAGGCACTTCATATTTCAAAATTATGGAAGTAAGCCTCATTCTCAGTCTTAGAATGAGCAAAAATCCACTAAAAACACTTTAGATCACTCACAATAATCACCCAACAAATACCCCACACTAGGGGGCAAAACTAACCTAAACTAGTGTAGTTTTACTTGCTTAATGGACACTAAACCTACAATATTTTCTAAAATAGTTCTAGCAGCTTCTACATATTCTAAACTCTTTCAAAAATACTAGGAAATGTCAAATATGGGCTCCGCATAGTCTATACAATGATATAACATCAAAAGAGCAAAACTATACTACATGTATGCTCACACTTCTCACTTTTCTCATAAATTTAATCAACATTTCAGCAGCCTTATAACAACATAAAATCATCCAAAAACATCTCAAAACATAAAAAAATTCCATTAGAAGGCTACAAATCAGTTTTCCAAAATAATGAACAAAACTAGTCTACTACATGCTTAAACTTCTAACATTCCATGCTTTTTGTTCATAAATCCCTGCACTTTATTTTCATCATAAAATATCCTAAGATCATGATTTTTAGCTTTCTAAATCACCCAAAATCAGTTTCAATATACTTCATTATTGGAAAAAAAAAAACATCAAATAACAAAACTAAACAACTAGCATAATTCTACTCACCTAGTAATCTTGAATTACAAAGAACCTTACTCTCTTTTTTTTCAAGCACTCTTACAACCTTTCAAAATCTGAAGAAAATAATCACCACTCTTTTCAAAACTTTTTTCGATTTAAAAACCACGATGAATACAACCTACAACGACGAATTAACAAAGAAAAATTGATTAATGTCAAAGAAACTATAGGAGACTCAAATGGTTTTTTGGTCATAACTTTTATATAAAACTGATCGTGCTACAAAATTAACGTCAATGGAAAGATAATGGAAAAATGGCTAAAATGGACTACTTCTGCAAATCGGAGTCTGGATGAGAAAGTTATGATGAAAATACTCCACAAAAGTTGCTTTGGCGAAAATGGGAGAAAACTTGTTTTGGAGAGGCTGATTTTTTGGATGAAGGAAGAAAGAAGAAACTATTTTAGGGTTCGATCCCTATTTCCATTAATTACGAAATTGCCATTAAGCAAAAACAATCATAACTCATTCATCGGGACTTAGAACGACAAGCCGTCACTTGCGTTGCAATCGTAATAATGAGAAGATCAATATCATCTAAAAATATTAAATTAAACTCATGGTTTTAATTTTGAAGTTTGAGAAATTACCAAAATACCCTTAAGAGATAACTAGATATTTCTCATTCAATTTTTTGCTGGGGTTTCTGCCCTAAATCTTATGTAATCCAATTAAACTATAAATAAATAAAGGAATTATTAATTAGTAATATTTACATTGTCATTTATTATTAGTTTAATAAATGTAATCCATCATAAGATCCAGAGTTACGTATGATAACTTAAAGTGAGCATATGATGCGGGAAGATTCACTTAAGTGTAACTCAAATAGTCTGTGGTACATGAATAAAGGTTGGGTTCCTTATTTCTGGTAACACCACTAACACGGCCCACTTGTGAATTGGCACAAGTGATCTCATCCTGGATCGGTTCATGTAGAGACATGTGAGTGGGGGTGTTGCCGCAATAGAAATTGTAGTAGATGGACTAAGATAAACTTATCGTCTTTCGGGAAAGCCAGTTCGAGAAAGACACTTCGTTTATCAACTGGTTGATCATGTACAATTGATCTTAATCCTGAGTGAATTACGAACTCCTGTTCGCAAGAGACAAGCCTTTGATTTGCATAGATGAGAGTGACTCGTATAGTTCGCTCAATATGCCTCCCACTTTAGGGATTGCATCTTGCTTATAGCTGGGAACGTAATTACATAAGAATTGGAATTCACTCTTTTCCATATAGGAAAATAGATAAGTAGTTCCCTTATGGACTGATTCGGTCTTGAATAGCGGGGCCTCATATTCCTCTAATCAAGGAAAAGGTTAAAGACGAATAATAGAGATTATGTAAGGTTGTTCATTGGAGAATTAGTTGGGCTTAAGGAACAAGATGTATCATAGAGGTTAATACGATGTAAATACCTAGCCATGGATACGAACTAACTTGTGAAGGATCAAAGTATAGTTAATGATTATAGCCAATGGACATAACTATGTCTATAGTACTAAGAGTGCAACTCTAGATATTTAGTGGAGTTATCTAGGAGTTAATGAATGAGAATTAATTGATAAAAAGGAGTTTTAATCAAAGGTAATTCTAGATCATTGGAGCTTAGTCCTATAGGTCCATTAAGTCCTCCGAGCTAACGCATGTAATCGACAACATAAATTAATATGATTAATTTCTCTTTGGAAAATTGGAAATGAATAGAGGAGTCTATTCAATTAATTAAAGGAAATTACATAGAGGAGTCTATTTAATTATTTAATTAATGGTGGAATTAAATAAAGGAGTCTATTTAATTATTAAATAGAGGAGTCTATTTAATTATTAAATAGAAGAGTCTATTTAATTATAAGAGATTAAATAAAGGAGTTTATTTAATTAAATTAATTTTGTGTTGTCCAAAATTAATGGGGATTTAAATAGAAGAGTCTATTTAAATATTTAATTTGAAATTATCAAATTAAATGAGGAAATAAATAAAAGGAGTTTTATTTATTGGAATAAATAAAAGGAGTTTTATTTATTTAATTATTTAACGGAATTTTTCCATTAAATAAAGAGGAAAATAAAAATGCCCAATATTGTCATATAAGGATGACATGGGCGTGTGACCCGGGGTAGGGGTCACACGCCCCCCCTTGGTCAAAGGGTTGACCAAAAAGTTTGCATTTTTATTTATTTAAAATATATGAATATCTTATTTTAAATTAATATGATTAATTTAAAATTGAAGATATGAAATATCTTATTTAAATTAATATGATTAATTTAAATGGAAGATATGGAATATCTTATTTAAATTAATATGATTAATTTAAATGGAAGATATGGAATAGTATATTTAAATTAATATTGATTAATTTAAATAAAAGATATGGAATGTTTTATTATGGAATAAAATATAATATCTTTATTATTCAAATATATTTTAGAATATCTCATTAAATGAAAAAGATATTCAGAAGATTTTCTGAGGCCTTTACTCTCCTATAAATAGGACCTTTGGGGTGACCCCAAAACGCACAACCAAGAGAGTTAAAGTAAAGGCTCAGGAATTTCCTCTCCTCCCTCTCTCTTGCGCCGCCCATAGGGTGATTGGGAAGAAAATTCTTCTTCTCAATTTTTCCTTTTTCCAAAGGAGATAGTGCACACGCACCGATTCTCTTTTGTGCTTAGTGAGGAAGATCTTTTTGGTGGTTCCTGGATCGTAACCATCGAAGAACGAGGAAGAGTCAAACACTTCTCTCGACAAGGGTTAGTTTTTCTTTTATGCATTTAGAATTTTGAATTTATTATACTGCAAGGAAAGATCCGTTGGGACTTCCGTTTGAGAACTCTTTTAGAGGCCTCAATCCCAACATTTTTGAATCCAACCTCATTAATATCATTTGAGAAAATCATTTAAAAAAATTCCAATTTATTTTATTTATAGTCTTACTTAGTAATGTGTCGTTACAGTTTTGTTTTGTTTTTTTTAAATCTAAATATTTGTCCGTTATTACTAGAATGACTCATTGGATTTTCTAACATATAGTTTGAGCTGTGCTATTTCAAAAAATCTTATTCAATCTATCTTGATTGGTATATTTAAAAAGATATTACATTCAATAATTTTCAAAATTATTTTAGTAATATTTGTAAAAATATCAGCTCTAAAAAATATTTGTAAATATAACAAATTTTGATATGATATATCAGTGATAAACATTGAATTACATATTTTATAGTAAGTTTATCAATAATACATACATTAATCACTAATTAACATAGTAAAAATTGCTATATTTGCAAATACTTAATTGATATTTTTAGAAATATTGCATTAAAATCTGCCACCTAATGAAATTTCCCTTTTGTGATATATGATTGCCCCAATCTCAATATAAAGAGGTAGACCCACTCGTTTTAAAAATTATTGAATGTGGTTGTTAAATGCAACTCATTACATAAAAAGTTATTGGATCTATATCATTATCATTCTCTCTTCTATTTAAATACAGATCCAATGTTTGATGAGTAGAGCATATTTGGTCATGCGTTCAAATCTTGTGATGATATTTCTTTCCAATTTATTAATATTTCACGTAATTGAGTCTTAGTACAAATATCGAAACTTATCCGTGAGAAAGAATATTGAGAATATATAGATGATTTAATTTATCTTAGTCCAATAATTTAAAACTTCGAATCAAAATGAATGGAGATATTATTTTCGTTCAAAAAGCCAACTTGCAGTCTTAAAAATAATTTTTAAAAGAAGGAAAAAAAAAGAGTAAAAATATATAAATGGCCACATTTTCATCTTCCTTTTTCCCTATAGCTACATATATTTATTTTTATTTTTTTAGCCACCTCTAAAAGTAAAATGACTAAAATACCCTAATGTCAAATCAAAACCCTCTCTCTCCTCTCTCCCCTTCCGTCCATTCTTTTTCTTTTCTTTTCTTTTCTTTTATTATTATTTTTTTAACATCTATCTCTCATCTCTCTCTCTCTACTTTTCATATTAAATTTAAAAATATTTCCCCCCCCCCCCCTTTTTCTTCTATATATATATATATATATATATATATTAGAATTACTCTTTCTCGCTCTCATTTTTTTCATTTTTCTCTCATTTCTTCTTCCATCTCTCTCATTTCTTTATCAATTCTCTATAATTTTATTTCCCAAATCTATTGATTCTCTCATTCTTTCTATTTGTTTTTCAAAAATCTATAATTTTTTATCTTTTACAAATGTTAATCTCATAAATTTCCTACATTTTTTTATTTACTACATCTCTACTTAATTTCTTCTCGATCTCGTTTTTTCATAAATATATTTCAACGTTTTTGGTTCCGAATCTCGAAGATCTAAACCAAAATAAGCATGAATTTGACAAAAGGTAATATACATATTTTGTTTGATTTATGTCTTTTTGTTGTTTTATGTACTATACATAAATTCTTAATTTTTGTTTTCTGCTATACATGTAATGCATGCAATATACGTTTTTTTTGCAATATACGTAGTAGGGGTGAAATAAAAACCACCAAACCGAACCAAACCAAACCAAACCGGTTTCGTTCGGTTTCTCTCTTGATAAGCAACCAAACCAATAATAGGTTGGTTTGGTTCGGTTGGAAATATTTTAGTCGGTTTTTAACCGATCCAAACCAATTAGGCAAAGTCTTTTATGGGAGTAAATAGACATTAGAGAATTTTACATTTAAACTTCATACTTTCGATGTTTAGAACTTTAGATTAACTTCAAAATTTAAATTTATGCTTTGGAATTATTTAATTGTATGAATTTCGATGAAAATGTTGATTTTTTTATAACTAAACTCTTTTCATAAGAACAAAATGTGTGGGAAACAAAACCGATTAAAACCGATCTATCCAAACCAATTGGTTTGGTTTGGTTTTTACTTTATGTTTGGTTTGGTTCGGTTCTAAAAAATATATAACCAAACCAATCGGTTTTTTAGGTTTGGTTTAAAACCGAACCAAACCAAACCAACTTTCACCCATAATATTACGTAATATACATATTTTGTCTCTCGTCTGTTTCTGTTTTGCGTAATGTACTGTCAGTACTATACGTACTATACATAATATACATTTTTTCTGTGATCTGTTTAAATATATATTTTGTGGTCTCTCGTTCTGTTGTTGTTTTGCTATACAGTATGTAATATAAGTAATCTACTTTTTTTTTGGTTTGTTTAAATATATATTTTTTGTAATATACGTGTTATACTTAGTTATGCATTTTTTTTACATACAATCTGTACTACATGCAATATACGTACTATACACACTTATGAGTTTTTCTTGATGTACACCCACTTTCTTTTATGTTCGTTCTGTAATATACGTAATGTAATATATATTTCTTTTTGTTTTGTTTGCATATTAAGTATCTTTTTTTGTACATTTAGTATCATTGAATTAACACTCTTTTTGTTTTTCATTTGCCGGTTATATGATACGTATATTACGTATAGCACGTACATTCATATGTACAAAACATTTTACATGAGAGGAGAAACTATAAATAATATACTTAAATGAATCTATAAAATTGAATTAAAAATCAAAATATGTAATATGAAATCAAAATGCAAAAATAATAAAAATATAAAACATATACTAAATACAATAAAAAACTATGGACGCTATACGAACTATACCAAAATCTGGGAAAGAATGAATGCATTGGGAAAGAAAAATGTCAGAACTGTCAGGTCATACGTGTCAAATATGTCAGACTATACCTGCCATACAAAAAGAACAAAATAGGTATATTGAAAAATTGAATAGTAAAAAGTGGCTAAATATCACATTTTTTCAACCACATGGCTATAGGGGAAAAGATGGTCTCCCAAGTGGCTAGTTTGATTTTCAAAAAAAAAAAAAAAAAAAAAAAGCCAACTTGCAGTCTCTTATCGAAGAGAAAAGCCAATGTTAACTTAAACATCATTCGTTTTTATCATTTTCGCTCTCTTAAGTTTCTAAAGAAGAAAGAGAAAGAGAAACTTTTGATCAACAAACAGATTTCTCATTATTTTTAATTGATCTGATACATTCTCACTTATATAGAAAGAATGTAGTGAATATGTAATAAACAACTCTCATAACTAACTTTTAACAGAATGTAAACTAACTAATCATCAGAAATACATGTGCACTTAGTGAGCTGGCTTAACATCCCCCCTCAAACCGATATCTGCAGTGGACAAAACTTGCAGCTGAGTTCTCCATTTCTGAAAGGCCATTGCAGAGAGAGGTTTGGTGAAAACATCAGCCATCTGAGACGAAGCAGGGAGATGTCTTACAGAAAGGCGGTTTTGTTGAACAAGATCACGCACAAAGTATATGTCCAGCTCAACATGCTTCGTTCTTGAGTGAAGGACAGGATTCGCACTTAAATGAACTGCACTCAAATTATCACACCAAATGATTGGAACATGAGTCTGCAATACTTGCAATTCAGTAAGTAATGAATGAATCCATAAGATTTCAGCAGAAGCATTGGCAAGGCTACGGTACTCAGCTTCAGTACTGGATCTAGAAATCGTGTGCTGCTTTTTGGAGCTCCATGAAATGAGATTACCTCCAAAATAGATGCAAAACCCTGAAGTGGAACGTCTGTCATCCGGATCAGAAGCCCAGTCAGCATCAACAAAAGCTTGAAGATCAAATCTGTGAGGTTTAGACAAAAGTAAACCATGGTTTAAAGTTCCACGAATGTATCTCAAAATTCGCTTGACTGCTTTCCAGTGAATTTCTGTGGGTTTGTGCATAAATTGACAAACTTTATTCACACTATAAGCAAGTTCAGGACGAGTAAGTGTAGCATACTGAAGGGCACCCACTATACTGCGATATTCATGAGGATCAGATAAAGAATTGCCATCTCTTGCAGACAAGATCATGTTACTAACCATAGGTGTAGCTATAGAATTTGCCTCAAGCATATGAGCTTTAGCTAGTAACTCCAGGAAATATTTCTTCTGTGATAAAAACAGACCACCAGAGGATGTGTAAGAGACTTCAATGCCCAGAAAAAAACTGAGATCTCCTAAGTCTTTTAAGGAAAATGTCTGATTGAGACTTGTAATTAGTTCAGAAATATACTGTTGTGAACTCCCCGTGATGATGATATCATCTACATAAATCAAGATGTAGGTACAAGACTCCAGTGTAGATCTAAAAAATAAGGATTTATCTGCACGTGAACTCTTGAAACCAGCAGCTTGTAAAAAATGGCTCAGTCTATCAAACCAAGCTCTTAGAGCCTGTTTTAAACCATAGATTGCTTTATTCAACTTGCACACCATTTGAGTAGAAGAATGTTGAATTGTGTAGCCTGTTGGTTGTTCCATAAGAACTTCCTCTTGTAAAATGCCATGTAGGAAGGCATTGTTGATATCCAGTTGCCTTATTTTCCAGGAATGAGCAAGAGCCATGGTAAGAATAATTCGAATTGTAGCCGACTTCACAACAGGACTGAATGTTTCAGTGTAATCAAGATCAGCCTGTTGATGAAATCCCTTTGCAACAAGCCGTGCTTTGTATCTAGCAATTGTTGAATCAGAATTTCTTTTGATTTTGTAAACCCATTTGCATCCAATTACCTTCTTATCAAGAGGTCTAGGAACTAAAGTCCATGTATTGTTCTTCATTAAGGCATCATATTCAGCTTGCATTGCCTTCCTCCAATTCTCTGATTTTAATGCATCTTTTGCTGAGGATGGCTCTTGATTGTCCAAAAGACTGAGATGAAGAATTTTTGGTTTCCAAATCCCATTCTTTGCTCTGGTTGTCATGGAATGAGAATTTGAAGGAACAATTACAGCATCTTGTGCAGAACTATCAGGTAGCTGATCTGATGTAGATGCAGATTGTGGAGCAGCAAGAGTACCTGGAGATGCGGTAGATGTAGAAACAAGTGGACTGATAGCAGGTATAGCTATATCTATCTGACTTGAGATTGGATTTGGAGGAGGTGAAATAGATGACAAGGAAGAGCAAAGAGGTGGAGAAGGGGGAATTGGTATAGAAGTTAAAGGAACAGTAGGCTGAGTTAAAGTGTATTGATTAACTGATTTTGCAAATGGAAAAGTGGACTCATCAAACACCACATGTCTAGAGATATATACTTTACCATTGGGAGATAAGCATTTGTAACCATGATGTTGATAGCTATAACCTAAGAAAGTGCATTGAGCTGACCTATATTGAAGTTTATGATTATTAAAAGGTCTAAGATGAGGATAACAAGCACATCCAAAAGTTCTGAGAAAAGTATAATTTGGTAGTCTGTGAAATAGCTTTTCAATAGGAGATAGATGTTGAATTACAGAGGAAGGAAGTCTGTTAATGATATATACAGCAGTTGCAAAGGCATCATCCCAAAATGACATAGGCAATGAGGCTTGGGCAAGAAGGGCTAAACCTGTTTCAACAATGTGTCTATGTTTTCTTTCCACAATACCATTTTGTTCAGAAGTGTGAGGACAAGAAAGTCTATGAGTTATTCCATGATTTTGAAGAAAATGGGGAAGAGATCTAAATTCTCCTCCCCAATCAGTTTGTAAGGAAATAAGACTGGTTTGAAGAGATTTATCTGCCTGTGCTTTGAATATAAGGAATGTTTTATATGCATCTGCTTTAGATTGGAGAAAGTAAATCCAAGTATGTCTAGAGAAAACATCAACAAAGGATATAGTATTTGAAACCATTATGAGAGGTAGTATGGGCAGGACCCCATAAATCTGACTCAACAAGTTGAAGAGGGGCTGTATAAATTGTAGCAGAAGAATTAAAAGGCAATTTATGACTTTTTGCAATTTGGCAAGCAGAACAAAAAACAGACTTTTTATTTGATGAATAGGAAATGTTACATTTATTCAAAATAGATTTGACAGTAGAAACATTGGCATGTGCTAATCTACAATGCCAAGTATCAAGTACATTATTTGCAGCAGTACATTGTAAAGAAGATTGCTGGTGGGTAACATTTTGAATAGTCAGTGCTGAAGAGGATGGTTGAGAAGCTAGGAAAGGATTGGATTGATTTAACATTTGTGTTGGCTTTGTCATAGCTTTGGGATAATGCTTTTGCAACTGAAATTTGTATAAACCTCCTTGAACAGCACCCTTAAGCAGAATTTTGCCAGTTGCTTGGTCCTTGACAAGACAAAAATATGGGTGAAATTCAAAATAAACCCTATTGTCTTTAGCAAACTGACTCACACTAATCAAATTAGCAGTGATTTTAGGTACATGTAGTAAATTCTTAAGACAAAAGGAATTTAAAGACACTACAAAATGAATGGGTACTACCGGCGCACCTTCGCGCCGGCAATACCCTAAACATGCGCCGGTAAAAGGTATCACCGACGTCACTTCCGCGCCGGAAATAGCGCCGGCACTGGGTTGTCGGGGATGCCATTTTCAGGCATCGCCGGCGCGGCTATTCATAGCGCCGGGGATGCTAGGAACGCATCCCCGGCGTTGTTTACATAGCCTGGGGATGCTAAGAAAGCATCCCCCGTGCGTGGGGTGGCCGGCAATGGGGTTAATCCTAAACCCCCTTGCCAGGTATTTCGGCGCTATAAGCGCGTACTAATTGTATTATTCGGCGCTACTGGCCACGCGATCGAACGTATTGCGGCGCGGTAGCACCTGGCAATAAGGTTACTATTATATGCATGTAACCCCAAAGGTCGGCGCTATGGCGCGGTATTGCCACTTTTTTTTTAAAATTTTACTTATTTTAAGCTCCTCAAAAGCCACCTGTTTTTTTCTAAACCATATAAAATCCAGAACAGAAAAAGTTGTGACAAAATGTGATAGAAATTAACTAAAGTTCAATTAAGACAAATATAATGTCTTTAAGAAAGTAAAACACATGATGTCTTAAAATACTACAACAAACACATAATGTGTTCAAAGTACATGTAAATCCTAAGCATGACCATCCCCACCACCTCTATAGTTTCTCATGAACGCATCAAAGTCCTCTCGAAGTTTCCTGGCCTCTAAATCACGTGCCGCCTCACGAGCCTCACGTTCCACATCACGAGCTCGAAGTTCCTCAATAGTAGTAAGGGCTTCAACTAGTTGTTGCCGACTTTGAGCTAGTTGTTGTTGACTTTGGGTGAGTTGTTCCACTTGTGAAGACACGGAAGATCTCGATGAACTACTTGACCTTGGGGGAGGTTTAGGCCCTCTGCCCATACCTTTCCTATAGCCTGGTCTATGACCCAAAGTCATCTCCATTGCCTCGATATCAGTAATAGATGGGCTTGAATCCGTTGTGTCTGACGCAACTTGTGGCGGATTCATATATTCCACCATTTTTTTCTAAAACAATAGAAAAAAACACAAAATGAATACAAAATATTTAAAACAAAAACATAACAAAGTTAAAATAACAAACTTACGTGATGTTCTTCGGCCTGTCCGCTCACCCACGTTTTTGGACTTTCATAAGAATGTTGTTGCTCGAACACGTCGACCCATGTAGCTTCTGGGTTATCTTGTCTCTGCAAATATTCATATAAAATGTGTATGATACTACAAAAATAGAAAAAAGTTTAATAAGTAAAGTGTGTGAAATAGTATTACCATCTCATAAAGTTTGTTAGCATTGGATTTCGAGCCACCTTTATGTAAATACAGTGCTCGCGCTCGGGAATGAGTGTTTGTCTCGATAGTTTCTACACAAAATGAATATCATAAGTAATTATTTAGTTATTTTTCCTAAATAAAGATACTAAGATTTAGATAATACGATTTTACCTTAAATTCAGGTGATTTCAACTTCTCGATTAATAACCCCCATTCATCATCACTATGCACTCTCGGATGTTTCATGCGGTCAGCTTGCTCTTCACCAAACTTTTGTACGTTATTGCGATAGTATTTTCCAAGCTCATATCGATACTCATTCGCAGAAGATATCATTTGTCCTTCAATAGTTTTCCAATGTACGCCATTGGCCAATTGAAGATTGAATTTGTCCTTAACACATTAGCAATCATGTTAGTGCAAATTATATAATACTTGCAAATCACATATCTAAATACAAGACTCATCGCAAGTCGTTGCCTGATATCATTAAGAATCTCTACCTGGCACCAAATCATATCTCTTGTGGCTCGGTGGTATAAGGGCACGCACCAATATGCCGTCTCGGTGATAAATGATCTAGCATTGTCGCCAACCACCCGTTTTAAGTCTTCAGGGATAGTCGGATCTTTCTTACTCGCCCCCTTATGCGGTGAAAGGTTCTTCGCATAACCACGTCTAGGAACCGATGATTGAGACGAGACTATAAAACAAATTAAGAAGTAAGTACAAAACAAAGCATAAGTGACATTCACAAAAAAAATGATTCTTACCATGATAGAGTATGGGCGAAGGTGACTGAGAACGCATATCATGTGATGACATCGGTGAATCTGAAGTCGATACATGCCCTGGTGAGGGAGAAGGAGACTGAGAACTCATCAATGTATCCGATGATCGCTCCGTAATAACTACCCCGCCTGTATGACGACGAGGAGTCTTCCTGTTGCCTGGTGCGATAGGTCGTGACTCGTCAATCTGACCCTTCCCCTTATTATTCCTGTTTAAAACACGCAAACACAATATTTGTTAAAAGTTAAGAACAAACACATGTTTAAAAATTATATATTAAACCTAACTTACTATTCTGAGTCATCGTTTTCCGACTCATCGCTCTCATTTTCCGAATCAATAATATCATCTTCCGGCTCTTCTTCATTATTGGTTATAAACTCTTCTATGTCATCATCTCTATCGATCCTCTGTGCATCTAGTCTATCACTGACATGAGTATCTATGGGTGAACTCACATGCAAAATCATATCATCCTCGTCATCTTCCTCTAACTCAGGGACATTCCACACATTTTTTTGTCTTAAAGTTTGAACTACTCTCCAAACGCATCTCATTGACACAACATCCTGTATATGATTTAGCACGAATGTCTGGGCCCATTGACAATGCGTACAAATCATAACTTACTTCATGACGACTCCATAATTCACTAACCTACATTGTCAAATAAACTTTTGTATGAAAACTTATGGGTACAGTGCGCTATAAAACAAAAATAACTGAGAACATATATATCTTACATGACGTTTGAACCAATTGGCGAATTGTGCCTCTTGATGTTTATGTATGTTGCTCAAGCCCTCGTGTTCAAGTAAATCAAGGTGATCCCTATGGATGATTAAGTAAATACAAGGAATCTATATGAATACATTGGAAGCAATGTTAAAAATATGGAGTAGATATACATACCGTAAATATGGTTCTACTTCATCACAATTACTCAAGGTGTACCAGTGTGCTTTAGCAATTGTCGTTTGTGTTAAGGTTAATAGATCGTAACGCCTTGAGAGGACGAGACATATCTTTAAACACCGATATGTCACTCTCTACACGACCGTCAACTTCTCCTTCATAATTACGATCCAACCTATTAAATCGAGTCTCAATCCCTTGAAGATATCTAGAACAAAACGTTATTGACTCGTTGAAAACATATGCCTCCGCTTATGCACCCTTCCTGGACGTGCCGTATTTCTCACATAATTCTTTAATGTCCGAAGATCGCGTTCTATTGGATACATCCAACTATAACAGATGGCCCTACTATTCGAGCTTCATACGGCAAATGAATTGATAAGTGAACCATGACATCGAAAAAGGCAGGAGGAAATATTCTTTCAAGTTTACATAAGATGAAAGTGATATCACGTCAGAATCGATCCAACTCATCTAAACTTATTACTTTCGCACACAAACTACGAAAGAAATTATCGAACTCTGTTACCACCGACTTATGTCGTAATTCAAAAATGCCCGGATTGCTAATGGTAGCAATCGTTGAAACAGAACGTGGCAATCGTGGCTCTTTAACCCAGATAAGTTTTCCAGCCTTAACATTAACACACCGAGATATGTTTGATGCAAACCCGCCTGGAAATTTTACACTTTTCAAGAACTTACATGCCTCAATGCGCTGACTCGTAGTCAATACGTAAGCGGCCAGCAGGTTTCACAAACTTATCTCTCCCAACTTTTTGTATATGCAATCCGGATCGTATTCCCAAGTCCGCCAGGATCGTGACGTGCTTTCAATGTATCTTTATTCTTTCCTTCAATAGAAAAAATTGTTCCTACCAAGTTATCACATATGTTTTTCTCTATATGCATTACATCTAACTTATGACGTAAAAGCAATTTAGACCAATAAGGAAGACTAAAGAATATGCTTTTCTTAGTCCAATTGTCGTTTTCTTTTGGTCGTTTTCTCTTCTTCTCTTGGGTGCAAGGATGCTTACCAAACTTTAGGAAAATTAATCGATCTAAATCTTGTATAATCTCAACTCAGATTTAATATTCGGCTTGCCCTCAATTCTTGTTTTCCATCATGCCCTCGTTTCAAAACGCCATGGATGGCCCATATGAATATATCGTCGATGACCCATGAAACATATTTTGCTTCGAATACCCATTGAAGAAGTATCTTCCAAACATATGGGAGATGCTTTGTATCCTTTCGTACTCCAACCAGACAAATCACCATATGCGGGGAAATCATTGATGGTCCATAGCAACGCAGCCCGTAATTGAAAATACTCACACTTTGAGCTATCATACGTTCTTATACCCTCACTCCATAAATCATTTAACTCTTCAATCAATGGTTGTAAGAATACATCAATATCCTTCCCGGGTGACTTAGGGCCAGGAATCAGTAAAGACATAAAAAAAGTAGATTCTTTCATACATTTCCAAGGTGGTAAGTTATATGGAACCAAAATAACCGGGCCACATGTCGACGTGATGCTCATTTGCCCAAATGGGTTAAAACAATCAGATGCTAACGCTAGACGCACATTTCTAGGATCGAAGCAAACAACGGAAACTCTTTGTCAAAATGCTTCCATCCTTCGCATCTGACGGATGACGTAAAACGCCTTGGTTTCCAAACGTTTATCCTTGTGCCATCTCATATCGACGACGTATATTTTGATGCAAAAAGTCTTTGTAATCTAGGTTTCAATGGGAAATGTCTAAGTACTTTTTGAGCTACTTTATGTTTAGTTTTTCCCTCATTCACCTCATATCGTGGTTCCCCACAAACTGGACAAAACTCTTCTTTCGCGTATTCTTTTCTAAAAAGAACACAATCAAACTTGCAGACATGAATTGATTCGCACCCCAATCCAAGAGCACGTAAGAACTTCTTAGAAGCATAATATGATCCCTAGAGAACCGTCCCTTCAGGAAATGCTTCTTTTAATAACTCGAGAAGCATATCAAACGACTTATTACTCCAACCGTTTAAAACCTTGATATGAACTAATTTCACTAGAAACCGAGTGATGAAAAGTTCTTACAACCCAGGTATAACTCTTTTTGTGCTTCACCGAATAAGTGTGAGAACTCGCTATCACACTCACCCGTGTCCACATTTTCCTCACCATCAAGTATATTTTCTGGGTTCTCAGTTTCATATTCATGAAATGCACCACCTTGTAGGTCATTAAGCATGTCTATCATTCCATCATCATCATCATTTTCACTAAAGGATGCATCTAAGGGAGGCACACTACTACTCGTGCTACCCATTTAAAAATTTTCTCCATGGTATGTCCAACGGGTATATCCTCGTGATATTCCATAAATATGCAAATGCTCTCTAATTTCTTGAATTGTGGCAAAACCAACATTCACACACTTTAAACAAGGACATCGGGTTTTTCCATTATCATTCAAAACCGTCACCGCAACCTCTAAAAATGAACTCACCCCATCAATATACTCTTTACAAAACCTATCATTTAGATTCATCCAACTCCTATCGACATTCGACCTATTTTAAACAAAAAAATCCCAAGTAAATTTCATGCTAAAGTTCTACTCCTCAATGTAAAAACCCCTTAAACATACAAACTATATAAAAAAGAAATATATACATATTTTGAGACGACTAACTTTGCCGCAGGTTAGCCGTCTCCCGTGACATTCAAAAAAAAAACTAAAAAAAAAATTATATCAACACACATGTCAATCTAAGCAAAAACATAAAAACATTAAGACATGCTTTGAGACGGCTAACTTTGCTGCAGGATAGCCGTCTCCCAAAACATAACGACGTTAAAATATAAAAGGTTAGAAAATTAACCTGGATCCTGACATTTGTATATAAGCTCACGAAAGATCCGAAAATATTATCTGTTTCAATTTACAATTGCATTATTCAGTCATTTTAATAGGCAACTTTCATATTTAATCACATAATTAAAAAAAAAAACAGTGAGTTTATATGCTAAAAAGTTTGAAATTTCCTTAAACTTTAAAACAATTCAAGTTTTGTTCAATCAATTATTTAATTAATTATTTGAATCATTTTTTTAAACAAATTAGAATAAAAACATGTTAACAAATCCTAAAAACTCAAAAACATCAAATTGAAAAAACCCACTAAATATGCAAAGTTTAAAATTAATCACATAATTAAATACAAAAAACAATAAAAATTAAATAAATTGTTCATTCATATTAACAATAATTGATAAAATTCATCCCAAATCTATAATCAATCATGTATAAAGTAACTAATTTACTTCATAATAACCAAATATTAACAATTTAACACTAAAAGTAAATAACACACACAATTGTTTTAAAAAAAAACCTAAAAACTCAAAATAGTCAATTTGAACAAAATCCATATTGATAAAAAAAAAAAAATTATCTCAAATCTTCATTCAATCATGTATTGTGTGTGCCCAATCTAATTCATAACAACTAATTATTAAGAATTAAACAATAAAACAACAAAAAACCCAATTTTTTTAAAAAAAACCTAAAACTAAAAACTATGAAATCTAACCAAATAATAATTATTTTAGTAAAATAGAGTATAGAAACATACCTAAAACGATGGATAATGTAAATTTTGGCTTTTGAACGGAGGAAATCGGTGAAGAATCGACGGAAAAAGAGAAGAGAATGCAAGGGCGGCGGTGGGCGTCTTGGCGCACGATAGCGCGGCGATACTTAATACCCATAGGCCGGCATTGGGCCAGCCCAATGTCGGCAAGATGTCAAGCCCAGCGCCCGGTATTGGGCGGCCCTGGGCTTGAACTAATCCAATACCGGCAAAGATAAGGCTTGCGCGGTCGATTGTCAACCATTTCGCCGCGCATGATTGTGCGCCGGAAATGGTTGCCTTTTAAGTGGCTTTGCCGGCGCCGTGAACGTGCGCCGGCATTTCTGACGTCGGTAGAACCTTTTATTCTTGTAGTGAGAAGTGGGTGAAATGAAATTTGAGGAACCAGAATGGGATATAGCCAAACCTGCTCCATTTCCAACTTGAATTCTACTATTTCCTGCATATTCTCCACCAATAGTCAGATTATTCAAGTCATTTGTAACATGATTTGTTGCCCCTGTGTCAGGAATCCAGTTGCTGTCATTGTTCATATCAGTAGACACCATCATAGCAGACATAGAATTAGCATTGGATGCTCCAAAGTGATTGAATTGTCCAGAACTAGAATTTCCATTTCCTCTCCCTTGAGCATTTGGTCCATGATAATTTGGATCAAAACGTTGATAACATTTCAATCCTGTGTGCCCATATTTACTACACAATTGGCATTGAGGTCTTCCATTTCCATTCCAGCTTCTTCCTCCTCGATTATTTCTACCTTTTCCTCTGTTTGCTTGTGAATGTCCATACCTCTGTCCATTATCATTACTATAGTATCCACCATTTCCTGTTTGAGGATATGAATTGTTATGCCTATATCCTCCATTTCCTTGAACAGTCAGATTTACAGATGGCAAGGATCCTTCTGAACTTGGCATATTTCTTTCAATTCGTGCCTCATGAGTCAATAACAAAGCTGATACATTTTGTACTGATTGATGCTTTGTTTTGGACGTAATTACAGAGACTATAGCATCATATTCAGATCCAAGTCCAGACAATATGTTCATAACAATATCTTGATCAGAAATTTTATTACCTACAGATGCAAGAGAAGCAGCGTATCCTTTCATTTTCTTCAGATAATCTTTCATGGACATTCCATCTTTCTTTGTGTTCTGAATCTTCGTCTTGAATTCCATTACTTTAGCCATATTTCTGTTCGAGAAAAGTTCTGCTACTCCTTTCCAGATTTCTTGTGCAGTTTTGCAATCCATTATTTCAGATAAAATCTCTTCTGTCATAGATCCAATCATCCAAGAGGATAACAATTTGTCTTGTTTCTTCTAGAAAGTAAACTCAGGATTGACAGATTTTGTTGAAGAATTTCCAGATCCAGTGTTTATGTATTGCACTGGTTTTTGAAGATCATCGTCAATATACATTTCCAATCCATGGCCTTCAATTGCTGTTTCCACTTGAAATTTCCACAGCAAGTAGTTGTTGTCATCTAATTTGACAATCGAAGCTTTGTTTCCCAGATTTACTGGTTTTGTTGCTTGATTTTGAGAATTTGATTGTTCTTCAGTTGCATCAGAAGAGGACGCCATTGTTAAGATCTTCAATCTTTCTTCAGGATCTTTCTTTTGGCTGTGAGCCTAATGCTCTGATACCATCTTAAGTTTCTAAAGAAGAAAGAGAAAGAGAAACTTTTGATCAACAAACAGATTTCTCATTATTTTTAATTGATCTGATACATTCTCACTTATATAGAAAGAATGTAGTGAATATGTAATAAACAACTCTCATAACTAACTTTTAACAGAATGTAAACTAACTAATCATCAGAAATACATGTGCACTTAGTGAGCTGGCTTAACACGCTCTCTTGAAAACATGGTACAATTTGGTAGAATGCGACAAGAAAAATAATTTTGAATTCTGTTCTCTTCAATTTCGATTTTTCTTATGAATGACAAATTGAGGGAAAATATCAAGCATCACTTGTGCCATCCCCATCATATGAAGCTGTCATATAAAAAGAAATATGGTAAATTTTAAACCTAATGAAGATTATGTGAAACTCCTCACATTTAAGCCATACTTTCTTTCTCTCTCTCTGTCACTTTTTTTTTTAATTTAACCAACTAATATCTAGCTGGCAAATGAGTTTTGATTCAATCCTTCAATGTTTTTAATCTTTATTTAAAATGTACATAAAAAGAAATTATATTTAGATATCTAGAAAAAGTGAGAGCCATTAATGTGAGGGATAACTCGTAATTACTGCGTATTAATCATTAAATTTTATGAACGCAGGCAAAATTGGACTTAAAACGAAGAAATTATGACATTTTTAGTATCTTTAACGGTTCATGGCCCCTGCCTGCAAAAAAACGTATCTCGTATAAAAAACGCGGCAGTGGGCATCGCGCAGTGGGCGGCGGCAAAGCGGATGAAAATAACCTTCAAACTCGTTGCGGTGGCGGTAGAAGAGCTTTGCAGCAACCTGATGATGTCATGAAAGGAAGAAGGAATAGGCTCGTAGACGTCATGCACGCTAGTGAGCACCTTCAGTTTGGCAAAGGAAAGAGCAACGTTTCGCTCGTTCATGAGTGACATGTCACTGAGCATGATCTAAATAGAAGTGCGCTCGTAGCTCGGCTCGGCTTAGGCAACTTCAGGGATTAGATCATATTTTAGACGATTTTATCTTATTTTCACCTATTTAAATCCTCATTTGATCCCAATTTCAAAATCTCTTATGCCTCTATTTTTCTTTGGACTTTTAGATAGTTTTTCTAGAGATTTATCAAGGTTAGGTTCATGAATTTATGAGGTTTTGCTCTTAATTTTATTTCACATTTCCTCTTTTTTCATTTCTCTTTGCATATATTATTGTGATTAATTCTTGTGCAACCTGGCCATTTGTTCATTGATTAATTTATCATATTGCTAGTTTGAACGTTAAATCCGTAATTGTTCTAATATAAATAGCATAATAATACAAATTGATTAGGGATATTTATTTGATCATGTTATGGGAGTTTATGATCTAAGTTAAATGATTCGATCACATCGTGTTTGTTAGTTAGAATTTGTTAATTAGGGAAATAGTCAATAATCGTATATTGGCTATCGAATAGTTAAGGAATAGCACTTATAAGTTGTTGGTGACTTTCAACCAATTTAATGAGAAGAATTTAGGAATGCATGTTTATGAATCGATGATCAAATCAATGAATCATAACCAAGATTAAATTTTTAGTTTCTCTTTTTAATTTGTTTTCATTTTATTTTCAAAACTCAAAACCCCCATTTTCATAACTTTAACTTAATTACCCATTTCTTGTGGAGATCGACCTTACACACCGCTAATACAAATTTCTAAATTCCAGGAGTAAGTTATTATTTTTTGTGGTTTCAACACCCATAATTAAAAAAAAAATTCATTAGGTAGCATATTCTAATGAAATATTTGTAAATATATCATCACTTAAAACTATTTATAAATATAGCAATTTTTACTATGTTCGTTAGTGATTACCAGTGATTAATGTGTATGTCAGTGATAATGTAAGGTAAAAGTATGGATTCGATATTTATCACTGATTCACACGATCAAAATTTACTATATTTTCAAATATTTTTAAGAGCTGTTATTTTTTATAAATATTAAATAAAAAAAAGTGGGCTAGATTTGCAACTCCTCCTTAATATAATTGACAAACATTTGAAAGAGTTACATGCTGTTTAATGTGATTGACATTTAATTTGAACTTGATTTTCATATATAGTATGCATTGCATTACTTAAAATTTTGGGGGAAATTATTAAAATAGCCTAGAAAAACCGTAAATAGCAGCCTATTTATGATTTTACTCATATAACATATCTTAAACTCAAGCCCGATTTAGGGAATTAATACCCATCAATCTCAAACATCCATTTAGTTACAATTGAAAAAATGAACTTATACCAATTTTAGAGAATTAATTGATCTTCGCTTGCTCTTCACAATCCTCCATTTAAGATCCGTTCTTTTTTTTTTTTATGGAGTTTCTTGGAAGTAATTGAAAGGGAAAAAGGTTTCCATTGAAGACCCGTTCTCCATTGATGATTCGTTCAAGTAAGAAACAGAGAAAGTAAAAACTGGGAGAAACAAAAAAATACAAAACGTTTTTTTTATGAAGTTTCAATCAAATCCTTTTACAATACTGCATTAGCATGAAGTAACTGTAAGGAAGGAAACCAATCTGCCAACCTAAAGCTTGCTGTCATTTCTTGTAACCTGCTGTATACAGCTTGCATATAATTACCATTTATGTCCTTTTATTTAGCCAATAATTATGGTTCTCATTAGCTCTAGAAAATACGTATATTTTATGTATAAATATTCTTTTCATCAATAAGAAATATAACGTGCCTTCATCTCTCTATATGGTATCAGAGCTTCAAGCTTAAAAGCACAATTTTTCATTTTTTTTCCCTGCTATCTTCTCCTCTCTAACCTCCATCCTTATTATGGCAGATGCAAACACCTCCACTCCCCCATCATCTCTTCCTATTTCTAATCCTCTCCATCTTAATACTAACCTTATCTCTATAAATTCTGCAGCCCAAGCACCCTTAAAGCTTTCCATAGATAATTATTTATCCTGGCATACACAGTGGTATTCTCTCTTGATTGGATATGATCTTTTAGGCTATGTAGAAGGCTCTAAAACTTGTCCTTCACCAACCATCACCCAAGGCACAACTAATATTGTTAACCCCGATTATCTGTTTTGGGTTCGTCAAGATCAACTTGTCAGAGGGGCTTTGATTGCTTCTCTCTCTCCTGAAGTCATCCCATTTATTACGGCTGCAAAGACCTCTCATAAAGTATGGCAGAAACTTGAAAACACATATGCCAAGCCCACTCGTGGTCGAATCATGACACTTCGACACACCCTCGCCCGAACCACCAAAGGAACCAACACTATTTTCTCTTATCTGCAGGCTCTCCGTACTCTCACTGATCAACTGGCTACGGCTGGTGCACCCTTAGCTGAAGATGAAATTATATTCCATGTTCTTGAAGGTGTGGGAACTTGTGACGACCCGTCACTTTTAAATAAATTAAATCAGAGAAAAACAGCGAAAGTCTTTTATTTTAAGAAAATTTGGCGTGGTTATGTTTGAAAATTTGCTGGCCAAAACCTGTTTACATAATAATTTCAAAATCTAAAATACACAAGGAACATTTAGTTCCTATCCAGGAGTTCAAAATGATTATAATCATAAACATAAAGATAAAAGCTCTTAAGAGCTATATACAATTGTACAAATCTCAAAATTATATAAAATTCACAAAACCATGTACATGGATTTTTTTACAACTACTTAGTCCATCTCGAAATCATCATCCTCTCGATCAAGCGCGCACCAGTTCCTCTTCCACGATCCCAAACATTACCTGAAATGTTTGTAATATTATGAGCTAACAACTTAAGCCCAGTGAGAATAATAAGAATAAAAAGTAAAGATAGACCTCAAACTCGCATTTCGATTTATGTCCAATTAATCTGACACAATTCACTCCTAAAGTCCTTCAACTCTAGGTAATTTCATTCTATATTCTCTAAAAGGATGTTATTACTAACTCTCGTAGTCAATCCTCATCCAAATACTTGTTATGACATAAATAAGAATAATAAATAAAACTTTTCTTAAATATAACATCTCGATTCTCTTTCTCATCTATCATATGCATAAAAGTAATGAGTACATCCCGTAGGATACGCATTCGCCATTTATGCATGAAATGAAGGTAATGTGGATTTTCACATACTATCCACCCTTATCCTTATGTATGAAGTAGTGTGGACTTTTCCCGTAGTATCCACCAAAACTTATGTATGGAAGTAGTGTGGACTTTTCCCGTAGTATCCACCAAAACTTATGCATGGAAGTAGTGTGAACTTTTCTCATATTATCCACCAAAACTTATGCATGCAAATAGTGTGGACTTTTCTCATATTCCACCTTTAACCTTTCGTTTTTCTTTCTCACTTTCTTTTCTTTTCAACGATGCGAGATGTTATGCATATGCTTGCAAAAGTAAATAAGTAAATGTAAATGATAAAGTAACCGAAACATGCATAAAGTAAAGGAGCAAAAAGTGAAGACATAAAGTAAAAGACATAAGTAAAATAGATAGTAATCTCGGACGAACGATATGTCGATCGAACTCCGGTATCAATAATAAAAGTAGAATCATAACTTAAACGATTAACCTATACCTTCAAGGATTCTAAACTTCCAATATAATCCGAGGTTCTATTAATCGTTCTAAATACAAGTTTGGATCTTTTAACTTCCAATGATCCAACCTTAATTTCGAATTGAATCTAACTTAGAATCTTCTAAGATTCAATACTTTCCTTAAGAACTTCTAAGTTCTCACTTAAAGGATTAACTCTTAATCCTAAGGGCACTAACTCACATCCCTCTAATCTTAGATTCGGATTCTAATCTTAGTTTCAAATTCTACAAACCTTCATACTCATTCGCTTTCTATAGTTACTTTAAATCCTAATTATTCTCACCGTAGCCAAATTAGTTTTGGTCCAAATCTCCGATTTCCCACAATTCAACAACCGAGCAATCGCACCTACAATTCATCAATTGCACAACATATTACAACTCATATCTAATATGAGAACAAGTTTGCATTTTTGGATGAATAGTGATTTCGGATGAATAGTGTTTTCGGGTGAATAGTGATTTTAGATATTTTAAGAAATTGGAAATGACGGTTCCGTCCTTTTATGACTTTTGACTTATAAAAGAAACCCGATGCTCTTAAATAAATCTAAAGGTGATTAATAATTATTAATTGGCCTATTAATAATTATTAATGTCACCGAAACGAAATTTAAAGTATTAAAACGATTAAAAAGAATTTCAGGGGAAATTAACTACTAAAATCGAAATTACAAAAATAATAATTAATCTAAATACTTAAATTGAAATAAATAAATAACATTAATTGAATAATAAAAATAAATAAATAAATAAATAAATCACTTCAAAATAACGGGACGTTACAGAACTGAATTCAAAGAAATAAGTGCTGCCATTCGCACACGAGAAAGTCCAATCTCATTTGAAGAACTTCATGATAAGCTCACAGATCATGAATCTTTTCTTAAGCGGGAAAAACAAGTCGAAACTACACTTCCTATCACTGCCAATTATGCTGGAAAATCAGGATCCAACTCCAATTATAATGGCAGTAGAGGCAACAATTCAAACTCTTCTTCTGGTCCATCTCACCGCCAAGGACAACAACAATGGCTAAATAAAAATGGTCACAAAAATAACAGCTCCAATAAAATTATTTGTCAATATTGTGAGATCCCAGGACATGTTGCCAAAAAGTGTCGTCGCCTTCAAGCTACTGTTCCATGGCTATTTCAATCCCAACAATTCTCTCCTACATTTGGCTCTCAACATCCTCCGGTTAATCCGCGGTTTTTCACGACTCCACCACAGGCTCACTTTGCCACACAAGTCTCCACTTCCTCACCTAATTGGTTGGTTGCCTCCGGGGCATCCCACCATATAACATCTGACTTGAATAACTTGTCTCTCCACTCAGAGTATGATGGCCAGGATGATATCATGATTGGAGATGGTAAAACACTTTCAATTACCCACATGGGCTCTACTGCACTTTCTTCCCCTTCTAATTCGTTTACTTTGTCTGATGTTCTTTGTATACCCACTAAGAAAAAGAATCTCATATCCGTGTCCAAATTTTGTTCCTCTAATAATGCTTCAATTGAGTTCTTACCATCCTCTTTTATTGTGAAGGATCTTCGTACGGGGGCACGACTCGTGGAAGGGCAGACTAAAGATGGTGTGTATGAATGGCCTCCAAATGCATCTCTTCCTGCATCTACTTCAACCAGCTCATCCATGCTTGCTCTTGCATCCATTAAAGCGCCGTTTCATGATTGGCACAATCGATTAGGTCATCCATCTTTGAAAGTTTTGCATCATGTTCTTCGCTCTTTTCCCTTACCTCTATCTTCATCTATTCTACAGAATTTCTCTAATATTTTTAAGACTATGGACAACTACTCTCGTTACCTATTAATTTTAAGATTAAACCTAATGAATATTAGAAAGAGAGAGAAAGGGAGAAGAGACCAGTAAAATTGCTTTGAGATTGTCTGGAGTAAAAGGGTAGTCAAACTTTTAAGAATTGATATTTTTAAAAATAACGAAAATTTTGAAAATTTTCAAAAATGTCATTTTTCATACTGAGATTACTATTTTTGAAATTACCTATAATAATAATGTTATCGATTGAAATTTCTCTAATATTTATAAGACTATGGACTACTACTCTCGTTACCAATTAGTTATAAGATTAAACCTAAAGAATATTAGAAAGAGAGAGAAGGGGGAAAGAGACCATTAAAATTGCTTTGAGGTTGTCTCGATTAAAAGGGTAGTCAAACTTGGCATCTTGTTGCAGTTGGAGCATGATATCCAAGAATGAGGTTTCGTCAATCTGACCATTCTTACTCATCTTTGCCTTGTGTTCTTCAATTACCTGATTAAAAAAAGTGTCCATTGTCGAAGACGTTCTTTTCAATTCTCCAATGAATCCTCTAAAAACATCAATCCAATGAAAAATTGGAAAGAAATCAGTAACACAAAATGCTGTCAATTACACCGTAACCCTTCTTAGTGTATTCCCAAATATGTAATTTTCATTTTCATCCACAAACTTGTCTCCAAAAACACATCTAGAGATCATATTGTTTGAGGTTGAAACCAACAACTGATAAAGATTCACAGAATTATCACCATCAATATAACAAGCTTTACGAATCCTATCGATAAGCAACGCAACTTCTTCATCTCTCACATATTGAAATGATTCAACTCTTTTGACACTCAAAAGCTCAACAACACATAATTTTTTAGCTTGTCTCCAATACTCTCCATAGGAAGCAAAACCCACATCTTTGCTTCCATCCAATAAGAGATTTGCAGCTGTAATTTGTGGCCTGTTGGAGAAATTGAGATCATGGGTCTTCATGAATTCTCTAGCCAATTTGGCTGATGAAACCACAAGAGTTGGAATTTTGCCTAACTTCAAGAACATGAGAGGGCCATATTTTTCAGACATAGATGCTAGAGAACGGTGAGGCAAAGTGCCTAATTGGTGAAGGTTTCCAATTATGGGAAGTTTTGGGGGTGAAGGAGGTGATTTTAAGGTTGTTTTCTTGTTTCTAAACAGTTTGAGCAAAAGAAAGAAGAAGAAGAAAAGAAACAGAGAAAGAGAAATGGGATTGAATTGCATGGTGTTTTCATATCCAACTTGTAGTTCTGGTTGAAGGTGATGAAATCTTGATGCTGAATTTGAATCCATTTTCTCCTTTGTTTGTGTTGCTTCACACTTTCAAGCTCTTTAGGTATATATAGAAAACTCGCTGCTTTAGTTAAGATAAATTTCCAAGCCTACAAATATTACATTTTTGAGTAATTTAAAAAATAGTAAACGTTTCGAAAAATTTTGAGAATGACATTTTTTAGACTGGTATTAGTTTGAAAATGCAATTTTTGAAATTTTTTACTATTTTTAAATATATCAATTTTTAAAATGTCATTTTTAATAACCCATTTGAAATACTAGTCTCTTTAAAACTATGTTTTTTTGCTTTCGGTTTTTTAAAAAAATACAGTTTTTTTTTTAAATTTTATTTTATATAGTTTTTCAAAATAGTTTATAATAAAAATAAGAAAAACAACAATATAATATGAAAATATTATTTTGTTGTGTGCTATTTTCCTCATATATAATCATTAACTATATATTTATGTATAATTTAATTTGAATAGGCGATATTTTAAAGGTAATATATAGATAAGTAAATAAAAACACAAAGATAAAATTTGTCTTTTTCAAATGATTTTTAAATTAAAAATAAAAGATAATAGATAGTAACTTTAAGAAATAATTCCACCAATAATCAATTTAAATCACCATATTTCAGAATTAATAGTCGTTCATTATTAATATCAATTTTAACGAAAAACCGCCAATTATGGTGATGATCTGGTGGTTTACGATTTAATAGTTTACCATCTTTCCCTTTTATCTCTCCTAATATAACTTTATCTTATTAATTACATATCATTTAATTAATAATTTACTTTTTTTTAGTATTTAATTTCAAATCAATATCCCTTGATTTAAGGATCCTTATTTTTGTTTTAAAAAACTCAATGTTGATTATGTAACCCTAATTTCATCAAACGAAGACTATTGTAATTCTATGGAAGAGGAAAAGTCCAATGGCGACGGTGTTGGAAATCACACCAGAAACAGTAGTTTCGGTGGTGATTCATTGAGAGCTTATCCTTCATTGGTGAAATCAGTGTGAAAGAATGGTGTTTTCTATTGAAGGAGAGAAAAAAGAAGATTAGGGTTTAGGATTTTGAAGCAAGGATGCTTTCCCTTGAAGGATTGGACGGTGGAGGATATGGTGATAATGGTGGAGAGGAGAGAGAAAATGTAGATTGGGAGAAAGAAGGAAGCTTTGAGATGGAGGAGAGACAAACGTCATCGTCGTGAGATTCAGCTAAGAAATGGCGATATTTGAAGCGAGTAGATCAAATCGTCGTTTGCATAGTGAGTTTGGTAATGACGACAATGTTTTGAATCCAGAGAAGCTTCTTACGGCATCGGACATTAACGTAATTATTCGTGTTATTCATGGCTACTGCTGCAGGTTTGTTGATTTATAATACACTGTCTATTAAATATAAACCTTTTATTTTATATGGCTGCTACTACAAATGTTAATGGCTGCCGCAGGTTGGTTTATCAATAATATACCGTTTATTAAATATAAACATGTTAAACTATGTTTTTTTTTTTTGTAATTTTCGCAAAGACAACCGTTTATATCTACTGCTATAAGTTTTCATGGTCGTTTCTATAGGGTGGTTTTTCTATACACTGTTTATCAAATATAAACGTGTTTGATTTGATTTTTCTATTTTTTCATGTTTTATTTTTAATTTAATCTTATATTTGGTTTAGTTTTGTTAAACATTTTTAAGAAAATGAATACTTATTACTTTTTGTTTATTTTTTATTTATCAATTATACACGGTTTAACATTATTAAACTAACGATGATTCTCTTATAAAAATTTCAGAGTTTGAAGAAGCATTAATGGTGGTTGGAGGATGATTGAAAAAGAAAGAAATTCGATTTTTCTAGAAGAAAGAACTATTCAGAAGCTTTAAGATTTTTTTAGTTATAGTTTTAATTAATTTAGATTTAAATTTTCTATTAATTTTTCAAAATTTAAGAGATTTCATAAATTCTCTTAAATCTTGCATAAATTAAGGAAAATTAAATGGGGTATGTTTAATCTTTTCACAATGTAATTTAATTTTACTTGTGGTGGTTTTGGATAGCTTTGATATATATAAAAGATTGTATTTTTTTTTTAGATAAACAACTTTAATTTGTCCAGTACTCAAATTAACCCTAATTTTAATTTATAATATATAAAATAGTTTTTAAATACAGTGTATATAAAATTCCTACATGTTGATAATTTTGTTATTAGTCTTATCTTATGTGCTTACATATCATCTGTCATTTTTAATAATTCTTCATCATATTTTACCATTTATTCAAAATTCTTTTGAAATTTTTATTTAAATTTTAAAAATAAAGATTAATTTTAGAAACTATATATATATATATATATATATATATATATATATATATATTTTAATTTATAAAATTTAGTTAGATTTTAAAAAGAGAAATTTCAATATATAAATTTTTTTATGAGTAATGAAAACAAAAATAAATAAAAGTTTTGAAACTTTTTGAAAATGGCATTTCTAATCTAAACAAAAATAGTAGCGTTATCAAATTATATGTGAAACTATCTTTAATGTGATTTACATTCTCACCTAAGTAGGGATATAGTTACACGCAACTATATATTTGTTGTGGGTGAAATTATATCAGTACACGTGGAATTTCTAAACTTGTTCAAAGAAAGTGCAATCGACATGTCAACGTCACCTGGACAGGCTACGTCACCTATGAGGCTATGTCTACGTCGTCTGGGAGGTCACGTCTATATGTCACCTAGGAGGCTACGTCTACGTCACCTAGGAAGGTACATCTACATAGTCCCGAGAGCCTACGTCTACGTCATCTAATAAGACTACGTATCAAAGACCAAGAAACTACATTATATTAATATCCAATCAAACGATGACACGTGGCATGACCAACAAGCGACACATCGTTGGGAAGCAACACGTTGCCCAATCCCGACGCGACATGTGGCACGATGATGTCATCAAACTCCTCTCATATAAATAGGAGAAGAAATTCATTCATTAGGTAACTAATTTCTACTGCAATTCTCTCTGGCACACTAGCTCTGCTTGCACTGACTTAAGCATCGGAGAGTGTTAGGCCGGCACCACACCGGTGCTCTCTTTATTTCCTGTGCAGGTACATACAGTGCTCGTTAACTACTCAGCATATCACCTACGCAACACCTCCAGTGCAGCGCACTACATCCGACTCGTCCCATACTTTCAGTTCGTTGCTTACGTGGAAGCTATCCATTTTTACGCAACAACATTTGGCGCCGTCTGTGGGAAAGAGTACATAACTAAGTGCTCTACCATTTAGGATGAGTCGAAGAAGTCAACACGGTGATGATGTGGATGACGGTGAGAACCGTAATCCTCGTAATACGAGATATCAAACTCGTAGCAATAGAGAACGACAACAACAAGCTGACGAAAATCGAGAAGTGGTACGGGTTGCGCCTGTGTCAGACAGAAGGGTAGAGGCCTTGGAAGAGCAAGTTCGGGGTGTGAATCGAGATCTTGCAAAAATGCTAGAGATACTCACTCAAAGGTCGGATCACCAAGCTCCCGCTGACAACCATGATTTACGATCGAAGAAAGAAAAAGAAAAAGAACCTATAGAAGGTGTTGCAGAGTCGCGGAATCACGAGAAGGGTGGTTCGAAGGGGAAGTCGAGGCTACATACTCGGGACACTTCTCCTTCTTCCAATAAGTCTTATCCCAAGAGGCATCCAAGCCTGAAAGGAAGGTCTGATCTTAGAGAAGTGCTCAACGAAAAAAGAAAAGCACAAAGTAGTATAGCAAGGTCTACTGCTGAAAGTTCACAGCCTTGGGCACCAGAGCTAAAGAAACTCCAAGACGAGCTTGGACATATGAAGAAAGAGTACCGTGGAAAAGCTCCTCTTGTGTTAGAAGATCTCCTTGAGCAAACTGAACCACCATTCACAGATGACATCATGGAGGTAGAGCTTCCTACTAAGTTCAAAATGCCAACTATGGCAACTTATGATGGTTCAAAAGACCCGGTTGAGCATGTTGATACATTTCGGACCTGGATGGAACTCCAGGGAGTCCAAGATGCTATCAAATGCAGGGCATTCCCTCTTACACTAGGGGGGTCTGCCCGAGGGCGGTATAGGCAGCTCAAGCCAAGATCTATCTCTTCATTTAAAGACTTTACTCAGTCTTTTGTAACTCAATTCCTCGGTGGAAGAGATCATAAAAAACCAGCCACACACCTTTTGACTGTGCGTCAGAAATCGGGGGAAAGTCTCCGAGATTATGTTGTGAGATTCAACAGTGAAGCATTGAAAGTTGAAGGTTACAGCGATGACATAGCTCCAACCGCAATGATGGCTGGATTGAAAGACGAAAATTTTTTATGGTCCCTAGGAAAAAAGACTCCTGCTACTTATACAGAGCTCATCTCAAGAGCACAGAAATATATGAGTGCGGGAGAATTACTTAGTGCAAGAAAAGCTCCGGATGAAGGGGGAAGTAGTAAACATCCTGAGCACAAAAGAAAAGATCGAGCAGAAAACATAACTCGAAAGGATGACCGGTACAGGGACGAGAAAAGAAGCAGGACAGAACAATGAACTGTGGAGCGGGGTAATCCTGTGACCAAGTTCAAGAAGTACACCCCTACTACTATCCCAGCTGAACAACTACTAATGGAGATTCAAGACAAAAATTTGGTTAGGTGGCCACCAAGGATGAAGGCGGGGTCAAATAAGAGGAATAAAGATAAATATTGCCTCTCCATAAGGACCACGGACATACCACCTCCGACTGTTGTGACCTCAAAGAGGAAATTGAAGCTTTAATTCAAAGGGGGTACCTAAAGGAGTTCGTGATAAGAAAGGAAGAAGGACAACGCGAAGTTCGATCTGAACGAAAAGACCAAGACAGAGGTGGTCAAAAATCCTTGGGTGGTGACATAAGAACTATTTTTGGTGGACCAGCTGGTGGAGAGTCAAGTAGAAAAAGAAAGGCAAGCGCTCGAGAAGCAAGTCACGCCCCACCCAGATTCGAGGTCTTTTCTACTTCTACAATGTCTGGTCGAAAGGCAAAGATAAATTTCGATGAAGAAGAAGTGGTTGATATCCATCAGCCTCATAATGATGCCCTTGTGGTGATAATTATTGTGGCTAACTTAAGAGTACATCGGGTCCTAGTGGATGGAGGTAGCTCGGTAGATGTACTCTGTCTCAGCGCTTTTGAGAAATTGGGAATTGGGAGAGAGAAATTGAAAAGGAGTTCAACACCCTTGGTGGGATTCGGAGGAGAGCAGGTCATCCCTGAAGGGAGTATTGAATTGCCAGCCACTTTTGGAGAAGAGCCCAACACCATTACTAAAATGGTAGAATTCGTAGTGGTCGATCGCCCATCAGCATACAATATCATATTGGGGAGACCTACCATCCATGCTCTTAGGGCCGTACCTTCGACTTACCATCAAATGATGAAGTTCCATACTTCATGCGGGGTAGGAGTAATCAAAGGGGAGCAAAAGGTCTCCCGAGAGTGTTATTACATGACCATGAGGGTGCTACGCCGAGAAGCATGATCACAATTGAACAAACCAAAGAAGAGATGCGATCCACCTGACTCACTTAGTTGAGGAAGCAAAGCAACCACACTTGGCAAGTATGCCAAAAGAACTGCAACAAAGAGCGACACCCATTGAAGACCTGGAATCTGTCCCACTTTTAGACGAAGAAAAAT
Organism: Gynostemma pentaphyllum; assembly: GCA_028015215.1. NCBI lineage: Eukaryota > Viridiplantae > Streptophyta > Magnoliopsida > Cucurbitales > Cucurbitaceae > Gynostemma > Gynostemma pentaphyllum. The sequence continues at coordinate 46,492,599 of CM051346.1, read as the reverse complement.
GTGTTAAAATCGGGACAAAACTGGGGGAAGAACAGAGAGAGAAACTTATCAATTTCTTGAAAGAAAACATCGATGTTTTCGCCTGGAGCCATGACGATATGCCTGGCATTGACCCAAAAATCATGGTTCATCGACTGAATGTAGATCACACTTATCGACCTGTTAGACAGAAACGTAGAGTTTTCGACCAGGTCAGGAACGATGTTATAGCTGAAGAGGTAGGAAAACTTTTTAAAGTGGATTTTGTCCGTGAAGTGCACTATCCAGATTGGCTCTCTAATGTGGTGTTAGTCAAAAAAGCGAACGGAAAATGGCGGGTATGCATAGATTTTACCGACCTCAACAAAGCATGCCCAAAGGATAGTTTTCCTCTACCTCGAATTGATCAGCTGGTAGATGCAACAGCAGGACATGAGATGATGACTTTCATGGATGCATACTCAGGTTACAATCAAATTAAAATGTATGAGTATGACCAAGAGAAGACGTCATTTGTAACAAGCCAGGGCCTGTATTGCTACAAAGTCATGTCGTTTGGGTTAAAGAATGCTGGGGCAACCTATCAAAGAATGGTAAATAAAATGTTTGCAAGTCAGATAGGAAGGAATATGGAGGTATATGTCGACGACATGTTAGTCAAAAGTCGCCAAGCTGACCAACACACTTCAGACCTAGCTGAATCATTTGAGGTTTTGAGAAAGTACCGAATGAGACTCAACCCGGAAAAATGTGCGTTTGGGGTAGCTTCAGGCAAATTCCTCGGCTTTATGGTTCATCAAAGAGGAATAGAAGCAAACCCTGACAAATTACAAGCCGTCTTGGACATGGAATCCCCAAAGAACCTTAAGCAGCTACAAAGTCTTAATGGCAAAATAGTTGCACCAAGCATTTGTATCCAGGGCAATCGATAAATGTTTACCTTTCTTCAAGATTCTTGGAAAGGATGCAAGTTTGAATGGACGGAGGAGTGTGAACGTGCTTTCCAAGAGCTGAAACAATATATGAGCTCCACACCTTTACTCTCCAAGCCAGTCATAGGTGAAGAATTATTGTTATACTTGGCGATTGTCCGAGGCAATGATAAGTTGACCTTAGTAAAAGAAGAAGGTGGAGTCCAACTACCTATCTACTACACCAGCAAGGCTATGGCTTGGATCTTGAGACTCGGTACCCTCGAATGGAAAAATTGGCGCGCGGCCTTAATAACTTCATTTCGAAGATTGAGGCCATACTTTCAAGCACATGGGATAGTAGATCGACAAATCACCCACTAAGACAAGTTTTACGGCTGGAGACTTCAGGTCGTTTGATGAAGTGGGCGGTTGAACTTAGTGAGTACGATATTCCAGTACAAGCCTTGAACTGAGTTAAAGGACAAGTTGTAGCCGATTTCATCAGCAGAGCTCACACCAGAAAAGAAAGAGTCACTTCCTACTCGGATAGAAGTACTTGGTCCAGGATAAAGAACTCATCATTCCACAAAGAGAAGAGTCCATTTGGACACTCTATGTGGATGGGTCTTCCAACATGAAAGGTCTGAGCTGGCCTTATCTTAGTCTCACCTAGGACCGAGTCCACATTGAATATGCTTTGAGGTTTGGTTTTAAAGCTTCCAACAATGAGGCCGAGTATGAAGCCCTTATAGCGATGGCCGCGCTTGGCAAGAAAAGTAGGGGTGAATCGTATCAAAGTGTTTAGTGACTCTCAATTGGTTATCAATCGGATAACAACAGGAATATCGGACCAAGGGAGAAAGAATGACTTCCTATCTAGCCAAAGTGAAAAATCTTCTTTGCACTTTTGAGTGGTGGGAGGTAAATCAAATACCACGTTCTCAAAACTCTAATGCCGATTCGTTAGCACGTTTGGCATCCGCTATGAGACCGGGAGTTAAGTAAATGCGGTACCAGTGAGAGTTTCTACCCGGCTCAAGCATTGATGATTTAGAAGCCATGGATATTGAGCAGTCATTGCAGTCGTCCACCCCTTCCTGGATGGATCCCATCATAAAATTCTTAAGAGATGGGGAGTTGCCTATTGACAAAGCTAAAGCAAGACGACTCCAGCGCCGAGCTACACATTATATCTTAGAAGGAGATGTTTTATATAAGAGAGGTTTCTCTCTACCACTACTCAGATGTCTTATACCCGAAGAGGCAGATTATGTTATGAAAGAGATTCATGAGGGAGTGTGTGGCAACCATTCAGGAGGAAGGTCGTTAGCTCACAAAATTGTAAGGCAAGGTTATTACTGGCCCACCTTGCACAAGGATGCCAAGTCGTTCTATAAAAAATGTGACCAATGTCAACGTTTTGCTGTGATCCCAAGACAACCACCTGAATACTTAACAAATGTCACAAGTCCTTGGCCATTTGCTCAGTGGGGGGTTGACTTGATAGGACCACTTCCACAAGGAAAAGGTCAAACTAAATTTGCAATTGTAGCTGTGGATTATTTTACTAAGTGGGCTGAGGCTGAAGCCTTAGCTACAATCACCGAACGCAAAACTACCGACTTTATGTGGAGGAGCATAGTTTGCCGGTTTGGTATTCCTTATGCCATTGTCAGACAATGGAAAACAATTCGACAACGAGAAGTTCAAGTCTTGGTGTTCAGAGCTTTGTATTAAGCACTTCAAGTCCTCTCCTGCACATCCCCAAGCTAATGGTCAAGTGGAAGCGGTGAATAAAATTATCAAAAAGAACTTGAAAACCAAACTAGAAGGGTTGAAGGGGCTATGTGCAGAAGAGCTACCTAATGTGTTATGGGCATACAGAACAACAGCTAGAACTTCTACAGGCGAGACTCCTTTCTCACTTGCGTTCGGAGCGGAAGCGGTTGTGCCAGTTGAGATAGGTCTCACTTCTCCAAGAGTACAACATTTCAATCCAGAGACAAATGAAGAATGTCTAAGGTTAAGCCTTGATCTCCTTGAAGAGCATAGGGAGACTTCCCGTCTCCGTGTAGCTGAGTATAAAAATCGGGTGGCACGATACTACAACTCCCGAGTCAAACCACGCAATTTCAAAGTGGGTGACCTCGTTCTCAGAAAAGTGTTGCCAAATACAAAGGACCCAAATAGCGGGGTCTTAGGACCAATTTGGGAAGGACCATACAAGGTCACTGAGATTGTGAGACCAGGTACTTATAGACTGAAAGACCTCAACGACAGGGCGTTACACCATCCATGGAATGCAGAGCACCTCAAGACCTTTTATCAATGATTTCTTTACAATTTCATTTTCGTTCAAGTTATTTCTATAACAATTTCAATTCATTGTATTTTCATTCCAATAAATGAAATAAGAAAGTACATTTTCAACTTCATAAATTTATTTGTGATGAGAAGAATCAATGAGGCATAAGCAAAGGCTACCACCAAGTATGAATTTAAGCTGCGCATAGAACAAGCTACTTCAATAACTCGCAAACTCAAGTAACACTTTAAGTTATAAAGTGACACTTGAGTGGGGGCCTACTACTACTACTTTACTTACTACATGCACTACCACTACGCTGCTACAACAACAAGAATGAGCGACGAACACAATAAAACTTAAGTTCATTCAAAATTCTAAGTTAATTTTAGGTGCAGGGCTTTGTAGCCACACTTAATTGATAAAACTTAGAAAGAACGAAAACTTAAGTTTATTAAAAATTCTAAGTTCATTTTAGGTGCAGGGCTTTGTAGCCACACTTAATTGATAAAACTTAGAAAGAACAAAAACTTAAGTTCATTAAAAATTCTAAGTTCATTTTAGGTGCAGGGCTTTGTAGCCACACTTAATTGATAAAACTTAGAAAGAACAAAAACTTAAGTTCACTAAAAATTCTAAGTTCATTCATAATGCAAGGTTACATAGCCATGTATGATTGACGAGACTTAGAAAATAAATGAAACTGAGAAATGAAAGTAACATGAGATGAATTCTTATTTCAGGGTAATAAATAAGAAGATGTAAAGCAACATAAGTTCGAAGATATCCTAAACAAAACGGGAAAGCATGTTAAAAGCAAATAATCCTACCTATATGGAACTAAAAAGGAACACAAATAAAAGCTAAACGAGTTCATCAGTGGACATGCCCCACGAAACATGATAAAACTAAATCAGAAAATGGCATCATGCAGAGTCACCCAAAATTTCAATGTCGACATCATCACCGGGGCGCGTGGCGTGAGAAGGAGGGGGAAGGTTAAAACGCTCCCTAACAAAATTAAGGTCTAAATTTGGAAATCTCTCAGCAACTTCATCAAGCGTTGCATCGACGCCAAGGCTAAAAAGGTAAACCTCCGGGTCTACACCCTGATTAACAGCTTTAAACATAGTCATCAACTCTTTTTTGTCCTCAGTCTTAGCTTTGAGTTCGCTAAAATTGAGCAAGGTGCTTTTGTGCCTGGTTGAAATTTGATCTGAGATTCTCTTCGCTTCGGCTAGTTCACTCTTCAGCTTCTCCTTTTCAACACGCTCTACTTCCAGGAATCGAGCATTATCGGATGAATTTTCTTCGTGAAGTTTCACCGCTTGAAGACGAGCAATCTCTCTCCTTGTTGGACACATATCATGTTCATCCTAGCTCCAGCCTAACAAAGACAAAGTATGTTTTTTAGTCATCTGAGTAAAAAAAATGATAAAATAAAAGAGTGCATACCATTAAGTAATCCTCAACAGCCAATTCAGCTAATTCTTGAGTGGGCATGGAACGTGCACAATCTCGATCAAGCAACAAAACAGTTTGAAACTTTGAGCTGATCCGTCCGACATCTTTCTCAAAAGACTCGACGTTCTCACCATAGTAAATGCAGTCGGGGTTGGTAAAAAGGTTTCGAACTTCATGGTGAGAAGAAGGACCCGCACGCAAGCTCGGAACTGTAGTAGTGCAAGATTGCTTGCCAACATCCGACTCGTCCCATACTTTCAGTTCGTTGCTTACGTGGAAGCTATCCATTTTTACGCAACAACAGCGGCCAATCCGCGGGTTTGCACTAAAAAAAAAACAAAAAGTAAATGCAGCAGCTGTGTCAGACGAAAGAAAAATTAAAAAATATATATATATATCAAATCACAAACCTGCTGCATGCGTCAGGTTTGTGAAAAGTAAAGTTTTTTTTTTTTTTACTTTTCCTTTTTAAATCTCTTTTTATTTTACTTTTTAATATTTTTAATTCTTCTCATACTTAATTTTCTTTTACCAATTCATCAAACAAAGTGTACAACTCTAATTCAATTTGATTTTAAGAAATTTCTATTCTTAAATTCAAAGGGGGAATATGTACCTGATGATTGATTCGACGTTTAACCACGGTGTTCTACCACATTGAGCCTGTGAGATCGAGAATTTGAGAAAATAATTTTAAAAGTGACAGAGGAATAAGTGAGAAGGAAAAGAGGAGAAGATTTAGAAACTCACCAAGTCTCCAATTTGTGAGTTATGGGAAATACTAAAACTTTTATTTATAGAGGTTTTTGATAATATCTCTAAGATTTGATATTATCATTAAGATTTGATATTATCAGTAAGATTTGATATTATCTCTAAGATTTATCATATCTTAACCATTGGATCAAAGCAACGACTGAGATTACGTCACTTATGGTTTTATAAAAAAATTATTATTTTTTGCGAGACAGAAAATTTCAAGCTACAAAGCCCCGACACTTGTAAAATTTTCAGAAACTGATAGAAGAATAAATTCCACCCTAAATTAATACTCCCAAGCAATAGTGAACTCACGTCTCAACTCAGCTCGGGAGTAGGGGGCCACTGTTGTGGGTGAAATTATATCAGTACACGTGGAATTTCTAAACTTGTTCAAAGAAAGTGCAATCGACATGTCAACGTCACCTAGACAGGCTACGTCACCTATGAGGCTATGTCTACGTCGTCTGGGAGGCCACGTCTATGTCACCTGGGAGGCTACGTCTACGTCACCTAGGAAGGTACATCTACATAGTCCCGAGAGCCTACGTCTACGTCATCTAATAAGACAACGCATCAAAGACCAAGAAACTACATTATATTAATATCCAATCAAACGATGACACGTGGCATGACCAACAAGCGACACATCGTTGGGAAGCAACACGTTGCCCAATCCCGACGCGACATGTGGCACGATGATGTCATCAAACTCCTCTCATATAAATAGGAGAAGAAATTCATTCATTAGGTAACTAATTTCTACTGCAATTCTCTCTGGCACACTAGCTCTGCTTGCACTGACTTAAGCATCGGAGGGTGTTAGGCCGGCACCACACCGGTGCTTTCTTTATTTCCTGTGCAGGTACATACTCAGCATATCATCCGACTCGTCAACTACTCAACATATCATCTACGCAACACCTCCAGTGCAGCGCACTACATCCGACTCGTCCCATACTTTCAGTTCGTTGCTTACGTGGAAGCTATCCATTTTTACGCAACAACAATATTCATTGCAGCTTAGGTTTTTAGTTTTTTTTTATAATCTAGATATTTCTGTTATTACTATATTGATTGATTGAATTTTCCAACATGTTTGAGGTGTGCCATTTTAAAAATCTTAATCCGTCAATCTTTTGATTGCTATAATTAAAAAGATATTACATTCAATAACTTTCAAAATTTTAACTCATAAGAATGTGTAGACCCACTCGTTAAAAAATTTATTGAATGTAATCGTTCAACTTAAAAATTATTGGATCTATATAATTATGTTTTCCTCTTTTATTTAAATACAAACAGATCCAACGTATGATGAGTAGAGACTATATTTAGTCATGCATTCGAATCTTGTGATAATATTTCCACCTAATTTATTAATATTTCACGTAGTTGAGTCTCACTATAAATATCGAATCTTGTGAAATATGGGTGGTGATATATCACTATGGATGACCAGAGTGATATATCACCACCTATATTTCGAGTCCCTTCTCTTACTTTCTCCCATTTAATTTTGTTTTTCTTTATTTTTTTCTGTTTTCTTGATTATCTTTTTTTATTTTAATTTCCTTATCAAAGGTGGAATCTTCATTTTCTCCAAATACTAATTCTAATCAATTGTTAATTTATTAATATTTTTAATTCAAATCAATCTTAATTGATTTGATGAATCTTTATTTAAGGAAAACTTAGGTTTATTTTTAGACAACTTCACCGTTCTCTTCTCTCTTTCCCTCCTCATGAACGATGATATTTTTAGGAAACTGATCGCCGTATAATCTCTGACCAGCCGCTTCTTCGTCGGAGACGACATGTAACGTCCCATATTTTTTTAGGTGATTTTACTTATTTTATTCTAATATTTTATTTATTTATTTTATTTTATTTACTAAGATAAGTAGTTTTGGTTAGCATATTTTAATTAGCCCCTTTCTTAGAGATCTTTAGAAACTGAATTAACGAGCACGGGACGGTCTTCCTTAAGAAAGTAGCAAAGAGGGCATTTTGGTCTTTTTATGTTTACCCTCATTTAAACCTTCATCTTCTCATTTAACAAAGGAGAAGAAAAAAAAAAGACCCGTAGCAGCCCCCCCACCCGCGGCCAAGAAGGAGAAAGAGGGATCCGGGGATTTCAACGCCGTTTCTCAACCGTTTCTGTTGATTCCGGTCCTGTTGGAAAGAGCTCGGCAAGAAATTTCTACCCACACCAACAATCGATCCAACCCATGCGAAATCCGTGAGATACGAGGTGAGAAAGAATTTCAGAAAATGGGTTTTAAAATTTTTTCCTTTCTTCCGATCTTTGATTCAAGGTTCAAACTCTTTTTTCCATGTGTTTGCTGCATTTTCTAGCTAAATTAAACCCTTGAAACGGAGTTTTTTTCCTTTAGTCTCGATCCCAATTTGAACGAAAACCCGTGACCTCGTTTTGCTTCGATTTGTGACTGTTGTGGATGTTATCTTTCCTATTTAAATTTTGTTTTGTCTTGAGTTTTGGTGCGGGATTGATGCATGGGAATTTTCAAAGTGTTACCCATTAGAATTGCCCAATCTTAGCTTACTTTAAACCACCCGGGACGTCTTTAGGTACCAAGAAACCAGGAATTAGGAGTGTTACCTTTTCCCTTTTCTTTGGCGAAAGTTCCACCTTGTACCGGGCTGTTTTAATCATTTCTTTTATTAAGAATGGGATGAACGTTATTTGGTAGTTTAATACGGTTGGTTACTTGCTTCACTTGTAGGTTTTGACCCACGAACGATCGGTAACCCAACCGGCGGGCGGTGGAACTCTACGCGCTCAAAAGGTAAGATTAGAACGAGTTGTAAATCATATTTTGCTCTCACGTCGAAATCGTTAGTGCTAGCTCGAAGTTGAGCGTTATTCTCTTCTCTAAGTAAACTGGAAGTCGGAGAAGCTTGAGAGATTAGTTTCTTTGAAACTCTTATGGACGGTTCGTTACTTAAAAGGTTTAGGTAGTGAGATTTCTCACGTGGAATTAGGTAGTTTGAGAAGAGTTGGTCTTTGATTCCTTATTTTTACTTAGTATGTTAAACGAGAAAGCATGTGATTTGCTTGTAGTCGTGTGAGCATGTGAATTGCTAATGAATCGACAAAGCATGTGATTTGCTTTATAATTGAATAAGCATGTGATTTGCTTAGTAATCAAGAAAGCATGTGATTTGATTTGTAGTTGAATAAGCATGTGATTTGCTTAGTAATCGCGAAAGTATGTGATTTACTTTACTTTATATCCGAGAAAGTGTGTTTACTATCTACCCGAATCTTTGCTTTCGATACTTAGTGCTTTGTAGCTTGATTGAATGTTTAGCTATCGAGTTCTTCACCGAATCTTAATGAAAGTGTTGTATGTTCCTAGAAACAAATAAAAGAAAAGTATGGTTTACTCATGACATTGGACGCATTTCCGATTGGGATATGAGTACTTATTGTTATTTACTATTCGTTGTTTTCTCACTAGCGTTTTGCTAATGTTGCTACGTTACAGCATTTCAGGTCGTGGTGCAGCCTGACCAACCGGGATGATACGAGGATATGGATTTAGGCGCCTACATGTCTTTTTAGAGTCTTTTGTCAATGTATATGATGTGGTCGTGTTTGGTGCTCGAAAAGCTTTTCCTTTTGGTGTTTCAAACTTGTTTTGAGCAGTTGTGGTTTGTAGATAGACTTGTGATTTACGTGTTTTATAGTTTTCTCTGTTATGGAACTTGTAAACAGGTTTTGGTTTATTCTAAATACAAATGGATCCACGCGAATTTTTCATAAAATTATTGATTTTCCGCTACAAATTGTTTTAAGCGTTTTAAAATGGAGTCAGGTCGTCACACGATAATTTTGTTAATGGCATCTTCATGAGATTTTACCGACTCAACACATCGGTGATCAGATTCTCTCCAAATCTTGAAGGTTGTATCCCAACATTGGAGCTCGCCTGTCATGTTGCCGCCGAGATCTGGGTAACAATATCATCGTTGGATCTGGTTAGAATGAGGGTTAGGGTTTGAATGTGGGATTCGATTGAGAACGAGGCATTTTTAATAAAATGTTTATTTTTGTTCAATATTTATTTTAATTTTCTATTTACTTATCTTTAGAAACTGTTACCTCTTTTTCATCTTCAATTTTGTGTCTTCTATCAATTTTGAGTACACATCAATAAATGTTTACTAAAAGTAAATGGTTTATAAAAAAATATACCTTTCAATTCTCCGGCGAACTCGCTTTCTCTGTATTTTATAGAATAAGTTACTTTTAATTAAATGTTTATTTTTATTCAATATTTATTTTAAAAGCCTATTTACATATCTTTTCAAAACTGTTTCCTCAATTTGTTTCAGATATCAATTTTAAGTCCACATCAATAAACTGTTTACTTTTTATCTCTGTATTTTGTAGGATGACGAACAAGAAAGACATTCGAATTTTCCTGGAAGAAGAAGTCAGAAGTTTGAAGATTTTTCTTTTATTTTTTTTGTTATAGTTTTATTTTTGTTTAGGTTTGATTTTTCCATTAATTTTATAAAATCTAAGGGATTTTATAAATTTCCTTAAATTTTGCACAAATTAAGGAGAAATTAAATCGGGGTATGTTTTGTCTTTTCACAGTGTAATTTAATTTGGCCGGTGGCGGTTTTGGATACTATTGATATTTAATAAAAACATCCGGTATATTTGATATATCCCTATTTTTTTTTTATTAGTGAAATTAACTCAAACTGCATTAGCATGAAGTAACAAAATACTTAATGTTAAAACAACACATGGGTCAACCTAAATACATGTTCCGACCCGTTGATCCAAATTAAATGAAACTCACTCTTAAAATTCGTCAATCAGAGAAATTCTAAAACACTAAGATTAGAGAATCAATTACAGTCACAAAAACTTGGTGCCTAAATTTTATCCTCATAAAAATATTATTCCAAATAGCATAGAGTTAGCGAAAATACTACATTATATTCGATTGTATAATTATATAGAAGTATTACATGATTTATATAGAGGGTAAAATTCACTCCAAAATAAACTTCTCAAGTCTTGACTTAGTCGGCCCAAACAGAAAAAAAGCGCTCACAGCCCATCACGGCCCAGCCCAATCCATGAAGCCTGGAATGCTTGAGCCCGGACCAAACCAAGAATACCGAGTAGACTCGAACTAGCTCGAACATATATAGTCGGTTCACCTGGGCATGATCTACGGTTCATTATTCTATCATATTTATTAATATGAGTATATCTTAATTTGCTCAAAGATTAAGGAGATAAGGACTTATCTTCAAAGGATATTATTTCCACATTATCATAGATAAACACATCATTTATCAATAGATTCTCATATCATCTACCTTCGTGTTCTTGTTTCACAGATATTCAAGATCAAGAAGATGCACTGCACGAAGAACGCACGTGATCGATCGTAGCGGAAATCATCCACTACAGTTTATATAGAATAAATGACGTAGAATAAATAAGGAAAACAAGGTTAAACAAAAAAACCGAGACAATAAGAAAAAAAAATATAAATCATCAAAATTACTGGCCTAATAAACTTTAACAGGAGGTTTGAGAACACATTTATTTATAAAGTTAATTATTCATAACAGAAATATAAAAACAGTTTCCCCACAAGATTTTACCATATATTAGATAAAAATAATTTCTTCTTTATAGGAGTTATGATGGGCCGCATTTAATGGGCCTTTGATGAACTTAGTTCGGATCCATGAACCTTTTGGCAGCTGATTAGGTAAAGAAGGTCAAACCGTGCTCGGTTAAATGTTTTCTGAGTTTGGATTTAGTTTTTCAGATACTCCTCAAGTTTCGTTTGGGCCACCTTGTGGGTTTGGGATACCTTTCTTGGGTTGGATCGAATGCGTTACGTTGTTGACTTTTTCGCCGAATTTAATAAGGTGATTACTAAAATTATATATTTTTGCATACTAATTATTTAAATTATCTGGGTATATAGCCTGAAAATGTAAAAAATATGACAAAGGGGCCCGCCTCAAAAAAATAAGAGTAAATAGCCTGTTAGATATGTAAAATACCTAAACCACCCTTACTAAACTTAATTAAAAAATAAAGAAGAAAGAGACCGGTAATTTTTTTTTTCGGTGAATAAAAAGATAGAAATATACCGTATAAGCTGTGATACTGTACTTTATCAAACCAGCAACACTACTCATACCTAATGATTGTATTGTACAAAGTATTGTACTGTACCACTTAATTCCTTCCCAAATCCACTATTCAAAATCGCTTAAACTATATACTGTACAAATTATTAAACTGTACTGTACAAGCTTCCTCTACATTGTTGTATGGTATTGTACATTCATCTCCATCGCCGTAATGTATGGTCCAAAATAATATATTGTACAAAGTTTCATCTTTTCTCCATCAGACCGTCGTACTCCTCAAATCGAATCCTCCATCTTCCGCCCCTACCAACCAGTCGTCCGCCCATTTTCTCATGTCACTGCATGCTTCAAATAGATTTCAAATAAAAAATTACGAATTCTTCTCTCTCATTTTCCCACTTCGTCAACATTCAATTGCCAATTTCTTGAAAAAACAAAAAAAAAGATTATATTATTAAATAAAACAACCTTTGATATAAAGATAAGAGACGGTCAGGGATTGACGAAGACCAAGCCAAGACTTCTGACTTGTCATCCTGTTTTCTTAGACTTTTTATATAAAATACAAACGTACTTCTTCGCGGCGGCTGCTATAGGAAGAAGAAGAAGAGACTTAAATTAGGGTTTGTAAAAAGTGAAAGAGAAATAAACGTAAAACATGTAAAAGTCTTGGATTTGATTTAAATTTAACTCAAATAATAGGAATAAATGTAAAAAAAAATTCCATTCAAAATTTAAAATTATGAATGAGATATGGAGAGAGGGGGGGGGGGATAACGTGAGAGGGAGAGGGAGAGAGAAGGTGGGATATAAAAAAGGAAAAAATAAAAAATAAATAAGGGGCAAATCAGGTATATTAAAAAAATCATATTAAAAATGGGCTAAAAAAGTCTTAAAATAAAGGGGAGGCTAAAAAAAACTTTGTGATTAGCCAAAACAGGCTATCTATTGAATTATCCCTAAATGTTTTCTGAGTTTGGATTTAGTTTTTCAGATACTCCTCAAGTTTCGTTTGGGCCACCTTGTGGGTTTGGGATACCTTTCTTGGGCTGGATCAAATGCGTTACATTGTTGACTTTTTCGTCGAATTTAATAGGGTGATTACTGAAATTATATATTTTTGCATACTAATTACTTAAATAAAAAATAAATAAATAGCAGTTCAAGAAATTATTGAATTAAAAAAGATAAGAAAAAACAAATAAATTCATTGAAAAATACAACGAACAATAACAAAATATTTCAATAAATTATTGATATTAATTTATTAAAAAAAAGTCAAAAACCAAAAAGTTCGTTAAAAATAATAAAGAAAAATTTTAAAAAAAATTATTAAACTATTATTTGAGATTTTTTAAAAAATTATGACATTTCAATAATTAGTAGATAGAACTATGCTATTTAAGATCATTTAAGAATTAAATATGGGATTGTTACGTTATTATCCACATGCAGTTTTTGGATATATATATAAAATATTCAAGATTTTGTAAAGGATGATATAGAAAAAGGCAAAAGAACAATTTATAGAGACAGCATGATTCAAACCTCAAAAAAGTGCTGTGATTTTCATATCTGAAGGCCTAAGGCCCAAAGGCATGAAATTTCTTGTTAGGGGACTGAAATAATATATATATATATAGATATATATATATATATAGATATATATAAATAAATTATTATATGGCAAACAAAAAATATTTACTAGTTAACTTTTAATATCTTTATTTTATTTAAAATTTTGATGGTAAAAATTAGGGTACTTACAAATCTAACAGTTTTTTTTAATAATATTTATAAAAATATCAACTTTTAAAAATATTTATAAATTAGACAAATTTTGATCAGATGAAGTAGTGATTAATATTGAATTACATATTTTTATAATGATTTAATCGCTGATACACATATTTCTAATCGCGGATCAATACAATGAAATTTTCTATATTTATAAATATTTTAAGTGATGCTATAATTGTAAATATTGTATTAAAATTTGTACACAGTGAAATTTTCATAAAAAAATAATACATGTACATGATTTTCAACTTCTTAAAAGTGGCATGTTTTTATGTTAAAAAAAATAATGTAAAGATATGATTTACCAGTATTAAAAAACAAAGTGTTTAGTGAAAAAGAAATTAGTACACGAATATGATTTAGAATTGTATCAAAGCATATAGGTATAATTTAAATTTTACTTGATTCATAAATATGTTACCATGGCTGCTTCCGATACTAATATTATAATTATTATTATTAAAATGAGTCGAGTCTGCATGGTAAAATGTTAATGTTTCTTTTCACTATATGTTGTAACTTCTCGATCATTCCATAATTGAAGTTTTTCAATGTTTGAAAAAAAATATATAATATTAGAAAGAGAGAAGCTGCAATTATTATTTATGGCCTCTTCCAGAATTGTCCATAACTTACCCCCCCACATGTGACTGCTGACAAAGGTGATTGTCTTGTCACCCTTCCCAATGATTTCTTTAGGTGAGGATATTTAAAAAAAAATGTTTTTCAAGAACAGTTAATTTTGTTGAATAAAATTAAGTGAAATTTTGTTTTTTAAAGAGTTAAATGCAAAATGCACTTAGGTTGTTTGGATTATTACTAAATTATGTCCTGTATTTTTTTTTAAATACTCAATTGTGACTCATATACCTTATAAATAATATTAGGTCCTTTTATATTTTCGATGTGAGATTCTTAACACATATTAATTGAATAAAATTTATTAAATACATTATAAATTATAAATCTATATAAGACAATATTAAATTTATTCATGATGCATGTGAAAATTAATTTAATACTATAAAATCAACCCAACTGTAAAATTAATAATTTTAAATTTTTTTTAGAGAAAATTAGGGTTAAGGGCGTAAATATTGTACAAATAATAAATATTCTAAAAAATATTGTATTAACTAGAACTATTCTTAATTTTATTGTAAATCAAATACAGAGTATATGATTTCATCAGAAAAAGTTGAAATCGCATACTGACTATTGAAATCGCGTACTCTATATGTGATTTTAAACCAGAGCCAAATATGAAATATATTTCAATATTCATAATCATCCATTTTTAACTCACCCCCAATTCAAATACGAAATCATATTTGAAATAAAATAAATTACAATTTAAGTCTGAAATAAAGTTGATCATATTTGAAATAATAAATTACAATTGAAGTCTAAAACTGTAACGACCCGTTACCAAATAAGAGTATAAAAGATTGGAAATTATTACAATTCTCTCAAAAATGATACTAATGAAGTTGGATTTGATGAATTTGGTGAAATATAGCTCGTTTTCTCGTAAGGGTATTTTGGTAATTTCCCAAACCTCAAAATTAAAACCACAAGTTTACTTTAATATTTTTACATGATGTTGATCATATCGTTATTACGATTCCAACGCAATTGACAGATCATCATTCGGAGTCCCGGTGAATGAGTTATGATCGTTTTAGTGTAATGGCATTTTCGTAATTATCATAATTCGGGATTAAGCCTAAAAATTCATCTTCTTCTTTCATTCAGCCGAAAACAACCCCTTCAAACTTTATTTTTCTCCCATTTTCGTCAAAAAAACAACCTCAAGAAGTATTTTGGCCATAACTTCCTCATCCGAACTCCGATCTGCACAAGTAAGTAGTCTATTTCGATCAATTTTTCATTATCTTTCCATTGGGAATAATTTCACAGCAATTCAACATCTTTAGAAAACGTAATAGGGTAAAAAAAAATTCGGACCTACTAAGGTTTCTTCGAATTTAATTGATTTTTCGTTTGTTTGTTCGTCGTAGTAGGTGTAGTTCTCGATTAGAAGCGTTTGGTGAAAGATTGGTGGAGAATTGAAGAGTTCTCTTCAAGGTTAGGGTTGAATGGAGAAATTTCTTGGGAAAAAAAGGGACTTGAACCTTGAAATTCAAGAACTTAAGGTGAGTAGATGTGTTTAAGATTAATTAATTCGATGTTTTGTTGTTCTTTTCTTTTATAAGTATATACTATAATTTTGGCATTAAAGAGACCATTTAAGCATGATTTAAAGAGGATTTGGGGCTGTTTTATATGTTGCAGAAATTTGACTTAAAAAGTGCTAAAAGTTGGAGATTAAGTATGCTATTTGTTGGTATTGCCTCTTTTTGTTATGCAACAAATTTGGAATTATTAATGAACCTTTCTTTGATGTTTAAGACTAGTTTATGGAGGTTTTAAAGTCCCATAATGTTGCTGATTGCTATGAGAAATTTCATGCTTAGTGCCCAATAGGAAGAGAAAGTAGCCTATGACTTTTTCTGGATTATTAGTTAGACTCTTGTTGAGATTTGGATCATTTGCAGGTATTGTTAAATAATTTTGGAAGTGATAAAACAAGCGTTATGCCGCCGAATTTTATCTAGAATATTAGACTACTCTAATGTCCGAAATTAGAGCTAAACTACACTAGTTTAGGCTAGTTTAGTTCTTTTTAGGGAAATTTCTTTGGGTGATCGGTTTGTGAAACAAACTTGAGTTTTTGGGTGATTTTAGATCATCTTAAGGTTAGGAAAGAGCCTAATTTTCAGAAATTAGAAATTCCAAGTTAAGCCTCATAACACTACAAGAAAATGAAGGGATGATTTACTAAACTAGCGGAATTTGATTTAGTAAACTAATTAACATTTAATTATGGATCTATTAATATCATGCAATTTGTGAAAAAACATGTAGATTCATGCTTTAAATTTCGAAAATTAAAATCAAAACTTACATTGAGTAATAAATGGAGAATCGGTTGGAGGTTTCTTTACGATCAAATCCTCAAGAACACCCTAGGATCTTCTACGCTATATCCCGATCGATCAAACGAAACCCGATTGTGGGATCGAACTTTAGAAGAAATTGGGAAGAAGAAAAATATTTTCTTCCCAATTTTGAATAGGGAAAATCGGCACTCAGGGGGAGAGGAGGAAGAGAGAATTCGAATTTCTAAGGAATTTAATTGTATGATTTATGAATGACCCAACCCTCCTATTTATAGAAAAATAGGAATCCTAATCCCATTAGGATTAATCTATAGAGATAAATACAAAAAGAAAAAAGATTATTTCTTTCCTTTATCTTGCAATTTCGAAAATGCCATAGATAAATAGGAGATTATTTTCTTTTCTTTATTTTATTTATCTTGGGTAAATAAATCTATATAATTATTATAGGATATAATTCAAATAATTATCTCCTACAAATTATCTATGAAGGCCAAAATTAATAATAAATAATTAATAATCAAATTTATTTAATTAATTATTTTGGGCCAATTTCAATTGGGTTCATTAATCCAATTGGGCTTGAAACTCTCTCTTAAATTAATAAGTCCAACTTAATTAATTAATTTATTAATTACCATTTAAATAAAATATTTTATTTAAACAATTAATAATATTAATATTTTCTCCCGACTAAATATTATCAAATTATATTTAATTATTAATTTCCATTTAAATAATTTTCATTATTTAAATAATTAATAATAAATATTTTAATTATTAATTTCCATTAAATAAACTCATTATTTAATTAATAATTTTATTGATAACATTTTATTATTAATTAATTAATTATTAATTATTAATTCCGTTCAAATAAAATTTATTATTTAAACAATTAATAATTGTTAATTAATTTCAAATTATTAATTACCATTTAAATATACTCAATATTTAAATAATTAATAATATCTAATTAATAATATTTCATTATTAATTTCATGTTTAAATAAACTCATTATTTAAACAATTAATAATGTTCATATTAATTACCGTTTAAATATACTCAATATTTAAACAATTAATATTGCCTATTTTAAGTAATTCACTTTACTTAAAAATTTCCATTTCTTCTACTTGATTTCGCGACTACGATATTTGGGCTAGCATAGGGACCCGATGGACCTATAGATCATGGTCTTAATAATTAGTCAATTAAGTGATTAACACATAATCAGTTAATTACATATTATCTAACTATGAATGATTCCACTATAGATTCATAGCTGAACTCCCCTCACTATAGATGAGTTATGTCCATTCAGTTTATCATTATTTATATCTGTGATATAATCCTTCACGTGGAACCCTCATAATTAACGGCGGATAAATTTACCGTTTTGCCCCTGTAATTATCGCTTTATCCTTGTGTTCCCGTTGATTCTCCAATGAACTTTATCTTTAGTCGAACTAGAGATAAGGTACTTCGTGATCAATAGAAGTCGTGGCGCCACTTGTTCATGTCTCGAATCGGCACATCAAGGGAGTTTCCTAAAGTTCCTAAAATGTTTAGGTATCGCACCGATCCGTTAATTTATAGGAAAGTTATGAATTCCATCTCGTGAAAATGAGTTCCCGGCTACTTATCTAGTCATGTTCCCAAAAAGGAGTGTATTGAGCGTTCTTACAGATCGCTCTCAACCATGTGAATCAAAGAACATAACTCCATAAATAGGAGTCCGCATTTCACTCAGGATTGAGATCTATCACGGTTGATAAACTTAGTTTGATATTCGATCATTTCTCGTAAACCGGTACTAAGGAGAAATTTGATCGAACATCGTGGTCCTGTCTTATGCAATCAACATTGCATATGATACTTCCATTTCATGTCTCCCACATGAATGATCAGGATTCGATCATTTGTCTATAAACAAAATGCGAAGCTATCAACAGTGTTACCAGGATAAGGTTCCCAAACGTTATCTGCTTTCCGTAGACACGTTTAAGTTACTCATCTCGACTTTAATCCTCTCGTATGACTCACATACTAAGTCGTGATTTCATAAGAGTAACTTAGGGTTTACTATTTGAATGTTTGATATTTATATATTTCCATATATTCCTAATATCATTAATTGAATCAATCTAGATAATATAAAGAACTTATGTTTATTTATTTAATTTATTCTTAATAAATTATTATTATTAAATAATTACAAGTTCTAGGACATCATTCCTAACAGAAAATTGGGCAAAGGCGGCGAAATTTTTCGCCGCCTTTGCCCCTTTTTTCGCCGGCATAGCTTTTCCCGGCGAAATTTTTTCGCCGGGACATTTCGCGGTAAAAGGACCGTCGAGAAAGGATAAACCAGCGAAAATATGTTTCCGCTGGCATAGGCTAAGGCGGCGAAATTCGCCGGCATAGGCTAAGGCGGCGAATTTCGCTGGCAAAGGCTATGGTGGCGAATTCGCCGCCTTAGCCCATTTTTTATTTTTATCATTAGAAAGGCTATGGCGGCGAATTTCGCCGCCTTAGCCACTGGAATTTTTTTTTTTTTTACAAAATTCTCATTTTATTAAATCTATTCCTTACGAATGTTTCCCAATTTTCTTGTTCAATACATCAAATTTTACATACAAATTAATCTTCATGTATCTAAAATCAAAATTGAAGATTAGATTAATATTAATATTCATTATATGATAAAAAAAAAGAGGATAATACATTGTGTTAGACAAAATAAGCATGAATTAGCAAAATATAAGATAAAGGGCTATGCCGGCGAATTTCGCCTGCATAGCCCATGGGAATTAAAAAAAAAAAATTAATGCCTCCAAAATTAATGCCAGCGAAATTTAAACTTCGCTGGCATTCCCTTAGGAAAGGCCGGCGAATACTTAACGACCAATGCCGGCGAATTTATCCAATTCGCCATCATTTCTCAATCAATGGCAGCGAATTCAATTTCGCCGCCTTTTCCTATTTTTTTGTAGTGTGTAAAAAGTCGGTTTTGGGTAGAAATGATAATTCTAAGCTAGAAACTGGACTTAGGCTTGTCAAGCCTTCTGGTAGTGATGCTTGTGGTTAAATCATATTGTTTTGGTGCCTTAAACAATATGGTTGGAGGTTCGCATTAAGTATGGCCATACTTAATGAAGAATATGTCGTTAAGGGGGAAAATTACTGTTGTGCATGACGTAATTTCACTTAACGGGGCAGGTTCATTCCATTTGATCAATGGGAAAGAATATACAATGTAGGTTCGCTTATGTGTTTGAGGATACATAAGAAGAATACCCCAAATTATTGAATTGTAGAAATACGAATTCGATGCTTTTGGGAAGGAAACTCACTTTTGTTCACGAACATTAGTTGAGTTAAGGCATTGGGTAAAAAGTAATAACTTTTAAGTTGAGAGAACATGTTGGGTGATGTGAGATCGATATGGATTTAAGAGATTTAGAAAAGCATCTCATGACATTACTTTCTTTTAAACATTTCTACTCATTGGGCGTAGCCTTATGATGCTACACTAATTTTTTTCAGGTAAAAAGAAGAAGAAAGCTGGCAACTGACGATGTCTCGTGATCGGTGGATCAGTTGGGAGGATTTACACGCCGACATTGTTTATTTCTTCTCATTAGTATTTTGGGTTGGATTTTGTTATTTTGGATATTTGTTCATTTTAACATTTGTTTATGTTTAAAAAGTTGAGAATGAAT
Organism: Gynostemma pentaphyllum; assembly: GCA_028015215.1. Lineage (NCBI taxonomy): Eukaryota > Viridiplantae > Streptophyta > Magnoliopsida > Cucurbitales > Cucurbitaceae > Gynostemma > Gynostemma pentaphyllum. The sequence goes on along the minus strand of CM051346.1, from coordinate 46,472,524 downwards.
GAGAATTTTAAATTGATGTTTTTAATTGATTTGGTGTTTTAAACAAATAAGATCGATCGATTGTGAATGAATTTTGCTATGATTTTTAAATGAGAAGAGTCTTTGGTTTAAATTTTAGCTTCCGCTGTTTATTTTTGCAATGGGGTTGTTACAAAAACAAAGTTTTGAACAAATAAAAATATATAAAGTAAATAAATACATCAATGCCCTCCTATCACACATGGAGGTCTTCTCCTATTACGAGGGGGGCGAAATCGTCCTATCGGGGTTCTATATGAATCATCTGTAATATGGGAAGCGCCCACACCAGCGATAACCTGAGATGATACTCCTCCTGTATCATCCATAACATGTGAAGGACCGACACAATCAACACCATCAATACGACGACTGGCAGAGGCAGTGATAGTGGCGGACCAAAATGCTGGGGACCAAAAGAAGAGAAGAAAAAAACGGTTGGACCAAGGGTTTCTTTTTTTTAAGCGTCTGACTTGAAATCGCATACAGTGTATGCGATTTCAAGAGTCATTTTTTTTTGTCACTGCCTTCAAATTACATATACTATACGCGATTTCAGATCTTATTCAAAAACGGTTCTGAAATCGCATACATGGTATACAATTTTGTTTAAAATCGTATCCCATGTATGCGATTTACCATACTTTCAGGAATAATTTAAAGACTACAATATTTTTCAAGATATTATTAAAATATAAAATATTAAAACAAAAAACTGCCAAGAAAATTGGTATAATATTAATTTTTTTATTTAATGACCGTTCGTTCTTTCTTTCCTTCATTTTTTTTCATTGGTTTCCCAATTCCCAATGCATTTTTTTGGAATTTAATATGAATATATTTTAATTATTTTGTTAAATTAATATATAAATTATAAATAAGGATATTTTTAGAGGAAAAACATAAATATATCATATTTCCCTATACAATTTTCTACAACATTGTAATAAAAGCTATTTTTTTTTTCAAATAAAAATTAAATATATCAGTTACATAAAAAGTATAACTGATCATATTTTATCTTTCTATATTCTAATCAATTGCATGACTAAAAATGGTATATATTTAGTTCTGAATTTGCTTTTATGGCAAGCTCATCACCTTGAATGGTCTTCTACTCTTCTTTTTTATGTCGATGTCAATTTTAGCATAGCTTCCAAGAGTTTCTTCCATTTCGTTGTTTGACTGAGATAAATTATGTAAAAAAATGGGTCCTTTAAAAAAAATGAAATCACTCTTTTAATGATTTTGAGAGATTTTAGATACTTCTCTCATTGCCAATTGATTTAGAGATGAATGTTCAAGATTAAAATATCAATTTAAAAAAATTGATATTTTATATATATCGATTCAAAAAATGACATTTTATAGAATTTATCTAATTTAATTATCTATTTCTATCTAATTTATGTAGTAAAATATTTATTTTTATGTTCATTTTATGGGCATTTTGTAGATCTAGTAAACTTTTTAGTAATATTTGTAAAAATGTGTCAACTCTAAAAAATATTTGTAAATATGACATATTTTGATCGTGTAACTTAATGATAAATACTTAATTACATATTTTTACATTGAGTTTATCGATCTATTTAACCTAATAAAATAACTATATTTATAAATATTCTAAGAACTAATATTTTTATAAATATTACATCAAATCTGTTAACCACAATTCCCTTCATTTTATGTGATAATTCCTCGATCTTACGATAATTTTAAAATTTTAAAAAGTAGAAGCAAAAAAAAGATAGAGAGAGAACAATTATTATTTATGACAAACAATTGTCCAAAACTAATAAAAAAAATAAAAATAATTGTCCATAACATACCCCCAACCACATCTTATCTATTCAAGCATGTGATTTGGGTCTGATGACCGGATCGCCAGTTGATAACAATCGTTATCGTCTTCTGACTTTAGCAATAATTTTGGTAATAATTATTGTTCGTATCCATTTTGCATATTCTTTTTTAAAATTTCCAATCTTTTTTAAAATATTAAAAATATCCAATATGATATTATGTGTCTCTCTCCTATTCTTTTAAATTTAAAAATACCTTTCACTCATTAATTAGATACCTATTTATTTCTAACAACTCATTAATTATTGTTCACCAATTTTTCATGAACCCCATTAATCAATTCTTATTTTCCATATGTATCTACCATTCTATTGCCTCATTCTCTTATTCTTCTTCATCTCTACCTCTTTCTTTTTTCATTCACCATCTTTTAACTCTATTTATTCTATTTCTTCATCTCTCTTTATTCGTCGAAATCCCTCACCGCAAGAAGACTACCACGTATAGATAATTGAATTCGTCCAACAAATTCATGGGAATAAGAAGATGTGAATATGTAAAAGGCTATAAATTTATTTTTTTAGATCTGGTTTTTATATCATTTTTAGATTTTATTTTAGTTGAGAGAGAAAGTGAAGATTCTTTTTTTAATTGGATTTTAAGAGAGATATATTTGTTTTCTATTTTAAGAATTTATTGTGTCAAGAACCAAATATGGATTTTTTTTATAAACCTATGTAGAACCAGATCTGCAATTTTGATTTTTATATCAATTATACATATTTGATATCTATTGTATATGATTGGATATACATTTATAATTTTTGGTGTAAATTTATATTATTGGGCATCATCTATATACTCTTACTATTAATTTTGATCAATTATAAATATTTTTATGAACAAAGTTACAAACAGAAGATTTATAGTGTTTGAAATTGATATACATACGTGTTGAGAAGTATATAATCAATATATATTTTTAAAGGTGTAGCAAAATGTTCATTGAAAGTAATAAATTATATATTCTTTTTGTTTAAGAGGGAAGAATCATAAAAAAAATTAAAAGAATTGAGCACATAAACAAGCAGACTTATAAAACGTACATTTTTAAACGTATACAAATGATATATTATTTGGTGTCATGTAATAATTGATATACATTTTTAAAACAATATTGGGAAAATTCAATTATTTAAATGTTTTTAAATTAATTGAATATAAATCTAAAAAGAATAGAAATGTAAAACTATTATAGAGGTCCAATACATTTCAAAGAAGTGTATTACCAATATTAAAAAATAAACAAGTGTTTAGTAAAAAAGAAATTAGTACACGAATATGATTTAGAATTGTATCAAAGCATATAGGTATAATTTAAATTTTACTCAGATTCATAAATATGTTACCCTGGCTGCTTCCTATTACTAATATTAGAATTATTATTAAAATGAGCCGAGTCTGCATGGTAAAATGTTAATGTTTCTTTTCACTATATGTTGTAACTTCTCGATCATTCCATAATTGAAGTTTTTCAATGTTTGAAAAAAAATAATAATATAATATTAGAAAGAGAGAAGCTGCAATTATTATTTATGGCCTCTTCCAGAATTGTCCATAACTTACCCCCCACATGTGACTTATTGCTGACAAAGGTAATTGTCTTGTCACCCTTCCCAATGATTTCTTTAGGTGAGGATATTAAAAAAAAAAAAAGTTTTTCAAGAACAGTTAATTTTGTTGAATAAAATTGAGTGAAATTTTATTTTTTTAAGAGTTAAATGCAAACTGCAGTAGTTTGGATTATTACTAAATGATGTCCTGTATTTTTTTTTTGAAATGCTGAATTGTGATTCATATACCTTATAAATAATATTAAGTCTTTTCATATTTTCGAGGTATTAAATAAATTATAAATTATAAATCTATGTAAGACAATATTAAATTTATTCGTATGCATGTGAAAATAATTTAATACTATAAAATCAACCCAACTATAAAGTTAATAATTTTAAAATCTTTTTAGAGAAAATTGGGGCTAAGGGCATAAATATTGTACAAATAATAAATATTCTGAAAAATATTGTATAACTAAAACTATTCTTAATTTTATTGTAAATCGAACACAGAGTATGTGATTTCATCAGAAAAAAGTTGAAATCGCATACTGACTATTGAAATCGCATACTCTACTGACCAAAATGGTGGGGACCAAAAGAAGAGAAGAGATGTAGAGAAGAGAAAAACGGTGGGGACAAAGGTTTTTTTTTTTTTTTTTAGCGTCTGACTTGAAATCACATACAGTGTATGCGATTTCAAAGGTCTTTTTTTTTTGTCACTGACTTCAAATCCCATACACTATATGCGATTTCAGATCTTATTTAAAAACGGTTCTGAAATCGCATACAGGGTATACGATTTTGTTTTAAATCGTATCCCATATGTATGCATTTACCATACTTTTAGGAATAATTTAAAGACTACAATATTTTTTAAAATATTATTAAAATATACAATAGTAAAAAAAACTGCCAAGAAAATTGGTATAACATTAATTTTTTTATTTAATGACCGTTCGTTCTTTCTCTCCTTCAATTTTTTTCATTGGTTTCCAATTCCCAAAGCATTTTTTTGGAATTTAATATGAATATATTTTAATTATTTTGTTAAATTAATATATGTTCACACAAAGAAATTTCTAAGTAAAGAAATTAAATGCGGAATAAAATATATTTCTATTGATGAATTTAGCGTTACAATCTCTAATAAATTGATCCTCTGATTCTTTCTCTAAAATATAAACTTCAATGCGAGGGCCCGTTGGCGTATTTCTCGGATCGTTAGACTGAATCTTCGGCTTTTGGGCTTGTGAAGAGTCAATCAATTTGTTGCGGTCTTGAAGCTTGAACACTAAAATCTTTGGAACTTGCGAGAATTTAATTTTCAATAATTTGTCTTCAAGATGGTCGTCACGAGAAGCTTTAAAGTCTTCGAAGTCGTCAACGTTTAGGGTCTTCGATCTTCGAGATCTTCGGTTTTCAAGAAGTCTTCAAAGAGTTTTTGGTCTTCGAAAAGTATTTGGTCTTAAAAAAGTCTTTAGTCTTTGAGAAGTCTTCGATCTTCAAGGCTTCGTTCTTTAAAGTCTTCAATCTCGATCTCGAGGTCTTCGATCTTCAAAGAAAATTTGGTCTTCGGGAAGTCTTCGATCGTAGAACTCTTTAATCTCGATCTTCTTCGTTGTTCTTCGAGGTCTTTGATCTTCAAAGTCTTCAGTCTTTTCTCTGAATTTCCTCTGTTCTTCTTCGAGCTCTTTGATCTTCAAAGTCTTCAGCCTTTTCTTTGAATCTTCTCTGTTGTTGACCTCTTCAAATGAGGAATGGCCTACTCTATTTATAGAGTTTTCTATGGGCCTTTGGTGGATATGGGCTATTTGATTTGGGCCCAATCGCCAGGTGGCATATTTTCATTGGACTAATTTATGTCATCCAATGGCCAAGAAAAAGACATGTGGCATCATTTGATTTGCCAATTTAATGTCTTTTAATTTAATTTATAGACACGTGTCAATTCATGTAATTTTGTCATTGGCTTGAATAATTTATGATTCGGTAATAATTATAACCAATATTGGTTATAATTATTGCCGACCAAAAGGTTGCATCGGCAATAGTACAACCACTGCCCACGAAACTATTTCGTGGGTACTAATGACCATTACCCACGAAATTCGTGGGCAAATGGTACTATTGCCCACGAATTTCGTGGGTAATGGTCACTAGTACCCACGAAATAGTTTCGTGGGCAATGGTTCTAAATTTGTTTTTTTTTTACCAATCATTAGCCACGAATGTCGTGGGCAAAGGGTACTATTGCCGATGATTTTCGTGGTTAATAGTCTACCGGTTTTTTTTTTTTAAATACACTACCCTTTTCAATACATTAAAACCTGTAATAAAGATATTCTATCCCACATAACCAATTTTCAGCAATATTCAAACATAATATAAATATTTGATATAAACCGTTTCCAACAAAATTCAATTTAAACCGCCGTAAAGACAAGTTAAAGCAAAATATTGTTCTAAACATAAACAAATACATAATCAGAGACGATCATCATGTGGTGGAGGTTGTTGAGATCTGCTGATGAACGTCATCAACATGGCAATCTTATCATCTTGTTCTTTTAATCTCGCTCCAGTTATAGATACATACTCTTCTCCCTTTCCCTTTCAGCCGCTAATGCCATTACTCACGAGGTGTTTGATGTGGCGGGCGATAAATAGAACTATCTTCTTCGGCCTCATTCTTGGTTTGTTGTTGGCTTGCTTCCAAAGTTCCTGCCATTTGTCGCTTTAATATGAAAGCACTTTCTAAACTAATATTCAAGTCATTACATGAATTTATATACACATCCGTGTGAACTATTAACATAAAACCACATGGATCACCCCTTGAAATAGAAGAAAAGGCAAAACAAACTGGTTAAAATTAATACCATATCTTTACCTCATCAAGAACAAGAATTTCAAGTGATTCACTAAGGGTAGTGCATTTAAAAAAAAAATGGGTAGTGCATTCTGTACAATCATTTATATTATAACTCAGTTGTTAGTACTAGTTCCAAAAGCATCAAAGTTTTAGTGTCAACAATGTAAAATTTGTGCAGAATGATCGGGTATTAGACAAATTCCTAATCTTAATTAGTGCTGAAAAATCTATGGTAGAGTTAATGTCATAGAAATACTTATCAAAAGCAAGAAATTCTATGGTAGAGTTAATGTCATAGAAATATTTATCAAAAGTTAAGGAACACAAAAGGCATAATACATAACTCACACAAGTAATTCATTAACAGCTCAAACAAAAAAAATTCAAAATAGAAAATTTGCTTCAATATTACCTGGTGGCTTAGCTCCCTAGTCAGAACAAGAACTTCAGCACTTGGAGCTGTTTTATTCTTCGTATTAGAACTAGAAAACAACTTTTGAAGCAATGGAAGGAGATATGAGAAAGTCTTTCTAGAACCTGTCTTTGCCCTAGCAACTACATCTTTACCTTCCTGAAATCAGGACGAAGAATTCAATTAACTAAAGAGGAAATCATTTTCTGATATTGATAAGGAAAATCGTGATTGAAATACCAAAATTAACGGAACTGCAACTCATTGAATTGGTGTTGGATTTTGAATTCCTTTCTTGATTAGAGCACGAACGAGACAAGCGTCCAATCCAAGCTCTTCGAAATTGAGGCTTTCTTCTTCTTCTTCACGTTCAATACATTTATATTACGTTAATTTTTTTAATAAAAATTGGAAGAAGATAAAATCTTAGCAAATGGATAGTCAAAAAAGATATTAAAGAAGGAAACATGAAAAGAGAAAATCCTCAATTTTTCTATAAACCCTAACTATGAAAAACCTAAGAATATATGAGTTAATTTGTAAAAAAAACTTGCATAGAACACTTCTAAAACATCAAAATTAACAAAATGATAGAGAAAAATGAAAGAAAAATCACCTGATTTACAAGAACAATCGCGGATCTGAGAGGCAGCCGAGAGAGAAACGAAGGAGAAGGAGAAGGAGAAGGAGAGAAGAAAAAGAAGAAGAAGGGTCCAGATTTCAATCTGAATCCTTTGCCCACGAACGCATGTTCGTGGGCATTGGTCATCTTTGCCGACGGTTCACTTAAACCGTCGGTATTGCCCACATTTTTTATTTTTTTTAAATAGTATTACCCACGGTTTAATTAAACTGTGGGCATTGCTTCAATTTTTTTTTTAAATCTAGCGCCCACGATAACCATAATTGGTCGGCCATATGTATTTTTAAAATTAAAAAATATATATATATAAAATAATCAGTACCCACGACTGATTTAATATCGTGGGTAATAGTTAACAAATGCCGACGAATAGGTCTTTTTCGTGGGCAATGCCAAGACCAATGCCCACGATTAATAAATCGTGGGCATTAATCACTATTGCCCACGAATTCGTTATCGTGGGAAAAAGTTTCGTTGGTAAAAATATCGCTTCACTTTCAAAGGGCCTTCTGTACTTATGAGAAGGGAAGATTTTCTCTTCATCCGTGAAGGGACGATACTTTGGATTTCTTTTTCATCATTTTCTTCCAACAATCTTTTCTTCGACATCTTCGCTTCACTGTGATGTTGATCGTTTGATACTTTGATACTGTCGAAAGCGGAAGTTTGAACCTGATTTTTCTTCCTTGATGTAGATACGCTTAACCTTTGGAAGATTGAAGAGCGTTAAGAAGCGGAAGTTTGATGTTGATCCCCTTTCTTTGTTGTAGCTACGCTCAATCTTTGAAAGATGGATTTGCGGGAAGCTGGAGCTATAACTTGTTCGAAGATAGAGGGCTTTTGATTGATTCCATCTTCTTTTGTCTTGACTTGGTGCATCTTTGTAGTTGCGTTTGTAGAAGAGTCTTCATGTTCGATCACGTTGACAGTATTGCACGCAACAACTTCGTCTTCTTCATCCTCTACGTCATCAAAGAAGTCATTTGAAAAAGTATCGTCTACCTTCTTGACTTCTTCATTTTCTTTTCTGAAATCAAAGACTAAAAGTTCTTTATTTCCTCATCTAGCAACACTTAACTCCATGTCATGAGCGCGAGTTGCTAGTTCTTCAAATGTATAAGGCTTTATACCTTGTAAGATATAAAGTAGTCCCCAATGCATGCCATGAGTGCACATCTCTACTGCAGATAGTTCGGTCAAGCGATCTTTGCAATCCAAACTTAGTGCTCTCCAACGGTTGATGTAATCAACAACGGGTTCATCTTTTCGTTGTCTCGTGTTGGTGAGTTCCATCATGCTAACTATTTGTCGCGTGCTGTAGAAATGATTAAGAAATTTTCTTTCAAACTCTTCCTAGTTATTTATAGATTCTGGTTCTAAATCCATGTACCAATCGAAAGCATTTCCCTTCAGAGTTCGTACAAACTGTTTGACTAGAAGGTCTCCTCTTGTGCCAGCATTTTCACAAGTTTCGATGAAGTGAGCGACATGTTGCTTTGGGTTGCCTCTTCCATCAAATTGTTGAAATTTTGGTGGCTGATATCCGACTGGCATTCTCAAGTTATCAATCCTCTTCATATATGGCTTGGAATACAAGAGAGAATTTTGAGACGGTCCGCCATATTGGGCTATGATTGCATTTGTTATCATGTCCTGAAGTTGTTGGACATATAGTGAAGCAATTGAGGTAGACTATTCTATTGAAGTGCAATGTTGCTATTGGGGATGTTCATGTTTGGTTTTCTCTCTACGACTTGATTTAGCAAGATCTTGATTTTCCAGCTTTTGCATGAGCATTGCAATCTTCACATCTTTTTCTTCTGCCGCTATCATCATCAAAGCAATGTTCTTTTCCATTTCTGTCATTCTCTCTTCAAAAGTAGCCGCAATGTTTGAAGATGAGTTTTCTGATGCCATTGATTCTTTGACAAAACTTGAAGTCGATTTGAGGATGAGAAAGAGATGAGAGGTAGAGATTGTCCCACCGGGCGTGCCAATTTGTCCACACAAAGAAATTTCTAAGTAAAGAAATTAAATGCGGAATAAAAAATATTCGTATTGATGAATTTAGCATTACAATCTCTAATAAATGGATCCTCTGATTCTTTCTCTAAAATATAAACTTCGATGTGAGGGCCGATTGGCGTATTTCTCGGATCGTTGGACTGAATCTTCGGCTTTTGGGCTTGTGAAGAGTCAATCGATTTGCTGCGGTCTTGAACCTTGAACACTAAAATCTTTGGAACTTGCGAGAATTTAATCTTCAATAATTCGTCACGAGAAGCTTTAAAGTCTTCGAAGTCGTCAACGTTTAGGGTCTTCGATCTTCGAGATCTTCGATTTTCAAGAAGTCTTCAAAGAGTCTTTGGTTTTCGAAGAGTATTTGGTATTCAAAAAGTCTTTAGTCTTTGAGAAGTCTTCGATCTTCAAGGCTTCGTTCTTTAAAGTCTTCAATCTCGATCTCGAGGTCTTCGATCTTCAAAGAAAATTGGTCTTCAGGAAGTCTTCGATCGTCGAACTCTTTAATCTCGATCTTCTTCGTTGTTCTTCGAGGTCCTTGATCTTCGATAATTTTTATTTTTATTTTTTCTTGATTTAATTAAATCATTGATAATAATTCAAATATTTTTTTAGTTACTATTATGAAAAATTTCAATACGAATATTTTTAACCTTAATTTATATTATAGAAAAAGTTTATTATTAAGAACTATATGATAGAGGGCCCAAAACTAAATATCGTACTGGGCCCTTCGTTACTTAGGACCGGCCCTGATTTCTATCTAGTTTATGTAGTAAAATATTTATTTTTTATGTTCATTTTATGGGTATTTTGAAGATATAGTAAACTTTTCAGTAATATTTGTAAAAATGTCAACTCTTAAAAATATTTGTAAATATGACATATTTTTATTGTGTAACTTAATGATAAATACTTAATTACCTATTTTTACATCGAGTTTATCGCTCTATTTAATCTAATAAAATAACTATATTTATAAACATTCTAAGAATTAATATTTTTATAAATATTACATCAAATCTGTTAACCACAATTCCCTTCATTTTATCTGGTAGTTCCTCGATCTTACGATAATTTTAAATTTTAAAAAAGTAGAAGAAAAAAAAGATACAGAGAGAACAATTATTATTTATGACAGTACCAGCTCTTTCAAACAATTGTCCAAAACTAATAAAAAAATAAAAATAATTGTCCATAACATACCCCCAACAACATCTTATCTATTCAAGCATGTGATTTGGGTCTGACGACCGGATCGCCATTTGATAACAATCGTTATCGTCTTGTCTGACTTTACAATAATTTTGGTAATAATTATTGTTCGTATCCATTTTGCATATTCTTTTTTAAAATTTCCAATCTTTTTTAAAAATATTAAAAATATCCAATATGATATTACGTTTCTCTCTCCTATTCTTTTAAATTTAAAAATACCTTTCACTCATTAATTAGATACATATTTATTTCTAACAACTCACTAATTATTGTTCACCCATTTTCCATAAACCCCATTAATCACTTCTTATTTTCCATATGTATCTACCATTCTATTGCCTCCTTCTCTTATTCTTCTTCACCTCTACCTCTTTCTTTTTTCATTCACCATCTTTTAACTCTCTTTATTTATTATCTATCCGTGGTAGTCTTCTTACGGTGATGGATTTCGATAAATAAAGAGAGATGTGAATATGTAAAAGGCTGTAAATTTATTTTTTTAAATCTGGTTTTTATAACACTTTTAGATTTTATTTTAGTTGAGAGAGAAAGAGAAGATTCTTTTTTTTTTAATTGGATTTTAAGAGAGATATATTTGTTTTCTATTTTAAGAATTTATTGTGTTTCAAGAACCAATTTTTTTTTGGGAAATTTACGTGAATGTTATAATTGAGTGAAATATTTACAAATTTATTAGGAAAAAAAATATTTACAAAAATGTTAGAATTTCAAAAGTTGAGTATATCAGTCAATCTATTAGTATATCAGTGATTAATTAATAGTATATCAGTGATATATAATAGTATATCAGTGATAGACTATTAATGATCGACTGATAAACTATCATTGATATACTAATAGTTCATTGATATACTAATAGTAATTGATTGATATACTCAAAAATTTTAAAATTTTAACATTTTTGTAAATATTTTTTTTCCCAAAAGATTTGAAAATATTGTAGACACCCATTTTCGTCCGACACTATTCAAAAATTAACTATTTGGTTTCAATTAAAAAAAGTTTGGTTTGGTTCAATTTTGTTCCAATAATTAAAAAAAAAAACAGTTAGTTTTAAAATAAGGTTTAAAAATGATTTTTGAAATAATTCAATTTTAAAATTTGGCATAAATTTGGGAAATTGATTTGGTGTGATTAAAAACCAATTTTGGAAGGAAATGATTTGATCACTAATTTTTGGCATAGATTTGAGAAAATTAATTTGATTGATTTGATTCGATGACAACATTTGAATGAATAATTAGGGTCATTAATTTTGGATTAGAGCAAATTATGGTAAGGATTAATTTTAAAATACATTTTAACCATATTTGTTTCTCCTCTTAGCCTATAAATTAAACATCTATTTTCATTGAAAGACACAACTTTTTAACCTAGAGATTTGGAAAAACTTTTGAAACCATAGAAAACTCCTTCACCTACTCAATCTCTGCCGTCATCTCTCGCGGCTCAATTGGTACGGATTCTCATCTCCTTCTCTCAATAATTCGTATATACATCGCTCAAAATATATAAACCTCTTTTGTCAATTCATTCTTTCACCGTCAGTATGTAAAGAATTTTTTTATTATTAAATTTCAATGCAATATACATATACTATACTTTAAGATTCATAATGCCTTTGTTTTTCTGCACACATATCAATATACATATTTTAAAAAAAAAATCTTTTCTTTAACCTGTGATTTCAATTCATTAAGATATAAACATATACTTTTAATTGTTATTTACTTAATACGTATGAATGGAATTTGACACTTTTTATTATTATTCTTATTTCATTATTGATTATTAGTTTCTTACTGTGATTGATTTTTGTTGTTGCAAATTTTTAATTAAAATTATTATTTCCACATATTCATATATTTCTGTAGTTAGACTTTAAATTAACTTTTTTTTTATATTTAATATTATTATATCATATTATATTGTTGTTGTATTTTTATGTATTTTTTCCATATTAGTTTTAAAATTTTTGGTTAAATTAGTGTAATTTTATAACAATCTATATTTTTTTATAATAATAATTGAATTAGCCTTTGATTAAGCTTGTTTATAAATGCAAATAAATAAAATTGATACTTTAAAGTTATGCTGTTTTCTAATCATAAAATCATCATCATCATCATAATGAAATTAAATTTTGAATAAAAGACTAAATAATATGCTTGTTGGATCTCGATAAGTGCGTGGAAATCATCACGTTTGTGAAGATTGCGTAATGCGCTTATTGGGGTTCTCATATAAGTCTACAAAAACCCTAAAAAAATATAAAATAGATTTTTTTGAAATAAATAACATTACGTATATAATTTCAAAAATAAAAGAAAAGTATTTTAAATATATTTGGAAAACAAAAAGAAAGTATTTTAAATAAAAATTAAAAAAAACATTTTAAAATATAAATACAATTCCTATGATGGGATTTTGGGACGTAAAAATTCCCAATTTCTCTAGGTGAGGAATTTTTTTATTCCAATATTGTTCAATTAATGGTCGTAACCCCGCCCATTTGTAATCTCAATTCTTACTTTATTCTTAAAGTTGAGAAATGATTAAATGGGATATTTGTTTTCATAAATTAAAATTAATATTTTTAAAATTATTTAAATAAGGATCATTACTAATTAGGATAATATAAAATAAAATATGGTAACCATTTTTAACGGGTGTTGTAGGGTGCTAATACCTTCCCTACACACAATTGACTCCCGAACCTAATCTTGTTTTCGTAGACCGTTTTCATTAAGTCAATTTGGTGATCAATCACACCCTAATATGGTTGATGGCGACTTCCACTTCACTTTCATATACGAAACCTAATACATTAGGATGTCGGCCGCTCCGCATCGCAAACACGTTGTGACAGCTTGGCGACTACACTGGGGACTTTAGAGAGTCAAGCCATTTAATTTAATTTTATATTATCATCCTTATTTTATTTGGTCCATTTTTCTTATTTAATACATTAATTGAATTGTTTATTTTTCTTTAGGTTATTATAACTCATATTAATCTGTTTACAATATTCAATTTTTATTTGTTACATATTAATCATGCATTTCACACACTTATTCACGAGCCTCCTACCTGGGCTCTACCCTGTAAGGTTAGATCGAGGACTGAGTATCTGTCGCCTTCGTGGAGTTTCGACTCCCGTGCAGGCGGTATGAAATTCCTCACTCAAGTTATCCATTCACAATTTCAATTTGAAATAGTATTATGGGTAATTTGGGAAACTTTATCCTTTTAAGTGATTTAGAACCTTAAATTAACACTCATGATTACGTTAAGCCAATATATTGTTTAGGTTCCCCTTTTCTAATTATTATCATTTTCTCTTACATTTTATGTCATTATTCATCCATTTAAAAAAAAATTACAAATCATTTTTTTTAAAATTTTTTCTAACATATTCATGTTTATCATTACTTCTTTTTTTTTTTTTACACTTTTATCTTTAAAAAAAAAATATTATTACATATTCATTTTTCATACATGAAAATATTTCACACGCATTAAAAAAAATTGGTACATTTTGCATTTTACAAATTTCACTACAATAGTCATGCTTGTTTTTTTCTTATTTCTAATAAAATTTATTTATTTTCTTTTAAAATACAAATTGAAGGTTTTACAATAAAAATATTGATCACCCAACTCAACATCGACATCCTTATCGAACAAGAGCACAAGTTAGAATCATGAGTGAACAAGAGAATTCTTTAGTTCAAAGGGTTGAAAAAGATGTGGATAGTTTAAAAGAGCAGATGGCACAAGTTATAGAACTACTCACAGCTTTACACAAGGGAAAGTCAGCAGTTGAAACCTCACAGTTAAATAATGCTGCTCAAGAATCGTCTTCAAACGACATACCACCTGGTTTTAACCCTGAGGTGCATAATGGATTCCCTTATCCAAACTCAATGACCCATACTGGAGAAAGGGTTATTATCAACTCACCATCACATCAAGTCCAACATGCAAAAGATCCAGCTTTTACTCACCATGTTGGCAGTAAGACTAACGCCTATGAGAAAGAGGAGGACCATTTAGCGAAAGGAAAACTAGAATATCTGGAAGAAAGAGTCAAAGCCATAGAAAGAATTGATGTATTTGGGAACATTGATGCAAGCCAGCTTTGTTTAATACCAGATGTGATAATTCCACCAAAATTCAAAGTGCCTGATTTTGAAAAATATGATGGGACGTCTTGCCCAAGAAGCCATTTAGTAATGTACTGCAGAAAGATGGCTGCACACATAAATGATGAAAAATTATTGATGCATTATTTTCAGGATAGTTTATCGGGAGCTGCATAGCGCTGGTATATGCAGTTAGATGGTAATCAAGTGAACAAGTGGAAAGATCTTGCAGATCCATTCTTAAAACAGTACAAGCACAATCTTGATGTGGCACCTGACCGTTTTGATCTCCAACAAATGGAAAAGAAGAGTATAGAAACTTTCAAAGAGTATGCTCAAAGATGGAGAG
The DNA here is from genome assembly GCA_028015215.1 of Gynostemma pentaphyllum. Lineage (NCBI taxonomy): Eukaryota > Viridiplantae > Streptophyta > Magnoliopsida > Cucurbitales > Cucurbitaceae > Gynostemma > Gynostemma pentaphyllum. Next base: position 46,457,402 of record CM051346.1, on the reverse strand, counting down.
AAATAGCTGCTGAAGTCCAACCTCCTTTAACAAACAAAGAGGCAGCAGCGATGTTCATCAATACCCTTCGATCACCCTATTATGATCGAATGATTGGGAATGCTTCTACTAATTTCTCAGATATCATTATGATGGGAGAGAGGATTGATTATGGAGTGAAACACGGAAAAATTTCTAATACTGCAGTCGACTCAAGTTCAAAGAAGAATTTCACTTTTAAGAAGAAGGAGGAGGATGTTCACCATATTGGCCACACTCATAGGCCGACGTTTGATAAGTCTGTTGCACCACATTATCATCATGTCAACAATGTAAACAAGGGCTTTCACACACCTCAGTCTGCTCCAAGGACCGGGTCAGGACAAGATAATTACCCTCAGAATACGTATCAAGGAGCTCAAAATCAAAGAAATCTGAGGAATAATCAACAACATGTTTCTTTTGATGCTATTCCTCTGTCATACACTGAACTTTTACCACAGTTAATTGAGCAGCATCAAGTGGTACCAGAACCTCAAGCCACCTTACCCAAAATGGTACAATCCAAATTTACGATGTGATTATCATGGTGGAGGGATTGGACATTCAATGGAAAATTGTTATACATTCAAGAAAAAAGTTCAAGCGTTAATAAAGGCAGGATGGTTGAGTTTTGAAAAGGAGAAGGATGCACCTGATGTCAACATGAATCCTCTTCCTAATCATAAAGGTGACATGGAAACTTGATGATTCGTTTGTCTTAAAGAAAGCAAGTGGGGACGAGTTCATTTGTTCATTTAATTTAGTGCAAGAGTATTTTTTCTGCTTTGATGTTTTATCCTATCAGCTATGCCTAAGGCTATAGGAATTTTGAATAATGGGCATCAATTTCTTTTGCAATAATAATAAAATTTTCAATGACCTAGAGTCTTTATTTTAAAGATGAGATTCATAGTGTTATCACTTCAATGTTTAATGTTAAATGTTGTAAAAAGATAATAAGTTGACAATGACTTACCATTTGAAATGCCAAAAAAAAAAAGGATAATAATAATAAAAAATAATAATAAAATAAATAAATAAAGGGGTTCAATCTTGATCCATTGGGAAATAAAGAAATCATTAGGAGTTTCTATTTTTTAGGAAATTGAGAAATGATTTTCGTATTTCCCGACTTGGCTTAAAATTTGTCTTGCTTTATTTTTGGCTCTCTACACTTTTGTGCACACAGTCCAACTTACTTTGCCATTTTAGAAATTTAGAAGTATTTATGCGAGTGTGTGGCTCATTTAGCTTTGAAAGATACTTCAATTTTCAGATAACTATCCAAAGTAAAAAATGGGTAATGTTTCACTCAAGAGAAAACTTAGGCATAGTTTCACATAATTTCTCTTGAGTCCTAATGATCCTAGTGTCGTATTACTCAGTTTGAGTGAATGGTGACTTTAAAGGGAAGTTTAGAGTTACTAGAAGTCAAATGAGTTTCTCATCTTACATAAATTGAATCGAATTAAGAAAATAACAAATAAGATGGACTGCTCACACACACGTGTGTGCATAGAACTTTTAATACAGTAAAATATGTTTTATAGTCAAATTGATTAACATTGCTAAACATTTGACATTTTTCTTGAACTTGAGAAATTTTTGAGATCTTATTACACTGGGGCAATTGAGATGAGTCAACCATATGAAAAAAATTAACATTTTACTAAAGTTAAGAGGAAATTTTTGAAAAAAAACAAAAAAAATTACATCTCATCTTTAGAAGGTTTGTTTGAAAGAATGAACTCATGGTCTTTTCAATTGAAATTCCATACAGTATCTCCATAGTCAAAACTTCATTGTCTTATTGAAATAAAAAAAATAAATCTCTTGCACTAATTATATGAGGAAGGACGAAAGTAACAAAGGTTGAACTTTTCATGTCCTCATAGAGCATCAAATACTGGGGCAAAGACGAAGTTTAGCCAAACCATAAATGTCAAAATTATACACACTGGGGCAAAGAGGAAGTTTGGTTCCCACCCATAACAATGAGAATCTTTTGGACTTCGGAATATTAGAATTATCAATGCTAGGCAAATTTTGATGTTTTTGAATCCCTGAGATATTTTGCATACTCATGATTCAACCTTAAGATCTTGATTGAAAGTGATTTGGATGTTGGGATGAAAGCTTAATTTCAAAATTTAAAATGCTAATTTTGTTAAACTTTATTTCATAAAACAATACTTGATTATTTTTAATCATTCATCATGATTTTTAAATTGCATTCATATTTTTGGTCAAATCAAACCATACCAAGATATTTGTAATGGTCATTGCAATATAAAATCAAGTCTCTCATATCATCAATCAAACAATGCTTGTATGATCCTTGATTGTGCATAGAATCAATATTTGGAAGGTGCTTGTTTATCCCTGGCCTCCAATCCGGACGACGCTTGTTTATCCCTGGTCTCCACTCTTTACTTTAACCTGGAAGATACTTGTTTATCCATGATCTCCAGTATGCAATCTACATTTGGAAGGTGCTTGTTTATCCCTGGACTCTAATTTGGATGACGCTTGTTTATCCCTGGTCTCCAATCTTTTCTTTTAACCTGGAAGATGCTTGTTTATCCCTGATCTCCAGTATTAAATCTACATTTGGAAGGTGCTTGTTTATCCCTGGCCTCCAATTTGGATGATGCTTGTTTATCCCTGGTCTCCAATCCTTACTTTAATCTGGAAGGTGCTTGTTTATCCCTGACCTCCAGTATTAAATCTACATTTGGAAGGTGCTTGTTTATCCCTGGCCTCCGATTTGGATGACGCTTGTTTATCCCTGGTCTCCAATCCTTACTTTAATCTGGAAGGTGATTGTTTATCCCTGACCTCCAATATTCAATCTACATTCGGAAGGCGCTTGTTTATCCCTGGCCTCCATTCTAAGCGACACTTGTTTGTCCCTTATCTCCAATCTTTACTTCACATTTGCAAAGTTCTCGTCAATCCCTGACATCCAACCCAATTATGTATACTTTTAGTGAACTTGTTTACTCTTAACATTTCACTAAACAAATCATTTTTATCATGCTTGATTAATTTTTAAATAGCATCTTTGTTCACCTTATAATTCTAAAAGGATGAACAAAGGGGGGCAAAACTGTAGACACCTATTTTCGTCCGACACTATTCAAAAATTAACTATTTGGTTTCAATTAAAAAAAGTTTGGTTTGGTTCAATTTTGTTCCAATAATTAAAAAAAAAAAACAGTTAGTTTTAAAATAAGGTTTAAAAATGATTTTTGAAATAATTCAATTTTAAAATTTGGCATAAAATTGGGAAATTGATTTGGTGTGATTAAAAACCAATTTTGGAAGGAAATGATTTGATCACTAATTTTTGGCATAGATTTGAGAAAATTAATTTGATTGATTTGATTTGATGACAACATTTGAATGAATAATTAGGGTCATTAATTTTGGATTAGAGCAAATTATGGTAAGGATTAATTTTAAAATACATTTTAACCATATTTGTTTCTCCTCTTAGCCTATAAATTAAACATCTATTTTCATTGAAAGACACAACTTTTTAACCTAGAGATTTCAGAAAAACTTTTGAAACCATAGAAAACTCCTTCACCTACTCAATCTCTGCCGTCATCTCTCGTGGCTCAATTGGTACGGATTCTCATCTCCTTCTCTCAATAATTCGTATATACATCGCTCAAAATATATAAACCTCTTTTGTCAATTCATTCTTTCACCGTCAGTATGTAAAGAATTTTTTTTATTATTAAATTTCAATGCAATATACATATACTATACTTTAAGATTCATAATGCCTTTGTTTTTCTGCACACATATCAATATACATATTTTAAAAAAAAAATCTTTTCTTTAACCTGTGATTTCAATTCATTAAGATATAAACATATACTTTTAATTGTTATTTATTTAATACGTATGAATGGAATTTGATACTTTTTATTATTATTCTTATTTCATTATTGATTATTAGTTTCTTACTGTGATTGATTTTTGTTGTTGCAAATTTTTAATTAAAATTATTATTTCCACATATTCATATATTTCTGTAGTTAGACTTTAAATTAACTTTTTTTTTATATTTAATATTATTATATCATATTATATTGTTGTTGTATTTTTATGTATTTTTTCCATATTAGTTTTAAACTTTTTGGTTAAATTAGTGTAATTTTATAACAATCTATATTTTTTTATAATAATAATTGAATTAGCCTTTGATTAAGCTTGTTTATAAATGCAAATAAATAAAATTGATACTTTAAAGTTATGCTGTTTTCTAATCATAAAATCATCATCATCATCATAATGAAATTATATTTGAATAAAAGACTAAATAATATGCTTGTTGGATCTCGATAAGTGCGTGGAAATCATCACGTTTGTGAAGATTGCGTAATGCGCTTATTGGGGTTCTCATATAAGTCTACAAAACCCTAAAAAAATATAAAATAGATTTTTTTTGAAATAAATAACATTACGTATATAATTTCAAAAATAAAAGAAAAGTATTTTAAATATATTTGGAAAACAAAAAGAAAGTATTTTAAATAAAAATTAAAAAAAACATTTTAAAATATAAATACAATTCCTATGATGGGATTTTGGGACGTAAAAATTCCCAATTTCTCTAGGTGAGGAATTTTTTTATTCCAATATTGTTCAATTAATAATCGTAACCCCGCCCATTTGTAATCTCAATTCTTACTTTATTCTTAAAGTTGAGAAATGATTAAATGGGATATTTGTTTTCATAAATTAAAATTAATATTTTTAAAATTATTTAAATAAGGATCATTACTAATTAGGATAATATAAAATAAAATGTGGTAACCGTTTTTAACGGGTGTTGTAGGATGCTAATACCTTTCCTACACACAATTGACTCCCGAACCTAATCTTGTTTTCGTAGACCGTTTTCATTAAGTCAATTTGGTGATCAATCACACCCTAATATGGTTGATGGCGACTTCCACTTCACTTTCATATACGAAACCTAATACATTAGGATGTCGGCCACTCCGCGTCGCAAACACGTTGTGACAAATATTATAAAAATTTCTAACATATTTGAAATTGTCCCAATTTTTTTTATAAACCTATGTAGAACCACATCTGCAATTTTGATTTTTTATATCAATTATGCATATTTGATAGGGGCATTTGCAAATCTAGCAATTTTTTTAGTAATATTTGTAAAAATAAAAGCTCAAAAAAATATTTGTAAATATAGCAAATTTTGATCGAGTTTATCAGTGATAAACATTGAATTACATAGTTTTACACTATGTTTATCATTGATAAACACATAAATCATTTTTAATCAGTGATAAACATGATAAAAATTGCTATATTTGCAAATACTTTTTTGAGTTGATATTTTTACAAATATTGCATAAAAATCTGCCACCCAATGAAATTTCCCTATTTGATATCTATTGTATATGATTGGATATATATTTTTAAATTTTGGTGTAAATTTTTACGATTGGGGGCATCATCTATATACTTATACTATTAATTTTGATCAATTATAAATATTTTTATGAACAAAGTTACAAACAAAAGATTTATAGTGTTTGAAATTGATATACATACGTGTTGAGAAGTATATAATCGATATATATTTTTAAAGGTGTCGCAAAATGTTCATTGAAAGTAATAAATTATATATTCTTTTTGTTTAAGAGTGAAGAATCTTAAAAAAAAAATTAAAAGAATTGAGCACATCAACAATAAAACGTACATTTTTAAACGTATATAAATGATATATTATTTGGTGTCATGTAATAATTGATATACATTTTTAAAATTCAATTATTTAAATGTTTTAAATTAATTGAATATAAATATAAAAAGAATAGAAATGTAAAACTATTATAGAGGTCCAATACATCATTCAAAAAATTTAGTCGTGATGCATGTATTTGTTTATTTGAATATTAGTAACTCAACGACAAAGTTATTAAAATTTGAAATCTTTTTAGAGAAACTAGAAAAGATTTCGTTGGTCTTCAGCCCATGCACATGCCTATAAAAGGAGAAACAAATCAGAGGAAAAAAATATCAATAAGCAAATCAAGGTAGTGAAAAGAGAAAGATCAGAAAGTGAGATGGAGAGTAAGAAAGTTGTGTTGATGGTTTTAATGGCCATGGTTGTTCTTACTGGTACCTCTCTTCATGTCGCCGTTGCGGTCGAGGAAAAAGCCGGTGATATGATACAGCTTCCCTCTCGGATGATTTATTCATCCTATGGTTTTTCTTACCCGAGAAAAGTATTGAATAACGGAGAAGTCGTTGGTCTTGAGAAGCCCTTGCCTAATAAATGCATGGATTTTCCTTGTTTCAATTATGTATTTGATTCTTGTCCTTCTGGCTGTCGATGCTTTACACTTGAAGCTGTACCAGCTGGGGTTTGTGTGAACAGTTGAGTTGACCGTAGATTAAATGTCTACAAATCTCGATACAATTCGAGTCATATGTTGAAATAGTATCGATCGATAGTGTCGTGTCTTGTGTGTTGTGTGTCTAAATTAGAACATGGTACTATGTTTGTGTCAATCTCAAATAAATTATGTGTGTGTTTTGAATTCAATAAGAAAATTAGGGTGAAAAGGGTATCTACTTAATTGGGATACTTTTTTTTTCCTTCTATATGTATTCTCAAATGGTTTCTAAGAAGTATTCAATGCAATGCTTTACTTTGGATTGTCTAAACTATGTTCTATTCTACTTTTCTTGCAACGTTTTTTTTTTTCTCTTTTCATTCTCTGTGTTTGTTTTATGGCGTTTCTCAACAAAGAAAAATATTGAATGGAGTATTTGAATATGTCGAGTCCATAAAAAAATATCAGATATGATCACGAGATAAGAGATCGTGCAAACTATACAAGCTTGATCAAATATATTTTCCTGTTATTGACAATGAAAACGGAGTATTTCTTTGCATTTAAGCTAGGGTGATTTAAGTATATAACCATCAAATTGGCTAATTTTCAGTTTCTAGCCAGTTAAATTATTATTTCAGTAATAACTAGTAGGAGAGAGAAACATACAATAAAAATACTAAAAAGACCCTCAAGAGCAAATCATATGAAGATTACACCTAATAATTAACATTAAAAAAAGGTGAAACTTTATGATGTGGAGCATAGTAGGTTAATTAGTATAGCGTTATTTATGAGTTATTAGTTTACTTTGATGTATTTAATTAGTATTAGTTTATAGTTAATTTAGTTACAATTTAGGGTTTTTATTGTAAGGCTATAAATAGTCATCTTAGGTTTCATTTTAGCATACCTTACATTTTATCTTTTATCATATCAATAGAAATATTGTTGAGAGAGTTTTCTCCTAGGGTGAGTTCTCCCCTAGTTCTTGGGATGGATTTCCTTGTTTGTGGCCGTGGACTTAGCCTCGCCCCACATCAATTGGTATCAGAGCCTCGCCGTTCCGGGAGGTCCGATTACGAAGATAGTCGATTTTGAAGTTTCGGAGGTGGATTTAACAACCACGATTTGTTCTTCGTTCATCGGCATACTTGTAAGAAATCACAGCAACACGAGCATTTTTCTTCCATTTTCGAGTGGACTATTAGTTACTGTTCCATTTCTCATTTAAAAAAAAGAGAGAGACCATTGTTTTTCCAAAAAACACCCCATACAACTCCACTTTCTCATCCATCAGATCCATTTTATTTCAACCGAAAAAAAAAAAACAGAGAGAACATCATCCTAGGGTTTAGGAAGAATAAAAAAAAAAAAAAAATCAAAGGGAGGCGTGAGTCTGGAGAAATTCTTCAATGGTCCAGCCTCAATGAGGCTGTTACCATATTTGATGTTTTTCAATTTTAATTTTACTTTTCTCTAACCATTAACCAAATGGGCAGCCAGAACCTCCAAATGGTAAGTTTGATATATTTTTTTTAATTCTTTTCTTAAATATGTTTATTCTTTGGTTTTAAAACCAATCAACCATATAATATCTATATATATATATATATATATAAAAAAAGTTGCCTAAAATTTATTAACCCTTGAATTTTTTTAATTCACAAACAATTTTTATTTTAGGAATCATCCCAAATCAATTTTAATTATAATTCTAACGGCATGAACTATGTAGATAGAGATATATCCTATGCAAGTCACGTACACAATATAATTTTTAATAATGAAAATTTATCACTTTATTTGATATTTTACATATTAAAGTTTTCTTATAAAACTTTACAGGAAGTAAATTTTGGCAATATGTATAATCTTCGAGGGGAAGGCAATCATCAATAAGAAGAGAATACTTAATTCTACTCCATGTTTTGGATATTATATACCTCAAATTATCTTGAATTATTTTATTTTAGCTTTTATATGGTTATATGTAAGCATCTGAATCTTACAATTTAATTTTATAATTAACAAATTTTTTGGATTATTTACCATTGAATTATTATGTGATTTTTAAATAAGTTTCAATAAGTTTTAGATCAAGACTTTTTTTGAAAGCATAATTCTATTGATTTTTTAAAATATGTTCCCATAATTTAACATCAGGTCTTATATTTTTTTTTCTTAATGTACAAAATAAATAAAATTTATGTAAATAAAACTAATATAAATTATTGATAAAAAAATTATGATAGCACTACTATTTAAGTATTTAAAATTTATAACAATATATCTAATAAAAAAATTACAAATTATATAATATTATAATTTATTAAAGTTTTTTTTCCTCTCGATCTAGTAGAACTTTTTCAGCCATCAGAAAGAAAAATTGTGTGAATAAAAAAATTATAAGGATTATAAAACTTTAGAATATATATATTCTAGAGTGGATTCGTTTTAAAACCCAAGAATGGCCATATTTAGAAAAAAAGAATTAAAAAAAAAAAAAAAAAACTTACCATTTGGAGGTTCTGACTGCCCGTTTGATCAAAGAAAAGTAAATATAAAATTGAAAAAGATCAAATATGGTAAGACCATTGAAGAATTTCTCGTGAGTCTGAGTGGTCTTGGCTGGAAGGTAAGTTTAAAAAAGAATTGGCATACTAAAAATAATTTCACGTTTCTTGATTTTGGTGGAGATACGGAAAGAGCAAGAGAGAGAAAAATTAGAAAAACAAGGAGAAGATAAAATCAAGGAATCAAATCAATAATAACTATAAAATATATATAAAAAATAAAAGTATTAATTAAATAAATAGGATAAATCTGGCATATTAAAAAAATACAAATCTAGATTTGGCTAAAAATTGAAATTATTCATTAAGGGGTTAAATAAGAAAAAGACTCTTAAAAATTAGCTATTTACTTAATTAATCCTTATTTTCTGTTACTTCATAATATAATTTCAATTAGTCTCTAGTAGGTATGTCGTATGTGGCAGATTTTTAATTAATATTTATATATTTTTTAAAAATAGGGTATTACAATAATATTTATAAAAAAATATTTGGGTATTTAAAACTATATAATATTAATAAAAATATCATAAGCAATAAAGTCGAGAAATTATTTATTTATCCCACAATTTTAACAGCAAAACTGTTTGATCGTCATGAATAAGTTAAAAGGCCTAAGGATGAAAACAATCAAGAGAAAAACGGTTGGAACGTGATGCCCTAAAATTTTGTCAAACTAGCCTTCCAACTCAAATTTAGATCTAAGGTAAAATCAAATTAGAAAACACGTTTCTTTACAACCTTTTTTGAAACTTTAAGAGATAAACACATATTTATAGATTTACTCAATAACCAATTCAAGAATTGTTAAACCCTTATCATTCAACTTTTTTCCATTTAATCTTAACTTTTCAGATTTAAGACTAAACTTAATTACTTTATTAATGTTGATCAAGCAAAAACAAAACAAAGAGTTTTAGAAATTCAAGAACACTTGAATGAGCATGAAAATTTGAATTCAACAAAGATTTGGCGTTAATATTCTTTAGGGTTCATCAATTCATCCAACCTAATAAGATTAGTTTATAATGAAATCTAAAAATAACAAAAAAAAAAAACTGTTCTAACATACAGCCAAGGTTGAACAATGGAGGATAAAAACTAAGATGAAAAAGAAATCTAAAGAAACTATAAAAGAAAGCATAAAAAGATGGGAGAATATTTTCAAATCTAAACTTCCAAAAGTTGATGATGAAAAATTGAAACTTTTCCCCTTACAAAAGTTGGCCGCCTTCTTCCCCACGGAAGACTTGGCTGCTACATTTAAAAGTTAGGGTTCTTTTCTCTCTTTTCCTTTTTATTCAAGAGTGGGCATGGGTTTAATCAAATCTATAATAAAAAAATAGCTTCATGATCCATGACAAGGCTATCCCTAGTTTTCCTCAGGTGGTTTTACTGTTACGAGCCCTATACAAAGACTTTTGGGGCTTAAAATTTTGCTTTTCATAAGCTGTAGGTTGTTTTATAGTAAATATGGAGTTACAGGAATATCAAAAGGGCACAAAATAATAGTTATTTAGCTAATAATATAGAGTGCAAATTGCCTAAAAATAGAAAAGGTTCCACGTACGCAACGAACTTAGAAGATGGAATGAGTAGGAGGTCGTGCACTGCACTGGAAGTTCCCTTTTAAAAAATGCTATATTTTTAAATATTGTAGAAAATTCTGCTACCTAATAAAACTTCCCTTTTAAAAAAAATTGGAAAAAAATGAATGACTATTAATTATAGTTAGGATATGTTTAAGATTTTTATAGAAAGGGGTAAAAATATTCAAAAATGTTTCTCAAAGATTCCAATTCCACTTTTTATATATTTAGGATAAGTATGTGGATAAGGATATTAAAAAATTCAAGACCTTGTAAAGGAAGAGAAAAGCAAAAGGAAATTGATAGAGACAGCATAATTCAAACCTAAAAAAAGGGTTGTGATTTTATATATGAAGGCCTTAAGGCCCAAAGCTATAAATTTTTTTTAGACTAATATAACATTAAAAAAAAAGATTGTAACTTCAAATAGCACAACTTTTAAAAAATTCTTGGGATAACTTATTTTATAATTTATTGACACCAAATCAATAAATTTTTGTATGATAATTTTTTTTTTTGTAATTTATTGACTTATCGAGACTAGGTTCATGAATTTTTGAGATCTTGGCTCTTATAAATTTAATTCATATTTTCTCTTTATTCATGCATTTTCTTTGCATATATATTTTTTTATTAATTCTTGTGCAAACCGGCTATTTGGTCATTGATTAATTTATCATATCGCTAGTTAGAATGTTAAATCTGAAATTGTTTAATTGTTCTAATATAAATAGCATAATAACACAAATTGATTAGGGAATAATCCTTTGATCATGTTATGTGAATTGATGATCTAACTTAAATGAATTGATTGTATCGTGTTTGTTAGTTAGAATTGAGTTCTTCTCTTCTTAAATCTTGTTATCGTATTCTAGGTTTATCTGTTAATTAGGAAAATAGTGAAAGGTCGTATCTTGGCTATCGAATTGTTACAGAAGAGCAGTTGTTGATTGATTTTGGAGACTTCCAACCAATTTAAAGAAGAATTTAGGAATGCATATGTTTATGAATACCAAGATTAAACCGTTAGTTAGAAGCCTTTCTCATCTTGATTTTTCTCTTTTTAATTTTCAAGACTCAAAACCCCCAGTTTTTATAATTTTAATTTAATTACTCATTCCCTGTGGAGATCGACCTTACTCACTGCTACTACAAGTTTCTAAATTCCATAGCAAGTTATTATTTTTGGTGGTTTCGATACCCATCAATTAAAGAAATTTTATTGGGTAGCATATTTTGATAAAGTATTTACAAATATAGCAATTTTTACTATTTTCGTCAGTGATTACCAGTGTTTAATGCGTATATTAGTGATAAATTTAGTGTAAAAATATGTAATTTGATGCTTATCACTGATTCACACGATCAAAATTTACTATATTTACAAATTTTTTTAACAGCTGTTATTTTTATAAATATTACTTTAAAAAATTGTTCGATTTGCAACTACCCTTAATTATAATAAGAATTTGTCTCAAATAGTATAAATTTGCATATTAATTGCTAAAATGCCAGAACTTTTTAAAAATTACTCAAATAACATAACATAGTTCAATAAATTTATTGAACTATTTTTCATGTGTATTTTTAATTAATTTGTTTGTTTTTTTTGCATTTTTAAGTTCAAGTTCAATAATTTATCGAAATATTTGATTATTTTCCATTATTATTTTCAATAATTTTTTTTATTTACTTTTTTTCTAGTTCGATAAATTTATTGAACTATAATTATGCATTTGTGCTATTTAAGCAGTTGTCCCTAATATAATTGATAGACATTTGAAAGAGTTACATTCAGTTTAATGTGATTGACATTTAATTTGAGCTTGATTTTCATATATAGTATGCAGTATGGTGGGTGATGAATCCACCAAAAATAAATTATGTCTCTACTTTCGGGTTTATGGATTTTGTAATAGTGGAAAGTCGGGTCGAATCCACAGAGATTGGTGAATTAAAATTGGGGGTTTTTCGAAGTTTAAAAAGAAATTGAAGAAAACAATAAAAAATTTAAAAGAGATTCAATGGGAGAAAGTTCCAACCAATGGTGTAATCATCGTTTGATTTATATTATTTGATCATTGATTTGCTAATGAAATCCTAACTCATTCTCTAAATTGGTTATGATTATTAAAAACATCTTATTAATCTATCCTTCCTTAGTTTGTCGGTAATTAAGATACGATCATTAATTACTTCCCTAATCAATGACAACCCTAGAGTACGACAATAGAATTTAATCAATGACAACAATAAGATGTATTGAATATGTTAAATCACCAATTGAACCAAAAGCTTAAGCCAATGGTTCAAGATAAATTTAATCATATATCTCAACACTCCCCCTCACATGTGGGCTTCGATATTTGCACAAGACCCAAACATGTGGAATATTTAAATGGGAGGAAATTAGAGCAAATGACATAATGGAGGTTTGATCTCATGACCTCCTGCTCTGATACCATATTGAATATGTTAAATCACCAATTGAACTAAAAGCTTAAGCCAATGGTTCAAGATAAATTTAATCATATATCTCAACAAGATGAGAAGAACGACCAATTCTAGCCAACAAATGCGAAACGTTCGATCTATTTAAACTAGATCCTTTTCATAGCATGAAATGAAAAGACTTATTAATCATTCATACTAATTGTCACATGGATTAGAATGCATAAACAATTACGAATTTAAACACTCTACTTGACGATCTATCAAATTGAAGAATGATCAAAGGGCACTATTTAAACAATCAAACAATGTGATATTGAATGCATAAAATAGAAAATATAGAAATAGAGAAGAATTAGAAAGAAAGATGAAGAACAAATCTCACAAATATAAAAATCAAACTTTGATTAACTTTGGTTGGAAATTGGGAGTTTAGCTAGACATGAAGTTCATCATTCTCTAAGAAAAACTAAGGAAAAACATTAATGAACCTATTAGAAAGGAAATGTCTCCCTTTTATATCCTTGAAAACTAGTGTTTTAAAACAAAAGATACAAAATTCTATCATAAAAATCCGAACTGGCGCCGCGGCACTGATTTTTGGGCGCTGGGCAAAAAGACTAAAATCTGGAAATTTTCACGCTTTCGGTGCTATGGCGCTAGAAAATCAGCGCTGGGTGCTGAACTCTCTGGAATTTTGGTTTGGAATCAGATTCTGCAGATTTTTTCTTGTGGTTGTGGCTACTAAAAGTTGTTACCATGGCGTCGAAGTGTCAAGAAAGCTCCAAAATGTAATTTTTTAGTCTTTTTTCATCATCTCTTCTCCAACCTAGCAAATAAACACAAATCAAAGATAATTACCTAGTTTTTAAGCTATTTAATCATCAAAGTATGAAAAATAATCCCAAGTTTATGTGCAAAAATAATAACTCATCACAGTACTTAAAGTTTTGGGGCAATTATTAAAATAGTGTAGAAAATACTTAAATAGCAGCCTATTTATGATTTTACTCAAATAGAATATCTTAAACTCAAGCCCAATTTTAGACAATTAATTGACCTCAAACATCCATTTAATTACTACTGAAAACTGAACTCTGACGCCAATTTTAGAGAATTAATTGATCTTCGCTTCCTCCTCACGATCCTCCATTTAAGATCCGTTTATTTTCTTGTTTTGATGGAGTTTCTTGGAAGTAATTGAAAGGAAAAAGGGCCATTGAAGACCCGTTCATTTTTTTCGCTTCATCCTCCATTGATGATTTGATCAAATAAGAAACAGAGAAAGTAAAAATTGGAAGAAACAGAGAGTAAAAACCGGTTAGTTGAATGTTTTTTTGGCGGCGTTCTTTCAGAGTTTGGATTTAGTTTTTCAGATCCTCCTCGAGTTTCGTTTGGGCCACCTTGTGGTTTTGGGGTTCATCCAATTCTTGGGCTGGATCGAATGAGTACGTTTTTGGCTTTTTGGTCCAATTAAATTGTTGTAGTTACTGAAATAATATATTTTTGCATACTAATTAATGAAATATCATAATTCTTTAAAAATTATTTAAATAGTAGTTCAATAAATTATTAAATTATAATAATTTATTGAACTAAAAAAAAAAAAAACATCCATTGAAAACTACAACTAACAATAATAAAAATTTTCAATAAATTATTAATAATAATTTATTAAAAAGGTCAGAAATCAAAAAGTTCATTAATAGTAACAAAGAAAATAAATAGTTCAATAATTAGTTTCCAAAAATATACTATTTAAGATAATTTAAGAATTAAATATGGGATTATTACGTTATTATCCACCTGCGGTTTTTGGATATATATATATATATATATATATATATATATATATATATATATATATATATATATATATATATATATTAAAAAAAATTCAAGATTTTGTAAAGGATGATATAGAAAAAGGCTAAAGAACAATTTATAGAGACATCATAATTCAAACCTCAAAAAAGTGTTGTGATTTTCATATATGCCTAAGGCCCAAAGCCATGAATTATTATTATTATTATTATTTTGGTTAGGGTTTTTTTTTTTTTTTTTTTTTGGTCAGGGGACTGAAATAATATAAAACATATATATATATATATATAATTCCTTAAAAAGCACAACTTATGAAAAAATTCTTGAAATAACATATTTTACTATTTATTTGCAAGTTAATAAATTATTGTATGGTAAATAAAAAATATTGACTAGTTAACTTTTAATATTTTTATTTTACATTGTAATGAGTTTTTAAAACTTAATTTTGAAACTTTTACCCAAATATCAATTCAATAAATTAAGAAATTAAAACTTTATTTTCATTATAAATTAAATCATAAATTTAATTTTGAAATTTTTCCTAAAGTCAATAATTTATTGACATGATATCAATGATTTATAAAATCTGCTATTTTAGGAATAAACCAAAGGAAAATTTTATTGGGTGACAGATTTTTATGCAATATTAATAAAAATATCAACTCAAAAAAATATTTGTAAATATAGTAATTTTTATCATGTTTATCAGTGATAAACAATGATTTATGTGTTTATCAATGATAAACTTCGTGTAAAAATATGTAATTCAATATTTATCATTGATAAACTCGATCAAAATTTGCTATATTTACAAATATTTTTTTTGAGTTTTACTTTTACAAATATTACTAAAAAATTTGTTAGATTTGCAAATGCCCCTAAACCAAAAGTAATGACATTAATGGAATTATGTATTTTAACTATACATTTCCATGGAAAAAATGTGGATAAAAATCATGGCGGTTAAATTCAACTAAGAATCTTCCAAATATAGTATTTCAAAAGACGTTGTATTTTGTTTATGTTGCTATTTATTCAAATTAGAAGTCGGAGAAAAATCAAGATGTGACCATTTTGTTGGTGAAGAATTTTATAAATGAAAGAAAAATGAGAAATTAAAAGCCCATGTTGGAGGCCATAATAGTGCACACGTCCGAAGTTAATGTGTGGTTCTTTTGAAACAAAAGCAATATTTTAAAACTATTTTCAATTAGATGTCAGATGAAACAAGAATTGAATATCGAACTTGATTAGGTGCATCAATTGATTACATTCAATTTTTATTATGCCAAAAACTTCTATTCCATGGACATATGATGAACCAAAAATTAAAAAAAAATCAAAGTTAATTTTCTTGAACGCTTACAATTGGCTATGCAATAATAACAATGGCATTGGAGTCGTTGTATTAAAAAGTGCAATGCACAAAAAAAATTGAATTAACTTCACTGGATCTTATATTAAAAAAGATATTGTGAATTCTACTACAATAAAAATTGTTAGTGCAGACAATTATAAGTAATTAGGTGATAAGTTATTTTCTATTTACATGAGATTTCCATAGCATACAAGTACAAACATAAACATAATGA
This sequence comes from Gynostemma pentaphyllum, assembly GCA_028015215.1. NCBI lineage: Eukaryota > Viridiplantae > Streptophyta > Magnoliopsida > Cucurbitales > Cucurbitaceae > Gynostemma > Gynostemma pentaphyllum. Next base: position 46,440,963 of record CM051346.1, on the reverse strand, counting down.
AAACTATTTAATAATAGAAACAAAAAAGAGAGAACTTCCCCACTTGAATTTACCACATATTAGATATAAGGTATTGGTTTGAGATGGAGAGGAATTTTCTTTTTCACAGTGAGACCATTTTCTTCCTCTAAATCTATCACAATACCATCAGGAATCTTCCAATCAAACCAATATAGAAGGTTAGCCAAGGCATATCCAAAAGAAGCAATCCCAAATGATATTCCAGGACACTTTCTTCTTCCACTCCCAAATGGAATAAACTCATAATCTTGGCCTTGAAAATCAAAAGATTTGTTCATGAATCTCTCTGGAATGAAATCATTAGGCTTATCCCAAATCTTTGGATCTCTTTGTATTGCCCAAGCATTAACAAAAACACTAGTTCTTGATGGAATATGGTAACTTTCAATATTCACAATTTCATAGGTTTCTCTTGGCATCAATAGAGGAGCTGGTGGGTGTAGTCTAAGAGACTCTTTTATCACACAATTAAAATACTCCATTTTTATGATATCATTCATTTCAATCTTTGATTTCTTTCCCACTACTCTTCTAACATCTTGTTGAACTTTCTTCATTACAATGGGATTTCTCCCCAATTCTGTCATTGTCCATTCCAAACTTATTGAATTTGTATCGGTTCCAGCCACAAACATATCCTACACAATTATAAACAAAACAAAATTTACTCATTAATAGACACAAAATTTTATATGGGAAGGAAATGACATTATAAGGTTCGAACACACGGCCACCTTTTTTGTACCATATTAAGGGCGTGTTTGAAAGGGTTTTTTTTTTTTTTTTTTTTTTATCAAAAGCCAAACATTCTTTTAGATGGACAAAGACACTTTTTAGATGCAATAATTATGTTTGGCTATTTTTTATTACACTTTTTGTAACTCAAATCCAAAATGCTTTTTCAAGACCTAAAGTATAGGTGATTTTTTAAATGCTTTTGATTTTTAAAATCTTATATAACAAGTTTTTTTACACACTTTCTCTAAGTAAATTTTCTCTACATATTTTCTCTTAAAGTTTCTATACACACGTGTTCTCTCTAACTTCTTTCTATACATTTTGTTTTTTAACTTCTATCCACACATTTTGATGGAGGATGGAACATGTGAGAGGAATTTTAGTTTTTTGGGCTACTTTATAACTTGGGCTTAAGTAGAATATGGGCTAAGTCTCAGTTAAATGTCTATAAATACATGTTATTAACAATTTAAATTCCAGATTTAATAAAAGTTCAGTTTTTACAATAATTCAGTTTTTAGTTTAATTACATCACATTTTCTCTCTCTAACTTATCTTTACACATGTTCTTCTCTCTAACTTATTTTCCCATACTTCTTTTAGAATGACTCTAAATTATAAGAGCACTTTTAAAAATATTAGAACTAAACAATAAAATAATATACCACTAAACATTTTTTGTCATAGTATTTATAATAAAAGTAGAATAAATTATACTTGCATACTCACTAGTGAGATTATGAACTCGTACTCACTTTTTATTTGTGAGTATGTAAGTATTGTCCATAGTAAAACTTTGATTAAAAACACTTATTTCATAAACACTCCCAAATAGACGCTGAATCATTGATAGACCCAAAAATTTCAAGCTATTTGAATTAAACAGTAGAGAGAGAGAGAAAAAAACCAGTAAAATTGCTTTGAGGTGGTCTGGAGTGAAATTACAGTCAAACATGTCATTTTGTTGGACTTGGAGCAGTATATCCACAAAATCTTTTTTGTTATCATCATCACTACTCATCTTTGCCTTGTGTTTTTCAATTACCTCATCAAAAAAGTTATCCAATATTTTAAAAGTTGTTTCCAAATCTCCAATGAACCCTCTAAGAACATCAATCCATCTAAAACCGGGAAAGAAATCAGCAACACAAAAAGCCACAATCAGCTCCTCAACCCTTCTTATCACATCTCCAAATCTACTCTTTCCATTTTCATCTTCAAACTTTTCTCCAAGAACACATCTTGACACTATATTATTGGAGGTCGAGACCAGCAACTCATGAAGATTCACCGAATCGCTATCGATATCACAAGCTTTACGAATCCGATCCATAAGTAATGCAACTTCTTCATCTCTCACGTATTGAAATGAATCAACTCTTTTGACACTAAAAAGTTCAAGAAGACTGATTTTTCTTGTTTGTCTCCAGTGCTCCCCATATGGAGCATAACCCATGTCTTGGCATCCATATAGTAGGTGATTTGTAGCTGTGTTTTGAGGCCTGTTTGAGAATTTGATGTCATGGGTCTTCATGATTTCTCTAGCCATTTTTGGTGATGAAACCACAAGAGCTGGAATTTGACCTAACTTCAAAAACATGAGAGGGCCATATTTCTCAGAGAGAGTTGCTAGAGAGCGATGAGGCAAAGTGCCCAATTGATGAAGGTTTCCAATTATGGGAAGTTTAGGTGGTGAAGGAGGTAATTTTAATGTTGTTTTCTTGTTTCTAAATAGTTTGAGGGAAAGAAAGAAAAAGAAAAGAAATAAAATAATTGCTACAAATTCACCTTGAAGCTCTGTCCAAAGTTTCTGAAACTTTGATGATGAATCCATAATTTGTTAATAAAAGAGAATTCCAAAATTCTTCAGTTCAAACTATATATATTTAATTTTATATCCAAAAAAGTTTTATATATTCCAAAAAGAAATTATTGTAGGACTAGAAAAAGTATCCAAGCACCGCACTATCAAAATCTAAGTGGGAACCCCGAAAACAGAAATAGATATGAAGTGATAAGGTTGAAAGAGTTTCCGTGTAAATTAAGTTGGATTTCCCTTTGAATTGATATTTTCAAAAGCAACAAAAGTTTTTGAAAATTTTAAAAATGACATTTTTCTTTCATTAAAGTAAATAAAATTTTATTTTTATTATTTTTTCTCTTATATTATTGAATGATTAATATTATTATTGTATTTTATATTTTTAATTAGAATATTTTCAATTAGAACTCGATAGTCTTTTAAAATTTAGTTAGTTTTTATGATTTTGAAATTTTAATAATTGAAAATTCAAAATTACGAAAAATGTCACTAAAAGTTAGATTAAAATAGGTTTTGCGTCATAACTTTAGATCCAAAAGTCAGAAAGACGATACGTTAGTGGCGTTGGATTCCTTACAATATGACAGTCAATAAAAACCCAAATTTATGTCATTTAAAACAAAAACATAAAATTTCAACCCTACTTCAAGGACGAGTCATTACAATATTTTGGTTATATATAAATGCAAAAAAATGGTGACTCACGGCCCGAGATCTAAAAATACGTACCCTACTATAACAAGAAGAAAAGATTAAACCAAAACACAAGACAAAACCATAAAACTAAGCAATCATAAAGCAAAATGCAACTAATTATTAAAGAGATCTAAAAAACAGCAATATATAGAATTAGAAACACTATAGTTACTACCGTTTAAACCAAACCTAAAAAACTGATTGGTTTGGTTATATATTTTTTAGAACCGAACCAAACCAAACATAAAGTAAAACCAAACCAAACTAATTGGTTTGGATTGGTTTGGATAGATCGGTTTCAATCGGTTTTGTTTCTCACACATTTTTGTTCTTATGAAGAGAGTTTAGCTATAAAAAAATAAACATTTTCGTGGAAATCCATACAATTAAATAATTCCAAAGCATAAATTTAAATTTTAAAGTTAATCTAAAGTTCTAAACATCGAAAGTATGAAGTTTAAATATAAAATTCTCTAATGTCTATTCACTCCCATAAAAGACTTTGCCTAATTGGTTTGGATCGGTTAAAAACTGACTAGAGTATTTCCAACCGAACCAAACCAACCTATTATTGGTTTGGTTTGGTTTGGTTGCTTATCAAGAGAGAAACCGAACCAAACTGGTTTTGTTTGGTTTGGTTCGGTTTGGTTTGGCGGTTTGGCGGTTTTTATTTCACCCCTACTACCGGCCAAATAACAACATTAATATATTTATTTTCCTATTATTATTATATTATTAGTGGAGTAATATGTATTTTCCTATTATTATTGTATTAAGTTCAATCATTTCATTTTTTTTCATTCTAATTTGTTGACGTTCAAAATCAATTAATCTGAATTCTTATTTTGATGATAACAAACGTGTTTTTGTTATTAATCAATTTTCTGTGTTTTGATAGTGTAGAGAAAATTATAACAGTTCAACGCGATAGGAATCAACTCAATCAGATTTCAAACGAGCAAGCTATTGAATTCAGAAGATTGGAATTAATTCGTCCAGATTGTATGCGGCGAGTTCATCGTTATTATTATGAGCTCCTTATAATCTAAGCTGTCAGATCATATTGCTTTTGAAATCAGTGGCCCAGATTAATTTCAATTACAAATAAAAGGAAAATATATTAATATCAAATTTTATAATAGTCGTTTGATTGCCAAAGTCTTCTCATCCAACGGTCCGCATTTATTGAAGACAAAATTAATTTAAGAAGAGAAGAAAAATGGTTTTTTATCTGTTGGACGCGTTTACATTACATCATGGTAATATCAGCCATTAGATCTCACTGATTTGACGTTTATCACCCGTCCACATATTTATTTCATATTGTTTGTTCGTCAAATCACATCTGATGGTCGTAAGAGAGAGTACGTGAATTGTGTAGTTGCGCAAATGGCTCTCTCTCCTTGTGTCATAAAAGCTATTTGCTTTTTCTTCTACCTTTTCTAACGCGTGGGTCCCACTTATTTTTTGTGCCTCTCTTTAAGCACCACATGTTTCTCTTGTCTCGTGAAGCAATATTTACTATAATGGGAGATTACATATTTGTCTTTACCTCATTTGGACTCTTATAGGGGATAGGGTAGGGTATGAGGATTTAAAATCCCCGCGGGTTAGAGGATGGGAATGGTATCCCCGACCCCGCCCCGTTGCCATCCCTATATGGAAGTATTGAGAGTGTCTTGGTCTTTTGTCATTTAATTTTAATGGTTGTTCTTGCTCCATGGAAAATGTCGTTGTTGGGGTTTGTGATAAGTCGTTATTTTAGCATATAAATTTGTGTTAATTGTTCATACTTTGATGATTAAATAGCCTAAGAACTAATTAATTATCTTTGATTTGTGTTTATGTGCTAGATTGAAGAAGATGTGATGAAAAAGGACTAAAAATAGCATTTTGGAGCTTTCTTGACACTTCGGCGCCATGGCAACAACTTTTAGTGGCCGCAGCCACAAGGAAAAGTCTGATTCCAAGCCAAAATTCCAGAGAGTTCGGCGCCCCAACGCTGATTTTCTAGCGCCATAGCAACGAAAGCGTTAAATTTCCAGATTTTAGTCTTTTTGCTCAGCGCCCTAGCGCCCAAAAATCAGCGCCGTGGCGCCAGTTCGGATTTTTAGGATAGAATTTCTTATCTTTTGTTTTAAACCCTAGTTTTCAAAGATATAAAAAGAGAATTCTTTTCTAATAGGGGGAGAACGTTTTTCCTTAGTTTTTCTTGGAGAATGATGAACTCCATGTCTAGCTAAACTCCCAATTTCCAACCAAGGTTAATCAAAGTTTGATTTTTATATTTGTGAGATTTGTTCTTCATCTTTCTTTCTAATTCTTCTCTATTTCTATATTTTCTATTTTATGCATTCAATATCATATTGTTTGATTGTTCAAATAGGGCCCTTTGATCATTCTTCAATTTGATAGATCGTCAATTAGAGTGTTTAAATCCGTAATTGTTTATGCATTCTAATCCATGTGACAATTAGTATGAATGATTAATAAGTCTTTTCATCTCATGCTATGAAAATATAGGATCTAGTCTAAATAGATCGAACGTTTCGCATTTGTTGGCTAGAATTGGTCGTCCTTCTCATCTTATTCTTGTCATTGATTAAATTCTATTGTCGTACTCTAGGGTTGTCATTGATTAGGGAAGTAATTAATGATCGTATCTTAATTACCGACAAACTAAGGAAGGATAGATTAATAAGACGTTCTTAATAATCATAACCAATTTAGAGAATGAGTTAGGATTTCATTAGAAAATCAATGATCAAATAATATAAATCAAACAATGATTACACCTTTGGTTGGAACTTTCTCCCATTGAATCTCTTCTTAACTTTTATTGTTTTCTTTCTCAATTTCTCAACAAACTCAAAAACCCCCCCAATTTTAATTCACCAATCTCTGTGGATTCGACCCTACTTTCCACTACTACAAATCCATAAACCGAAAGTAGAGATCTTTATTTTTGGTGGATTCGACGCCCACCAGTTTGATCTTGATTCCGTGAAAAGGATTGGGTTGCACTTGCTCCCATTATAAAATTTGATATCACATTCTCCCTTACTTTTTTATTTATTGCTTCACATATTCATTGTTATAATTTATCGATGTATAATTAAATGGTTAGAAATTAATGATGAAAAAATATTTCACATCTTTTTATCATTTTGGCTTACTTTACTAAAGAGAAATTTAGTAAAAAAAAATTTATATACTGGTTGAGCTTAAAAAAGTCTAATTTATTAAAAACTTTGATTGAAAAAGTTTTATAAAATTATTTAAAACTCTATTAACCTCTCTAGAGTTTCCTTAAATCCTAACATAATTATAATTAAATTTCTGATTAACATATAAAACAAGATTTCACCATTTTTTATGTGAAGGCGATTTCACCTCCTTATAGTGGACTTAAGTAACTTACTTGCTTAGGCGCCATGGATTTGATGTTGTTCTACATTAATTAATTTTTAATCAGCCCATATAATAAAATTTTGTTTGTTATGTTGTGCGAAGATGAAGAATTTCTTCAATTTATTTGTCAATTTTGTGATGAGTTAATCGAAAAACAAGAGTAAAAGACTAAGAACTTCAATCAATAACAATGGAGTTTTCTAAGAGTGAATCACAAAGAAAAAGAATGAAGAACAAAAAGTTATTATTGATGTTGCTTTCCCTGAGAATTTACAAGCTGAAATTGCTAATACAATTCTCTATTTCTAATCTGAAATCTAACTCACAAAGATGCTGAAATCTAAGGCTTTATATCTTAGCCATTACATGTAACAAACTCCAACAGAATTATGCAAAAAAATATCTACTCTTCACAGCTACTGCACGTGGGAATAACTACTGCTGAGCTAACTCCCTTTTACTGTCTTAAGCTTGATTAATCAGCTGTTAATCCAACAAAACACCCTCTTAACACTGATTCATTCACTCATACACAGATATTCCTCATTCAATTCTCAGTTTAATACACATGTAATCAAACTTTGCAAATGGCAATGCTTTTGTAAGCATATCAGCAAGATTTTCATTTGTGCATGCCTTTTCAATTGCTACCAATGCTTCTTGAAGTGCCTCCCTAACAAAGTGGAACCTAACATCTATGTGTTTGGTCCTATCATGAAAGGAAGGGTTCTTTGAGATAGCAAGAGCACTTTGATTATCACAAAACACCTTTACTTTGCAGTCTGCTACTTGCATTTCTGTCACAATGCCCTTTAACCAAATAGCTTCTTTTACTGCCTCACTTAGAGCCATGTATTCAGCTTCTGTAGAAGACAGGGCTACTGCACTTTGAAGGGTAGATCTCCAGCTGATAGTGTTATTGAAAAGACTAAACACATATCCAGTTAGCGATCTCCTCTTGTCTTGATCTGCTGCATAATTAGAATCAAGAAATCCCTTCAAACACTCAGTCATGTCTTCTGACTTAGTGAACTTCAGACCCTTGTGTGAACTACCTTTCACATATCTTAGGATCCATTTAGTTGCTTCCCAATGAGGCTTGCCTGGGTTGCTCATATATCTACTAATGACACTCATTGCATGAGCCAAATCAGACCTAGTACTTACCATTCCATACATAAGGCTGTTAGGAATGGTGTCCTAGAACTTGTAATTATTTAGATATAATAATTTATTTTGAATAAATTAAATAAATAAATATAAGTTCTTTATATTATCTAGATTGATTCAATTGACGATATTAGGAATATATGGAAATATATTAATATCAAACATTCAAATAGTAAACCCTAAGTTACTCTTATGAAATCATGACTTAGTATGTGAGTCATACGAGAGGATTAAAGTCGAGATGGGTAACTTAAACGTGTCTACAGTAAACGGATAACGTTTGGGAACCTTATCCTGGTAACACCGTTGATAGCTTCGCATTTTGTTTATAGACAAATGATCTAATCCTGATCATTTATGTGGGAGACATGAAATGGAAGTATCATATATAATGCTGATTGTATAAGACAGGACCACGATGTTCGATCAAATTTCTCATTAGTACCGTTTACGAGAAATGATCGAATATCAAACTAAGTTTATCAACCGTGATAGATCTCAATCCTGAGTGAAATGCGGACTCCTATTTATGGAGTTATGTTCTTTGATTCACATGGTTGAGAGCGATCTGTAAGAACGCTCAATACACTCCTGTTTTGGGAACATGACTAGATAAGTAGCTGGGAACTCATTTTCACGAGATGGAATTCATAACTTTCCTATAAATTAACGGTATCAGTGTGATACCTAAACATTTTAGGAACTTTAGGAAACTCCCTTGATGTACTGATTCGAGACATGAACAAGTGGCGCCACGACTTCTATTGATCACAGAAGTATATTATCTCTAGTTTGACTAAACATAAAGTTCATTGGAGAATCAGCGGGAACACAAGGATAAAGCGGTAATTACAGGGGCAAAACGGTAAATTTATCCGCCTGTAATTATGAGGGTTCCACGTGAAGGATATATCACAGATATAAATAAAGATAAACTAAATGGACATAACTCATCTATAGTGAGGGGAGTTCAGCTATGAATCTATAGTGGAATTATTCATAGTTAGATAATAAGTAATTAACTGATTATGAGTTAATCACTTAATTGACTAATTATTAAGCCCATGATCTATAGGTCCATCGGGTCCCTATGCTAGCCCAAATATCGTAGTCGCGAAATCAAGTAGAAGAAATGGAAAGTTTAAGTAAAGTGAATTACTTAAATAGGCAATATTAATTATTTAAATATTGAGTATATTTAAACGGTAATTAATATAAACATTATTAATTGTTTAAATAATGAGTTTATTTAAACAGAAAATTAATAATGAAATATTATTAATTAGACATTATTAATTATTTAAATATTGAGTATATTTAAATGGTAATTAATAATTGAAATTAATTGACAATTATTAATTGTTTAAATAATTAATTTTATTTGAACGGAAATTAATAATTAAAATTAATTAATTAATAATAAAATATTATCAATAAAGTTATTAATTAAATAATGAGTTTATTTAATGGAAATTAATAATTAAAATATTTATTATTAATTATTTAAATAATGAAAATTATTTAAATGGAAATTAATAATTAAATATAATTTGATAATATTTAGTCGGGAGAAAATATTAATATTATTAATTATTTAAATAAAATATTTTATTTAAATGGTAATTAATAAATAAATTAATTAAGTTGGACTTATTAATTTGAGAGAGAGTTTCAAGCCCAATTGGATTAATGAACCCAATTGCAATTGGCCCAAAATAATTAACTAAATAAATTTGATTTATTAATTATTTATTATTAATTTTGGCCATCATAGATAATTTGTAGGAGATAATTATTTGAATTATATCCTATAACAATTATATAGATTTATTTACCCAAGATAAATAAAATAAAGAAAATAAAATAATCTCCTATTTATCTATGGCATTTTCGAAATTGCAAGATAAAGGAAAGAGATAATTTTATTTCTTTTTGTATTTATCTCTATAGATTAATCCTAATGTAATTAGGATTCTTATTTTTCTATAAATAGGAGGCTTGTGTCATTCATAATCACACAATTAAATTCCTTAGAAATTCGGAATTCTCTCTTCCTTCTCCCTTCCCCCTTAGCCGATTTTTTCTAGTCCATTGGGAAGAAAATATTTTTTCTTCTTCCCAATTTCTTCTAAAGTTCGATCCCACAATTGGGTTTCGTTTGATCGATCGGGATATAGCGTAGAAGATCCGGTGTTGCTGAGGATTTGATGTTGTAAAGAAACCTCCAACCGATTCTCCATTTATTACTCAATGTAAGTTTTGATTTTAATTTTCGAAATTTAAAACATGAATCTACATGTTTTTTCACAAATTGCATGATATTAATAGATCCATAATTAAATGTTAATTAGTTTACTAAATCAAATTCCGCTAGTTTAGTAAATCATCCCTTCAAAGGCATCCCACTGCATTAGCATAAGGTACAGACTGCATTTCTGTTAACTTTTCATCAGTGGTAGGTGACTGTCTTGAAGAGAGTTTGAAGTGAGTTGTCAATGGTGTCTTTACTGACTTAGCAGACTCCATATTGAATCTTTTCACAACCCTTTCAAGATATTTTTTCTGCATAATGGACAGTGTCCCCTTTTGTCTGTCTCTGTGTATTGTCATGCCTAGGATCTTGCTAGCACGACCAAGATCTTCATTTCGAATTCTGCACTTAAAAGCTTCTTAACCCTCTTGATCTCATTCATATCTATGGATGCAATAAGTATATCATCAACATAGAGTAATAAGAAAACAGTAGGATTAGATGCAGACTTTTTGATGTATACACAGTGATCAAAACTACTCATTTGAAACTGATTTGATGTAACAAAGTGATCAAATCTCTTGTTCCATTGTCTAGAGGATTGCTTTAACCCATAGATGGACTTGTTTAGTTTGCACACTAGATGTTCCTCTCCTTTCTTAATGAATCCAGGAGGTTGTCTCATATATATCTCCTCTTCTAGACTTCCATGTATGAAGGCAGTGGTCACATCCATTTGTTCCAGGTGTAAATTCTTCTACACCACAATTGCAAGGAGGACTCTGATTGATGTATGTCTAACTACAGGTGAGAACACCTCATTGTAGTCAATTCCCTGTTTCTGAGAGAATCCCTTGGCTACCAATCTGGCCTTGTATCTTGGCTTTTCAACTCCTTCAATTCCTGGTTTCAGTTTGAAGATCCATCTGCAGTCTACAATGCTCTTATTTTGTGGAGGTTCTGTCAAGAACCATGTGTCATTCTTATCTAATGACATAACTTCTTGTTCCATTGCTTTGAGCCATAGCTCTCTGTCTCTTGTCTTCATGGCATCATCATAAAAGACTGGCTCTATTCCAGTGTCTGTGTCAGCACAAGTCAAAGCATAGGCAACATAATCTACTTGGTCAAATCTGGAGGGAGCTCTAATTACCCTTCTTTCTCTGTCCTTAGAAAGCTAATAGTCTTCTAACTCTGCATGTTCAATGTCAGTTCCTCTAGTAGCACTGCTTGAGGCTCTCTGATCTTGAATCTCTGATGACTGCAAGTTTGTGACTGCCTCAGCTTCTGATTGACTTTGAGTATTGGAGCTGTCATGTATATCTTCTAGTTCAATACTGTAGGATTTAAAATTCTCAGAATCTTCCTCTTGACCTTGATTTGAATCATCATTCCATGGCATCACCTCTTCATTAAAACTGACATCCCTGCTGATTATACATATTTTCTTCCCAGACTCCAAAGACCAGAGTTTATACCCCTTTACACCAGGTGGATATCCCAAGAAGATGCATTTGAGAGCTCTTGGTCCCAGTTTATCATCCTTCATGTGTGCATAGGCAGCACACCCAAATACCTTCAAATTTGACAGGTCAGGCAGCTCCCCAGTCCACACTTCTTGAGGTGTCTTTGAGTCAATAGCAGCTCATGGACTTCTGTTTATAACATATGCAGCAGTAGAGGCAGCTTCTCCCCAGAAGAACTTTGGTAGTTTTGCATAGGCTAACATACACCTCACCCTCTCAAGGATGGTTCTGTTATACCTCTCAGCAAGCCCATTCTGCTGGGATGTATATGGAACTGTCAAATGCCTTTTTATGCCACTGATCTTGCATAGATCATCTAGATTCTGATTTAGGAATTCAAGGCCATTATCTGTCCTTAACACCTTCATCTTCCTTCCAGTTTGATTTTCAGTTAACGCCTTCCACACTTGGAAGTGTTTGAACACCCCACCCTTACTTTTCAGCAGATATATCCATAATTTTCTAGAGTAATCATCAATTATGGATAGAAAGTACCTTGCACCACCATGTGTGGCTACTCTAGCTGGTCCCCACAGGTCTGAATGGATGTAATCCATGATGCCTTGAGTGCAGTGCTTTCCTTTGCTGAATCTTACTTTGGTGGCTTTGCTGATTATGCAGTGTTCACAGAAAGGCAGCTCTCCCAGCTTTCCCTTTCCCAACAAGTCTTGATCATGCAAGTGATTGAGTCCCTTTTGGCTTATGTGAGCTAGCCTATGATGCCAAATCACACTTTCATTGACTTTGGATTCAATCACAGCATTTACTTCACCTTGAATTGCTGACTCTTGAAGGACATACAGACAATTCTTCTGTATTCCTTTCATCACAAGCATGGATCCTTTGAACACCTTCAATGTTCCATTTCCACCTCTGAATTCATAGCCAGCTTTATCAAGTGTACCAAGAGAAATAAGATTTCGTTTAACATCAGGCACATATCTGACAGAGGACAAGATCTTCACTGTTCCATTTGACATTGTTATCCTAACATTCCCAATCCCTCTCACAAGGCAGAGATGATTGTTCCCCGTGACAACGTTACCTCCCTCAATTTCTTGAAATTCTTGGAAGTAATCTTTCTTTGAGGTCATGTGGAATGAACTGCCCGAATCCATTACCCACTCTTCAGAATTTGCAACTTCTGAAATCATTAAGAGTTCTGCAGAATCATACCCTTCATGTACATTGGCTTCACTTTGCTTTTCCCCCTTTTCTCCTTTCTCTTTAGGTTGATTTCTGAGAGGGTTTTTGAGGCAATCCTTTCTCCAGTGCCCTTCTTGATTGCAAAAGAAGCACTTGTTACTTTTCACTTTGGCTTTTGATTTGCTCCTGCCTCTTGATTTTTGCTTCCCATACCTTTGATCTTGTCTTCCTCTCATATAGGGAGCCTCTGCATCCCTTCTCTCAGACTTCATGTCTAGTTCTTTTGATCTCAGAGCATCAAGACAAGATCAAGGGTTAATTTGTCTCTTCCATACTTGATGGCTTCTTTTATTCCTTTCTAATTCTCTGGCAGTGAGTTCAACAGAATCACTGCTTTGTTTTCTCCACTAATCTGCTCACCAGTTTGAGCAATATCCGTACAAATCTTGGTAAATTCATCAAGATTGTCTTCTAGCCCTTTCAAAGGATTCATCCTAAACCCAAATAATCTCTCCTTGAGATAGATTTTGTTAGGTAAGGATCTTGTTGAATACAATTCCTCCAATTTCTTCCATAACTTGTCCACTGTATCTTCTTCATCTACATGTCTCAAAACATTATCAGATAGGTAAAGAATGATGGTGCTGAAGGCAGTCTCTCCCATTTCAGCCTTCTTCTCTGCAGTAATCGTGGCTGGGAAGGTTGCTGGATCATCCAGAACTTTGGCAACCTTTTGTTGCACAAGTAAGGCTCTGATCTTCTTCTTCCAAAGGGCAAAATCCCCTTTACCATCAAACTTTTCTAATTCAAACTTTGCAGACATTTGAATGGTGGTCAATCTCTGGATTCTTGATTGATCTTAATCGATGAAGAAGATTTTTGACTACAGGTTTATGGCAGCAAGACAAAAAGATTCACAGATATTTTCTTTTGCTTTGTCACTGGCTAATTCTTGATTGATCGATTCTTCTCTTATCTATCCTGGATGCTCTGATACCATTTGTGATGAGTTAATCGAAAAACAAGAGTAAAAGACTAAGAACTTCAATCAATAACAATGGAGTTTTCTAAGAGTGAATCACAAAGAAAAAAAAATGAAGAACAAAAAGTTATTATTGATGTTGCTTTCTCTGAGAATTTACAAGCTGAAATTGCTAATACAATTCTCTATTTCTAATATGAAATCTAACTCACAAAGATGCTGAAATCTAAGGCTTTATATCTCAACCATTACATGTAACAAACTCCAACAGAATTATGCAAAAAATATCTACTCTTCACAGCTACTGCACGTGGGAATAACTACTGCTGAGCTAACTCCCTTTTACTGTCTTAAGCTTGATTAATCAGCTGTTAATCCAACAAATTTCATCGAAATTAATTTTTTATTTTTATAATGCAGCTTTTTGGTCCCGAGTGATCTCAATTTCGTCTTTGATATTCCAAAAGTTTTAAGAGATTAATATCACTAATATCCAGATTAATTCACCTAATTTCAATTATGCCGGTTGTTAGGATTTTATTTCACTTATACCCATAAAACACCATTTTTAGTGGTGATATGGTGGTTACTATTTTTAAAGTTGTCTTTTTTACCCTTTTATCTCTCCTAATAAATATATCTTAATAAATTCATTCCATTTCATTTATAATTTATTTATTTTATTTTATTTTGAATTCAAATCAAATCAAATCTTTTTTAATTATAGGAATTTTTTAATGAAAACTAATATAACTAAATAGAATAAAAACTTTATTTTTTTAGGTCAAAATAAAAGACCTATGCACGTCAATGGATGAAAAAATGTGTAGCCGTTTTCCTCTTTTCCTTCTTCTTCTTCTTCCGAATCTTCTTCTTCATCATTAGATTCCTCTATTGAGCTTTGTTTTTGTCTTTGTAATTAGGGTTTTTCTTGGATTAGGATATCGGTTTCGAAAGCGATGATGACGAAGAAGAAGAAGAACGATTTTTCTGGGTTATTGGATCTTCCGCCGTCAATGGAAACAAGCACATTGACTGATATTTCTGAAAAAGGTTTGAAGAATGGGGTTTGGGGAAAATGAGTAAATGATATTTCGTCAGGAGAAAATGATCTTTGGATTTTTGATACGGTTGATTTCTTCTCCGACGATGTAGATCTGGTAAGTTTTTATGCTTGAAGATGTAGATCTTGTAAGTTTTCACGTTGTTTTTTTCCAGATCTGAATGAATTTTTAAAACTGTTTATTTTTGTTCAACATTTATTTTTATTTTCTATTTACATATCTATAGAATCTTTGATCTCTTTTTCATCTCCAATTGTTTTTCTCTTTCGTTTTTTGCTACTTTTATCTCTGTATTTTGTTGGATATGAATAGCAAGGACATTCGAATTTTCCTAAATAAATGTTTACTAAAAGTAAACTGTTTATAAAAAAAATTACCTTTTGAATTGTTTATAAAAATTTGACCGTCTTCTCGGCCACCAAACTTATGATTCTTTACTGGTTTGGTTTTCCGGTCATGATTCAAATTCATTGCGAGATCCTGAAAAATAGACGAAGGTGATCGTTGTTGTGGCTTGTGTTTTGTTCAATTGAGGAAGAAAGCATGACCAAGGTACATCAATAAATGTTTACTAACAAGAAACCGTTTATAAAAATTTATACCTTCCAATTCTTTTTCATCTCCAATTTTGTTCATTCGCTATCTCAGGAAGGACATTTGAATTTTCCAAAATAAATGTTTACTAAAAGTAAACTGTTTATAAAAAAAAATTACATTTTCAATTCTCAGTGAACTTGCTTTCTATGTATTTTATAGATAAGTTACTTTTAGTGAAATGTTTATTTTTATTCAATGTTTATTCTGAAAGCCTTTTTTACATATGTTTTCAAAACCGTTTCATCAATTTTTGTATCCGAATCAATTTTAAGTGCACATTAATAAACTGTTTACTTTTTATGTTTGTTTTTTTTAGGATGACGAACAAGAAAGACGTTCGATTTTTCCATGAAGAAGAAGTCAGAAGGTTGAAGAACAAAGTTAGAAGTTTGAAGATTTTTTATTTTATTTTTGTTATAGTTTTTATTTTTATTTAGATTTGATTTTTCCATTAATTTTGTAAAATTTAAGGAATTTTATAACTTTCCTTAAATTTTACACAAATTAAGGAGAAATTAAATCAGGGGCATGTTTGTCCTTTCACAATGTAATTTAATTGGCCGGTGGCGGTTTTTGGGTACTTTTGATATTTAATAAAAACATCCGGTATATTTGATATATCCATTATTTTTTTGGTTATTAGTGAAATTCACCCAAGTTTTAATTTCGCCCTTTGATATTTTATGAAGTTTCCATCAAATTTTTTTACAAAACTGCATTAGCATGAAGTCACGAAATGCTTACATCACGTGGTAATGTGAAGCAACACATGGGTCAACCCAAATACATGTTCCAACCCGTTGATCCAAATTAAATGAAACTCACTCTTAAAATTCCTTACACATACAAATCAATTAGAGAAATTCTAAAACGCTAAGATTAGAGAAAAGGTTACAAACTTGACTAATTAACCAAGAAAAAAGAGACGTGAGGTACCATTACTTATATGAAAAACTTCTCGAATGAAAGTAATTGATATGGAAATGATCTCAAAATTTTAAATTATTTAGACCCCACACCCCATCCCATTCAACAACTCTGTAAAAAAAGTAGGTAACGTCCAAATAAAGTAACAACCTTATAGGATGAGAATGCAGGAAGCTATTCTCATTTCATTGAAGTACTTGAAGAATAAAATTGACTAAATATGTCTATTTCTTCTCAAACAAACATTAATAAAAGGTGAACAAAAATCTATAAAAACCACTAAGTACTAGTCATTAAATTACAGTCACAATAAGCTGGTGCCTAAAATTTATCCTCTTAAAAATGTTATTCTAGAGAGCATAGAGTGTTAGCGAAAATGCCACATTATATTCGATTGTATAATTATATAGTAGTATTACATGGTTTATATAGAATAAATGACCTAAAATAAATAAGGAAAGCAAGGCTAAACAAGGAAACTGAGACAATACGAAAAAAAAAATAAAGAAAACACAAATCATCAATGAGAACACGAGAGTTATTCATAACAGAAAATATGTTATATAAAAGCAATTTCCCTTCACGAAATTTACCATATATTAGATATAAAATGGTATTGGCTTGAGATGGAGAGGATTTTTCTTTCTAACAGTGAGTCCATTTTCTTCCTCTAAATCTATCACAATACCATCAGGATCCTTCCAATCAAACCAATAGAGAAGGTTAGCCAAAGCATATTCAAAAGAAGCAATCCCAAATGACATTCCAGGACACTTTCTTCTTCCACTCCCAAATGGAATGAATTCATAGTCTTGACCTTGAAAGTCAACAGAATTGTTCATAAATCTCTCTGGAATGAATTCATTAGGCTTCTCCCAAATCTTGGGGTCTCTTTGTATTGCCCAAGCATTCACAAAAACAGTAGTTTTTGATGGAATGTGATAACCTTCAATATTGACTGTTTCTGATGATTCTCTAGCCACTAATAGAGGAGCAGCTGGATGTAGTCTAAGAGATTCTTTTATCACACAATTCAAATACTCCATTTTTATAATATCATTCATTTCAATCTTTGACTTCTTTCCCACTACTCTTCTAACCTCTTCTTGAAATTTCTTCATAACAATTGGATTCCTCATCAACTCTGTCATTGTCCATTCCAAGCTTATTGAAGTTGTATCAGTTCCAGCAACAAACATATCCTACACAATTAGAAATAGAACAAGATTTAGAGCCAGTCCGGATAAAAACATGTTTTTTTAATGGTTATCAAAAACACACTTTCAAAAGTTATCCCAACCGTTTTTTTTTTTTTTGGTAGAGTGAGAAATTCCCTTGAGGTTGTCTTTGGTGAAATGATAGTCAAGCATGTCATTGTGTTGAAGTTGGAGCATTATATCAACAAAATCCTTTTTATCAAATTGATCATCACTACTCATCTTTGCCTTGTGTTCTTCAATTACTTTATCAAAAAAGACATCCATTGTTTTAAAAGTTGTTTTCAAATCTCCAATGAACCCTCTAAGGACATCGATCCATCGAAAACCGGGAAAGAAATCAGCAACACAAAATGCCCCTAAGAGCTCCTCAACCCTTGTTATCACATCTCCAAATTGACTCTTTCCATTTTCATCTTCAATTTTTTCTCCAAGAACACATCTTGATACTATATTATTCGAGGTTGAAACCAGCAACTCATGAAGATTCACAGAATCACTATCAATATTACAAGCTTTACGAATCCGTTCGATAAGTAATAAAACTTCCTCATCTCTCACATATTGAAATGATTGGACTCTTTTGACGCTAAAAAGTTCAACAACACAAATTTTTCTAGCTTGCCTCCAATATTCTCCATATGGAGCAAAACCCACGTCTTGGCATCCATAGAATAAAAGATTTACAGCTGTGGTTTGAGGCCTGTTGGAGAATTTGATATCATGCGTTTTCATTATTTCTCTAGCAATGTTTGCTGATGAAACCACAAGAGTTGAAGTTTGGCCCATTTTCAAGAGCATGAGAGGGCCATATTTTTCAGAGAGAGATGCTAGAGAACGATGTGGCAAAGTGCCTAATTGGTGAAGGTTACCAATTATGGGAAGTTTAGGTGGTGAAGGAGGTAATTTTAAGTTGGCTTTCTTGTTTCTAAACAGATTGATCAGAAATAGAAAGATAAATAAAAAAAAAAGAGAAGAAGATATGGGATTGAATGGAAGAGGGAATCCATATTCAATATCTTGTATTTTTTGCCAAAGTTGATGGAAATTTGAAGTTGGCTCCATTTTCTTCACTTTTTGCTGTGTGGCTCCATGAATTGCAAGTTCTTCAATCAATATATATAGTACACGAATGCCAATTTGGAATTATCTTCTTCCAAACAATTTTTTATCATTTGACTATGTGTAATTTTTTAAATAATGTTATATTTCAGGGGCAGTTGCAAATCTAGACGATTTTTTTTAATAATATTTATAAAAATAGAAACTCTTAAAAATATGTGTAAATATAACAATTTTTTAGTCATAAACATTGAAACATATATTTTTACACTAAATTTATCATTAATATACATATTAATCATTTTTAATCACTGATTAATATAAAAAAAATTGTTATATTTGTAAATAAATTTCAAATGATGATATATTTATAAATATGAGTTTCCGAATATTTAACGGGGGATGGAAAATCTATAAAAAGAAGAACGTAACTCACATTACAGTCGTTTCCAAATAGGATTCGATGTATTCAAATGAAAACTTATATAAATTTGAATGCTCGAGTTGTTTTTCCTGGTACGTACGGCCATCAATTTCTACATGCGTTTGAACTTTCAACGTGACATTTATCAAACTAAAAGGCTCGTTGTTTTCTTTTTTTGGCACCTACCTCTGTGATGATCGTTTCTTTCCTATATGTATTCAGCGTACGATTATGACTTATTTTTAGAGTTTGATTTTCATTGTTTGGTTTTGATTTTAATTGTTCGATTTTGATTTTGAGTACATTTAATTGTTTCTCCATATATTTGTGATGACAAAATTTGTTTTGAGAGGTACCATAGACTTTTTAAAGGGAATTTGGACAATTCTTGATGGAAAATTTCTTAGGTCAATTTTTTAGGTGATATTTTTTTGAAGTGTTAAATGTATATTTATTAAAGTAACAATCAAGAAAAACAACTTGATGCAATTGATGTTATAATATATTTATAAAATTAGCTCAAATTGTCTATTGTAATTTGTAATAGGTTTTGATAAATTAGCTCGATCAACTTACCTTACGATGTCTGGATCAAACAAGTTAATTTTCTAAACTTTATATAATTGTCTTAAAATTTAGGCGTCTCAAAGTTTATTTTATATGTTTTTATTGGTTTGCATTATAGAGGGTAATTGTAGCTTTCCAAATTAGAATTCGAATGCACATTTTTTGCATTAGAAATAGTGAAATACTTCCCATTTAGGCATGCAGAAGGCGTTGGGTGATAGACCGGGATATCGGAGAGGTATGGGTAGATGCCCTAAACCTGCCCCCAAGTCTGGTTCATTGTCACACTCATTTGGACCTTCACAAAATGAGCTCCTAACTCAAGAGAAGCTCAACGATGCACTCTTGTCTATTGAGGCACTTAAGGAGCGTGAATTGCAACGAGATGAGGACTATAGGAAGCGCGAAGAAGAGTTTCGGATGCGTGAAATGCAACGCGAAGATGAGTATAAAAAGCTTCAAGAAGATATGAACGTGCTCATGAAATTTTTTAAATCTCAAGGGGGTGGGGGTGGGGGTGATGGCCAAGGTAGTGGAGGTGGTGCTGCATAATTAGAGATTTTCTAGTTTGTAATTTATAAGAACTGAGTTATTTATGTTGCAAACTCTTTTTTGACTTAAGTAAAACCGTGTTTTAATGTTGTAAACTAGTATTTGACTGTAAAACCGCGTATTTTATGAAATATTTAATGATTTAGCTTTGTCTGGTGTTTAGAGATATGAATATGTAATGTTTGTTACAAGTATGCATTTGGGGAGTCTCTAAACAAATAGTTTTTTTAAAAAAAATTAGAGACTATTTGCCACGCTATGGCGTCACTAATGACTAGCCTTCTAAAAAAACAAACCAGATAGCCACACAGTGGCGTCACTGATGATTAAAACTTTAAAAAAAATGACCCAGATAGCCACACTTGACATGCGTGGCAAATAACCATAGGCCATTCACCACGCATGCCCAGTGTGGTAGATGCCAGACATTAGCCACGCTTGACCTGCGTAGCTAATTACTAAGCATCAGCCACGCAGGTTAGGCGTGGTTGATGTTTGACTGCATCAGTGACGCGCGTCGCTAATTCTCAAAACAGGCATTCATGACGGGGTATTGATGACATGTTTGTCGACGTGTGGCTCTCTTCACTAAAGATTATTGGAAACACGAAGCTATACTATTAGTGACGCGATGGTGCGTGGCGAATACCAGAGTTTTTTTAGTGCGTGTTTAGATTTTATGTAAATATTCAAAAACCATTTTTCAGGAGAGTGTTGAGATATATGATTAAATTCACTCTTACTATTAGTTTAAATTTTATCATTTTTTTTTAAATTGATAGAGTAAGGGATTTTAAACGAATGGCTGTTCAAACCTCCAATCTCAAATTTATAGGGAGTGAGTTTATGTTTTCTTATTTCTTTTTTTTAATTTCTTTTTGTTAGAGATGATAAGTTTGGGTTGAGGGGATTTGAACTCATTCCCTCCTTGTGGTTTGGGCCTTAATTAGTTGCTTTTGTCACTAGACCCACATAATGGTGGGGTAGTGGATTTATATAAGGGATAAGTATATAGTCATATATTTTAGTCTCGATTTTTTAAAATAGTCACCTATTGAATTTTGAATGAAATTAGTCATGGGTAGGATTGATGACATCAATAATATATAATAAAATACCAAAATAGCTAAACACAATACACATTTAAAGAAAGAGAAAATGGAAAAAGAAAATGATATAAAAATTTAGACTACGAATGTATGAAAATGTGGCCAGAAATCAACATCAAATTTTTTAAGCAGCATTTTTTAAATCAGAAGTTTTTAAAATAAAGAAGGTGAATCGATAAAAAAGAAGATGATTTGATTGAAGATAGCCACCTATCTGACTTTCTTTACTAAGTTATATCAGTATTATACATGTGTTTTATTATCATATGCTTGCTAAAAAGTAATATTAGAGTATATTAATATTATATTTTTAAGTATAACAGTATTATAAATGTGTTACGAAATGCTTGTTGATAAGTTATATAAAATATATCAGTATTATACATGTGTTTTATATTGATATTCTTACTAATCATTATGAGTATTATATATGTCTATAATATGAGGTACATCAGTCTTTATACCTATGAAAATTCAAAAACACAAAGGGGTAAAAAAAATATGTAAGGAAAGTCTTAATTTAGAGTTTGTAATTAGACATTAAATATGAATTGTAAATAATTGCTTCCAAAAAACTAAATTACCTAATTTATGGGATCCTGACTTGCTAAAATGGTGTACCAATTCTTTTTTAAAAATTGTAAAATTAAATTAGATAAGGTCAAGTCAGTCATTTAAAAAAAATTATTAATACACAAATCTGACTATAAATATTAAAAAATCGTAAGTGGTAGCTATATTTTGATATAGATAGATAAAAAGTGGCTATTTATGTGGTTATCTCTTTACATCATTCCATTTTGTATCAAGCTTAAATGTAGTTTTTATGGTCAAATCTAACTTAAAATTTAATGGAAAAATTATATCATCTATTTTAATTTGAAAACATTGGTTTTATATTTAGAATACCAAAATGAGTCGTATCATTATTTAATTAAATTCAAATTTAGGTTTAACCTTATTTTTATTTAGTTATTATCAATATTAAATCAAAAAAAATTTAAGCGCATCATGCGGGTAGAGCAAAACGTATTGGTCAAGTTTGAACAATAATTTTATCACTTATTTAATTAAACTATTCAGGCCTTATATATGAGTGTTGAGCTAGCGTCTTAGTCAATATAGACTAATAACAATATTCTCATTAGTCATTAATAATCTATAAAAAATGTTAATATTTTTTTATTATGTAATCATCTATATCAAGTAATAATCCAAACTCATTAATCTAAGCATGGAACTTGTAAGATATTATCTTTTAAAATTATGTATATGTGAAAAATCAGAACTAAACTCTTCGAATATATTAAATTTAGATGATAAACAAACAAGAGAGAAATGAAAAAAGAATTCATTTGCACAAGGAGAAATGGAGAAGGGTCTAGAAAAAATTATGTTGCTTTGTGTGTGGACTCTTGCTATTGGTTGAGAATGAGGACAAAATGAAGCGAGCCGTAAGTAGACTTTTCTAGTGTCAATTTTGGTTGGTCCCTTTTACTTCTATTAGATTTTAACACGTGCGTTTCAAGTGGTTTATTTGTTTTTTTTTTAATTATATTTATTATATTTTTATAATATCAATTATTAAATTAAATTAAATATAATAAAAATATCCTATCTATTGTTTTGAATAGGAACACATAATTCTAAAATGTTAGCTTTATCAATTATTAACTATAATTGAAATTACAGTGTTCATCAAACTTATTTGTCAGGTCATAATTTATAAAAATATTTTAAAATAAAATTTATTTCATATACGATGATATTAAATATTTTTATTCATAGTATCATAACTACTATATATATATATGTTACATTAAAAATGGAAATTATTACTTTTTAGATACAATCTCATTTATATCTATCCTTTTGATTATATCTCACAATATATTTGAAACAAATATAATTAATTTTTACTTCTCTCCAAATAAATAATTTATACTAAATAACCATTATTTATTATTTTAATCAAAATGGGGAAAAAGGAAAAGTACAAAGATAATATTTTAAAACAAAATTTAATGTTGTTTTAAAAACTAAATAAATTAGTTCTTTTAAATGTCTTAAGGTAAAATAGAGAATAACAAACCGAAACACTCAAATTTCACAATAAACTCTTTTATTTATTAATAATTTCAAAGTTTCAAACTGACTATTATGTAGAGCCTGAAATGAGGATTCTAAAACATCTTGCATCATCCAAATTGGAGTTCAAACGAAAAAGTTATGGCTAAAAGAAAATTACTAATATTGAAGGGGAGAAGTCTGATTGAAAAAATTTGGAACTACAAGAGTGTGATTTGCCATTTTCAAACCACAAGGGGTGTTCATGCATTTGAAACAAACCACAGGGGTCTCATTTGGATTTTACCCTTCAATTAATTATTGAACTATTTTTCTTAGGTATTTTTAACGAATTTGTTTGTTTTTTGGTTTTTTAAGTTCAAGGTCAATAATTTATTGAAGTATTTGATCATTTTTTATTATTATTTTCAATGAATTTGTTAAAATTTTAATTTTTTTAGTTCAATAAATTATTGAACTATAATCATGCTATTTGAGTAATTTTTGAAAAGTTCTGACATTTCAATAATTAGTATGCAAAAATATGCTATTTCAGTAATTGCCCCTATAATTTATTAGATTTGAATATCAAGTATAACATAATTTAATTAGTTAACATCAATATTCTCTTCAATAAGATTAATGATTAAGTCTCACGTTTCCAATTTGATGTATTATTTTAAAAAATATAGCAAGTCATAATTTTTTATGAATTGCTATTAATCTGACTCGATGATCAGATTGTTTCTCCTTTATTTGACGAAAATCAATAAAAAAAAAAATTAATTCTTTTAAATTTCAATCAAATATAATAGGATCAGAGTTAGGGAACTATTATGATTTCATTTGAAGAATTAAATAGCACAAACAAATATTTAAAAAAAAAAAAAGGAAAAGTATCTATAAAAAACACCCAGTACTAGTACTACATAAATGATTTATTGTCATATACAAGTTTTCTGACACACACCAATAACAGATCGTACTACTTGAAAACCATTTAGCAACAGAAAATTATGTTATTTGAAAACAATTTCCCTTCATGAAATTTACCATATATTAGATATAAAATGGTATTGGCTTGAGATAGAGAGGAATTTTCTTTTTGACAGTGAGTCCATTTTCTTCCTCCAAGTCCATTACACTACCATCAAGATCCTTCCAATCAAACCAATATAGAAGGTTTGCCAAAGCATATTCAACAAAAGCAATCCCAAATGACATTCCAGGACACTTTCTTCTTCCACTTCCAAATGGAATAAACTCATAGTCTTGACCTTGAAAGTCAACATAATTGTTCATAAATCTCTCTGGAATGAAATCATTAGGCTTCTCCCAAATCTTGGGGTCTCTTTGTATTGCCCAAGCATTTACAAAAACCGTAGTTTTTGATGGAATATGATAACCTTCAATATTGACAGTTTCTGATGATTCTCTAGCCACTAATAGAGGAGCAACTGGATGTAGTCTAAGAGATTCTTTTATCACACAATTCAAATACTCCATTTTTATAATATCACTCATTTCAATCTTTGACTTCTTTCCCACTACTCTTCTAACCTCTTCTTGAACTTTCTTCGTAACAATTGGATTCCTCATCAACTCTGTCATTGTCCATTCCAAGCTTATTGAAGTTGTATCAGTTCCACCAGCAAACATATCCTACACAATTAGAAATAGAACAAGATTTATTTTTTATGGCTATTATCACATATAGTCATTATTGAGACTCAGTTTTAAAAAAAACCATAAATTTAATACTAGAATTTACACAATTGTTGATGTAAATTTACATTATCACGTAAATTTACATTATCGTAAATTTACATTACTGATATATCATTAAATTAATAAAATATCTAGAAATGGGTAAATCTGATATAAACCATGAAAGTGTGACATATATGAAAACAAGACTCAAAAGTTGACTACTACACATAGTTTTCCTTTTTTTTTCAGAAATTTTTTCAAATAGCTTATTTTTTAATGCCTACTACTAAAATGGTAAAACTTTTTAAAAATTACTCAAATGACAGTTCAATAATTTCATTGGTGATTTTATTTATTTTTTTGGTTTTTGACCTTTTTAAGTCCAATAAATTGTTATCAATAATTTATTGAAATATTTATTTATTTTTCAATAAGTTTATTCATTTTTTTTTATTTTAATAAATTATTGAATTATAATTAAATTATTTATTAAATTGTTATTTTGGTAATTTTTAAAAAGTTTAATTAGTATGTAAAAATATGTCATTTCAATTTATTTATTTTTAAAAGAAAGAGAGAGATAAAAGGAAAGGTAGACAGAAAAACTAGTAAAATTCTCGACACAATTAGAAATAGAACAAGATTTAGGGCCAGTTTGGGATAGATTTTAACATAGATTAAAACATGTTCTTTTAATGGTTATCTAAAACACATTTTCAAAAGTTATCTCAAACGTGTATTTTTTTTTTCTTTGGTAGAGTGAGAAATTGTGAGAGATTTACCAGTAAAATTCCCTTGAGGTTATCTGTGGTGAAATGATAGTCAAGCATGTCATTGTGTTGAAGTTGGAGCATAATATCAACAAAATCCTTTTTATCAAATTGATCATCATTACTCATCTTTACCTTGTGTTCTTCAATTACTTTATCAAAAAAGGCATCCAATGTTTTAAAAGTTGTTTTCAAATCTCCAATGAACCCTCTAAGGACATCGATCCATCGAAAACCGGGAAAGAAATCAGCAACACAAAAAGCCCCCAAGAGCTCTTCAAGTCTTCTTATAACATCTCCAAATTGACTCTTTCCATTTTCATCTTCAAATTTTGCTCCAAGAACACATCTTGATACTATACTATTCGAGGTCGAAACCAGCAACTCATGAAGATTCACAGAATCACTATCAATATTATTACAAGCTTTACGAATTCGATCGACAAGTAATGCAACTTCTTCATCTCTCACATATTGAAATGAATCAACTCTTTTGACACTAAAAAGTTCAATAACACAAATTCTTCTAGCTTGCCTCCAGAACTCTCCATATGGAGCAAAACCCACTTCTTGGCATCCATAGAATAAAACTTTTGCAGCTGTAGTTTGAGGCCTGTTGGAGAATTTGATATCATGGGTTTTCATGATTTCTCTAGCCATATTTGCTGATGAAACTACAAGAGTTGAAGTTTGGCCCGTTTTCAAGAGCATGAGAGGGCCATATTTCTCAGAGAGAGATGCTAGAGAACGATGTGGCAAAGTGCCTAATTGATGGAGGTTTCCAATTATGGGAAGTTTAGGTGGTGAAGGAGGTAATTTTAAGTTGGTTTTCTTGTTTCTAAAGAGATTGATCAGAAATAGGAAGATGAAGAAAAACCAAAGAGAGGAAGATATGGGATTGAATGGAAGAGGGCATCCATATCCGATATCTTGTATTTTTAGCCAAAGTTGATAGAAATTTGAAGCTGTCTCCATTTTTTTTCCCTTTTTGCTATGTGGCTACAACACAATTGCAAGTTCTTCAATCAATATTTATAGTATACTAAAGCCAATTTGGAATTATCTTCTTCCAAACATTTTTTTTAATTTGGGATATTAAATTTTCATCATTTGAGTTTTTTTTTTTTTTAATAATTTTATATTTAAGGGGCGGTTTGCAAATCTAGCGGATTTTTTTTTTATTTGTAAAAATAACAACTCTTGCAAATATCTGTAAATATAGCAAATTTTTATCGATCAATGATAAACATTGGGCTACATATTTTTATTCTAAGTTTATCACTGATATACGCATTAATTATTGTTAATCACGGATTAACATAATAAAGATTACTATATTTGCAAATAAATTTAAGGTTATTGATATATTTAGGAATATTGCTTCCAAATCTGCTACCGAATGAAATTTCTCAATATTAAATGGATGATGGAAAATCTAGAAAAAAAATATAATATTTATAAATATGATATTTTTTAAATCTAGTAAATTTTCTCCAATATTTTATATATTTTGTCAATTTTTGTATTGAGCACATTAATTAGTGATTTACTATAGATTTGATGTATTCAAATGAAAACTCATCTAAATTTGAATGCCGGAGTTGTTTTTCAACTGACACGTTTGAAAACTCTAATGGCACGTACCCATCAATTTCTACATGCGTTTGAAGGTGATATTGATAAAACTAAAAGGATCGTTGTTTTGGCCTCTTAGGGGAAAACGGGCATCACAATTCTATATTGGTATGATATTATCAATTTTGGGTCAAAGTCCATATGGTTTTGCTTTTGGTTTCACCAAAAAAACCTCATATCAGTAAAGATGTGTCTTTCCTCTTATATTTTCATGATCATTCTCTTCCCTATCCAATATGAGATTTTATTCACATCTAACAATCATCCCCTCGAACAAATATTCACCGAGCCTCCCCTCCCTCTATCCACTCTATCCAGGCCAACTTCTTTTCTTCGGAGCGCACCGCTTATCTGACCTTCTTTGCTCAGCATATCATTATTATACATGTGTTTTATTATCTTATACTTACTAAAAAGTGATATAAGAATATATCAGTATTATATTTTCAAGTATAATAATATGATAAATGTGTTACGATATGCTTGTTGATAAGTTATATAAAATATAATAGTATTATACATATGTTTTATAATAATATTTTTACTGATCATTATGAGTATTATATATGTATAATATAAAGTACATCAATATTATACTTATGAAAATTAAAAAACACGGTGGGCAAAAAATATGTAAGGAAGTCTTAATTTAGAATTTATAATAATTATACATTAAATATGAATTATACAAATAATTGCTTCCAAAAAACCAAGTTACCTAAATTATGGGATCCTGACTTGCTAAGTGATGCAAGAATTCATTTTCTGTTTGTTTTTCCGATCACTAAACATTTAAAACCCTAACAATTATTATGTATTTTTTTTTCTTAAAAAAAATTACTTTTTAAGGTACGAGTTAGAAACTTGATTTAAAAAAAATATATAATTTATTTATTTTCATTTTACAAATATTAATTTTCTAATTCATTTATGAAACATATCGATATAAATATGAGATATTTAAAATATATATATATATATATATATATATATATATATATATATTAATTATAATTTTAAAATTAATAAAAATTCATAACTTTTAAACGGTATTTTTAATATTTAATTAATAATGAAAGAAGATCATTTTATATTGAATTTATATAAAACATAAAAACTAATAACAAAAAATTGAAAAATGATTGAATTTTAATTTAAAACATCTCAATAATAAAATAAAATAAGATTCATTATTCTAAAGTAATGAAAATAAATTTATTAATTTAATAAAAAAAATTCATTAATTTAGTAAAATATAAAGTACAGTTTTTTTTAATAAATCTTATTTTTTTCAAATTTAAACTTAAGGTAAGAAAAAGTATCATATGTAATTTGACTTAAATTAATGATTTTGAAAGACCTCAATTTGTGTAAATATAAAATTGCACTTAAAATTTTTATATTGATCAAGTTAGAATGAGGTCATTATTAGTATTTGATGATTGATTTATAACTATTCATACCCACTCTTTTTCTTTTTTTTCAAATCCAAAGTCTTTGAATCCTTCCGTATAATGTTAATCCTCGTGGAATTAGAAAGTCAGTTTAACAAATAAACGTGGCTTCAACAAATAAACGTGGCTTCAATATGCATGATGGCTGCCGTAAGAATCAATTATTTCAACTTAAAATTTAAAGAAAAAAATCAATTTGAAAAACGTTATCAATGTTTTCCAATTTTTTCATTCCCGATCCTCTTTTCCTGTTTATAAATCATACTTCAGAAAATTAAAAATAAAACACGTTTTAGATAGTGTTGAGGGTAAAATTACATAATTACACGTGAAATTTCTTAACTTATTCAAAAAATACACAATTGATATGTCTACGTCGCATGGAAAGATGAGTACATTTACGTCTCCCAGAAAGGTACATCTACGTCGTCACAGAAGTGTACATCTACGTCATCTAGTAAAGCTACATACCTAAGACTAAGAAGTAACATTATTCAACACATGAATCCTTGATTTGTGAAATCAATAATTAGGGTAAAATACCATTTTCGTCCCTGAACTTTACATCTGGTTTCATTTTCGTCTCTAAACTTTCAAAAAAGTTCATATTCGTCCCTGAACTTTCCAAATCGTGTCATTTTCGTCCTTCCGTCCGTTTTTCCGTCTGGGAGAGTAACGATGGCCTACGTGGACTTCATTAATTGACGTGGCATTAAATTTGTGGGCAAATGTCATAAATGATGTGGAAAACCAAGCTGATGTGGCATTTTCTATTAGATGTGGCATGATCTGGACCTTTAAACAGACTTAATAAATCTCAACCATCCATTTTTAGAAATTGAATTAATATCTAACTGGTAAAGTAAAACTTCCATAAACTTCCATAAACTGTATCCTTAATCCTTGATCCCTAAATTTACTGCCCTAAAACCGTGAAGCAGAAAAATCAACTTAGACGAAGACGAAGACGAAGACGAAGGAGAAGCGAAGGAGAAGCGAAGGAGAAGTGAATGGTAAATGTGGAGAAGCGAAGGAAGAACAAGGGGAAGCGAAGGTGAACTACTTGAAGGAGAAGCGAAGCCATAACAAACAAGATTTGCGATTTCTGGTACACGGTTTTGTGAAGAAAAAATCCCAAAAAAATGTTTGAAACTTGTGTACCTTAGACTTGCAGTGGAAAACCCTAACCTTGTACAAGCCCTAACTTGTGCATTTGTCACCCTTTATTCCTTCTAAAATCTAAGTGTTTTCTGTCTGAAATTTGGAGGAAAAATGGTAGATTTGCAAGATTACTGTCATTTAGTGATACATTACAGAGGACGGCTAGTATATACACCGAAGTTCGCCTATGTTGGGGGTGTTCAAGAAGTAGTCACTTACGAAGTAGATAGACTCTCTATTATAGAGTTGGGAATGATTATGGTTAGGTTGGAGGTTTACAACTATGTGTGGTTTCATTACGTGAAACCTGGAATGGACATCAGTGACGGACTTCGTTGTATATTAGTTGATGAGGACATCCCTGAAATGATGAAGTTAATTCCAGAGGATAGGTACATCCACATTTATGTTGAACACAACCCGAATGAAGTGTTCTATGTCGTAGCGGAGCCGATCACTACAATTCTTCACATACCTCTTCTGGGATGGCATGACATCGAGTATCAAAATGTAGGTGATGATACGGTGGAGTTGGATGAGAAAGACAACATAACAGTGTCTCCTTCTTGTTTATCCAATGAAGAAATGCCGTGGTCCCCCCCCCGTTTTTCCAATGACGACATGCCATGGTCTCCTCCCCGTTTTTTTCAATGACGACATGCCATGGTCTCCTCCCCGTTACTCCAATGAAGACATTGAACTACCCAATTCACCAACAAATTTCTCTACCAAATTTGCTGAATGCTCTATTAGTTCCCCCCTATTTCACCTATCAATGCCCCAATCAATTCCCCTCCAATTTCACCTATCAATGCCCAATCAATTCCCCAATTTCCTCAATCAATTCCCAACCAATTTCCCCAACCAAATCACTAGCAGACTGTGACGATGGTGAAAACAGTGGGCATGTTGAGGCTGGGGCTGTGTCTGAGCATGAAAACAGTGGTGGTGAAGACATTGTTGAGGCTAACGAAGATGGTGAAGACAGTGTTGAGCTTGAGGATGAAGAGGTTGAGGGTGAAGAGGCTGAGGGTGATGAGGATGAAGAGGTTGAGGGTGAAGAGGCTGTCTGTGAGGATGTAGAGGTGATGTCTGAGGATGAAGAGGTTGAGCTTAAGGGTGAGCATGAAGAGGCCGATGATGAGCATGAAGAGTCTGAGGAGGAGAATGAAGAGTCTGAGCCGGAGAATGAAGAGGCTGAGGCTGAGGCTGAGGCTGAGGAACAGTATGAATATGCAATGGGTGAATTTGGTGAGCCTGACCATGAAGATGACGATGAATTTAATGAAGAGGCTGACCATGAAGAGGGTGATGCTGCAGTATCTGATTGCTCAGTGGATTCTGAGATTGACTTGAATGAATGTTTGAATTTTGAAGGTGACGTTAAATCGAATTACGCACCATCAGATGAATTGAACACACCTCCTAACTCAGATGGTGAGAAAGGGCCAAGTTATGAATGGTTTAATCCACGGGCTGACATGGAAAATGTGGAATTTACTATTGGGAAGAAGTTTCCCACAAGAAAAAACTTGAAGACTGCCATTAAACAATATGCCGTGACAGGGGCATTCAATGTAAAATTGGTGAAGAACGACAAGGAGCGAGTTCGGGCAGTGTGTTCTGGCGAGTGCGCTTGGAAACTTCATGCCTCTCGGGTGAAAACTGAGCGTGAGACATTCCAAGTTAAAACCTACTATGGAGAACACACTTGCCCCAGGGAATTCACAAATCGGAATTTGACTTCGTCTTGGATTGCGAGGAAGTACATGGATAGGTTTCGTGTTCAGCCAAAATGGCAATTGAAGGAAATTCAAGAGATGGTAAAAACAGAATTATTTGTAACAATTTCTAAATCAAAAGCCTATCGTGCACGAACAAAGGCATTGAGAAAAATTAACGGAACATTGGTGGAACAATTTAGGAGGTTGCGAGATTATTGTGAAGAGGTGTTGTGTTCAAATGTTGGATCAACCGTGAAGCTTGAAACAGATAGGTTGGATGATGAGAGTCCTTTAATCTTCAAGCGACTATACGTGTGTCTGAAGTGTTGTAAGGACAGTTTTAAGTATTGTCGCCCGCTTATTGCACTGGATGCCTGTCATTTAATTGGGCCTTCACGAGGTCAATTAATGGCTGCCATGGGAATAGATGGCAACGATGGTATTTGTCCTATTGCATGGGCAATTGTTGAAGCTGAAACTAAGGATTCCTGGAGTTGGTTTTTGCATTTGTTGGATGAAGATGTGGGAAGTTTCAGAAGTCGGGATGTTAATTTCATCTCGGACAGACAAAAGGTGTGGCCTTCTTTCTTTGTTTCTGTTCTTATCTTCAGAGTTTCACATTTCGTCCTTCAAAGGGACCAAATGTGAAACTTTGATGAAAATACATTTCGTTCTTTCTTTCTATCTATTTTCGTTTTGAATTTTCACATTTAGACATTCGAGACCAAACGAGGAACTTGGAAAGTTTCACATTTGGTCCCGCATAAGGACGAATTGTGAAACTGTAAATTTTCACATTTCATCCTTCTGAGGGACCAAATGTGAAACATTCCAAGTTACTCACATCCCTAACATCTTATCACTCATTTACAGGGACTTATACCTACTTTTGAAGAAGATTTCCCTGGCATTGACCACAGATATTGTGGCAGACATCTATATGCCAACTATCAAAAACAATTCAAGGGTTTGCAGCTGAAGAATTGCTTCTGGAATTCAGCGATGGCAACTACAAGGGCTGAATTTGACCGCTGGATGGAAAAATTAGCAAAGTTGGATGTCAACGCCTTCCAATACCTTAACAATATCCCGGCAAGGTGTTGGTCTAAGCACGCTTTTAGGACAGAGCAACAGTGTGATATGCTGCTGAATAACCATTCTGAAAGTTTTAATGCAATTATTACGGAGGCGAGGGATAAGCCCATCATTCAATGTTTGGAAATTGTTCGAAAGCTCGTAAACAGTAGGATTACGAGGAAGATTGCACTATATAGTACTATGAGAGGACTTATCGGGCCGAGGATTAAACAAAAATTTGCAGAGATCACGAAGTTGTCTAGGTATTCAGTGGCTACATGGTATGGAGACCAGAGGTTCGAGGTTGAGAAGTTTAGAGAACAATATGCAGTTGATGTGGCAAAAGCAACATGTACATGTAGGTCATGGGACTTGACTGGGATCCCATGTGATCATGCCATACCTTGTATCCGGTTTCAAACTTGTTCCAGGAGGAATTCATTGCTAGCTGCTATCATACAGAGACATTAATAAACACTTATTCCTGCTTTATGTTTCCTGTAAGTGGTCCAAATACGTGGCCTAAATCCCCATATGAACCTGTGCTACCCCCAACTATCAGGCGCCCAACTGGTAGACCGAAAAGGCAGCGGAGAAAGGCTGCAGAGGAGGCCCCATCTTCAAGTAATAAGAAGAGTAAGAAGTTTGGCTTAATCTCATGTCGTAGATGCAATGAAACTGGACATAATATAAGAACATGTAAAGGGCCAATTAATACAAGAACAAAAGCATCAAGGCCTCGCACCTTCATGGGGTTCAACATCCCAACTGTAAGTTCATATAAATTGAATATATTACCCTTTAAGTACAGTAACTATCTCATATATTTATCTTTGTTATATGTAGGATGTACCTAACAACTCTGCAGCTGGACCCTCTGATCAAGTTGGATCTGTTGAGGCTGAATCTGCTGGGACTACATCTGCTGGATCTGGAAGAGGTAGGGGAGCTGGAAGAGGCAGAGGAGCAAGAAAAGGCAGGGGAGCAGAAAGGGGAAGTGGATCTGCTGCAGCAGGAAGGGGAAGTGGATCTGCTGCAGCAGGAAGGGGAAGTGGATCTGCTGCAGTTGGAAGAGGAAGAGGTTCTGCTGCAGCTGGAATAGGAAAAAGTTCTACTGTTAGAAGAGGAAGAGGGTCTGCTGCTGCTGTTCATGGATCTGCTGCTGTTGTTCATGAAGGTGCTACTGCTGTTCATGGGGCGGCAGCTGAAATTGATGAGCAAGGATCATCTTGGAGATCTGGAAGAGGAGTTGGCCGCACATATTTAACAAGGAGAAGAATTCATACTGCTTCTGGATCAGAAGGAGGACCAACTCTAGAAGATGACAATTGATTTTCTTGTTTCTTTACATTATCTATTTCGTTGTTTTAGGGTTTGTAGACTCTATTTTGGTGCACTTATGTGCATACCGTATTAGGTGTAATTGGTAGGTTAATGAGGATGCTTTTTGTGCACCTATGGTCCGTTTTATTAATGTACATCACGGGACCACATGTCCTTATTTTGTGTAAGAGATTCCTCACAATTTACAATCTCAAAATATTCTCTTTTGTTTCCATTGTCTTGCTCAAGATTTACAATTTCAATAAAAAAAATACTAAAAAAATCCATTCATAGCAAAAGTTGAACACAAATCGATAACTATGAATTCATTTCATTTCATTCATCCAACCGATACAATACGGAGCAAGGGACTATTGTTCTTATGAGCTAAAACACAAACAGTCCTTTTGAGGGACTAAAATTGAAACCTTCCCATTCAGCAGCTCATGCTACCCTTTGAACAGACTTTTCCACTCATTAACAACTTCCTAAGTACATGTACATAATCAAACCTATAACTACAACCATAGATAAGTAACAAGCCCTCTTCCACTTTAGCAGCTTCCTATTCTTCTTCTTCAGCTTCTTAACATCATCTTTCAGTCTGTTTATGACCATCATTTCATGATCTGTGAACTCTGAATCATACCAGTGGAAAAACCCACATCCTGACGAACCTCCCTATGAAGATAAATGAGTAGAATAACATATCAGATTAAAATCATAATATAATTTCAAAATCAGAAAAGAACAACTTGTATAAATCTAACCTTGTAATATGCACAACCAACGAATCTACGCCCTGGGTTTGCATTTGTCCATGATGTCTGTAACTTACCACGAACTCCACAGTAGCACGACGCCACAGTCTGATTTTGGTTACTTCTCCTCGATCCATCGTTAATACTCAGATTTGAGTTACCTAAACTGTTTTCCGTCGACATCTGTTACGAGTTTAGATCTTCCTTCTCCTCTTCGTCTTCTCCACTCTGATGTGCGAAACCAGAACCAGACTGCCCTAGTTTTTTAGGGAAGAAGACAACCAGCTCGATCTGATAAGGAAAAAACGTAAATAAACCAGAACCATATTTCCCTTTAAGATTTTTTTTGGGATTTCTCCACGTTTACCATTCACTTCTCCCTCGCTTCTCCTTCGCTTCTCATTTGCTTCTCCTTCGCTTCTCCTTCGTCTTCGTCTTCGTCTCAGTTGATTTTTCTGCTTCACGGTTTTAGGGCAGTAAATTTAGGGATCAAGGATTAAGGATACAGTTTATGGAAGTTTATGGAAGTTTTACTTTACCAGTTAGATATTAATTCAATTTCTAAAAATGGATGGTTGAGATTTATTAAGTCTGTTTAAAGGTCCAGATCATGCCACATCTAATAGAAAATGCCACATCAGCTTGGTTTTTCACATCATTTATGACATTTGCCCACAAATTTAATGCCACGTCAATTAATGAAGTCCACGTAGGCCACCGTTACTCTCCCAGACGGAAAAACGGACGGAAGGACGAAAATGACACGATTTGGAAAGTTCAGGGACGAATATGAACTTTTTTGAAAGTTTAGGGACGAAAATGAAACCAGATGTAAAGTTCAGGGACGAAAATGGTATTTTACCCCAATAATTATCTATGAAGTAATTATCATTTAATTCACAAATTAGTCATTTATTGATCAATTTGTTTCTTAAAAATAGAATTATTTTATAAATAGAGTAAAATATTTTTTTGTCCATGAGTTTTGAGGCTCAAGTCTATTTGATCTTTGAGTTTTTACTTTGTGTCTAAGTCCTCGAATTTTGAGAAATATGTTTATTTGATCTCTGAGTTTTCAATTTGTATCTAATTCATGCCCGAGTTTTAAGAAATAACATCTATTTGGTCATTGAAGTTAGTTTTTCAACCATCTATAAACAAATTTCCTTACACTAATGAATAGAAAAATTGATAGGAGGGACTAAATTGACCTATCAAAACTCAGGGACGAAATAAATACAAATTAAAGAGCCAGGGACCAAATAAATGTGAGCTTCAAAACTCATGGACAAAAAGGTACTTTACCGTATAAATATTATAGCAAATTATTTTGGCCAATAAAATTTGGGAATTTTAAAAAAAATAACATTTTATGAATTTATCTCCAATATATTAAAATTGTGAAAGAGGGGAGAATCATTACATTCCGTTTTTACCCCCACTTTTTTTCATTATGTTTACTCTATCCTTAGCCATTTAATTTCCTTTTAATTCCAAATTTTCAATTCTTTTTATCGTTCCAAAATTTTTTACTTCTCCCAAACAAAAGAAATGGCCAAGTATGAAATTCCAATGATCTATATTCATTGATCAATTCACCCTAATTAATTAACATCAATGCTCAGCCTATTTTATAATTACTAATAAATTGCCTTAAAAAAACTTAGGATAATCCATTGTATGCCTATGTTTTTTTTTTCCTTTAAATTTTTTTAGATTTTATGGACCCTTGAGGATATGATTTTTTTTAACAGAATCAACAAAACAATGCCCTTCAGGAATTTCCACACCATCATCGACAGAGATGACATCAGATCCGTTTTAAATCAACCCATTTCAAAAACACCTTCATCCGCGATAGAAACTACATTTTCTATTGTAGACGGTGCAGTGTTGACAGAACTAACAATCTCAGAAGATATTGAAGTTAACAAATGAACGATCATTTGCACCAGTTATCTTATCCAAGGTCAGAAAGCTTTAAAAAAATATAAATCAGGGTCATTTAAAAATGGAACATTTGTTTGGCATAGCTTCTCCTAAAAACGTTTTGAGTTAGAGATTTTAAAAGAAATACTAATAAGTGTTTCTTCTAAAAACACTTGAGTATGCTAAAATGTGTTCTTGGAGAAAATACTTGATTTGTGATTCTTCCAAAAATGTTTATAAACAAGTATTTTAGATGAAACACTTAATTAGTATTTCTTTTAAACATTTTACTTAAAATATCTCACTCAAGTGTTTTTAGATGAAACACTTAATTAGTATTTCTTTTAAAATCTCTAACTCAAAACGTTTTTAGGAGAAGCTATGCCAAACTGGCCTTACAATCATATTAATTCAATGAAAAAAATTATATTTCAATAAACCATCAAGAGCTTCAATGGAATTAAAAATATGATCTTTGAACTGATCATAATTTAGATGATTAAGGATGACTAAACAAGTAGTAACAAAGCAAACATAATTCTTAGAAGAATCCCAAGAGCCAAAAAAATTAACATCAACGAAACAACATATGAATGAAAAAAAATCGAATGAAGCTTGAAGAAGAAGAAAGAAAAAAAAACAGATATGAATGAAAAAAAAGGAAATCGCCTGAAGCTTGAAGAAGAACATGAAAAAAAAACAAAAAACAAAAAACCCTAGAAAAAAAGTAAATCGATTGTGAAGAAAAAAAAAGGAAGAAGCAGATTCCAAAGATTTGAGGATATATTAGAAAAAAGATAAATGGTCGAGCACAATTAATGAGTCAATTATGGAAATATATAAAAATTGAAGAGAGATAACGTAAAAATAGATACACACGATAAACTAATATAAAAATTAAAAAAAAAATAAATGAAAGAAAAGGTAAATCAGATATATTAAAAAAAATCATACTCTGAGAAGGATAAAAAGACTTAAGAAATTAAATGGCTAAAAAAAAAGTGTATGTCACCAAAAAGCTTTCTATCCCTTTCTTCTTTTTTGAGCTACGAGTCTTTTCTAATTCTCTGCTCTTTCACTCCCTTTATTTTTCATGAATTTTATTTATGTTATTCTTCCACTATTTTTCCAAGCATCCAAACTGACAACGGATTAAATACTATTGGCTTCAAAGGTAAAAGAAGTGGGTGACTTTGGGATAAATTTTGGGAGAAGTGGGGTAAAACTTTTTTTTTTTTGAAGTCGGGTAAAACTATTTTTCTTCAAGTACTTTTAGATCAAACATGAATATGAGTTTAGTTTTTTAATATTAAATCAAATAGAGATTCGAACTTTCAACTTTATAAGAAATGAACACTAATATATGTAACCACTTGAGTTATACTCGGATTTATAAATATCAACATT
This sequence comes from Gynostemma pentaphyllum, assembly GCA_028015215.1. Taxonomy (NCBI): domain Eukaryota; kingdom Viridiplantae; phylum Streptophyta; class Magnoliopsida; order Cucurbitales; family Cucurbitaceae; genus Gynostemma; species Gynostemma pentaphyllum. Next base: position 46,402,663 of record CM051346.1, on the reverse strand, counting down.
TAAATCTCCCACTCACAAAATTAATTGTCACTCTTTCACTCAAATCTCTCGATCTCACTTTAAATCCTTCAACCTCGATCTCAGATGAAGATCAATCAAGCATAGATCTTCACCTTCATCTCTCATATTCAGATATCTTACAAAACCAAAACCGAATTGGAAATAAAGAAGACTGAAGCAAACTGAATCATTCGTTTTTGCATTAAAAATAAAATTGAACGATTCAAGTTGAAAAGAAACACAGACCGTCTGTTCGGTCCTTAGTTTTATCGAAAATCAGACCAAACCGAACTGTATATATCTCTACTAATTACAAGATTTCACTTGAAAAAAAGAACTAAAATTGTATATCGGGTATAAAATTCACCTAAAAAATGTGGATTTTTATATGTAAAATATTTTTCGGCTTATTTTGTTTTTTTTCACAGAACTGCCCAAATGGGGAGAAGTTATTGGGGCTGTAAGAACATTTTAATTTTTTAGTTTTTCTTCATATCATAATCTTATCATGGCAGATCCTATGCTTTTAAAAGAGTGAATCATTTATTTAGAATATTTAAGCAATACCATTTATGTTAGCCAAGAGGATAGAATTAAAGATGAAGAAATGGAAGATATTAAAGATGTCAATCCTGCATAATTTCTTAGTTTTCTTTAGCATATTTACTGCCTTTTCTCTGTCCTTTTATTCTTCTGATTTGGTTGTTATTTCTTGTCCATTCATAGCTCACCACGTGTATGTTAAAATGACTATATATGTTTTTGGTGTCTGCCTCCTCTAGGTTTGCAGAGCATCACTTTTCAGCTTTTTCCTTTTTCTTTATTTCCCTCTCTTTCCCTTTTCTCTCTTTTATGACATGGTATCAGAGCCATAAAGCTCATTAATGGCTTCCGGATCTGGGGCCTCATCGTCAACACAGATTGAAAATCAACCATCGGTCACTCAATCACCTACTACCCAAGTTGATCCATCCTCTCATCTACCTGCTACTCCAAACGCTCCTCTAAATCCAACCGTTAGACAAAATGCAAACACTCCTGTCCTCCCTCCTAATTTTACTCCTCCAATCATCCAAAGACAACCTATGTTCTACCCTTAAAATGCACAGCAGCAAAATGGTGCTGGAACAAATACTGGAGCTCAAACATTTTTTCCACAAGGTTTTGCCCATCCTGGATTTCAGCCCAATGGCTTTCCACATCAACCTTATTTTCAAATGCCCTTTCAGAACAATCACCAACAACAACCCACAAATCTGGGGTCATCTTCTCTAACAGTCAAACTGACAGATTCAAATTACCTATTGTGGAAGAATCAAAACTACTAAATGTTATCATCTCCAATGTCTTGGAAGGTTTTGTTGATGGAACACTACCTCGTCCCCTAAAATTCTTGGACATTCATCAAACACAGGTGAATCTAGAACATTATTTCTGGGATAAGGCTAATTGTTTAGTCATGGGATGGCTCTACTCCTCCCTCTCTGAAGACAAGATGAGTGAGATTGTAAGTTGCTCTACAGCCTTTGAGATCTGGGATAATCTTCGAAAATTCTATGAATCTGTCTCCACAACAAGTATTATGAGCCTCAGATCTCAACTACAAAGAGCAAAGAAGGAAGGGATGAATGTATCTCAGTTTTTGGCACACATCAAGCAAATTGCTGACAAGCTATCAGCAATAGGAGAACCCCTGTCGTATAGAGACCATGTTGCATATATCCTTGATGGTCTTGGAGCTGAATACAACCCTTTTGTGACCTCCATCCAAAATAAAACTGATAGACCAACCTTAGAAGACATTAGAAGTCTCTTGCTTAGCTATGAAGTAAGGTTGGAGAGGCAAAATTCAGTAGACCAACTAAATCTGATGCAAGCTAACTTAGCTAATTTCTCCTTCAATAACTCTAGGCGTCCACAATCGTCTTACTCTCCCAATTTTGTTCCATCAAACCAGAATCCAAATTCTTCCACCCCTCAGTATCATACGCCTACTACCACTCCATCTCCTGTCCCTCCTACACCAAATGTCCATACCCAACCTGTCAATCCATCTCAGAATACCAGATGGGGTAGACCTCGTCCTATTTGTCAAATCTGTTCTAAAGTTGGCCACAGTGCCCTTGTCTGCTATCAAAGAGAAAACACGACAAGATATCCTCCTGTTCTTCAAAGACCATGTAAATGTGAACTAATTTCAAACAGATTCTACCGAATCATTCAAGCTAAAATAAGCCTCCAATCATTGCTAATGTGAGCTGAAGGAAAAGAGCAAGTTAGTTGGTGTCCCACGTGATGCCCTGTGATTATAAAAGGGCTGCATTTTATTCTGTTAAAGTTTCAGTTTTTGACAGAAAAGAAAAGAGAGGGGGATTGAGAGCTTGATTTGTAAAGTGTTGAATCATTGTTTAATAAAATCTTGTTGTCTGGTTGAAGAGTGGATGTAGGGCTAGTTCCTGAACCACTATAATTTCTGTCTTCTTCCTCTTCCTTGTTCTTCATTCTCAGATTTGCTTGGTTTAATTTCTGGTTTTAGTTAGTGATTTGTTCTTAGAGTTCTTGGTTCATTGAGTGAGTTCTTGGTCTTAGAATAACAAATTGGTATCAGAGCTTGATCAAGGCCTTCAATGGCGGCTACGAAGAATGAGATTGAAAAGTTCAATGGGCATGGAGACTTCAAACTGTGGATAAAGAAAATGAAAGCAGTCTTGGTACAACAGAAGGTGTTACTTGCCATTGAAGATCCAATCAAGATTCCAATCACAACGAAGAAGGAAGAATTCGAGGAGATGCAGCAATTGGCTTATAGCCAAATCATTCTGAGTTTGACAGACAGTGTATTGAGGCAGGTAATTGAAGAAGAAACAACAAGGGATGTATGGTTAAAGCTTCATGAAATCTTTGACAAGAAAGATCTTCCAAACAAGATTCATTTAAAAGAAAAATTGTTCTCATATAAGATGAATTCCAGTAGAGCAATTGAAGATTGTCTTGATGAATTTAAGAAGATGACTCTTGATTATGCAAGTACAGGAGAGAAATTGGGAGATGAAAGCCAAGCAATTCTCCTATTGAATGCATTACCAGAAACGTATCAAGATGTAAAAGTTGCTATGAAATACGGCAGGGACACCTTGTCAGTTGGCTCAGTGATGGCTTCAATTCGTACCAAGAACCTGGAATTGACAACAGCAAATGGTGGGAATCAAGCATCAGAGGGTTTGTTTGTCAAAGGCAAGAATGGGTACAAGAAGAATTGGAAGGGAAATCATCACAAGAACCAATCATATCAAAAATTCAAGACAAAATACAAATGTTTCATCTGTCACAAAGAGGGACACTTCAAAAGGGATTGCCCTGACAAATGGAAAGTGCAGAAATGGAAGTCAGACAAGGGATTTGATAAGGGATTTGATACAAACCAAACCCATGTTGAAGAAGGAGTAAACTACATGGAGTCCCTGGCTGTTTCTGGTGAAGCAGGTCATGAAAACACAAATGGAAGCCATGAAGACTGGGTTCTTGATTCTGGCTGCACATACCACATGACCTCAAACAAAACCTGGTTCCTGTCATTAAAGCCTTTCAATGGTGGCTCAGTGTATATGGGAAATAACCAAGTGTGCAAGATCACAGGTATTGGGCCAGCAAAATTGAAAATGGAAGATTCCTCAGAAGTCCTATTAAAAGAAACAAGATATGTTCCTGAACTTAGAAGGAATCTAATGTCTCTTGGAGCCTTTGACTCTCAAGGATGTACATACAGTGGCAAAAGAGGATTCCTAAATATATGGAAAGGAACAAGACTGCTGTTCAAGGCAGAAAAGATAAATGGCCTGTACATTATCAAAAATGTTAAGTCCCCTGAGAATGTACTGGTGGCTAAAGAAGAGGTGTGCACTGAATTTGACCTATGGCATGGGAGATTGGGACATATCAGTGAGAAGGGGATGCAAGAATTGTTTAAACAAGGTCTGATTTCTGGAAAAAGCAATGGAAGATTGAGATTTTGTGAACACTGTGTACTTGAGAAATCAACAAGGCAAAAGTTCATAAAAGGAGAACATTGCAGCAAAAAAACCCTTGATTACATTCATGCAGACTTGTGGGGTCCAGCAAAGGTGAACTCTTTGAGTGGAAACAGGTATTTTCTAACCTTAATTGATGACTTCTCAAGAAGGGCCTGGATATTCTTCCTAAAAAGTAAAGATGAAACATTGACAAAGTTCAAAGAATGGAAGGATAAAATAGAAAACCAAACCAGGAAAAGGGTGAAATATCTGAGAACTGACAATGGTATGGAGTTCTGTGGGGCTGAGTTTAATCAATATTGTGCCTCAAATGGGATCACAAGACACAAGACTATAAGACATACACCACAGCAAAATGGAGTGGCAGAAAGGCTAAACAGAACTGTGATGGAAAGGGTTAGGTGCATGCTGTCAAATGCACAAATGGATGCAAAATTCTGGGCTGAAGCTGCTGCCACTGCCATATATAATATCAACAGATGCCCCAGCACTGTGCTATATTTCAAGACACCTATGGAGAAGTGGTCAGGACATGCTCCAAATCTACAACACCTCAGAACCTTCGGATGCACAGGATATGTACACATCTCACAGGGAAAGCTAGAACCAAGGGCATTGAAGTGTGCTTTTCTGGGTTATCCAGATGGTTCAAAGGGATATAAACTGTGGGATAATGTGAATAAGAAGTGCTTGTTGAGCAGGGATGTAAAGTTCAAAGAAGATGAAATGCTGATGAATACAATTGCAATTCAGAAATCAGCAAACCCAACAGAAAATGAAAAGACTGGTTTTGAGGTGGAGTTTCTGCCCATTGACTCAAACAGACCAAATGAAGTAGAAGAGGCTGGAGAGCTATCTGAAACAACACAAGAAGAGACATCCCAACAGACTGACATTCAGACACAAACTGAACATCATGACCTATCTCAATATGAGCTAGCTAGAGATAGACAGAGAAGAGAAATAAGAACCCCATGCAGGTATGCTCAAGCTGATATAGTGGCATATGCTTTGAATACAATTGTTGAAATGTGTGAGGATGAGCCTAAAACATATGAGCAGGCCGTTAGAAGCCATGACTCAAGGCTATGGAAAGAGGCAATGCAAGAGGAAATAGACTCACTGCATAAGAATGAAACCTGGAAACTAATACCAAAGACAGGATCACAAAAGCTGATAGCCTCTAAATGGATTTTCAAGAAAAAGGAAGGAATTGCAGGTGAGGGAAAGCCTAGATATAAAGCAAGACTAGTTGCAAAGGGCTTCACCCAAAGAGAAGGAATTGATTATACAGAAATCTTCTCACCAGTGGTTAAACACACTTCTATCAAACTTCTCCTCACCATTGTTGCAACAACAAACATGGAATTGGAACAATTGGATGTCAGAACAGCTTTTCTACATGGCAAATTAGAAGAAACAATTTACATGGAATAGCCTGAAGGTTTTGAAGTAACAGAAAAGGGAAAAGAAGAGATGGTTTGCCAACTATATAAATCCCTGTATGGATTAAAACAATCTCCAAGATGCTGGTATAGGAGATTTGATGAATTCATGATAAAGTGTAACTTTGAAAGAAGCAAATATGACCCGTGTGTATACTTCAAAACAGACAAAGATGGAGACTACATATATCTACTACTTTATGTAGATGATATGTTATTAGCTGGGAAATCAATCACAAAATTGAATCAAATCAAAAGGACTTTGAATAGTGAGTTTGATATGAAAGACTTGGGACAAGCAAGAAGAATTCTGGGTATGGAAATTATCAGAAACAGGAAGAAAGGAGAATTGTTTGTCCATCAAGGAGATTATGCAAAGAAAATATTGAGAAAGTTCATGATGCATGATTCAAAGCCTGTTGGAACCCCTCTAGCCCAACACTTTAAATTGTCAGCTGAAGACTCTCCAAAAACAGAAGCAGAAGTGCAGGAAATGTGCAAAGTACCTTACTCCAATGCAGTAGGAAGTCTCATGTACTTAATGGTGTGTACCAGACCTGATATGGCTTACTGTGCTAGCCTAGTTAGTAGATATATGGGAAATCCTGGTAAAAATCATTGGATTGCAACCAAATGGGCAATGAGATACTTGACAGGATCAACTGACAGAGAGCTAATGTACAAGCTGAATTCTGGAAAAGAAATGAAGATTTCAGGCTATGTAGACAGTGATTATGCAGGTGATCTTGATAGAAGAAGATCACTAACTGGATATACATTTCTATTTGGTGGAAATACTATCAGCTGGAAGGCAACTCTTCAGCCAGTAGTAGCTCTATCCACAACTGAGGCAGAATTCATTGCCATAACAGAAGCTGTCAAAGAAGGAGTTTGGTTAACAGGTATTGTGGAAGAACTTGGTTTCAAGCAAGATTCAGTGAGTATTCTGTGTGACAACCAGAGTGCAATTCACTTGTCCAAAAATCAACAATACCATGAAAGAACTAAACACATTGACATCAAGCTACACTATGTGAGGGAAGTAGTTGATAAGGGTATCATTGTGATAGAAAAAGTGCATACTTCTGAAAATGCTGCTGATGCCTTGACAAAATCAGTCACTCAAGTCAAGTTTAGTCACTGCCTAAAGCTTTTGGGAGTGACTGACAGAAGAGAAGAATGAGTAAAGGCAAACCAGCCAAGACAGCAAGGGAAACATTGGTTTGAATTAAGTTCAAGGTGGAGATTTGTAAATGTGAACTAATTTCAAACAGATTCTACCGAATCATTCAAGCTAAAATAAGCCTCCAATCATTGCTAATGTGAGCTGAAGGAAAAGAGCAAGTTAGTTGGTGTCCCACGTGATGCTCTGTGATTATAAAAGGGCTGCATTTTATTCTGTTAAAGTTTCAGTTTTTGACAGAAAAGAAAAGAGAGGGGGATTGAGAGCTTGATTTGTAAAGTGTTGAATCATTGTTTAATAAAATCTTGTTGTCTGGTTGAAGAGTGGATGTAGGGCTAGTTTCTGAACCACTATAATTTCTGTCTTCTTCCTCTTCCTTGTTCTTCATTCTCATATTTGCTTGGTTTAATTTCTGGTTTTAGTTAGTGATTTGTTCTTAGAGTTCTTGGTTCATTGAGTGAGTTCTTGGTCTTAGAATAACAGACCACAAGCTCATTTTGCTGCTCAATACCAACCTCCACCACCACCACCACCTTAGTACACTCCATCTCCATTTCATCTAACTAATTTCACTCCTGAACAACTTTCATTGCCTCCTACCCTTACCCCTACTCCAATACCATTTCTGTAACGACCCGACCCAAAATAATCGGACAAACAAGTAAATACAAGACTCATTTGAAATAAAAGAATCAAATCAGAGTAAAACCAAATAATTAGCGGAAGCATTTATATATTAACCAAAATATATATTCAAAATAAAACCTTTAATTTTGGCGCCATTTTAAATCATTCAAACAAATAAATCAAAATCAAATAAAATAATTGAAAATATAAAATCCATAAATAACTGACAAAATAGTTAATAAAAGAAATATCTGAAAAGAAAATAAAATGAGTAGATGACACCATCCTAAGGGCTTTTAAGTGTAGCGCCATCCTCGTCAATCACCACGGTTCCCATTAATGTCAATATTACCTGCAAAATAAAAGTTTGCAGGGTATTCGAATACCGTGAGTTTTTAGCTCAGTAGGTTAAAACCAAACTCAAATAAGAAAATTAAATTCAACACACAATCATAATATTATAATAATTTATGGATTCTCGTCCATTTACACGCTTTATAAATAATTGGTAGGTACTTAACCTACGTCATCTCTTAGTCATTAATTAGTAGGTACTTAGCCTACGTCATCTCCTTGTCATTATTAAACTTGCATGACATGCTATGCGCTTGAAAATATGATCATGGTGCCTTATAACCCACCATGATACGTGCCATAGCATCCATTATTAAGTTATGATTAAATTTGCATATATGTATCGATCATAATGGGGTATAGGGCCACTCCTGATACGTGCCATACTATACGCTTGAAAATATGATCATAGTGGGGGTATAAGGCCACTAATGATACGTGCCATAGTATACGCTCTACAAATTTAATACATGTTATTTAATTAAGTTAGTTTAATCTTAAACCGCTATTAAATCCTAACTATAGCACATAACCGACTAACGAACATAAATGAAATAAATACAATAATTTAAATTCAAACAAGCAGATAACAACAATAATTAAAACAACAACAACAACAATAATGATAATAATTAAAATAAAAAACAACATTAATAATAATAATAATTAAAATCGATAATAACAATAAAAATCAATAATAATAATAATAATAATAATAATAATAATAATTAAAATCAATAATAATAATAATAATAATAATAATAATAATAATTAAAATCAATAATAATAATATTAATAATAGTAATTAAAATCAATGATAATAATTAAAATCAATAATAATGATAATAATAATTAAAATCAATAATAATAATAACTATAATAATTAAAATCAATAATAATAATAATAATAATAATAATTAAAATTAATAACAATAATAATAACAATAATAATAACTAAAATCAATAATAATAATAATAATAATAATAATAATAATAATAATAATAATAATAATAATAATAATAAAAACAACCATAACAACCACAACAACGACAACAACAACAATAATAATAATAATAATTATAATTATAATAAAAACAATAATAATAATAATAATAAGAATTAAAATAATAATAATATTCAAAATAATAATTATTATTAAAATCAAATCAACGAGCACTTGATAATATAATTTAAATTCAAGAAAAACATCTCCCGAAATTATTATAATAATCACATGACAAATAAGAAATCACAAGGAATTCAATTTAACTTCTAAGTAGGAATTAACCTATCTTAATCGTAAATTGAAGTAGCAAAAGTCCTCGAAATAAAACCAATAAGACTCCTAACGATGCCCAAAACCTGTATTGACATTAATTTAAAGTCAATTTAACAAGAACCAAGCTATCGGGACGAAAACCGGCTCGAATTGGCTAAAAAATTGGCCTTGAACCTGTTGGACCAGCTGAACCGGTTCAGTTGAACCAGCCCAGCCGGTCCAACTGGATCGGTTCTTCTTTCTCAGGCGCTGCTTGAGAAAAACGCAGGCTGAGTATTTTTTTTTTTTTTATTACCTCCAATCCCAGCACCTTGATTCGAGTGGGCAACGAACGAAGAGTACTACGAATCAAAACTCTACGAACACAACGAGAAAAACGTCTTGGATCCCGAAAAAAAAGTGAAGGAAAGAGCTGTTTTCCGGCGGGTTTCGTGGTGGCTATTTCTTCTGGCGAAAACAGTGACTAAGAGGTTCGTTATCGACGAAGAACGAAAGAGAAAAGAAAGCAACACGAACCGAAAATGAATTACTTACGAATTAGATGAAGAACGACGAACTTTTGAAGCAATCTCGGTGTGCACATTGACGGCAGAGAGAGGGTCCAAGAGAACTAGGGTTTTGTGTTAGTAAATATTAAGAATTGGGTGGAAAAGACTAAATTACCCTTAGTAGCAAATATAAGGATTAAGGGCACATCTGGTATTTAGGCCATATCTTTTTACTTGGGACTCAGAATTGAGCGTAATCAATGGCGTTGGACTCGCAGCGACGAGACGGTTCGGGAAAACTAAAGATAACGTCAATTGGATCAAAATTGGTGAAAAAACTAAAATGCCCTTGAATGAAAATCCGGGTTGTTACAATTTCCCTATACCTCCACTGAACAGCCTTCAACATCTACACCTCCAACTACACATCCAGATCAAGAGTGGTTCCTAGACTCTGGGGCCACTCACCATATGACTCCCAATTTGAATTCTCTCACCAATCTAGCTCCTTACCTTGGCCAAGAGCAAGGCATGCTAGGAAATGGTAAGTTTGCAACTATTTCCCATACTGGCACATCAACTTTGTCATCCAAATTAAGATCTCTAAATCTCAATTCTGTTCTTCATATTCCTTCCCTTTCTAATAATCTCATTAGTCAAGTCGGTCCAATTGGACCGTTTCATCAACATCACATCAGCGAAAGAAAAAAAACACAGGGAGCCCAAAAGCGGCAGCTCTTACCTGAACGACGGCGACGACTTCAAACGACGAGGAAAGACTGAAGATGAATGGGAAATCACTAGGAATCGAAAAAAAAACACGAAGGATCAGACGTAAAACAATTCAAACCATAACCCAAACTCAAAGAAAGCAGCGGCCAATTACCCAAAACCCGGTGAGAAAATGCAGAATCCGGCGACATTGAATTCGAAGGAAACCAGGGAAGAAAAACGCAGTCATTTAACTAGAAATTGAAATTAGAATAACACCAACCCAAATGAATGATAAAAAGTGAACCAAACGAAAAAGAAATACCTTAACCAATTGCTTTAAAAAAAACGGTGAGAAGCTCACTGATTTCCAGCGAAGAAGAGATCAAAGACTGGGCTTGATATCAATAGAGTTTTGAATGAAATCTATGAATTCTGGAAATGAACGAAAACGGCGATTGTTGGCTGAATGAAGGAGAGAAACGTGACTGTTTTAGAGAATAACATTTGAGTTTGTTTTTGTGTTATGATTTATATGGAAGCTTGTAAGAAAACTAGAATGCTCTTAAAAAAAATAATAACTAAAAGGACATAAACGGTATTCAGGTCATATCTTTTTACTCGGGTCTCAAAATTGAGCATAGTCAATTGCGTTGGACCCGTAGTGACGTGATGGTTCGGGAAAACTAAAGATAACGTTATTTGGATCAAAATTGGTAAAAAGACTTAAATGCCCTTATGCGAAAAAACTGGGTTGTTACACGTAGAATTATCAAACTCTTTCGATCTACGGGTGTAAGCCTAGTTTCTTATGAAGGGATGATTTACTAAATTAGCGGAATTTATTTAGTAACACAAATTAACACTTAATTTAGGATCTATTAATATCATGCAATTTGTGATAAAAACATGTAGATTCATGCTCGTTTTTCGAAAATTAAAACCCTTTACTTACATTGAGTAAAATATGGAGAATCGGTTGGAGGTTTCTTTACAGCATCAAATCCTCAGCAACACCGGATCTTCTACGCTATATCCCGATCGATCAAACGAAATCCGATTGTGGGATCGAACTTAAGAAGAAATTGGGAAGAAGAAAAATATTTGCTTCCCAATAATGACTAGGGAATTTCGGCTATGGGGGGAAGAAGGGAAGAAGAGAGAGTTCCAACTTTCTATGGAATTAAATTGTGTGATTTATGAATGATCCAACCCTCCTATTTATAGAAAAATAGGAATCCTAATCACATTAGGATTAATCTATAGAGATAAATACAAAAAGAAAAAAAATTATCTCTTTCCTTTATCTAGCAATTTCGAAAATGCCATGGATAAATAGGAGATTATTATATTTTCTTTATTTTTATTTATCTTGGGTAAATAAATCTATGTAATTATTTTAGGATATAATTCAAACAATTATCTCCTCAAAATACATGTCATGGCCGATTTTATCATCATAAAATAATAAATAAATACAATTTATTTAATTAATTAGTTTGGGCCAATTCCAACTGGGTTCATTAATCCAATTGGGCTTGAAATTCTCTCTTAAATTAATAAGTCCAACTTAATTAATTTATTTATTAATTACCATTTAAATAAAATATTTTATTTAAACAATTAAAAATATTAATATTTTCTCCCGACTAAATATTATCCAATTTATATTTAATTATTAATTTCCACTTAAATAATTTTCATTATTTAAATAATTAATAATAAATATTATAGTTATTAATTTCCATAAATTCATTATTTAATTAATAATTTTATTGACAATATTTTATTATTAAATTAATTAATTTTAATTATTAATTTCCGTTTAAATATAATTATTTAAACAATTAATAATTGTTAATTAATTTCAAATTATTAATTACCATTTAAATATACTCAATATTTAAATAATTAATAATGTATAATTAATAATATTTCATTATTAATTTCATGTTTAAATAAACTCATTATTTAAACAATTAATAATGTTTATATTAATTACCGTTTAAATATACTCAATATTTAAAAAATTAATATTGCCTATTTAAGTAATTCACTTTACTTAAAATTTCCATTTCTTCTACTTAATTTCGCGACTACGATATTTGGGCTAGCATTGGGACCCGATGGATCTATAGATCATGGGCTTAATAATTAGTCAATTAAGTGATTAACACATAATCAGTTAATTACTTATTATCTAACTATGAATAATTCCACTATAGATACATAGCTGAACTCCCCTCACTATAGATGAGTTATTGTCCATTTAGTTTATCATTATTTATATCTGTGATATTATTCTTCACGTGGAACCCTCATAATTACAGGCTGATAAATTTACCGTTTTGCCCCTGTAATTACCGCTTTATCCTTGTGTTCCCGCTGATTCTCCAATGAACTTTATCTTTAATCGAACTAGAGATAAGATACTTCTGTGATCAATAGAAGTCGTGACGTCACTTGTTCATGTCTCGAATCAGTACATCAAGGGAGTTTCCTAAAGTTCCTAAAATGTTTAGGTATCTGACCGATACCGTTAATTTATAGGAAAGTTATGAATTCCATCTCGTGAAAATGAGTTCCAGAGCTACTTATCTAGTCATGTTCCCAAAACAGGAGTGTATTGAGCGTTCTTACAGATCGCTCTCAACTATGTGAATCAAAGAACATAACTCCACAAATAGGAGTCCGCATTTCACTCAGGATTGAGATCTATCACGGTTGATAAACTTAGTTTGATATTCGATTATTTCTCGTAAAACGGTACTAATGAGAAATTTGATCGAACATCGTGGTCCTGTCTTATACAATCAACATTGCATATGATACTTCCATTTCATGTCTCCCACATGAATGATCAGGATTCGATCATTTGTCTATAAACAAAATGCGAAGCTATCAGCGATTTTACCAGGATAAGGTTCCCAAACGTTATCCGTTTCTCGTAGACACGTTTAAGTTACTCATCTCGACTTTAATCCTCTTGTATGACTCACATACTAAGTCGTGATTTCATAAGATTAACTTAGGGTTTACTATTTGAATGTTTGATATTTATATATTTCCATATATTCCTAATATCATTAATTGAATCAATCTAGATAATATAAAGAACTTATGTTTATTTATTTAATTTATTCTTAATAAATTATTATTATTAAATAATTACAAGTTCTAGGACACCATTCCTAACATCTTAAGCATGCCACGCTCGACGGACCCGACCTCCACCACTAGCGGAGAACGTACCATCAAGAGTGGTCCACAGTTGTCTCAATTGTCAAGGACCACGAGGCACAACCATCTAATTAATGATGGAGTGACAAGCTCGCAGGTGCATAGAGACGCGGACTCATCTCGAAGAAATATCGACTAAGTGTCCAAGTAAGAAGCTCTGCTGCTGCGCTGCTACGCTGTGAGTATCTACCTCCCATCTCAGAGAAGCGTAGGTGCGCAACAGCCACCTACATACCTACACCCAATCAAGACCCAACACATGGACCAATCCATGCGCGACACGTGGCTTGATGACATCATCCATTTCCACTCCTATAAATAGGAGATGAAAAATGGCCAAAAGGTAACTAATATTTATTCCTCATTTGCTTGGCACACCAGCTCTGCTCTGCTCTAACTTAAGCATCAGAGGGTGTTAGGCCGGCACCACACCGGTGCTATTTACTCTTTTGCTCAGGTGACCACCTACAGAACAGAACACCTACGCAAGTTACCGCCTACGCGGATCATCGCCTCTAACTCAATACAAATTTATTGTTCGTTGCACACGTGGAAGCAAGAGCGGCATTGGCGCGGAGCACGTTCGCGCATTACACTAATTACCGTTTTCACGCAACAACAGAAACAAACACTAATATGTAACCACTTGAGTTATACTCAGATTTATAAATATGACATTTAAATCTCTGACTCACAAAATTATATTATCACTCTTTCACTTAAATCTCTCGATCCCACTTTAAATCTTTCAACCTCGATCTCAGATGAAGATCAATATTCAAGCACGGATCTTCACCTTCATTTCTCATGTTCAGATCTCTTACAAAATCAAAACCGATCTGGAAATAAAGAAAATTGAAGCAAACGGAATAATTCGTTTTTGCATTCAAAATCAGACCAAACCGAACCGTATATATCTCTACTAAGTAGAAGATTTCACTTGGAAAAAAAAATTCTCAAATTTTATATCACCTAAAAAATGTGGTGGATATTTTGTTTTTTTTATCACAGAACTGCCGAAATGGGAGAAGTTATTGGGGGGAGTTTTTTTTTAATATTATATATTTTAATAATATTTAGAAAAATATGGTAAAAAAAAATATTAGGAAAAATAAGGTAAATTGTATACACAGGATGCGATTTTAAAACTTTAAAAACAACATCGCATCCTGTGTATGCGATTTTATTATTTTTAATGAAATCGCATACAGAGTGTGCGATTTCAAGACAGAGAGTTCAAAACCCATTTTTTTCTTCTTCCGTTCTTCAATTTTTTTCTTATTTGCTTCTTCCTCTACTCTCTCTAGCTTTTTATTTTCGACCCCGTTTCCGATTCGATCTGCCACCAATCCCCACGCCGAAGAGAGATGAGGAATTTCAGCAATTATGGCCAACTCAAGGTTCAGAATCTCCATTGGCCGAAGAAAGATGAGGAATTTCGCTTTCCAAGTTCTCCTCGGCCGATGGTTTTCCGTTTTTGCTTCTATACTAATCACGTCAGTTTCCCCGCCACTTATATGTACGGACTTTACTCTACCGATATCAAAACCTCATTTGGTTGTGATCATATCACTCTTAATCTTCTCGGATTCTTTAAAGATCTTGGTGCCAATGTTGGGGTTATGTCCGATCTCATTAACGAGATTACGCCGCCTTGGGTTGTTCTTTTGATAGGTGGGGTTATGAATTTCTTTGGGTATTTCATGATTTGGCTTTCTGTTACTGATCGAATCGTGAAATCGAATGTGCCTGCTATGTGTTTGTTTATATGTCTTGGTGTCAATTCTCAGACTTATGTCAATACTAGTGCCAATTCCAATCCGATCTACCTCTGCATTAAAATCGTATACTCTGTATGCGATTTTATGACTTGTTTTAAAATCGCATACTGAGTATGCGATTTTAACTTTTTTTTGTTTTAAAATCGCATATTGAGTATGCGATTTACAATATTTTTATTAATAATATCAAAGATACAATATTTTTGGGAATATTTATTAAAACTACAATATTTAATTTCAAAACCTAGTTATTGGGGTTGTAAGAACATTTTAATTTTTTAGATTTTTCTTCATATCAGAATCTCACATGGCAGATCCTATGCTTTTAAAAGAGTGAATCATTAATTTATTTAGAATATTTAAGTAAAATAACATTTGTACTCACATTTTAATAACATTTAATTATCCCATAATTATAATTTATTAGATTTGAATTTTCAAATAAACATAATTTAATTAGTTATCATCAATATTCTCTTCAATAAACATAAGATTTAAGATTAAAGATTAAGTCTCACGTCTCCAATTTGATGTATTATTTTAAAAAATATAGCAAGTCATAATTTTTTATGAATTGCTATTAATTTGACTCGATGATCAGATTGTTTCTCCTTTATTTGACGAAAATCAATTAAAAAAATATTTACATCGTTTAAATTTCATCTAAATATAATAGGATGAGAGTCAGGGAATTATTATGATTTCATTGAAGTTGAAGAATTAAATAGACACAAACAAACTTAAAAAAAAAAAGGGAAAAATATCTATAAAAAACACCCAGTTCTAGTACTACATAAATGATTTATTTAGTCATAATAATCAAGCTGGTGCCTAATTTCATCCTCCATATACTTTTATTTACATAATTATACAAATATAAAAGTTTCCTGACACACGCCGATAACAGATCATACTAATTGAAAACCATTTAGCAACAGAAAATTATGTTATTTGAAAACAATTTCCCTTCATGAAATTTACCATATATTAGATATAAAATGGTATTGGCTTGAGATAGAGAGGAATTTTCTTTTTGACAGTGAGTCCATTTTCTTCCTCCAAGTCCATTACACTACCATCAAGATCCTTCCAATCAAACCAATATAGAAGGTTTGCCAAAGCATATTCAACAAAAGCAATCCCAAATGACATTCCAGGACACTTTCTTCTTCCACTTCCAAATGGAATAAACTCATAGTCTTGACCTTGAAAGTCAACATAATTGTTCATAAATCTCTCTGGAATGAAATCATTAGGCTTCTCCCAAATCTTGGGGTCTCTTTGTATTGCCCAAGCATTTACAAAAACCGTAGTTTTTGATGGAATATGATAACCTTCAATATTGACAGTTTCTGATGATTCTCTAGCCACTAATAGAGGAGCAACTGGATGTAGTCTAAGAGATTCTTTTATCACACAATTCAAATACTCCATTTTTATAATATCACTCATTTCAATCTTTGACTTCTTTCCCACTACTCTTCTAACCTCTTCTTGAACTTTCTTCATAACAATTGGATTCCTCATCAACTCTGTCATTGTCCATTCCAAGCTTATTGAAGTTGTATCAGTTCCAGCAGCAAACATATCCTACACAATTAGAAATAGAGATTTATTTTTTATGGCTATTATCACATATAGTCAATATTGAGACTCAGTTTTCAAAAAAACCATAAATTTAATACTAGAATTTACACAATTGTTGATGTAAATTTACATTATCATCGTAAATTTACATTATCGTAAATTTACATTACTGATATATCATTAAATTAATAAAATATTTAGAAATGGGTAAATCTGATATAAACCATTATATAAACCATGAAAGTGTGACATATATGAAAACAAGACTCAAAAGTTGACTACTACACATAGTTTTCCTTTTTTTTTCAGAAATTTTCTCAAATAGCTTATTTTTTAATGCCTACTATTAAAATGACAGAACTTTTTAAAAATTACTCAAATGACAGTTCAATAATTTCATTGGTGATTTTATTTAATTTTTTGGTTTTTGACCTTTTTAAGTCCAATAAATTGTTATCAATAATTTATTGAAATATTTATTTATTTTTCAATAAGTTTATTCATTTTTTTTTTAATAAATTATTGAATTATAATTAAATTATTTATTAAATTGTTATTTTGGTAATTTTTAAAAAGTCTAATTAGTATGTAAAAATATGTCATTTCAATTTATTTATTTTTAAAAGAAAGAGAGAGATAAAAGGAAAGGTAGAGAGAAAAACTAGTAAAATTCTCTACACAGTTAGAAATAGAACAAGATTTAGGGTCAGTTTGGGATAGATTTTAACATAGTTTAAAACATGTTTTTTTAATGGTTATCTAAAACACATTTTCAAAAGTTATCTCAAACGTGTATTTTTTTTTTCTTTGGTAGAGTGAGAAATTGTGAGAGATTTACCAGTAAAATTCCCTTGAGGTTATCTGTGGTGAAATGATAGTCAAGCATGTCATTGTGTTGAAGTTGGAGCATAATATCAACAAAATCCTTTTTATCAAATTGATCATCACTACTCATCTTTACCTTGTGTTCTTCAATTACTTTATCAAAAAAGACATCCAATGTTTTAAAAGTTGTTTTCAAATCTCCAATGAACCCTCTAAGGACATCGATCCATCGAAAACCGGGAAAGAAATCAGCAACACAAAAAGCCCCCAAGAGCTCTTCAAGTCTTCTTATAACATCTCCAAATTGACTCTTTCCATTTTCATCTTCAAATTTTGCTCCAAGAACACATCTTGATACTATACTATTCGAGGTCGAAACCAGCAACTCATGAAGATTCACAGAATCACTATCAATATTATTACAAGCTTTACGAATTCGATCGACAAGTAATGCAACTTCTTCATCTCTCACATATTGAAATGAATCAACTCTTTTGACACTAAAAAGTTCAATAACACAAATTTTTCTAGCTTGCCTCCAGAACTCTCCATATGGAGCAAAACCCACTTCTTGGCATCCATAGAATAAAACTTTTGCAGCTGTAGTTTGAGGCCTGTTGGAGAATTTGATATCATGGGTTTTCATGATTTCTCTAGCCATATTTGCTGATGAAACTACAAGAGTTGAAGTTTGGCCCGTTTTCAAGAGCATGAGAGGGCCATATTTCTCAGAGAGAGATGCTAGAGAACGATGAGGCAAAGTGCCTAATTGGTGCAGGTTTCCAATTATAGGAAGTTTAGGTGGTGAAGGAGGTAATTTTAAGTTGGTTTTCTTGGTTCTAAAGAGCTTGATCAGAAATAGGAAGATGAAGAAAAAACAAAGAGAGGAAGATATGGGATTGAATGGAACATATCCGATATCTTGTATTTTTAGCCAAAGTTGATAGAAATTTGAAGTTGTCTCCATTTTTTTCCCCTTTTGCTATGTGGCTATGTTAAGGAAGAAGAAGCTCCAGCTCAAATTGAAGAAAATGAGAAATGAGAAATGAGAAAATGAGAAATGAGTCTGTTTTGATATATTTTGGTATTTGGTATTTTCTAGTTTTGCTGTCATTGGATTCCTTTTTCTAAGAATCCATCTTTGTCTTATTCTAAAAAGTTTGTTACTACATTCTCCACTCCTATGATGCCAAGTGGAATAGTGAGTTTGCTTTATATATTGTAATTGTCCTTTCCCTTTTCAATCAATTCAGTGAAAATCAAAAGGGCTATTATCACATATAGCCAATATCGATTCTCTGTTTTCAAAAAAACCACAAAAATGAAAAAATATCAAAATTATCCAGCACATAATTAACCCACAATTTTTTTACGAAAATTTGATTATAATTGATATATTATTTTTGTAAATTTACATTACTGATATAAATTTAATACTGAAATTTACATTATTGATAAATTATTGTTATAAAATTACATTAATGATATATCATTAAATTAATAGAATATCTAAAAATGGGTAAATATGATATAAACATAAAAGTGTGGCATATATGAAAACAAAACTCAAAAGTTGGCTACCACGTATAATTTTCCAAATCCAAAAGGGAAATTCCTTTCCTTCGTCTTCTTCTTTGTTCATAATCTTTCCTTTTCTTTCTTTCTTTTCTGTTAAAAATCTTCATGGTATCAGAGCAGTAAAAGGCTGTAAAGGCTACAATGGCTACCCCTGATGGTGATTCTTCCACATCGGCAGAAAACTCAAAACAGAAAGGCATAGCTGCCTCTGACCAACATCAAGATGTCACTCTCACCCCTCAACCTCAGACAAACCTTCGTAATCCCAATCCAAATCCAAATCATCCTCTACCTCAATCCTTCACTCCAATGCCAAATCGTCAGCAACATCCATTTTTTCTTGGTTTAAACCAACAGCCAAATTTCTTTCAACCAAATATCAATTCGATTCCAGGAGGTCATTTCACAAATTACCCATCTCATTTTCCAACTTACTTTCCACAACAACAACCGCATCTTCATCAGCCAAATCTTATCCAGCAACAACCCACAAATCTGGGTGCTTCTTTTCTCACAATAAAGCTCAATGACACAAACTATCTGTTATGGAAAAACCAGCTTCTAAATGTCATCATCTCCAATGGGTTAGAAGGATTCATTGATGGAACCATCCCCATGCCTCCAAAATTTCTCGATCCAAACCAGACCCAGGTGAATCTAGAACATTACTTCTGGCAGAAATACAATCGCCTTATCATGGGGTGGATTTATTCTTCCCTATATGAAGACAAAATGAGTGAGATTGTCAATTGTACAACAACCTTTGATGTATGAGAATCACTCAGACGGGTCTATGAATCAGTATCAACTGCAAGCATAATGAGTTTGCGCTCCCAGCTTCAAAAATCCAAGAAGGATGGAGTAAGTGTCTCTCAGTACCTCTCTCAAATCAAGCAAATTGTTGATAAACTAGCTGCAATTGGTGAACCACTCTCATACAGAGACCATGTCGCCTACATTCTGGATGGCCTTGGATCTGAATATAACCCTTTTGTAACTTCAATCCAAAATAGGAGTGACAGACCTTCTCTTGAGGACATTAAAAGCTTGCTAATAAGTTATGAAGTAAGGCTTGAAAGACAGTCTTCAGTTGAGCAGCTCAATCTTATCCAAGCAAATGTTGCAAATCTCTCTCTGCATCAACAACCTTCATCCCAGAACACATCCTGGTCTACATCTGCTTCTGCTTCTGCTACTTTTCCCACCTCTCAGAATATACACCTACCTTCAACACTCCTTCTTATTCATCTCCTTCCTTTATCCAGACTCCAAGATCTTCAAATTCATACCCTTCACCCCATGTCAATCCTACTATGTCAAACTCCATGAGTTCCACCACTAATCCTAATCCTACTCATAGATGGTCTTCAAGACCATCAACCAGACCACAATGTCAAATCTGTAGCAAAGTGGGTCATATAGCTCTAGTTTGCTATAACACAGAAAACAAAGAGAGATATCCTCCTATTCTCCCACCAAGACCTCAAGCACATTTGGCTACTCTACCCTCTTCTTCCACTGAATCACATCTTCCCCTTCAACCTGTTTCCAATCCATCATTATTCTCTCCCAATCACACACCTACTATCTCTCAGCCAAATGTTCCTTTTTCCTCTCCTATTCACCCTGATCAAGAATGGTTGTTTGATTCAGGAGCTACACACCACATGACTCCCACAATGTCCTCCATTGACAATGCTTCTTCTTATATGGGTCCTGAACAGGTTATGATGGGAAATGGTAAGCAACTTTCTATAGCTCATATTGGTAATACTTTATTGCCATCTCCTTCTTCACATCCTATTAAACTAAATTCTGTTTTACATGTTCCAACCATTTCACATAAGCTTATTAGTGTTGCACGTTTGTGTCATGACAATAAAGCCTTCATTGAATTTCATCCAACCTTGTTTCTTGTGAAGGATATACAGACCGAGGAAGTTCTTCTTCAGGGACATCTTAGTCAAGGTCTTTACAGACTTCATTCCCTTTCACAGAAGCATCCATCATCCACCTTTGTTCCTCCTGCTACTTCCTTTGTTGCTGCTCTATCATCTCCAGCTCTCTGGCACTATAGGCTTGGACATCCCTCTCCTACAATAGTGCAACAAGTCCTCCACAACTCCAATCAACCTTGTCCTGCTATTTATAGCTTTAATTTCTGCAATGTCTGTCAAATGGCCAAGAGCCATCGTTTAGTCTTTCATAAATCAAATAGAGTCAGTCAATTTCCTTTTGAACTTGTACATTCTGATGTTTGGGGCCCATCCCCTGTTAATTCAGTAATTGGAGCCAAGTACTTTCTACTTTTCATTGATGACTTTTCTGGTTTTTCATGGATTTATTTACTGAATTCAAAGGATGAAACTTATTCCTATTTTACATATTTCCAGAAACTTGTAGAAACTCAATTTGACAGCAAAATTAAAGCCCTTCAAACTGACTGGGGGGGGGGGGTGAGTATAGATCTATTTCCAAATTGCTAGCTCAACATGACATTCACCATAGGATTTCATGTCCACATACTCCACAGCAAAACAGGAAAGTAGAAAGAAAGAATATGCATGTAGTGGAAATGGGGCTGTCCCTCCTTGGGCATTCTAATCTCCCAAAATCTTTCTGGACCTTTGCTTTTCAGACCTCAGTCCATTTGATAAACAGATTACCATCTCCTACTCTTGGTAACAAAGCTCCTTATGAGCTTCTTTATAAATCCAAGCCTGATTATCAACTTCTTAGGGCTTTTGGTTGTTCATGCTTTCCTTTTCTTAGACCCTATAACAATCATAAATTACAATTCAGATCCAAAGAATGTCTCTTTCTAGGGTATAGCTCAAACCATAGAGGTTACCTTTGCTTGGATGCTTCAACAGGCCGGATCTATCTCTCTCGACATGTTATTTTCAATGAGCAATCTTTTCCCTCATTTACACAATCTATTCCTTCCACCTCAGTCCAACAGTTCCACTTTGATATCTCCTCCATGCCTCACTCTTTTGTTCCTTCACAGCCAATTATTCCCTCCCTAAATGTTGTCTCTCACACTAACAGTGTAGCAATTCCTCTTTCAGCTTCAATCAACTCTCATCCAGTACACTCTCCCTGTTAGGAATGGTGTCCTAGAACTTGTAATTATTTAATTATAATAATTTATTTCGAATAAATTAAATAAATAAACATAAGTTCTTTATATAATCTAGATTGATTCAATTGATGATATTAGGAATATATGGAAATATATAAATATCAAAACATTCAAATAGTAAACCCTAAGTTACTCTTATGAAATCACGACTTAGTATGTGAGTCATACAAGAGGATTAAAGTCGAGATGAGTAACTTAAACGTGTCTACAGTAAACGGATAACGTTTGGGAACCTTATCCTGGTAACATCGTTGATAGCTTCGCATTTTGTTTATAGACAAATGATCGAATCCTGATCATTCATGTGGGAGACATGAAATGGAAGTATCATATGCAATGTTGATTGTATAAGACAGGACCACGATGTTCGATCAAATTTCTCATTAGTACCGTTTACGAGAAATAATCGAATATCAAACTAAGTTTATCAACCGTGATAGATCTCAATCCTGAGTGAAATGCGGACTCCTATTTGTGGAGTTATGTTCTTTGATTCACATGGTTGAGAAGCGTCCGTAAGAACGCTCAATACACTTCGTTTTGGGAACATGACTAGATAAGTAGCTGGGAACTCATTTTCACAAGATGGAATTCATAACTTTCCTATAAATTAACGGTATCGGTGCGATACCTAAATATTTTAGGAACTTTAGGAAACTCCTTGATGTCTTGATTCGAGACATGAACAAGTGACGTCACGACTTCTATTGATCACGAAGTATCTTATCTCTAGTTCGACTAAAGATAAAGTTCATTGGAGAATCAGCGGGAACACAAGGATAAAGCGGTAATTACAGGGGCAAAACGGTAAATTTATCCTTTGTAATTATGAGGGTTCCACGTGAAGGATAATGTCACGAGATATAAATAAATGATAAACTAAATGGACATAACTCATCTATAGTGAGGGGAGTTCAGCTATGAATCTATAGTGGAATTATTCATAGTTAGATAATAAGTAATTAACCGATTATGAGTTAATCACTTAATTGACTAATTATTAAGCCCATGATCTATAGGTCCATCAGGTCCCTATGCTAGCCCAAATATCGTAGTCGCGAAATCAAGTAGAAGAAATGGAATTTTAAGTAAAGTGAATTACTTAAAATAGGCAATATTAATTGTTTAAATATTGAGTATATTTAAACGGTAATTAATATAAACATTATTAATTGTTTAAATAATGAGTTTATTTAAACATGAAATTAATAATGAAATATTATTAATTATACATTATTAATTATTTAAATATTGAGTATATTTAAATGGTAATTAATTAACAATTATTAATTGTTTAAATAATTATATTTAAACGGAAATTAATAATTAAAAATTAATTAAATTAATAATAAAATATTGTCAATAAAATTATTAATTTATGGAAATTAATAATTATTATATTTATTATTAATTATTTAAATAATGAAAATTATTTAAATGGAAATTAATAATTAAATATGAATTGGATAATATTTAGTCGGGAGAAAATATTAATATTATTTAAATAAAATATTTTATTTAAATGATAATTAATAAATTAATTAATTAAGTTGGACTTATTAATTTAAGAGAGAATTTCAAGCCCAATTGGATTAATGAACCCAATTGAGATTGGCCCAAAATAATTAATTAAATAATTTGGAATTATTTATTAAATTAATATGCAATTTTCGGCCATATATGTATTTTTGGGAAGAGATAATTGCTTGAATTATATCCTAAAATAACTACATAGATTTATTTACCCAAGATAAATAAAAGAAAAGAAAAGAAAATAATCTCTTATTTATCTATGCATTTTCGAAATTGCAAGATAAAAAGAAGAGATAATATTTTTTTTTTTTTTTGTATTTATCTCTATAGATTAATCCTAATGTGATTAGGATTCCTATTTTTCTATAAATAGGAGGGTTGGGTCATTCATAAATCACACAATTCAATTCTTTGGAAATTGAAAATCTCTCTTCCTCCCTTCTCCTTCCCTTGGCCGATTTTTCCATAGTGTTGGGAAGAAAAATATTTTTTTTTCTTCTTCCCAATTTCTTCTAAAGTTCGATCCCACAATCGAATTTCGTTTGATCGATCGGGATATAGCGTAGAAGATCTGGTGTTGCTGAGGAATTGAAGCTGTAAAGAAACCTCCAACCGATTCTCCATTATTCAGTCAATGTAAGTTCCGGGTTTTAATTTTCGAATATATAAGCATGAATCTACATGTTTTATCACAAAATTGCATGATGTTAATAGATCCGTTATTAAATGTTAATAAGTTTACTAAACAAAATTCCGCTAATTTAGTAAATCATCCCTTCAATTGGTATCAGAGCTAATTTTAATTATCATGCAAATTTGTGTTTTTCGAAAATTTGGTGGGTTGCATAAAAAGTTGTTTTATGTATGTTTATATAAATTGTGGAGGTTTGCTTATTAATTGTTTAGGTATTCTTGAGGCACTTAGGATTTTAAATTTTAGTAGAAAATTTGTAAACCCTAAATTTTAGGGTATAGGAAAAATTTGTAATTTTCCCATACCCATTGATGGTAAAATCGGCTACACCAAGGGAGGAAGAGAAGAAAAATTTTCCCCATCATTCATGATGCCCACGCCCAAGGATGAGATAAGGTAAAGATATGGTAAGATATTTTAACATAATTATCTTGTTATCTCAATTTAAAAATTTAAATATTTAAGATAAGGATAAAATCTTTTTAAAGATTATATCTCTATCTTAAATTATAAATTTAGAAATTGAGATAAGATTACATGGAAAATATTTTCTTTATTTTTTCATATAATTAAAAGATAATTATTTTAAAACAAGTATTTATGGAAATATTAAGGAGATAATATTTGCCCCATAAATACCCATGCCCACGCCTACACCATGGAGGAGAGAGAAAGATGAAGCCTCAAGATCTACAATGGAAGATTTAATTAAGTTGTAATTTAATTTTCCGTTTTAGAAATAGTGCCAAGAATACCTGGTCAATTTAGCTATTTATTATTTAAATTGTTTATATGTATGATATAATTGTTTTTAAATAATATTCATGCATAAGAGTATGTCATGTAGAAAATCCCACCATAGGTTGTATGATTTTAATTAATTGTACATACATGCATCATGATATAATATGTGTTATTATATGCTAATGTATGTGAAGCATGCTATAATTTTATTTTATAAATGTTATTATCGAAAATTATATTCTAATTGTTTTAGAATTAAAAGCATGCTTATTTAGTTAAAATTCAAAAGTTAAATCTAGTTTAAAAGTTGAATAGAAACTAAATGAATTATTTGTAATATGGAATTATTGTTTAAACAATTGGGCCAAAATCCATATAAGATAAACAAATAGAAACTTTTAATTAAGGGTTAATTAAAAATTAATAATTGAGATTAATTAAATTGAACGGATCTCCGCGGAAAGCTCGCCCAGGCGATGAGGTTTCATAAAGTTCCCCCTAACACGGGCGCCTCTAGCCTGGGAGCGATCCGGGAGAAAAGTTCAAATTAATAAATCAAAATTATTAAGGCGGCGCATAATGTGATTAGTTTAAATTAGGAAAACTTGAACAATCACTTTATAAAATTAATCTAACCAATTTAAGAGTTAAAGTTGATTAGGTTAATTAAAACTTGGATTAATGAGTTAGCCTGAATTAGTCTAAGTTTTGAAACCCTAACTCAAAATATTAAGTGGGAGAAGGAAACATGTCAATGTATCCTATGGTCTCCACTAATGGGCTCAAACGTGAGATTTATACATGGCCTCCGTAACAACTGCTGCGGTGTTCATTCCCATAGGAAGGTTTATTGTATAAATCAATATCAAGTTGGGTCTCCCGAAAGGGATAAAGAATTTTAAATGAGATTGATTGAAGCTGAATCTACACTTCGTAGACACTCTTCAATTTTATTTAAAAGACTAAATTAGTGGGTCACACTTAAAAGAAATTTGATAAATTTTGTTATCAAAACTCTGGACCAAATACACCGGTAAACAATGACATAGGAATATGAGTTATCTGGAGTTGTCAATTGTTCGAGTGGCATCTCGTTTTAATGATGGTAATCGACCTATCATTCAGCAGACTTCACCTGGCATCATTAAAATATCGTGACATAGTAACATGTTTTAGGGCTTTTTCTGTTCATTAATATGTTCGCATTCATGCATCATATTTAATTATATGTCAAAACTTTGAGTATTTGAATGTTGAATGCATGTTAGATTACTAAGATAAGGTTTATTTAAATTTCAGTAATATAGCATCTGCTTTAGTCACTATATTTGGAAATAACAAACTGAACGATGAGAACTATGTTTCCTAGAAAAGGAAATGAATAAGTAAAATAGTTTACTTAAATAAACTGACAATATTAATTATTTAAATAATGAGTTTATTTAAATAGAAATTAATATCATTGTTATTAATTATTTAAATAATGTGTTTATTTAAATGGTAATTAATAATAAAATATTATTGATAAATAATTATTAATTATTTAGGTAATGTGTTTTACCTGAATGGAAATTAATAATTAACATTTATTATTAATTTTAAATAATAGTGATTATTTAAAAGGATAATAGTAAATAACATATTTATTATTAATTTAAATAATGTCGATTATTTAAATAGAAAATAATAAAATAATATACAAAATCGGAATATGATATTTGATTTAAATAATTGATTTATTGAAATAAATATCAAGAGTTAATAAATAAGATTTATTAATAAGGAAGAAGAACCTATAATTGAATTAATGAATTCAATGGATTTTGGTTCAAATTATTTGAATTATTAAATACCAAAATCGACTCATATATAATATTTTAGGAAATAATTGTTGAATTATTTTGTCTAAAATAAATATATAAAAGAATGTTCAACCAAAGACAAATTAAACAAAGAAAAATTAGTTTTTCTTATTGATTTTATACACATGAAATCGGCACTAAGATAAATAAGGAATAAATTTTGATTTTATTCTTGGCATTTATCTTGTATTTATTTTAATAGTATTTCCTAATTCGATTGGAAAACTGTTTTGCGTATAAATACAAACGTCTTGGTTGTTCATTCAAAAGCTTCCAATTTCAATTTTCGAAATTGAAAACTCTTCTTCTTCCTATTCTCCTCATAACCGATTTTACAATAGTCTAAAAGGGAAGAAAATATTTCTCTTCCCAAACCATAGTTTTTTGAGTTTAGTTTAGTTATCAATTTGTTTTATTTTGAATTATGTAATAACTATTGGTTCTCAGTTCGTATGAACCAAATTTGGGAATATTTTAAATAAGAGTTATTTAGGTAGATATTCCTTTACAATTATATTACAAAGTTCCAAAGTGTGATTGGATGGTTATTCAAAATACTTAGTATAAAACAAATAAATTTCAAATCCAAATTCTAAACTCCGGTATATCTAAATGAGTTATAAGGTTTAAAAATGTTTAAATACTTAAGTCTAAAATTACTTAAATAAGTTAGAGGGATTAATCTCTTAAAGATGGTTCTCAAGGAGTTTGAGATGATAACCATATTAATCCACGAACTTATGGGATAAGTAAAATCAAATATCTTTGATTTATCAAAGATAACTAGACTTAAACATCACTAAAGTTGGACATTTAGATGTTAGAACTTAAGTGATAAGTAAACATTAAATCAATTTTCTTATATTCCAAACATTCAGTTATTTAAAAGGATGTTTTAAAGGTAATAGCTGATATGGAATAAACAAAACAGAAATCAAAAAGTAATAATTAGTGAATTATTGAATTCACAAATTATTAAGGAAAAGTTCCAGTAAATCAGTGATACTGAAAGTTTTAAACCTTAATTAAGATATAAAAGAATTACAATGATTTTATTTCACAATAAAAACAAGTAGTTATTTAAAAGTTTAAATTGTTAAACTACTTGTAGAACTTTATTTGAGTGGGAGCGTCATAATACGAACCAAAGGACTTTTGAAGTCCAAGTGAAACTCATTGACTTCAAAATCAATGAATAAAGTTCAAAAATAAGTGAAATAAAAATGACACGAATTTTCAATAGTTGAGTTGAAAAGGGTCACTTATACTTATACATTATTTTTGGAAATAATAAGAAGTATAGAATTGTAATCATTAAACAAATGAAAGTAATGGAGAATTACTTTGTAGTGGGAGCTTAAGAATTTCGAGAATCCTAGAACCAATGTGACTAAAATAAAATTTACAAATAGTATGTTAGTGCACATAGATAAAATGGGAGATTTTATGAGTTGCACAGGCTCAAATTCGAACGTGAATTTAATTCCATGTAAGAATTTGACAAAATACTTTTTGCGAATTAAATATCAGATGAGTTAAGTATAAGTAAAATGAGTTTTTACTAACTAAACTCTAGATTCGCGTAATTACTAAGTCGTTAGTAAATGAAAAGTGGTTGAAGATGATAGTTTCAAATCAATAGTTAATAGAGTTTATTTTATGGCGATAAAATATGGAATCTATTAAACTTAATGAAACTAACATCAGACAAAAGAAATACATACTAAACAGATGAAAACGTTACTGATAAAGCATTAAAATGACTACCATGGCTAAGTAGTTGATAGTCATCCAGTGTGACTGGAATTACAAGTCAAATCTCCAAAGATCTAGGACAAGTGGGAGATTGTTAGGAATGGTGTCCTAGAACTTGTAATTATTTAATTATAATAATTTATTTGAATAAATTAAATAAATAAACATAAGTTCTTTATATAATCTAGATTGATTCAATTGATGATATTAGGAATATATGGAAATATATAAATATCAAAACATTCAAATAGTAAACCCTAAGTTACTCTTATGAAATCACGACTTAGTATGTGAGTCATACAAGAGGATTAAAGTCGAGATGAGTAACTTAAACGTGTCTACAGTAAACGGATAACGTTTGGGAACCTTATCCTGGTAACACTGTTGATAGCTTCGCATTTTGTTTATAGACAAATGATCGAATCCTGATCATTCATGTGGGAGACATGAAATGGAAGTATCATATGCAATGTTGATTGTATAAGACAGGACCACGATGTTCGATCAAATTTCTCATTAGTACCGTTTACGAGAAATAATCGAATATCAAACTAAGTTTATCAACCGTGATAGATCTCAATCCTGAGTGAAATGCGGACTCCTATTTGTGGAGTTATGTTCTTTGATTCACATGGTTGAGAGCGATCTGTAGAACGCTCAATACACTCGTTTTGGGAACATGACTAGATAAGTAGTGGGAACTCATTTTCACAAGATGGAATTCATAACTTTCCTATAAATTAACCGGTATCGGTGCGATACCTAAATATTTTAGGAACTTTAGGAAACTCCTTGATGTCCGATTCGAGACATGAACAAGTGACGTCACGACTTCTATTGATCACGAAGTATCTTATCTCTAGTTCGACTAAAGATAAAGTTCATTGGAGAATCAGCGGGAACACAAGGATAAAGCGGTAATTACAGGGGCAAAACGGTAAATTTATCCTTTGTAATTATGAGGGTTCCACGTGAAGGATAATGTCACGAGATATAAATAAATGATAAACTAAATGGACATAACTCATCTATAGTGAGGGGAGTTCCACTATGAATCTATAGTGGAATTATTCATAGTTAGATAATAAGTAATTAACCGATTATGAGTTAATCACTTAATTGACTAATTATTAAGCCCATGATCTATAGGTCCATCAGGTCCCTATGCTAGCCCAAATATCGTAGTCACGAAATCAAGTAGAAGAAATGGAATTTTAAGTAAAGTGAATTACTTAAAATAGGCAATATTAATTGTTTAAATATTGAGTATATTTAAACGGTAATTAATATAAACATTATTAATTGTTTAAATAATGAGTTTATTTAAACATGAAATTAATAATGAAATATTATTAATTATACATTATTAATTATTTAAATATTGAGTATATTTAAATGGTAATTAATTAACAATTATTAATTGTTTAAATAATTATATTTAAACGGAAATTAATAATTAAAAATTAATTAAATTAATAATAAAATATTGTCAATAAAATTATTAATTTATGGAAATTAATAATTATTATATTTATTATTAATTATTTAAATAATGAAAATTATTTAAATGGAAATTAATAATTAAATATGAATTGGATAATATTTAGTCGGGAGAAAATATTAATATTATTTAAATAAAATATTTTATTTAAATGATAATTAATAAATTAATTAATTAAGTTGGACTTATTAATTTAAGAGAGAATTTCAAGCCCAATTGGATTAATGAACCCAATTGAGATTGGCCCAAAATAATTAATTAAATAATTTGGAATTATTTATTAAATTAATATGCAATTTTCGGCCATATATGTATTTTTGGGAAGAGATAATTGCTTGAATTATATCCTAAAATAACTACATAGATTTATTTACCCAAGATAAATAAAAGAAAAGAAAAGAAAATAATCTCTTATTTATCTATGCATTTTGAAATTGCAAGATAAAAAGAAGAGATAATTTTTTTTTTTTTTTTGTATTTATCTCTATAGATTAATCCTAATGTGATTAGGATTCCTATTTTTCTATAAATAGGAGGGTTGGGTCATTCATAAATCACACAATTCAATTCTTTGGAAATTGAAAATCTCTCTTCCTCCCTTCTCCTTCCCTTGGCCGATTTTTCCATAGTGTTGGGAAGAAAAATATTTTTTTTCTTCTTCCCAATTTCTTCTAAAGTTCGATCCCACAATCGAATTTCGTTTGATCGATCGGGATATAGCGTAGAAGATCCGGTGTTCTTGAGGAATTGAAGTCGTAAAGAAACCTCCAACCGATTCTCCATTATTCAGTCAATGTAAGTTCCGGGTTTTAATTTTCGAATATATAAGCATGAATCTACATGTTTTATCACAAAATTGCATGATGTTAATAGATCCGTTATTAAATGTTAATAAGTTTACTAAACAAAATTCCGCTAATTTAGTAAATCATCCCTTCACTCCCATCATTCAATCTCCCAATTCAGGTACTCCAATGGTATCTGATTCCCAGACCTCATCTTCTCCTAGTTCAACTGAACCACATCTGTCCCCTGAGTTCACAATTGATCTGCCCATTGAGACTAATACACTCTCCCCTACAGAACCCAATGTCATTCTTCCCTCTACTGTCACAAACCAACATCCAATGATAACAAGATCCAAATCTGGTATTTTTAAGCCAAAACTCTTGAACTCCATAGCTTCATCCGATCTTTCAACACCCCTGCTAAAACCCACCAATTTCAAAGCTGCTCTTAAAGTTCCTAAATGGCAGAAAGCCATGCTTCTTGAATATCAGGCTCTTATTAATAACAAGACTTGGTTCTTAGTCCCTGCTCCTCCCCAGTGTAAAATAATAGGTTGCAAGTGGGTTTATAAAACCAAATTACAACCAAATGGACAAGTGGAACGGTATAAAGCAAGACTTGTTGCTCAGGGATTTAATCAGTCTTATGGCATAGACTATTTCGAGACTTTTAGCCCAGTGGTGAAACCAGCAACCATTCGGATTATCCTCAGTATTGCTGTTCATCATCAATGGAATGTCAAACAGCTTGATGTGCACAATGCCTTCCTCAATGGCGACCTTCAAGAAGATGTTTACATGAGCCAACCTCCTGGTTTTCTTGATCAAATCAACCCCTCTTTCGTCTGCAAGCTTAACAAAGCTATTTATGGTTTGAAACAAAGTCCAAGGGCATGGTTTTTGAAGCTCAGCAGCTGTCTCATATCATGGGGATTCACTGCTTCCCAGTCTGACTGTTCACTGTTTTTGTACAAAAAGGATGGTAATTTCATTGCCTTTCTGATTTATGTTGATAATATATTGGTTACAAGAAACAATCCCACTCTTATTTCTCAGTTTATCACCTCCCTCAATACTTTTTTCAAACTCAAAGACCTTGGCAATCTCAATTATTTTCTAGGCATTCAAGTTTCAAATCATCATGGATCCTTGCATTTATCACAAACTAAATACATTCTTGACCTTCTTCAACGAGCCTCAATGTCCAACTGCAAACCTAGTCCCTCCCCAATGGCTATAGGAACAGCCTTATCCATTAATGATGGAGAATTGCTTCAAGACCCCACTGAATACAGGAGCATTGTGGGAGCCCTGTAATACTGTACTATTACTCGTCCGGATCTTAGCTTTGCTGTAAATAAAGTGTGCCAATTCCTCCATGCCCCCACTTTTACCCATTGGCTTGCTGTCAAAAGAATCTTAAGATACCTTAAAAACACTTCCACTCATGGTCTTTCTATTCAGCCTTCCCCAAATTTGGCAGTC
The DNA here is from genome assembly GCA_028015215.1 of Gynostemma pentaphyllum. Taxonomy (NCBI): domain Eukaryota; kingdom Viridiplantae; phylum Streptophyta; class Magnoliopsida; order Cucurbitales; family Cucurbitaceae; genus Gynostemma; species Gynostemma pentaphyllum. The sequence continues at coordinate 46,370,026 of CM051346.1, read as the reverse complement.
ACATGTTACACTGATTCAGACTAGGCTTCCTGTCCTGATGATAGGAGAAGTACCAGTGGTTTTTGTACCTTCCTAGGTAACACTTTAATTTCCTGGTCTTCAACAAAACAAAGGGTAGTGAGTCGTTCGAGTGCCGAATCAGAATACAGAGGTTTGTCTAATGCAGCAGCAGAAATTCTTTGGATTCAATCCATTCTGTCTGAAATTGGTTTGGTTAATCACCCCCCCCCATCATCTACTGTGACAACATTAGTGCAATACACCTTGCTAGTAATCCAATTATGCACAATAGAAGCAAGCACGTTGAAATTGACCTTCATTTTATCAGAGAAAAGATCCACAACAGACAGCTCTTAGTTCATTTCGTGCCATCCAAGGATCAGATAGCAGACATCATGACTAAACCTCTTTCTTCTCACCGTTTCTCAAGCTTACGAACCAAGCTCACTCTTCACTCCTCTCCGGTTCGCTTGCGGGGGGCTGTTAAGGAAGAAGAAGCTCCAGCTCAAATTGAAGAAAATGAGAAATGAGAAAATGAGAAATGAGTTTGTTTTGATATATTTTGGTATTTGGTATTTTTCTAGTTTTGCTGTCATTGGATTCCTTTTTCTAAGAATCCATCTTTGTCTTATTCTAAAAAGTTTGTTACTACATTCTCCACTCCTATGATGCCAAGTGGAATAGTGAGTTTGCTTTATATATTGTAATTGTCCTTTCCCTTTTCAATCAATTCAGTGAAAATCCAAAAGGGAAATTCCTTTCCTTCGTCTTCTTCTTTGTTCATAATCTTTCCTTTTCTTTCTTTCTTTTCTGTTAAAAATCTTCAGGCTATGACAATTGCAAGTTCTTCAATCAATATTTATAGTATACTAAAGCCAATTTGGAATTATCTTCTTCCAATTTTTATTTTTTTTAATTTGGGATATTAAATTTTAATCATTTGAGTATTTTTTTTAATAATGCTATATTTAAGGGGGCATTTTGCAAATCTAGCAGATTTGTTTTTTTTATAGTATTTTATAAAAATAACAACTCTGGAAAATATTTGTAAATATAGCAAATTTTGATCGATCAATGATAAACATTAGGTTACATATTTTTACTCTAAATTTATCACTGATATACGCATTAATCATTGTTAATTCACGAATTAACATAATAAACAAATAAATATAAAGTTATATATATATTTACGATATTGCTTCAAAATCTGCTACCGAATGAAATTTCTCAATATTAAATGGATCATGACAAATCTAGAAATAAAAATATAATATTTATAAATATGATATTTTTTAAATCTAGTAAATTTCTCCAATATTTTCTATATTTTGTCAATTTTTGTATTGAGTACATTAATTAGTGATTTACTATGATAGTATATCAATGGTTATCCAACATTCAATCAGTTATTTTTCTTGATTAATAAGTGATTGACTTTTTTATATTTATAAATATTTAACTTTTTTTTAATAATTGTCATTTAAATCAATATTTAGGAACTAAAACTTTTATATAAGTTAATGGTTAAATTTAATTTGATAATCTATTTTTAAGTTTTATAATTTTATTGTTTTGAATTTAATAAATTATTGAAGAAAACATTTGCTATTTAAATTAAAGAAAAAAAAAGATAATACATAATATAAAATTTAAGATAATTTCCATAAAAAGAAGAAAGTAACTCACATTACAGTCCTATCCAAATAGATTTGATGTATTCGAATGAAAACTCATCTAAATTTGAATGCTGGAGTTGTTTTTCAATTGACACGTTTGAAAACTCTAATGGCACGTACCCATCAACTTCTACATGCGTTTGAAAGTGATATTGATAAAGCTAAAAGGATCGTTGTTTTGGCTTCTGAGGGAAAACGGGCATATCCACAACTCTATATTGGTATGATATTATCAACTTTAGGTTAAGACTCACATGGTTTTGCTTTTGGCTTCACCAAAAAGACCTCATATCAATAGAGATGTGTCTTTCCCCTTATATTCTCATGATCATCCTCTTCCTTATCTAATATGAGATTTTATTCACATCTAACAATTTTCCCTTCTAAGAAATATTCATCGAGCCTCCCCTCCATCTGTCCACTCTATCCAGACCAACTTCTTTTCTCCAGAGCGCACCGCTTATCTAACCTTCTTTACTCAGTATATCAATATTATACATGTGTTTTATTATCTTATGCTTACTAAAAAGTGATATAAAAATTTACAAAAAAAAAAGGTTTAAAAAAAATACAAAACAAGCAGATGGGTGTGTATCACTTTACTTATAGGAGATTCTTAACCAAAACAATTTTAAATATAGAGTAAGGTAAAATATCGTGTTCATCTTTCTTAGATATCATGGTATCTTATAAAAACCTTGTGAGTTCCCTTTATCTTTCCGATGTGGGATTCTCAACATGCCCCCTAAAGATGGTGCCTCTTTTGGGCTCACCATTCTTGAGTCGAATCCCATTTTTAGACCGAATACCCGTTTGGGCTTGTTGGGCTCTGATACGATCTTAGATATCATGGGGTTCCATCTCATAACCAATTGGTAATGAGAGGAGTAGCCCATGTATCTTATAAACCTTGTGAGTTCCCTTCATCTTTCCGATGTGGGATTCTCAACAATCTTTGAGTTTTGAAATTTGTGTTTATTTAATTATAGAGTTTTCAATTTATGTCTATTTCGTCTTCGAATTCTGAGAAATAGGTTGATTTCGTCTCTCCTGTTAATTTTTAAAATTCATTTGTGTAAAAAAATTTGTATATTGATGGTTAGAAAACTAATTTCATAGATCAAATAATAGATTTTATTTCACAAAATTCGGAGATGAAATTTAACACAAAATTCATGGACAAAATATATACAAATTGAAAACAGACATAAATCTCAAAACTCAAAGTACTAAAAAGATACTTCACCCTATAAAATATATTTACTATTTCTTACCGGTGAATTTGAATGGTTAAGTTTTGACAAATCACTAATGGATAATGAATGTATAAAGACAAAGTAGGCATAAGAAATAAAAATGGGTGATTGAAAATTAAACTAAATTTTCTACCTTATTTATAAATATAATATTTTAAAAAATTGTAAATATAAAAAATTATTCAACACATGAATTCTTGATTTGTGAAATCAATCATTATCTGTGAAGTAATTATCATTTAACAAATTAGTCATTTATTGATCAATTTGTTTCTTAAAAATAGAAATATTTTATAAATAGAGTAAAATATTTTTTTTCCATGAGTTTTGAGGCTCAAGTCTATTTGATCTTTGAGTTTTTACTTTGTGTCTAAGTCCTCGAATTTTGAGAAATATGTTTATTTGATCTCTAGTTTTCAATTTGTATCTAATTCATGCCCGAATTTTAAGAAATAGCATCTATTTGGTCATTGAAGTTAGTTTTTCAACCATCTATAAACAAATTTCCTTACACTAATGAATAGAAAAATTAATAAGAGGGACCAAATTGACCTATCAAAACTCAGGGACCAAATAAGTATAAATTAAAGAGTGAGGGACCAAATAAACGTGAGTTTCAAAACTCATGGAAAAAAAGGTATTTTACCTTATAAATATTATAGCAAATTATTTTGACCAGTAAAATTTGGGAATTTTTAAAAAATAACATTTTATGACTTTATCTCCACTATATTAAAATTGTGAAAGAGGGGAGAATCATTACATTCCGTTTTTACCCACACTTTTTTGCATTATGTTTACTCTATCCTTAACCATTTAATTTCTTTTTAATTCCAAATTTTCATTCTTTTTATCGTTTCAAAAATTTCTACTTCTCCCAAACAAAAGTAATGGCCAGGCATGAAATTCCAATGATCTATATTCATTGATCAATTCACCCTAATTAATTAACATCAATGCTCAGCCTGTTTTATAATTACTAATAAGTTGTCTTAAAAAAGCTTAGGATAATCCATTGTATGCCTATGTTTTTTTCCTTCCTTTAAATTTTTTAAGATTTTATGTCCCCTTCAGGATATATGATATTTTTTAACAGAATCAACAAAACAATGCCCTTCAGGAATTTCCACAACATCATCGACAGAGATGACATCAGATCCGTTTTAAATCAACCATTTCAGAAACACCTTCATCCGCGATAAAAACTACATTTTCTATTGTAGACGGTGCAGTGTTGACAGAACTAACAATCTCAGATGAGATCGAAGCTAACAAATGAACGATCATTGCACTAGTCGTCTTATCCAATGTCAGAAAGCTTTAAAAAAAATATAAATCAGGGTCATTTAAAAATGGAACATTTAGAAACATTACAATAAGGTATTAATTCAATGAAAAAAATCATATTTCAATAAACCATCAAGAGCTTCAATGGAATTAAAAATATGATCTTTGAACTGATCATAATTTAGTTGATTAAGGATGACTATACAAGTAGTAACAAAGCAAACATAATTCTTAGAAGAATCCCAAGAGCCAAAAAATTTAACATCAACGAAACAAGAATCCATATGAGCGAAAAAAAATCGAATGAAGCTTGAAGAAGAAAGAAAAAACAGATATGAACGAAAAAAAGGAAAACGCCTGAAGCTTGAAGAAGAAGAACATGGAAAAAAAAAACAGAAAGAAAACCCTAGAAAAAAAGTAAATCGACTCCTCAAAGATTCCTCTTTCAAATTGCTTATTTCATGTATATTTCTGGTGTAAAGTTTGTTATTATTTTAGCCTCTAGTGTTAGGCCACGTGTAGGTCTCTTTATTCTATTGCACTCTATATTTCATTCTGCTGGTGAAATGTATCGTTATTGGATTCTAAAATTCAAAATCGAATAATTCTCTTTCTCTTCCTTTTGTCGCTGCCTTTCTTCCCTTTTCTCTATTTTCTTCTTTTTCTGCACATCGTTTTTCATGGTATCAGAATCCAAAGATTTGAGGATATATTAAAAAAAATAAAAAATAAATAAATGATCGAGCACAATTAGTGAGACAATTACGGAAATATATAAAAAAATTGAAGAGAGATAACGTAAAAATAGATACACACGATAAAATAGAATAAAAATAAAAATTAAATGAAAGAAGGGTAAATCAGATATATTAAATAAAATCATACCCTAAAAAGTGTATGTCATACACTGGATTATTCCAAAAAGCTTTCTATCCCTTTCTTCTTTTTTGAGCTACCGAGTCTTTTCTAATTCTCTACTCTTTCACTCCCTTTATTTTTCATGATTTTTATTTATGTTATTCTTCCACTATTTTTCCAAGCATCCAAACTGACAACGGGTTAAATAGTATTGGCTTTAAAGGTATGAGAAGTGGGTGACTTTGGGATAAATTTTGGGAGAAGTGGGGTAAACTTTTTTTTTTAACTCGGGTAAAACTATTTTTCTTCATGTACTTTTAGATCAAACATGAATATGAGTTTAGTTTTTTAATATTAAATCAAATAGAGATTCCAACTTTCAATTTTATAAGAAACGAATACTAATATGTAACCACTTGAGTTATACTCTGATTTATTTATATGAACATTTAAATCTCTGACTCACAAAATTAATTGTCACTCTTTCACTTAAATCTCTCGATCTCACTTTAAATCCTTCAACCTCGATCTCAGATGAAGATCAATCAAGCATAGATCTTCACCTTCATCTCTCATATTCAGATATCTTACAAAACCAAAACCGAATTGGGAATAAAAAAAACTAAAGCAAACTTAATCATTCGTTGTTGTATTAAAAATAAAATTTGAACGATTCAAGTTGAAAAGAAACAGAGACCCACAACAAGAAAATTGAGTTTTTCGACAACTTTTTATCGAAGGTTATTAATAATCTTTGAAAAAAGTTATATTTATCAATAAATATTGCAAACCTTTGAAAAATGTAACAAGTATTTTTAAAGAATGTTAATAGCCTTTGAAAAATACATACAATTTTTCAAATGTCTTCAAAAACCTTTGAAAAATCTAATTACTTTTATCAAAGGTCTTTAGAAACTTTTGAAAAATAACTCAATTATCAGCGAATTCTTAAAAACCTTTGAAAAATATATTAGAAATTATGAAGGAAATTGAAAAACCTTCGAAAAAAGATATTACTGTTAATAAAACTTGAAATTTCTTTCACCACACTTTCAAAAAACCACGCGAGTATCATCGGCCTCTGTTCCACCCTTTCCCTCGGCTTCAAACCCTAAATCATAGCCTCTTCAATCGTTTTTGATAATATTTCTCGTTTAGATTGCACAACTACAGTTGTTTTCGTCTCTAGATTTCATCCTCTATGCTAGATTTTAACATCTTTGTTGGTGGCGAGTTTCTTTTTCATGGAATCTCCTGATCGTCGACGAACTTCAAGAGGTCAGTTTCTTGCTCATCTATCAATTTGATTCGATTAAATTCTTCTGTTCATTTATTTCAGAATTCTATTTCAGATTAAGCACAGAGTTATTGAGGATTGTTAATCTGTACTTCTGAAACAGCACTACAAAATTCGCCAATTTTCTCGATCGAATCAATTTTTTTTGTTCGATTCTTTTTTTCTTCACCGTATCCAATCTATTGTTATTGTTTTTCTTATTAGTTGATATTTCAAATCTGTAAATTGTTGGTTTGTTGATAATTTTTTTAAGCAGATTAAAAGAGAGATTTAATGAAATTAATAAAGCATCCTACCGTTGTTAATCCAATATTTTCAAGAATTACAATCTCATTTTCTTGTCTTAAACAAGAAGTGAAATACACTATAAAAAAAAAGTCAAAATGCGACCAACCATTTGCGACCAAAAAAAGGGGTAGTTTTTTTGTGACCATTTGGTCACTTTTTTTGTGACCAGATTGCGACCAAAATCAGAAGGTGTCATAAAAAATGGCGCATAATTATGGCGCGAAAGAAGCGACCAGTTGGTCACCTTCAAAAACGACCAAGTGGTCGGATTTTTGTTACTTAAAAAATGGCTTGGTAGCAAAAAATGGCGCGAAAGAAGCGACCATTTGGTCACCTGAAAAAACGACCATCTGGTCGCATTTTTGTGACTTAAAATATAGTTTGGTAGCAAAAAAAGCCGCGTAAATTTAGCGTATTTTGGTGGGAAGAGAGCTACCAGTTGGTCGCCTATGGAAGTGACCATCTGGTCGCATTTTGGAGACAAGAAATATACGTTGGTAGCAAAAAAAAGGCGCATAAATTTGGCGGGAAGAAAGCTACAAGTAGGCCCCTTTGTAAGTGACCATCTGGTCGCATTTGGAAGTGACCACTTGGTAGTAGAAAATGGCGGGAAAGTTTGGCGGGATAAATACGACCAGATGGTAGTAATTTTGCGACCAAAAGGTCGCAATTAAGCAGATGAATGCATTATAAAATCTCATCTTCCCATTGTTTGTAAAGATAAGAAAATGAAAAATGATAGAGTGGATGTATATTCGTTTGATAGACGGGTATTTGAGCGATGAGTTCGTGGCGGGGGTTGAACAGATTGTTGAGTTTTGCAAGACAACTGTTCATTACGCGAATTATGGTGAAAAGCTACGATGTCCGTTCAGAAAATGCGACAATAGGAGAATCATACCGGTTCCAGATTTGAAGGTTCATCTTTATAGTCGGGGATTTGTGGAGAATTATTATCACTGGGTGTATCATGGGGAGACGAGGGAAATGTTCGACGCTGCAGTACAAGAAGCGAGACAGTACGAGGGTAGTAGCTCGAATGCGGACGCTGTCGTCGAAGAACCCAATGAAATACAACAGTATAGTCAGATGCAGCAGATGATACTTGATGGTGTGAGATATGAGGGCGGAAATGAAAGTTATCGCGAAAGTTTGAACGTAGACGACGAAAGAGAAGGGGCTGTTGAAAAATAAATGAATCCGGAAGCACGTAAGATGCACGATATGCTGAAGACAGCGAGCCGACCGTTGTACGAAGGTTGTCAGGTTAGTCAACTTGCTGCTGCTATAGAACTTTTAAATATAAAAGCGCAATATAACTTACTTGCTAGAGGATTTAATTCGGTCGCATCGTGGTTTCGTCGACGCACTCCACAAGAAAACCTGATGCCGCAAAGTTTGTACAACACGAAAAAGCTAATGGAAGGACTCGGGTTACCCGTAGAGAAGATAGATTCGTGTCGAAACGGATGCATGATCTATTAGGATGTGGATGCAGATCTGCATCACTGCAAATTCTGTTTCCTTCCAAGATATAAACAGGGGAAACGCAGGATGATTCAGTACGCACGCATGTTCTATTTACCGCTGACCCCACGTCTGCAATGGTTGTATGCATTGGATGTCACAGCTTCACACATGAGATGGCATCACGAGCATGCACAGGATGAAGGTGTTATGCGACATCCCTTAGACGCTGCGGCTTGGGAGCATTTAAATAATTGTCATCCTGATTTTGCACAAGATCCGAGAAACGTGAGATTGGTCTTATGCACAGATGGCTTTAACCCGTTCGGGGCATCCAGGGCGCAATATTCAGTTTGGCTGGTGATGGTAACCCCGTATAACTTGCTCACCCTCGATGTGTATGAGAGACCCGGTGATTTTTCTCACAATGATCTTTCCTGGCCAGAAAAGTCCAAAACAGAAGCTGGATGTGTATTTGCAACCACTTATCGCAGAGTTGAAGAGGTTGTGGACAGACGATGTCATGACGTACGACATCTCGAAGAAACAAAATTTCTTGTTGAGCGCGGTGTTAATCTGGACGATCAGTGACTTCCCTGCGTATTCAATGTTGTCAGGTATGTTGCGTTCACGTTCATTATTTCTTGAGTATGAGTTTTGTTATTTTTTTGCTTAGCGTTCATTAGTTTAGTAATTGTAAATATCGATCCCCATCCTCTACTCAAGGATGGAGTACGGCAGGTAAATACGCATGTCCACATTGCATGCTAGACACAGATGCATTTTACCTCAGAAAAGGTCGAAAAACTTGTTGGTTTGATTGCCACCGTCGATTTCTGCCGTTGAATCACGAGTTCCGTTCAAATGGTACTGACTGGAAGAAGGGTCGGCGAGTAAGAAAGGAAACCCCCCCGATAATGTACAGTGGAAGGCAGATTCTGCACGGTATAGATGCTATAGGGATGTGGAAGATTACAGTAGAAGGTGCAGAGCTTGTAAACAATGCGGCTGGAAAAAACATGGGTTGGAAGAAACGGAGTATTTTTTGGGATCTACCGTATTGGGAAGATCTACTTATCAGACACAACCTGGATGTAATGCATATCGAGAAGAACTTCTTCGACAACATTTTCAATACGGTTTTGAACGTTCCTGGAAAAACAAAGGACAATCTGAAGGCACGTTACGATGTAAGGGAGATATGTAACCATCTTGAGTTAGAGCCTAACGACAATGATAATTACGCAAAAGCAAAGTACATGTTGACGACGGATGAAAAGAAAACACTATTTGAGTGGATCAAATCCATCAAATTCCCTGACGGATACGTTTCGAATCTGAGTCGGTGTATAGACAGTCAAAAACATGTCATGTTCGGTATGAAAAGCCATGACTGTCATGTATTCATGCAACGATTGATGCCCGTCACGTTCAGACCGTTCCTAGAGAACAGACATTGGGAGCCGCTTGCTTAGTTGAGTGTTTTTTTCAGGGACTTGACGTGTACAGAGCTGATTGAAGCTACTGTAGCTTCAATGAGTTCGGAGATCGCTGTTATTATCTGTAAGTTGGAGCGAATGTTCCCACCTGACTTTTTTGACTCAATGGAGCATCTTCCAGTGCATCTTCCATACGAGGCATTCTTAGAGGGTCCGGTCCATTATCGCTGGATGTACCCATTTAAAAGGTTAGCAAACTTACTTTGTATATAATTCAATTTTTTTAATGTTACACTTATCAGAGGTTTACTTAATTGTTTGTAACCCATAGGTACTTACGTCGGTTGAAAAAGACGGTCGGAAATAAAGCAAGAGTCGAAGGATCTATCTGTAGTGCGTACCTAACGCAAGAGACTACCACGTTTTGTTCATACTACTTTGATCAACACATTGCTGAGCAGTTTCGTCCAGCGACACGAAACGTTGTCGAAAATTTACTTGAAGGTGTTGACGTAAACGACCTGCCCATATTTACTGAACCTGGCATGACAGTTGGAAGATCAGTGCGTAGGCCGTTGACCGATTTTGAGTATCTGAGTATCACGTAATGCAGACCTACGTGTTATGCAACTGCCCAGAAGTCGATCCTTACATCAAGTGAGTTCTCGTAACGTTACATTATTCCTTTGACTTAACAATCACAACTGTTTCAAATATTTTCTTATTATTTTCGTAACATACAGACTATTTCTGAACGTATATGTTCGAATGACACGAGTCAGTCTTACAGCCGCTGATGAGGGGTCAATAATCGAGAAGGAGTTTCGTTCCTGGTTCAGTGCATACGTGAGTTATTTGAAATTGTCAAAAATATCATGTCAAGTCATTTGTTGAAAAATACTATATCCTTCTAATTATACTCTATGTGTGCTGAATGACAGGTGGACTCCCCTACGTTACCTGTAGATGATTCTCGCATGATTTCTTTGGTAAAGGGACCTGCACGGATTTCAAGGTCATATACTGGATACGTCGGTAACAGATTCAGATTTCAAACGAAGGCGCATTCTGTTAACAGGGCAACAAACAACAGTGGTGTTTGCATAAAAGGTTAAGTGTTCGGCACCAAAGACGATTACTTTGGAGTAATCGATGAGATTCTTGAGATTCAATACACAAGTTCGACGCTAAAACGCATTGTTCTGTTCAACTGCACTTGGTTTGAGACAACAAGACGAGGCGGAGTCCGTAAGATTGATCATTTACAAATCGTTGAGGTAAACAAGTACAAGCATATGCGCACAGCTGATAGGTTTGTCCTCGTTTCACAGGCGATTCAAGTTTATTACCTGAACTATCCGAGTAATAGACGAGATTTGATAAATTGGTTAGTTGTTTGTAAAGTTAAACCACGACAGGTAGAAGAAAACCTGTCCGAGAAAGATGACCATGCAGACGAAGCCTGTGCTTTTCAAGAAGATCAGGTAATATATCGTGCAATAGACGATGGCCAGAATGCAGGTACCGCACGTCCTTTGAACGATGGAACGATAACATTGCATGATGACGATACAAATGCTTCCACTTCTCGCGAACGTGACATTGATGCTGAATTTATTCGAGATGATGAAGAAGAAGAAAAAGAAGAAGAAGAAGAAGAAAAAGAAGAAGAAGAAGAAGCAATGACTGAAGAAACTGAGGATGAAGAATAATACAATTTGTAAATTTATATGATTCACTTTATGTTTTATAATATCGTCATTGTTGTGTTTCATTAAACAATATATATAAATATGTTATAAAAAAAATATAGAGGTATAATTACGACCAAATGGTCGCATTTTGCTTCAAAAATACGACCATCTGGTCGTATTTTTAAGCAAAAATGCGACCATATGGTCATAACTATGTAAATGCAGACATAAGTTTTTTAAAAATTTGTATTCTTTTACCACCATTTGGTCGTATTTTAGTGACTATCTGGTCGCTTTCTTCAGTGGTAAATTTAAATTTTCATTAAATTTTTGGCGGTGAATTTGATAATTACGACCATTTGGTCGCAAAATATGGCAGTTAATTTGACAATTACGACCATTTGGTCGCATTTGTTGATGGGAAGCGTGATGTGACAGTTGGTTGTCATAATGACACGATTAGGACTAGTTGGTCGCATTCTTCTTAAAATACGACTAGATGGTCGTATTTTTGAACCATAATGCGACCAACTGGTCGTAATCGAGCGACTTTTCGTTTCTCGTCATAATTACAAAATTGCGACCAAATGGTCGCAATTCTTAATTTAAACTCCCCACCCGATTCTTTCCCTCCCCCACCCGATTCTCTTTTCCTTTCTTTTCTTTCCTTTTCTCTCTTTCCCCGTTCCCGTTCCCCCGTTGCTTTTTGCCCGTTCCCCTAAACCCCGTTCTTTCTTACCTTTCCCGTTCTCCGTTTTTCACCCATTCCATTTCAAAAACCTCCAAAACCCGGTAGCGTATTCGAGGTTAGTTTTCGTTTTCGTTTTAATTAAGTTATTAAAAATTGTTGTAGTTTCGTTAAATTTAGTTACATTTAATTGAATAGTTTAGTTTAACTTTAAATTAGTGTAATTAATTATGTTTAGTTAGTTACTTTAATTTGTTTAGTTAAACCTAGTTAATTAATTGAATTTAGTTTAATTACTTAATTGAATTTAGTTGCATTTAATTGAATAGTTTAGTTTAACTTTAAATTAGTGTATTTAATTACTTAGTTAATTATGTTTAGTTAGTTACTTTAATTTGTTTAGTTAAACTTAGTTAAGTAATTAGATAATTATTTAATATAGTTAAATTACTTTTAGTTTAATTACTTAATTAAATTTAGTTTGATAAATTATTAATTTAATTTAGTCACATTATGAGTTTAGATTACTTTTTTTAAATTAATTCAATTTAATTAGGTTGATTAATTAGTGTAGTTTACTTACTTTAATTAATTTAATTTACTTTGGTTTCATTAATTAATTTAATTTAGTAAATTAAATATATTAGATTACTTTAATTACTTACTTAACTATTTTTCTTAAATTTAATTAATTAATTTAGTTAAATAATTAGTGTAGTTTACTTACTTTAATTTAATTAATTAAATTTAATTAAATTTAGTTTAGTTTATTTAATTAATTATTTTAATTTAATTTTTTTTAATATACTTAATTAATAAATTTAATTAGTTTGATTAGGAAAATGGCACGCCAACGTCGTCCTCTGATGTCCGGCGATGATGCGCAGGACCGCACCGATCTACCGCCAAAGGATGACGCACCGGAGTTGGACAGTTCCCCAGATGCGGGGGACTGGACGCTTCTCCAGATGCGGGGGACTGGACGCATGCTGACCTGGACGAGATATTACGGTTGGACTACAATCCCATCCCGACCCGACATATCCCTTCGCAGTATCCGAGTCGCAGATTACGACACCGCGTTTGGGGGAGGACTCACAGGCTTCAGCCACTACTATCGCGGGACCCTCCACTTCTGGCACCGCGCCCGATCCAGCGGGAGCTGGAGCTTCTGGCACTGGCCGTCCTCGGGCCACCGCCAACCCTACCCTTCGGATAGAAGGGGATACGTAAGGGGACGCGTGAGTCCCTCTAACTTTAAGTTGCAATGCCGACGAAATTTATAATTTCACCGGCATTGCTTTATTTATAAAAAAAATATAAAATAATTAAAAAAAAAACTTTTTATTAGGCAATGCCGGCGAAATTCGCCTGCATAGCTCATCTATACCGGCGAAATTCGCCGGCATTGCTTTATTAAAAAAAAAAAATATTCCTCTTATTAGGAAAAGCCGGTGAAAACAACAATTTTGTCGGCATTGCTTTAATCAAAGCCTGCGAAATTATAAATTTCGCAAGCTCTTCCTTTTCTTTTTACCTATGCAGGCGAAATATCCAATTTCGCTGGCTTTTCTTTATCTATGCCGGCGATTTACATTTCGCTGGCATTAGTTCGCCAGTAAAGGTTAAGTTTTTTGTAGTGATTCTCTCTTCATAAGTAAGTTTTTTAAGATCTCTATTTCATTTTCTTTCTTGGCCTTTTTTTGTATTTTTTTGGCTCCATTGAAGGGACTCAAGTTTACTAGTGTATTGTAGTATATCTAAACCTAGGTTATGGAACATGTGTTACTCCTACTGAATTGTTTGGATCTTCGATTGGCGTTTGTGAGCTTGAACGTCGACTTGCTGAATCTGAATATCGTCTTCAAGAATCCGAACAACAAAGAAAAGTTGAGGTACACATATTAAAAGAAAAGATGACTGAAACTACAAAATCTTTTGGAATGTAGATTTCAATCAACGGTGGATGAGATGATGAAGAAAATGTCTTAGACTATGCTAGATGATAAAGTTCTTTGATATGTTCTTTACAGGACGCAAACAAATTGATATTCGTTTATTGCTTTTGAACGAATTGATTTTATGAAACCTGCAACCTATCCATTTTGTCATTTATTCGTATATTAGGACCTAATTTGAAATGTAGATCTTGAGATTGAGATTTGTTGGATTGAAATTTGTGTTTTCTTAGTTTGTTTATTATTATTATTATCATTTTTTGTTTAATAGTTTGAATGGTAGCAACCTAAATTATTGATTATAGATTACACAACTTTTATCAAAGGACAGGAAATTCTTGAAAATACTATCTTTTTTTTTCAAAGGATTCAAAATTGTTGAAAAAGACAACTTATTTTCGAAGGACATATAATTGTCAGAAAATGTATCAAAACCTTTGAAAATAATGAGAACCTTTGAAAAAACTAATGTTAAAAAATGTTTTTATCGATGAATATTTTTAGAATTATCAACAAATTGCAACTCTCGAAAAATCATAATTTCGAAGTAAACCTTCGAAAAAGATTAAAAAGTTTTTTCGACGGGGTTTTTTTCCGACGACTTTCGGGGGCTTAGTTTGCCTTTGAAAAAAGAATTATCAAAGATTTTTTAAATATTTTTCGAGGGTCCAGTCCTTCGAAAAAAGTCAATTTTCTTGTAGTGACCGTTTGTTCAGTCCTTAGTTTTACCTAAAATCAGACCAAACCGAACCGTATATATCTCTACTAATTACAAGATTTAACTAGAAAAAAAAACTGAAATTGTATATCGGGTATAAAATTACACCTAAAAAATGTGGATTTTTATATGTAAAATATTTTTTCGGCTTATTTTGTTTTTTTATCACAGAACTGCCCAAATGGGAGAAGTTATTGGGGCTGTAAGAACATTTTAATTTTTTAGTTTTTTCTTCATATCATAATCTGTTAAGGAAGCACATTAGCTTAAGCTCATTTGTAACTAACTTTGAAATAACAAACTCATTAGATAGTTATTGGTTAGTTACATTATTAATTATTTCTGTTTTCCACAATCATTCTCTATATAAAGGAATGATATGTAAGTGATCACTTCTTAATGAAAATCAACTCTTTTTGTGGTCATTCCTTTGCTTCTCTTATATAATCTCATCATGGCAGATCATATGCTCTTAAAAGAGTGAATCATTTATTTAGAATATTTAAGCAATACCATTTATACTCACATTTTAATAACATGTAATTATCCAATAATTATAATTTGTTAGATTTGAATTTCCAAATATAACATAATTTAATTCAATAGCATCAATATTCTGTTCAATAAGATTGAAGATTAAGTCTCACGCCCCTAATTTAATATATTATTTCAAAAAATATAACGTCATAATTTTTTTTTATGAATTGCTACTAATTTGACTTTATGCTCAGATTGTTTCTCCTTTATTTAACAAGAATCAATTAAAAAAATTCGTTTAAATTTCATCCAAATATAATAGGATCAGAGTCAAGGAACTATTATGATTTCTTCGAAGTTGAAGAATTAAATAGACACAAACAAATATTTAAAAAAATAAAAGGAAAAATATCTATAAAAAACACCCAGTACTAGTACTACATAAATGATTTATTTACAGAATTATACAAATATAAAAGTTTGCTGACACACCAATAACAGATCATACTAATTGAAAACCATTTAGCAACAGAAAATAGGTTATTTTGAAAACAATTTCCCTTCATGAATTTACCATATATTAGATATAAAATGGCATTGGCTTAAGATAAAGAGGATTTTTCTTTCTAACAGTGAGCCCATTTTCTTCCTCCAAGTCCATTACACTACCATCAGGATCCTTCCAATCAAACCAATAGAGAAGGTTTGCCAAAACATATTCAAAAGAAGCAATCCCAAATGATATTCCAGGACACTTTCTTCTTCCACTCCCAAATGGAATAAATTCATAGTCTTGACCTTGAAAGTCAACAGAATTGTTCATGAATCTCTCTGGAATGAAATCATTAGGCTTCTCCCAAATCTTTGGATATCTGTGTATTGCCCAAGCATTCACAAAAACAGTAGTTTTTGAAGGAATTTGATATCCTTCAATATTGACTGTTTCTGATGATTCTCTAGCCAACAATAGAGGAACAGCTGGATGTAGTCTAAGAGATTCTTTTATCACACATTTCAAATACTCCATTTTTTCAATATCATTCATTTCAATCTTTGACTTCTTTCCCACTACTCTTCTAACCTCTTCTTGAACTTTCTTCATTACAATTGGATTTCTCATCAACTCTGTCATTGTCCATTCCAAGCTTATTGAAGTTGTATCAGTTCCACCAGACAACATATCCTACACAATTAGAAATAGAACAACATGATTTATTTATTATTATTATTTTTTTTTTTCAGAATCTTTCTCAAATATCATATTTCTGCATACTTGCTACTAGAATGTCAAAACTTTTTAAATGTTACTTATATATACTGAACTATATACTTCAATAATTTCACTGTTGTTTTTATTTAATTTTTTAGTTTTTGACCTTTTAAGGGAAAAATATGTCATTTCAATAATATTTTTTATTTTATTTTTTTTGTATAGAAAGAAAAAGAGAGATAAAAGGAAAGGTTAGAGAGAAAAACCAGTAAAATTCCCTTGAGGTTATCTTTGGTGAAATGATAGTCAAGCATGTCATTGTGTTGAAGTTGGAGCATTATATCAACAAAATCCTTTTTATCAAATTGATCATCACTACTCATCTTTGCCTTGTGTTCTTCAATTACTTTATCAAAAAAGACATCCAATGTTTTAAAAGTTGTTTTCAAATCTCCAATGAACCCTCTAAGGACATCGATCCATCGAAAACCGGGAAAGAAATCAGCAACACAAAAAGCCCCCATGAGCTCTTCAAGTCTTTTTATAACATCTCCAAATTGACTCTTTCCATTTTCATCTTCAAATTTTGCTCCAAGAACACACGTTGATACTATATTATTTGAAGTTGAAACCAACAACTGATTAAGATTTACAGAATCACTATCAATATTATTACAAGCTTTACGAATCTGATCGACAAGTAATGAAACTTCTTCATCTCTCACATATTGAAATGAATCAACTCTTTTGACACTCAAAAGCTCCATAACACAAACTTTTTTAGCTTGTCTCCAACACTCTCCATATGGAGCAAAACTCACGTCTTGGCATCCATATAGTAGGGTATTTGCAGCAGTGGTTTGAGGCCTGTTGGAGAAGTTGATATCATGGGTTTTCATGATTTCTCTAGCCATATTTGCTGATGAAACTACAAGAGTTGAAGTTTGGCCCATTTTCAAGAGCATGAGAGGGCCATATTTCTCAGAGAGAGATGCTAGAGAACGATGAGGCAAAGTGCCTAATTGGTGAAGGTTTCCAATTATGGGAAATTTAGGTGGTGAAGGGGGTAATTTTAAGTTGGTTTTCTTGTTTCTAAATAGATTGATCAGAAATAGGAAGATAAAGAAAAAACAAAGAGAAGAAGATATGGAATTGAATGGAAGGGTGCCTCCATATCCCATTATCTTGTATTTTTAACATAAGTAGATGAAACTTTGAAGTTGTCTCCATTTTCTTCCCTCTTGCTGCTTGGCTACAAGAATTGCAAGCTCCAGAGGAGAACTTAT
Source organism: Gynostemma pentaphyllum (assembly GCA_028015215.1). Classification (NCBI taxonomy): domain Eukaryota; kingdom Viridiplantae; phylum Streptophyta; class Magnoliopsida; order Cucurbitales; family Cucurbitaceae; genus Gynostemma; species Gynostemma pentaphyllum. Next base: position 46,352,424 of record CM051346.1, on the reverse strand, counting down.
GGAAGAATTTGGCGGTGAAAAACAAGAGATTTCTCACGGAAAAAGAGGAGAAAGAAAGAAAAGCGTGTCTCTACTCTCTTGATACCATATTGAATGTAATCTAATAACGAAAGTTCTTGTATTGACATGTGGCAGATTACATATATATATGGAAAAAAATTTATAAAAATTTTTGATACAAAATTTGTAAAAAATATCAAATCTAAATAGTATTTACAAATATGAAATTTTTTTACTTAGTTAATCAAATATTAACCGTGATTAATGTGTGTATAAATTTAGTATAAAAATATGTAATTTAATGTTTATTATTGATTCACGATAAAAAATTATTATATTTATAAATATTTTTTAGAGTTGATATTTTTATAAGTATTCATAAAAAAAGGGTTATCTGGGTATATAGCCTGAAAATGTATAAAATAAGATAAAGAGGTCCGCCTCAAAAAAATAAGAGTAAATAGCCTGTTTGATATGTAAAATACCTAAACCACCCTTACTAAACTTAATTAAAAAATAAAGAAGAAAGAGAATTAAGATTTGAAAATGCTTAAATCAAGGAAACATTAAATATTAAAAAATCATAAAAGAAAATAAGAGGAATCAGAAATTAAAAAAAAATCAAAACTAAACAAAAAAAATATCTAACTTTTCAAAACCGATAATTTTTTTTTCCTGTGAATAAAAAGATAAAAATATACCGTATAAGCTGCGATACTGTACTGTAGATACCGTATTTTGCCGGCTCAATTTTATTATTATTATTATTATCTTTTATTTATTTATGTTGGATTTAAAAAGAAAATTGAATTTTTTTTATTTTATTTTTTCTTATTTTTTACATGAACCTGTGACTATTTGTTTTAAAAAAAAAGGGAAAAAGAAAAAAATATTTTTATAAAAATAGTGTTATTATTATTACTATTTTCATTATTATTATAAAGTTAAGTTTTAATTTTTAAAGTTTGGTTTTGGACATAGACGTTAAGTAGAATTATTTAGGTTATTTTTATTTTTATTTTTTATTTTTTGATTTTTGATTTGATTAAGAATCTTTTTAGAAGGAAACAATTTGTAAGCCTAATTTTTAGTGCAAATCGGTTGAAATTTGGCTGTAAAAAAAAAATGATTTATCTAGTTTTGGAAAGAAAAAGGTTGATTGGGAGGAAATTAATTTTCATTTTTGAATTTCACCTAATTAGCCAAAAATTAAGCAAATTATAATATGTAGAGTTGGCCCTAATTTTAATTTCAAAACCTCTATAAAAACAACCTCGACCTCTCACAGCCGGAGATCTCAGAACTTCATCACATCCAGTCACAATCTCCCACACCAAAATCATAAAAGGGTTTGGTCTTTGGTGATCGGCGGCTGCTCCCCATTCCTCTTCAAAAAAAAAAAATAAAAAAAATCTTTAGATATTCAAACCTAAAAACAAAAATTTCTTCCACTTAAGTCTGATACCATTATATCCTTTCTCATCCTTATAATCACAATATCGCTTTATTTGGATCGTTTCAGACGACTGCTCCTCATTTCTTCATCAGGTAAATGAAGAAATATCGGTTTAGGCTTTTATCTATCTTTTATTGTACAAATGCATGTATGAATTTGTTTGTTTTTATGATTCATAAACACTTGCATAAAATATTTAACCTCTCTTAATTTTGGATCAATAAAGCATGATAGATATAAAATTATTTTTACTGATTTACTAATATATATACATATATATTTTTTGACTAGTATGTTATGTTTACATATACATGTATAGACTTGGTAAATTTTTGTAAAGTTCCAGAATGAAAAAAAAAAAAAAAAACGATTATTTATACATTTGTTTTATTTTTTTTATTTTTATTTTACATTTATATGTTAGCTTAATTTGGTTCTTAAACAAATAAAATTAATTTTAAAAAAATGAAAAGTCAATCCTGTTCCATTCATAAAAAAAAAAATGTCTAGGTTTAATATATGCATTTTAAATAACATTTTGTTACTATTAAAGATTTATCTTAAAATAAGTAAACGTTATTTCTTAAATTCCTATTATCAATTATTTAATTACAGGAAAAGTAACATGTTTGCTTCGCTTGGGATTTCGATAGTGCGTAGGAATCTTCACGTTTGTGAAGACTGCGTAATGTACTTATCGAAGTTCTCATAAAACTCTACAAAAAGAACCTAAAAAAAAATACAGAATGGAAATTCTAAAAAAATAAATGATACTTTGTATATTATTTCAAAAAAAAGGGAATGTATCAAATAAGTTTAAAATGATATTTAAAAAATAAATGATTTTAAATACGTTTAAATAATCTTTTAAAAAAAAAGTGGATATGCATTTTGAATAAAATTAAGTATTATTTCAAAGATATAAAAATAAGGGTATTTTCAACCAAACTTAAATATTATTTTAAAAATAGAATTAAAAGAAAGTATATTAAATAAAAAAAATATAAAAAATGTTTTAAAATATAAATACAATTCCTATGATGGATTTTGAAAAGTAAAAACCTCAATTTCTTAAGGTGGAGTTTTTCAAATTCCAATATTGTTCAATTAACGATCATAACCCCGCTCGTTTTAATCTTTATCGCTTACTTCATTTTTGAAGTTGAGAAGTGATTAAATGAGACATTTGTTTTTATAAATTAAAATAAATTTTGAAACTCTTTAATTTAAGGACCGTCATTTTAAAAAAATAAGATAATATAAAGTAAAAACATGGTAACCATTTTAAAATGGATGTTGTAGGTGCTAACATCTTCCCTATACATAAACAACTCCCGAATCCTACCTATTTTTCGTAGACCATTCTATTTTTAATTAATTTGGTGATCAATCACACTCAAATATGGTTGATGGCGACTTCCACTTTTTTTTCATATAAGAGACCTAATATTAAGGATGTCGGCCGCTCCGCGTCGCAATCACGTTGTGACATGTACTTTATCAAACCAGCAACACTACTCATACCTAATGATTGTATTGTACAAAGTATTGTATTGTACCACTTAATTCCTTCCCAAATCTACTATTCAAAATCGCTTAAACTCTATACTGTACAAATTATTAAACTATGTTGTACAAGCTTCCTCTCCATTGCTGTATGGTACTGTACATTCATCTCCATCGTCATAATGTATGGTCCAAAATAATATATTGTACAAAGCTTCATCTTTTCTCCATCAGGCCGCCGTACTCCTCAAATCGACTCCTCCATCTTTTGCCCCTACCAACCAGCCGTCCGCCCATTTTCTCATGTCACTGTGTGCTTTAAATAGATTGCAAATTTGTGATTTACAAACCTTCATATTTGTTGTCACGATTACCCATAACACCTGCCTTCTATAAAAAAGAAACTCGAATCTTATGGCCACCGTAACAACGCTGTTTATGAGGGCGGAGACAGAAAAACAAATGGCGGTGACTGCTGTAGGAAGAAGAAGAAGAAAAAGAAGAAGAATAGATTAAAATTAGGGTTTGTAAAAGTCTTGGACTTGATTTAAATTTAATTCAAATAATAGGAATAAATGTAAAAAAAATTTCATTCAAAATTTAAAATTATGAATGAGATATGGAGAGAGAGAGAGGGGATAACGTGAGAGGGAGAGGGAGAGAGAAGGTGGGATGTAGAAAAGGAAAAAATAAAAAATAAATAAGGAAAAAAATTCCATTCAAAATTTAAAATTATGAATGAGATATGGAGAGTGAGAGGGAGAGGGAGAGAGAAGGTGAGATATAAAAAAGGAAAAATAAAAAAATAAATAAGGGCCAAATCAGGTATATTAAAAAAAATCATACTAAAAATGGGCTAAAAAGTCTTAAAATAAAGAGGGGGCTAAAAAAACTTAGTGATTAGCCAAAACAAGCTATCTACTGGATTATCCCTAAAAAAGTTCCTTAACTTTCAAATGCCCATATATAGACAATGTAAAGCTCTGACTAAAGTCTAACTAACTAACAACTTAATAACAATATATCTATTTAATATGATTTCATTCTTTCTAGATAAAAATGGTTGAAATTCTAATAAAAAATTGGAAAAAAATGGTATTGTTTAGGGAGATAAATTAATATAGCCACTTGGGGTGGGTTTTTATCCAAATATCCATATTTTGAAAAGTGAAATATTTAACCACTTTTAACTATTCAACTTTTTAATATACCAAAACTTTCATTTTCGTATGTTAGGTATAGTTTGACACCTTTGAATTCTGACACGTTTGTATATTACGTATAATCTGACACTTTTGACATTTTTTCTTTCTTCAATGCAAATTTCCTTTCGTAATATATTTTTTGTTTCTTCCAGTTATTAGTATATTTAGTATATTGTCCCTAGTTTTTTAGTGTATTCAGCATATTTTACATTTTTAGTATTATTGTGTTTTATACTAAATATTTCGATTTTAATTCAATTTTCCTTCCTAATGACCCTCGTCGTGGCGCGCCCACTCTCGAGTTTTTGGCTCAAGGAAGGCCAAAAACCTACAGACCGTGGGCATGAAGGGCGTGGCTGCGACGATAGGTATAAATATACTAGAAAACATATTTATCCCCCAATTCTCAATACTCCCCCTCAAGTTGGAGCCTCACCCTACATCATGCCCAACTTGCAAAAAATAAACTGAAACTGAGTATTTTCAAGAACCTTAGTTACATCTGCAAGTTGATCGCCAGTCTGAATATGACAAATAGAAATAACACCATCATTTGACACGTAACGTGTGTCAATGTTTAAGTGGACTCTTTTAGCAAGTAAAGGGAAGAAGTCATTCTTGATGCTCATGCTATTTTTGACGGTCACATATTTGACTTATAAAAAAATATCAGGATTCGTGATTATTGACCCTTTTCATGATAAAAAAAAAATGAACTATTATTGTGGTGATCAGACTTCAATTTTTGAATTCCAAGTTAGAATTTTAATCAAATCTTTTTTACGTTCATACTAAAGAATAACATCTTCTCACTTCATCCTCATACTAACATCTATTAAAAATATATTTTTTTCATATATAAGATGAATTATTCATGTTCAAAATTTTCACAGAAAGACAAAATTACAAACAAAACAAACATTTACTTAAATACTAACCATATTAGAATATATATGGTATTGGCTTGAGTTCAAGGGGAGTTTTCTTACAAAGAGTGAGTCCATTTTCTTCTTCCAAGTCTATTAAAGTACCATCAGGAACTTTTCAATCAAACCAATATAAAAGATTTACCAAAACATATTCAAAAGAAGCAATCCCAAATAATATTCCAGGACACTTTCTTCTTCCACTTCCAAATGGGATAAATTCATAATCTTAGCCTTGAAAATCAACAGAATTGTTCATAAATCTCTCTGGGATGAAATCATTAGGCCTCTCCCAAATTTCTGGATCTCTTTGAATGGCCCAAGCATTAATAAAAACTCTAGTTTTTGATGGAATATGGTAACCTTCAATATTAACAGAGTCAGCTATTTCTCTAGGAACTAATAGAGGAGCTGGTGGATGTAATCTAAGAGATTTTTTTATCACACATTTCATGTACTCCATTTTATCAATATCATTCATTTCAATCTTTGATTTTTTTCCAACTTGTCTTCTAACCTCTTGTTGAACTTTCTTCATTATAAGTGGATTTCTCATCAACTCTGTCATTGTCCATTCTAAACTTGTTGCAGTTGTATCAGTTCCACCAACAAACATATCCTGCAATTAAAGACTAAATAAAAAAAAAGTGAAAATCACCGAATAGACCCAAAAGCTTAAGTTATTGGGCTAAGGTAAATTTAATCATTTATAAATATTCTCAACACCACTGTTCAGTGTGTGGCTTGAGATATTGGCACAAGACCCAATCACGTGAATTTTAATAAACGAGAGAGGAAAATGAGTATATAGGGGTTTGAACACAGTGTGTTAAATCACAAATAGACCCAAAAGCTTAAGCTATTGGACTGAAGTAAATTTAATTATTTATATCTTCTCTACCGTTAGAGAAAAAGAATAGAATGAGAGAGAAACCAGTAAAATTGCTTTGAGATTGTCTCGAGTGAAATGGTAATCTTGTTGCAGCTTGAGCATAATAGTCACGAAGTTCTTTTTATCATATTGATCACCATCAAGACACATTTTTTCCCTTTGTTCATCAATGACTTTATCAAAGAAGGCATCCAATGTTTTAAAAGTTGTTTTAAGTTCTCCAATGAATCCTCTAACGACAATGTTATTACAGAGACAAACAAATCAAATCACCAAAGATAATCCTTGAAGATTATCACAGAAAACTCAAATCAAGACAAGAACAATTAACAAAGAATAGAAAATAGGGAAGAAGATGACACAAGATTTATAGAGGTTTGGAATATTCCTACGTCCTCTTTCGCTAAGATTTCACACTCTTATTATCACAAATGTAGAATCTTCAATCAGCTTACAATGGAGGATTTAACACCTCTTTTATACACAACAAATAACAACTAACTAATCTCCACAAAAAGACAGCTCATTATTGACAATATAGCCGTTGGAGGAGGAAGCAGTTTTCAGCAAGTTGTGTTTCTGGAAAAGACCAAAAATGGCAGCTGATATTTAAGCTCATATTCTACAAATCTCCACCTTGAGATTAAACTTCAGTTAGACAGTGATGAACTTAGCGATATCCCTCATTCTTCTTCTCATTATGGTGGATCAAATTCACTGATCTTCAACAGATCTAAACATTTGCTTAGCTTTGAAACAGTGACTGCCTTTGTAAGCATATCAGAGGGATTATCATCAGTGTGTACTTTTTCTATCACAACTTCTCCTCTTGAGATTACGTCCCCAATAAAATGAAGCTTAATGTCGATGTGCTTTGTCCTTTAGTGAAACATTTGGTTTCTACTCAAGTATATTGCACTTTGATTATCGCAATATACTTTCACACTCTCTTGGACAATTCCTAGCTCATTTATCAGCCATTAAGCCAAAGAGCTTCCTTTACAGCCTCTGTAGCTGCAATGTATTCAGCTTCTGTGGATGACAATGCAACAACAGGTTGTAGGACTGATTTCCAGCTTATAGTGCCACCATATAGAGTAAAAACATAACCAGTGAGGGATCTTCTTCTATCTCTATCCCCTGCAAAGTCTGAGTCCACAAAACCTTCAAGGGGATAACTTCTGTTTTGAGACTGTTCATACATCATGCCAAGTTTAGAAGTACCTGCTAGATATCTCAGTACACCCTTCAAGGCTTGCCAATGCATTTTTCCAGGATTTGCCATGTACCTACTTAGGAGACTAGATACATGAGCAATGTCAGGTCTTGAACAGACCATACAATACATTATGCAACCTATCACATTTGCATAAGGTATATTCTTCAATTCAGCTTGTCCCTGTGCATCAGTGGGAGAGTCTTCTTTAGAGATTTTGAAATGAGAGGCTATAGGCATTGAGACAGGTTTTGATTCATACATATTGAATCTTTTCAAAACTTTTTCAGTGTAGGCTTTCTGATTTAGTTGCAGTAGCCCTTTCTTTCTATCTCTCTGTATGTGCATTACCAGAATTTTCTTTGGAGCCCCAAGATTCTTCATCTCAAATTCCTTTCCTAGAGTAGTCTTTACTCTATTTATTTCAGACAAATCAGATGATGCAATCAGCATATCATCTACATACAATAGGAGTATCACACCCAGAGTATTGCTGGTTTCTTTCTGATAGATGCAACTGTCAAATCTGTTTCTTCTAAAACCAGTTTTTGTCATGAATTCATCAAATCTGAGGTACCATTGTCTTGATGACTGCTTCAAGCCGTAGAGATATCTTTTCAGGAGACAAACTTTATTCTCATTTTTCTTATTGATGAAGCCTTCAGGTTGAGTCATCAATATTTTTTCATCTAGCATTCCATGAAGGAAGGCTGTCTTAACATCAAGTTGCTCTAACTCAAGGTTGAATTGAGCAACTAATGACAGCAGAATTCGAATTGAAGTGTGTTTGACTACGGGAGAGAAGATTTCATTATAGTCTATTCCTTCTCTTTGGGTGAATCCTTTTGCAACTAATCTTGCCTTGAACTTTGGATTTGTATTCTCTTCTTCATTGAATTTCTTCTTGAAGATCCACTTACACTTCACTATCTTTTGATCAGGCTTTTTGTCAACTAGGATCCAGGTTTGGTTTTTCATAAGTGAGCTCATTTCTTCTTCCAGGGCTTCTAACCATTTGTCTTTCTCATCACACCTCATAGCAGCTTTATAAGATTCAGGTTCATGTTCATTTAAGATTTCAGCAACAAACAGGGCAAAGTATATGTAATCAGTATCAGTGTACCTGGTAGATGGTATAATAGTTCTTCTAGCTCTGTCTCTAGCAAGCTGGTAGGACTGTTCTTCAGGTTGCTCAGTAGAGGTTTCTTCTGCTTGTTCATGTGGTATTTCAGGTTGTTCATTCATTTCTTGAACAGGACTAGGATTCTCCACCTCAAAATAAATGTTCTCATGACTTGATTTCTGGTCAGTAGGTGTATCTTTTGAATCCATGTACATTTCATTTTCCCTGAAGTTCACATTTCTACTTATGAAAAACTTTGATGACTTTCCATCATTATACCACATTTTGTAGCCTTTTACTCCATCTGGGTACCCAACAAACATACATCTTCTTGCTCTTGGTTCTAGTTTGCCTTCATTTATATAAGCAAATGCAAGGCATCCAAAAACTCTCAGATTTTCCAAGTTTGGTGGTGTCCCATTCCACTTTTCTTGAGGAGTTTTGCAATCAATGGCAGTGGAAGGAGATCTGTTTATCAAATGCACTGCTGTATGAACAGCATCCCCCCAAAATGTGCTAGGCAATTTTGCTTCTGATAAGAGAGCTCTCACTCTTTCAATGATGGTACGATTCATTCTTTCAGCCAGGCCGTTTTGTTGCGGGGTATATGGTACTGTCTTGTGTCTTAACATTCCTTCTTCTCTGCACAAATTATCAAACTGCTCATTTACATATTCCAGTCTATTGTCTGTTCTCAGTTTCTTCACCCTTTTTCCAGTTTGAGTCTCCACCATTTTCTTCCATTCTTTGAAATTTTGGAAGGCTTGATCTTTTGTTTTAAGTAGGTAGATCCAGACTTTTCTTGAGTGATCATCAATCAATGTCATGAAGTAGTTGTTTCCTCCATTTGATTCCACCTTGGCTGGTCCCCAAAGATCAGAATGCACATAGGCTAGGATTTCCTTTGTTTTATTTGTAGACTTTGGGAAGGACAACCTGGTGGTCTTTCCATATATGCAATGGTCACAAGATTTAAGCTTCTCCAATGTTATATCTCCTAACAGTTGGTGTTTGTGTAATTCAATTAAGCCTCTTTCACCAATGTGACCCAATCTTCTATGTCATGTGATTGCATCACTCTTCTTAACAGTGGCAGCAGTCACAGTGACAGTGTCTTCAAGCAAAGAATACAGGTTATTTTGCCTTATAGCCTTCATCACAGTCTTTTCCTTTCTTTTGATAGTTAGCACACCATTCTTGGCAGTGTACTCACTGCCATTCTTTTCCAGAGAACCTAAGGAGATTAGATTCCTCCTTAGATCAGGGACATATCTTACTTCAGGAAGGATTCTTTCAACCCCATCATGATGCATCAAGATTCTTACTCTTCCAATTCCTATCATATCACAAGGACTGTCATTTCCAAGTAGTACCTAGCCACCATCAAAGTCTTCATAGGTTTCAAACCAGCTTTTGTTGGAGGTCATGTGATATGTACATCCGGAGTCCATTATCCATTTTTCAATTGATGAACTTTTGGATATTACAAGAACTTCAGCATCATCTTTTCCAGGTTGATCAGCCAAAGAAGCTTTTGCTTCATCAGTTTTCCTCTGTTCCTTTTGCAAGGCTTTCCATTCTGTGCAATTTCTTCTTATATGCCCTTCCCTTTTACAATGGTAGCAGTGGAAGGTTTTCAAATTTTCTTTCTTCTTGGTCTTTCCCTTTTTCTTCTCAGGTCTTGCTTTAACAAACAGTGAATCTGCACTCTTTTTCCCCCTTTTCTCAATTTGAATTTCAAGATCCTTGGATTTCAATGCTCCCACAATTTCTTCCATATTCAGCACTGTTTTGCTATATTTCAGGACATTCTTTACTTCTTTAAAGGCTTCAGGTAAAGAATTCAGTAGGATGATGCATTGATCTTTCTCTTGTACCTTTTCTCCAGAATTTGATAAGGCACCAATCAGCTTCTTGAATTCGTCTAGATTTTCATCAAGGGATTTTGAGCTTTCCATTCTGAAACTGAATAATCTTTCCTTTAGGTGGATTGTGTTTGTAAGGGATTTTGTCAGATAGAGTCCGTTAAGTTTTGCCAAGTCTAGCGCGGATTCTTCTTCTTCAACCATTCAAGCACATTATCGGCCAGGATGCAATGTGATGATGCCGCAAGCAACTTCTTGCATCTCCTTCTTCACAAGCTCCTTCAAACCCTCCTGGCATGGCCCTGGATCTTGAAGAGCAGCTGAGACCTTTTGCTGAACAAGCAGCGCTCTGATCTTCCTCTTCCATAGCGAAAAATCGCCCTTACCATCAAATTTCTCCACCTCAAATCGAGTATAACTCATTTCTTGATTTCTTGGTTTCTTTAGGAGTTGTCTTCTTCAACAGCCCTTTCTTGATCGTGAAAGAAGCTCTGATACCAATTTGTTATTACAGAGACAAACAAATCAAATCACCAAAGATAATCCTTGAAGATTATCAAATGAAAACTCAAATCAGACAAGAACAATTAACAAAGAATAGAAAATAGGGAAGAAGATGACAAAAGATTTATAGAGGTTCGAAATATTTCGACGTCCTCTTTTGCTAAGATTTCACTCTCTTATTATCACAAATGTAGAATCTTCAATCTGCTTACAATGGAGGATTTAACACCTCTTTTATACACAACAAATAACAACTAACTAATCTCCACAAAAAGACAGCTCATTATTGACAATATAGCCGTTGGAGGAGAAAGCAGTTTCAGCAAGTTGTGTTTCTGGAAAATATCAAAAATGGCAGCTAATATTTAAGCTCATATTCTACAGACATCGATCCATCGAAAAGCAGGAAGAAAATCTGCAACACAAAATTTTGTCAGCGACACCATAACATTTTTTATTGCATCTCCAAATGTGCTATTTCCATTTTCATCCTCAAATTTTTCTCCAAAAATGCATCTTGAAGGTATATTGTTTGAGGTTGAGATCAACAACTGGCTCAGGTTTACAAAATCACCACCGTTACCAACACAAGCGTTACGAATCCGATCGATAAGTAATGCAACTTCTTCCTCTCTCTCATTCTGAAATGACTCAACTTTTTTGCAAAAGCTCCAAAACACAAATTTTTTTAGCTTGTCTTCAAAACTCTCCATATGATGTAAAAGCTATGTCTTGACGCTCATAGAATAAAAGTTTTTTAGCAGTAGTTTGAGGCCTATTTGAGAAATTCATGTCATGAGTTTTCATGATTTCTCTTGCCTTTTTTGAAGATGAAACTACAAGAGTTGGAATCTGGCCCAACTTCAAGAGCATGAGATCGAGGCCGTATTTCGCCGAGAGAGCCGCAAGAGAACGATGAGGTAAGGTACCTAATTGGTGAAGGTTACCAATTAATGGAAGTTTTGGTGGTGAATGAGGTAGGTTGGTTGTTTTTTTGTATCTAACAGTTTGAACAAAAGTGGATAAGGCATGCTCCAAATATTGAGAACTTAAGGGTATTTGGATGCATTGCTTATGCCCATTTTAGCCAAGGAAAGGTGAAGCCAAGGGCCATTAAATGCATGTTTTTGACCCAGAGGGTGTCAAAGGTTACAAACTTTGGCATGCTAAGGAAGGGAAGAACATCATCAGCAGGGATGTTGTGTTCAAGGAAGATGAGATGTATATGGGATCAGGAAATGAAACTGACCAGCCTGAAAAAGAAACACTAGCAGTGAGGAAAGATATTCCTTTTGAGGTGGAGCTCATTGGAACAAATGAGACAGGTGAAGATGAAAACGTATACATCAAACAAAAGAGATCTTACAAGAAGAAGTAACTCCAGAAGGACAGGAAGAATAAACTCAGTACTCACTTGCAAGAGACAGAAGCAGAAGGCAGATAAGGGCACCAAGCAGGTTTGATGATGCAGATCTCACAGCAGAAGCTTTAAATACATCTCATGAAGACTTTGATGATGAGCCACAGACATTCTTTGATGTGGTAAACCATAAAGATGCAGTCAAATGGAAGACAGCCATGATAGAAGAGATGCAGTCACTTCACAAAAATCAAACCTGGATACTGGTACCTAGGCCAAAAGATAGGAAGTCAATTGCTTCCAAGTGGATATACAAAAAGAAAGAAGAAGTATCCAGCCCTCAGAGAACCAGATACAAGGCAAGGCTGGTGGCCAAAGGGTTCTCACAGAAAGAAGGGATTGATTACAGTGAAGTCTACTCTCCAGTGGTCAAACAAACATCAATCAGACTGTTACTGTCCATTGTAGCTCAAAACAATCTGGAACTAGACCAACTGGATGTAAAAACAACATTCCTACATGGATCATTGACTGAAACAATATACATGGAACAACCCCTTGGATTTGAAGAAAAAGGGAAGGAAGAGCATGTGTGTCTTTTGAAGAAATCCTTCTATGGGCTGAAGCAGTCACCAAGGTGCTGGTACTTCAGATTTGATGAATTCATCACCAAAGCAGGCTTCAATAGAAGCAAGTTTGATAATTTTGTGTACTACAAAGTGACACAGAAGGAAGATTAGATCTATTTGTTGCTCTACGTGGATGACATGCTACTGGCAGGAAAAGGGAAGGAAGAATTGAAACAGATTAAGACAATTCTTAACTCAGAATTTGAAATGAAAGATTTGGGAGAAGCAAGGAAGGTCTTAGGCATGGAGATAACAAGAGACAGGAAGAAGAGTTCTTTGTTTATAAGTCAGGAGTCCTATGCTCGAAAGTTACTGAACAGATTTGGAATGGCAGAATCTAAATCAGTGAAGACTCCACTTGCACCCCATTTCAAATTGTCTGCAAATTATTCTCCAACAGAAGATGATAGAGAACATTTAAGGTACATGAGCAACATACTTTATTCTAATGTAGTTGGCAGCTTAATGTACCTCATGGTGTGTACTAGACCAGATCTAGCATATAGTACAAGTCTAGTTAGTAGGTACATGGCAAATCCTGAAAGAAGACATTGGGAAGCTGCCAAATGGATCCTTAGATATCTAAAAGGATCACTAAACATAGGGCTGTGTTATTCAATAGCAGAGAAAGAAAATCAGAAAGTGCAAGGCTATGTAGACTCTGATTTTGCTGGTGATTTAGACAAGAGAAAATCAATCACAGGGTATTTCACTATAAGAATTATGGGATTAGGTGACACTACATAATATAAAGGGTGACACTTTTATCAAATACACGGATGAACAGTAAATTTTAATAAAAAAAGCCCGTCACCTATTTCTCTTACTCGCTCATACGAAATCCCAGCCGACATCACAGTAGAAAACTTAGAGAATAAAAAGGAAAAATTCACTCGCTCGCTCATACGAACCCTAGCTCTTTCGCTCATTCTTACGAAGCTCACTGCCTCAAAATCAAATCTTTTTTTCTTTCGTTTAATTTCCATTCTCAATCTCACTAATTCATCCATATCCCTCGCTCAAGTCGAAATCCTCAGCCAAATGCCTCGCTAATACGAAATCCTCAGCCAAATCACTCACTCAGACGAAATTGCTTCAAAAGCTTTCAAACTCGAAATCGCTCTCAAACACTCAGAAATCGCTCGCATTCAAATGTTACATTTCGCTTTCAGACGAAATCGCTTTTGCTCTCAAAGTACGCTTCGAAATCCCTCGAAGTTTTCGAAATCCCTCGAAATCACAAGCTCTCAAACTCTCAGACGATTTCATTCTCGAAATCGATCTCTCTCTCTCACACCCACACACCGAATGGGAAGAGATCGGTAATTAATCGTCTGCGGAAATGTCGAGTAGCGGATATGGCGATGATGAACGCTTGAACTCGATGAGATGGAACTATATGATGAAGACGACCACAGTATCTTTTTTCTTTTCTTTTCAATTTGATAGCTGATGGTTTTTAATAATCTCTATTTGGTGAAAAATGGTTATTTTACTTTTCAAATAAATATCAAATTGATCGATCCTCATAGCTTTTCTCTATTAAATTTAGATCTATCACTTTCTCTCATCTTGAACTAGTACTGTTGTATTGATAATTCCTTTCATCATTGTATTACCATTTTTCATCAGCTCTGTCTCCAAATCGCTCGCCACAAATCGAAGAGTGAACCGAAAGGTGAAGAGTGAACCAAAGGGAGAACGAATCGAAGAGTGAACTGAAGGCAGCAAGGGCGTAACGAAGTCATCGTCTCTCTTTCGCTATTTCATTTTCTTGTTATCAGCTTCAACGGTGAATCGAAGGCAGGTAATTTCACTTTTTTTCTTGTTATCAGCCCTAATTTCACTTTGAATCCTTCAAATTAGTTGAGATACATTCAAGCCTGGCTCGTACACTCACATATATAAAATAAAAATATATATAATAATATTGTCACTAATGATTATTGTAATGTTTTGTACTTGTAGTGATCAATCTAAACTGACCAATTTGGGAAGATTTATGGAGTTACAGTTCATTGCCGACAGCTTTGCTGCGAATGAAATTGCAGTTCGCTTGCGTGTATCAAAGGCAAAGGGTATCGTTACTCAGGTAATTTCATTTTTGAAATAACTCATATCTGAGTATAATTACCTATGTTGAGAAACTTGCTGGTATATAATCCACTTGCTCATTTAATGGAAGGGAAATAAAGGATAAGGAACCTAAACCGAGATCTTTGATTCTGCATCTCTTCAAAGTGAAGAACAAAAAAGCCGAATTTTATTAGTTTTTACATGTGACTTTGTTTTCTTTGTTTTACTTCTAGATTTAATCCTTATATCGGATTTTAATTCAGGATTTCATATTGAAAGGGGGTAAGAAGTATTCTTTGTACAGGTAAACTAGCGAACCTACAACTATGTTGTCCTTAGTCTTTGGCTCAAGAAATTGGAAACAGCCCAGAAATTGAATTGCGAGAACATGATCTATCATGGGAAGAATTTCTTTCAAGGGCACCAAAATTTCAAAGGTAATTCTGCAATCACTGTCCCTTGTGTAAGCTGAACGGACACGGTCTATTGTTATGAATGTAATGATCCAAAAATTAGCAATACATATTTTCTAGTTTTAAGAGGGGCCAAGGTATATTATAGTTAATGAAACATTGATTGATGTCTTATTGCGTTTATTTTCAAAGTTCTTCATGGCTCTATTTATATTTATATCATAATTCTCTATACCTCTAGCTTGATGCTTCGAGGATAGATGGATAGGTTTTGCAAATGATCTTACTCTCGGAGAAAGAAGTCGCTGACCTGTAGCCATCAGCGAGAAGCAATTCCATTATCAATCAGGTAATGTTGCTCCTTTCTGGTTATCTTCTGGCTCATGTTTTAGTAGATACTTTAGGCCCCTGATATGAAATATTATACTGTAGCTTTTCATGTTAATATCAATTCTTATTCCAATATATCAATTAGGATGTGAATGATTGACATTTTTCGATTGTAACTATTCATAGATTATTGGGTGTTATAAAATATTATGTGGTTCAAAATTTTGAGTTTTCGCTTGTGATTTAAAAGTTAGCAAATTCTTTTCATAATTAGTGTAACCTTGTGTTGATTAAGTGTATTGTTTTTTAGCCGATCTAGACTTGAAGTGAAGTGGAGGTGGAGGTTCGGTGCTTTCTTGATGATCTCGTATAAACCGGGTTAGTTTTTCCATTTTCATCAAGTTTAATCTGTAAACTTAAACTCTACATGTCTGGTGGGCATCATGAATTGGAAATTTGATAACTTTCTAAATTTTATGACTTATTACTTCTTAAATCCACATTTCAGACGTTCTTCACTGTCCATAATGACTTGGTAAGTATGCCCTTCATTACTTTCAGTTATCATGTTTTCTTTAAGATTTCAAAAATCAAATATTGGTTTAATAATTGTACTTCATGTTGATTACGTCTTACTTTCTCATGCTTTAACAAAATGGAGGGTTGTGATGTTGCTATCAAGCGAATTAATGATAGGTGTTTTCCTGGGAAGCCTTCCAAGCGAGGATCGCATGGTTTGTAATTTTTAGTAGAGTTTTCCTTTTCTTTAATTTTGTTGTTAATGTTCATATTTCTTCTCTAACCTAAGTCCAGTATTAATAATCCATGTGGTTCAAATAGAGGATTTTGGAATGAAGCAATCAAGCTTGCCTATCCGCACCATCCAAACAAGGTTACTTTTTATGGTGTTTTGCTTAATTATTCTTGGTTTTTTACAATATATTGGCCTTTTTTTGTAATTTGGGAATGTTTTGACACACTTTTGTCATATTGGGACCCTTTTACAAATTTGATTTTCTGAAAACTTGTAGGAATCATACCATATGCAAATCTATACCATTATGATCTTACATTGGCACTTCAAGACAAATATGGAGGATTACTTGGCAAGCAAACTGTGTGTAAGTTCAATCTATTTATTGATGGTTCACGGTTTTTTTAATTCTTAATTGATTGCTTAAGTTTTGTTATTGATCAAATCAATCATTTGTATATAGTAATGATTATGCAAATTAAGCGGAATTTTTCTTTGAGAATTTTTCTTTAGCCATAACTTGTCATTTATTTGTTATATTATGCATAGTTCTCTCATTACGTACTCTACTTCATGGAAAAAAAAATATGTTTATGTAGTTTGATATATATAGGTTTCTATTACTTAGGGCCTGTTTGAGATAGCAATTTAATTCGAACTTTGATGGAAGTAAATTTCTTGAGATTAATTCTTTTTTTTTTATTGTTTCTGACCTCTTTGATCGATGTCATTCTTTGGTTGTATCAATCCTGCATGGACTTGAAGTTGACCTATGTTTATTGATCATTTTTTTTTTGTAGTTGACCTATGTTTATTGTTCTCCTTGGATATTCAGTATCATTTATGCTAGCATCATTTCTATAAATCACGTGGGTTACATTTTTAACTAATATCCATTTACAGGGAGTTAAATGTAGTATCTACGGTGTCAATTGCTAAGAGTGGATTATAAGCATGGATGTACTATTTAATGTTTTTTTTTTCTTTTCTAAGTTCTATATTAATATTACCCTCTGTTTATCCTTCTTCAAGAGCTTTTTTAAAATTTGTTAATTGCTTATAGAAGACTTGAAAGTTGTCTTTACTCTTGTTCAAATGAATGACATTGAAGAACATTTGCAGGCATATAATGCTCATGGACTATATTTTGTTCCTTTTTTACCATTGTTGTCGCCAATATCCATATCATAAGTCATCCGATACTATATGTCTTTGAATATGTTTTGATTGCCCACATTGGCCAGTATGCACCCATAGTTTATACACCACCTGTAGGTCTTGTTTGCCCAAATTATAGTGGTTTGTTTAGAAGGCCAATAGGAATGTATTTTTGGTGCAAAAGATCGTGGAGAAATGATGTCTATGGTTTATATTTGGCATGTTGATTAGGTTTTCTTCATGTATATTGGCTGATTACAATTGCAAAATCATTTTAAAGTATCATTTTACATTTATATAAATATCCTTGAAGTCCCATACATTTTAATACAACATTGAGATTATACTTGCTTGCTTAGTTAAACTTTTTATCTTAATTAGTATAGCAAAATAAACTAATTTTATTTTCTTAGATTTGAGACTGCAAGAACATCGTTTGGATGGTGAGGATTATCTGGCTATTATAGATGAATTCATGGAAGTAGTGTTTACTCGCTGGCCACATGTTAATGTTCAAGTAACTACACTGGACATTTGATCAAATGAATGTAATTTTTTTTCCTTTTTTGGTACTTTATATAGCATTTAACTCGACGGTAAATATTTGATAATTGTTCAACCAGTTTGAAGATTTTCAAAGCAAATGGGCATTTAAGTTATTGCGATGATACGTAAACACCTACTGAATGTTTAATGATGATGTTCGAGTTGACCTTTTGCTTCATCTTTCTTCTTCTTGATTTTTCCCTCTTTTCTTTTATAGTATTTCTATGTTTACTTTGATTTTTCCTGCCGTTGGAGATGGTGATAATATGGATATGCATTAAGGGTCCGATTGGTGATATTTTTTTGCGTGGTTGGTGTGTTGATTGTTAGATAGAACTTTGGGCCTTTTATTACTTCTCTCTACAGTCTTGATCTTTTCCTTGGGACTGTTCATGTTCTCCAGTTCAGTTAGTTTAGAATACAAAAGCAATCTAATGAACTTTTCATATGATTATAATGTATGTTGTCAGTATCTTCTTCTTACAAGAACTAAAGTTTGTAATGAGCAATATAAACTTGCTTTTCTTGACAATATGGATGATAATCTCTAATGGTGAAGTAATTCTGCAGGTACGTGGTTTTTCCCTCTTAAATTGGGTGTCTGCTACTAGAGCTGCTCTTGGTCTTGCATTTGAGTGGAGGTGAGTCACCATTTATTATTCATGATGTAGTTGAGTCAGATTGAGTCGAGTTATAGGATTTTGATACATATATCAAAATTGGTTAGGCATCAACTTCTTCAGAGTCGGAAGTTCGATCCTTCCCAATATGAAAACTTACTCTTTTTTATCCTTTACTTATTATAATGTCGTGTTAATATTTTTTTGGACTTAAAATATATGTTCTCCTTCTTTGTTTTGAGTTTTTCCATGTAAAATAGCCAGTTTTGGGGCATTTTTTTACATTAAGAAGCTATTTTTAGTCATATATATAGTTTCTTTGTTGTTTCATGTCATTTTGACACGTAGTATGGGCTAAAAGCTGTTAGAATGTAGTGTTAAAAAATTTTGGGTTTAAAATATATGTTTTATTCTTGTTTGAGGCTTAAATTGAATGTTTTTCTGCTGTTTTTTATAGTCATATTGTAGCATTTCATATAAAGTGGCGAGTTTTGGGATTTATTTTACATTAAAAAGTTAGTTTTTAATTATGTACATAGTTTTGATGTTGTTTCATGTCATTTTGACAATGTTTTATGGACAAAAACTTATTATAATGTAAAATAAATAAGTTTTTGGTAGGTAAATAAATTAAGAATATACATCAGTAATAATTATTTCCCCTTCTAATTTCTATGAATATACATCATTGATAACTATTTCCCCTTGAAAGATAGTTATTTGTACCTATACAATTTAAAAAGAAATGAATATAGAAGATGGTATCTCTTTTCCATTTAGCCAGCAATCGATGCTTTCGATTTAGGTTCTTATAAATCTAGAAGTTGAAATTCTATTGGACTAATAATTCATAAATAGTTTAGCATGATTGTTAAATTTACTTCTCTTTGGAGTTTCATACATTAAAAAAATAGTTTAGCATGATTGGACTTATTGCAAACAAGTAAGCTTCATTCTTTACTTTTTCTTTATCCTAAATCTTGTTAATCTAACAAGAATTCCCTTGATACTTCATACTATACATTCTTTGGTACTTGTTAATTTGATATTATCTGTAAAGAAAAAAAGGGTTGGAGACAATTAGATGTCGTGCTAGATCTTTTGATATGTCATTGTGTTTGATTTACATTGACAAAAATGTGTAGAGTTCTTGATTTGTTTTCTTCCAACAAAAATGTGTAATTTTTTATATCTATTGATTGACACAAGGGTTGGCAACTCACAACAAGGAAATGACAAATCTTACCTTCGTGGAGATCTACAATGGAATCATTCTATAGGAAAGTCCTGTAAGTTCAAATGCTTATATAGCAACAATATCATTACAGTTTAAATACTTTTACTCGATGCATAAAAATTAGCACTAACCTATTTTGTTAGTGCAAATGTACATTTATACATTGTTATGCTTTACATTGCACGTAGAATAAATGTAAAATATGGGCACTGTAATATTTTTTATTTATACCCAAAAAATTTTCAACATATATGAAAATTTATATGTAGCATCTCACCTAGACTGTCTTAAGTAGTTTTGAACTTATAACCCGTCTAATGGCTGCAATGCCCATTGGAACTCGACGACTAATGTTGGCCATTAGTTTTTCTAACAAAATTGATATGCTATGTGTTTCAATCACATTAAAAGAATAAAATTTAATGTTGTAAATTCATTGCTGTTTTGACTTAGGAATTATTTTATCATGTTCATGCTAAGTTGCTAATGTTTCGATTACTAGATATGGGACACGGCCGGACAAGAGAGATTTCAAAGTCTTGGAGTTTCATTCTGTAGAGGGAAAGATTGTTGTGTTCTAGTCTATGATGTTAATGTGATGTAGTCATTTGACACTCTTGACAATTGGCATGATCAGTTTCTAAGACAGGTGGTTTAATTTGTTTCCTTTAG
Organism: Gynostemma pentaphyllum; assembly: GCA_028015215.1. Classification (NCBI taxonomy): domain Eukaryota; kingdom Viridiplantae; phylum Streptophyta; class Magnoliopsida; order Cucurbitales; family Cucurbitaceae; genus Gynostemma; species Gynostemma pentaphyllum. The sequence goes on along the minus strand of CM051346.1, from coordinate 46,331,936 downwards.
TTCTGTTATGCTTTAAAAGTATGACTGGAATGGGCTATCAATTAAATATCTCTAGATTGGAGTGACATGTTAGTAACTTATTGTCTCTTATATGATTAAGGCTCTACTTTTGCAGTAATTTTTATAGGCTTCCGTAAGAGGATTTTTGGGTATTGACGATGAGGTTCTTGATGATCTTGACGTCAAGAAGAACGTTAATTTGTTTTAGTTATTTGTTTCTTTTTGTATTGATATGATTTAATTTTTTGTTTATAGAATGTAATTCCAGGCATAGAGTAATATTTAAATTTTGAGATTGTAATATTTAGTTAAATTTGATAGGTTTATTATAAATTTTATTTATAATTAATTTTTAAAAAAATACTTTTTTTCTCAAATTTTAGACAAAAGGTGACGGTTTTTCCCGTTCACCAAAGGTGACAGTTTTTTTGTCCGTCACCTTTTCGAGCGTCACCTATTCGGAAAGGTCACGGGTAAAAACCGTCACCTATTTGGAACGGTGACGGGCAAAAACCGTCACCTATTCAGAAAGGTGACGGGCAAAAACCGTCACCTATTCGAATAGGTGACGTTCTTTTGGCGTCACCTGTTCGAATAGGTGACGTTCTTTTGGCGTCACCTGTTCAAATAGGTGACGTTCTTTTGGCGTCACCTATTCGAATAGGTGACGGTTTTTTTTGGACGTCACCTATTTAAATAGGTGACACTGCCATGGGTGACGGTCAAAAAACCGTCACCTATTCGAATAGGTGACGCCAAAAGGATGTCACCTATTCCCGAAATTCTTATAGTGTTTATTTACATTCAGCAAGAATATTGTCTGCTGGAAAGCAACTCTACAATCAATTGTGACTTTGTCTTCAACCTGAAGCTGAATTCGTGGCTTTGACAGAAGCTGTAAAGGAAGGAATTTGGCTGAAAGGCATTGTAAATGAGCTGGGATTTGATCAAAAGACAGTTGAAGTCTTTTGTGATAATCAAAGTGCAATCCATCTATCCAAGAATCAACAATTCCATGACAGGACAAAGCATGTTGATGTTAAGCTCCATTTTATTAGAGAAAAGACAAAGGCTGAAGAGGTTAGAAATTAAGAAGATACACACATCAGAAAATTTGGCTGACATGTTAACCAAACCAGTGACATCACAGAAATTTGATTTCTGTCTGGAAGGTGCAGGTATAAAGGGAATTGGTTAAAAGAAGTTGAAGCTGTAATCAACATTGATCAAAGGTGAAGATTGTTATGCTAAAAACTACTAATTGATGTATTGTTGATAAAAGAATGTTGAGCTGTCATTAGTCCAGGTGGTTAATCTGTTAAAACAGAAAAGAAAGCCTCGAGGAAGACAGAATAAAAGGCTGAGATCCCTTTCTGTTCATAGATAGTTTTTGGCTTTGGCATTCCTTTGAGCAAAATATTATAAATAGCTTCTTCAAGATAATGAGAGTTGTTTTCTTTCATCTTATAGACTGATTAGTTTGTTCTTGAATTGTTTTGATTTTGAGTTAGTTCATCACAACAAGAATCAATTAAAAAAATCGTTTAAATTTCATCCAAATATAATAGGATCAAGTCAAAGAACTATGATGATTTCACTGAACTTAAGGAATTAAATAGACACAAACACACATTTAAAAAAAAAGGAAAAATATCTATAAAAAAACACCCAGTACTAGTAATACAAATATAAAAGTTTTCTGCACACCAATAACTGATCATACTAATTGAAAACCATTTATTTATAGAGTTATTCATAACAATTTCCCCATAAGATTTTACCATATATTAGATATAAAATGGTATTGGTTTGAGATAAAGAGGATTTTTCTTTCTAACAGTGAGCCCATTTTCTTCCTCCAAGTCCATTACATTACCATCAGGATCCTTCCAATCAAACCAATATAGAAGGTTTGCCAAAGCATATTCAAAAGAAGCAATCCCAAATGATATTCCAGGACACTTTCTTCTTCCACTCCCAAATGGAATAAATTCATAGTCTTGACCTTGAAAGTCAACAGAATTGTTCATGAATCTCTCTGGAATGAAATCATTAGGCTTCTCCCAAATCTTTGGATCTCTTTGTATTGCCCAAGCATTCACAATAACAGTAGTTTTTGATGGAATATGATAACCTTCAATATTGACTGTTTCTGATGATTCTCTGGCCACCAATAGAGGAACAGCTGGATGTAGTCTAAGAGATTCTTTTATCACACACTTCAAATACTCCATTTTTATGATATCATTCATTTCAATCTTTGACTTCTTTCCCACTTCTCTTCTAACTTCTTTTTGAACTTTCTTCATAACAATTGGATTCCTCATCAACTCTGTCATTGTCCATTCCAAGCTTATTGAAGTTGTATCAGTTCCACCAGCAAACATATCCTACACAATTAGAAATATAGAACCAGATTACTATTTATTTATTTTTTTTCCAAAAATTTTCTCAAATAGCATATTTCTGCATACTTACTACAAAAATATCAGAACTTTTTAAAAATTACTCAAATAAAAGTTTAATAAATTATTAAAATATATTTGTTGTTTTTATTGAATTGTTTGGTTTTTTTACCTTTTTAAGTTCAATAAATTATTATCAATAATTTATTGAAACATTTTTTATTTTTCAATAAATTTATTTGTTTTTTTTTTTAGTTCAATAGATTATTGAACTATAATTCAATAATTTATTGAACTGCTAGTTCGGCTGACATTTTCGTAATTTGTATGTAAAAATACGTTATTTCAACAATTACTTTTTTTTTTATAGAAAGAAAGAGAGATAAAAGGAAAGTTTAGAGAGAAAAACCAGTATAATTGCTTTCAGGTGGTCTCGAGTGAAATGATAATCAAGCATGTCATTGTGTTGAAGTTGGAGAATTATATCCAGAAAATCCTTTTTATCAAATTGATCATCACTACTCATCTTTGCCTTGTGTTCTTCAATTACTTTATCAAAAAAGACATCCAATGTTTTAGAAGTTGTTTTCAAATCTCCAATGAACCCTCTAAGAACATCAATCCATCTAAAACCGGGAAAGAAATCAGTAACACAAAAAGCCCCCATGAGCTCTTCAAGTCTTCTTATAACATCTCCAAACTGACTCTTTCCATTTTCATCTTCAAATTTTGCTCCAAGAACACATCTTGATACTATACTATTCGAGGACGAAACCAGCAACTCGTGAAGATTCACAGAATCACTATGGATATTAGCTTTACGAATCCGATCGATAAGTAATAAAACTTCCTCATCTCTCACATATTGAAATGATTGGACTCTTTTGACACTAAAAAATTCAACAACACAAATTTTTCTAGCTTGCCTCCAATATTCTCCATATGGAGCAAAACCCACGTCTTGGCATCCATAGAATAAAAGATTTGCAGCTGTGGTTTGAGACCTGTTGGAGAATTTGATATCATGGGTTTTCATGATTTCTCTAGCCATTTTTGCAGATGAAACCACAAGAGTTGAAGTTTTGCCCATTTTCAAGAGCATGAGAGGGCCATATTTCTCAGAGAGAGATGCTAGAGAACGATGAGGCAAAGTGCCTAATTGGTGAAGGTTACCAATTATGGGAAGTTTAGGTGGTGAAGGAGGTAATTTTAAGTTGGTTTTCTTGTTTTTAAACAGATTGATTAGAAATAGAAAGATAAAGAAAAAACAAAGAAAAGAAGATATGGGATTGAATGGAAGAGGGAATCCATATCCGATATCTTGTATTTTTTGCCAAAGTTGATGGAAATTTGAAGTTGGCTCCATTTTCCTCCCTTTTTGCTGTGTGGCTACAAGAATTGCAAGTTCTCCGATCAATATATATAGTACACGAATGCCCATTTGGAATTATCTTCTTCCAAACAATATTTTTTTTAACAACATTATATTTTAGGGGCAATTTCAAATCCAAAAGATTTTTTTTTAGTAATATTTGTAAAAATAGCAACTCTTCAAAATATGTGTAAATATAATAAATTTTGATCCATAAATATTGAATCACATATTTTTGCACTATGTTTATCACTAATATACACGTAAACATTAATAATTTTTATTTATTAACATAGAAAAAATTGTTATATTTACAAATAAATTACAAATAATGATATATTTACGAATATTACATCAAAATATGCTATTCAATGAAATTTCCCAATATTTAATGGGTGATGGCAAATCTAGTAAAAATAATTACAATATTTTATAAACATGTTATTTTTTAAATCTAGTAAATTTTCTCTAATATTTTGTATATTTTGTCAATTTTTGTATTGAGCACATAATTAGTGATTTACTATGATAGTATATCAATGGTTATCGAACATTCAATCAGTTATTTTTCTTGATTAATAAGTGATTGACTTTTTTTATATTTATAAATATTTAACTTTTTATTAATAAGTGTCATCCAAATCAGTATTTAGCATATAAAACCTTTATATTATTATAAATTAATTAGTGGTTAAATTTAATTTGACAATATATTTTTTAGTATAAATTATTGAAGAAAACATTTGCTACTCTTGAATATTTAAGGGGCACTTGTAAATCTAGTAGATTTTTTTACTAATATTGGTAAAAATAACAACTCTTAAAAATATTTGTAAATATAACAATTTTTTATTCATAAACATTGAATCACATATTTTTACACTAAGTTTATTACGAATTTACACATTAATCATTTTAATCACCGATTAACATAGAAAAAATTGTAATATTTACAAATAAATTTCAAATGATATATTTACTAATATTGTATCAAAATCTGATACTCAATTAAATTTCCCAATAATTAATGGGTGATGGAAAATCTAATAAAAAAAATAAAAATATTTATAAATATGACATTTTTAATATCTAGTAAATTTTCTCTAATATTTTGTATTTTTGTATTAAGCACATTAATTAGTGATTTACTATGATAGTATATCATGGGTTATCGAATATTCAATCAGTTATTTTTCTTGATTAATAAGTGATTGACTTTTTTTAATAATTGCATCTAAATAAGTATTTAGGAACTAAAAAATTTTATATTATTATAAGTTAATTAATGGTTAAATTTAATTTGATAATCTATTTTTAGTTCAATAATGTATGGTTTTGAATTTAATAAATTAGTGAAGAAAGCATTTGCTATTTAAATAAAAAATAAAAGAAAATATATATATAATTTAAGATCATTTCCATAAAAAGAAGAAGGGCAAAATACAAAAAATACCTATGTGGTTTTGGTCAAAGACAAACACACCCCTTGTAATTTGAAAACGAATATTTACACCTTCAAAATTGTGCAAATTGACTCATCACCTCTACGCCGTTGATTTTCTTTTAGTCATAAACTTTTTCGTTTGAACTTTGATTTAAATGAATATTCAAGATGTTATGGAATCTTCGTTTCGAGTTCTACGTTGTAGTCACCAAAAATTTCTAAATCATCAGATATAAAAGTGTTTATGACTTCAATCATCAATATATAATTGATTTTGGTAAGCCTTTTACTGACGCCATAACGTAGGTAAAGAGTGCTGGCAATGCCGACAGGGCGTCGCTAATGCTAGTATCAACGCTCACGTTATGTGATGTTGATGGTAAAGACCATCAACGACGTGAGCATGGAATGCGTCAACGATGCTCAAAAATAGAAAAGCCGACATGGCATTGCTGATGTCACTACCAACATTGGCAGGACGTCGGAATTGCTCAATACCAACAACGAGATTAGCGTCACCGATTCCGTCAGTAGTGCTAATACCATTTGTAGTGATAGCCACCTATCTCACCTCCTTTAATTAGTATATCAGTATTATACATATGTTTTATTATCATATGCTTGCTAAAAAGTAATAGAAGAGTACATCGGTATTATATTTTCAAGTATAATAATATTATAAATGTGTAACGATATGCTTGTTAATAAGTTATATAAAATATATCAGTATTATACATGTGTTTTATACTGATATCTTTACTGATCATTATGAGTATTATACATGTATAATATGAGGTACATCATTATTATACCTATGAAAATTCAAAAAAACACGGTAGGCAAAGAAATATGTAAGAAAAGTCTTAATTAAGAATTTGTAATTAGACATTGAATATGAATTGTAAAGAATTGCTTCCAAAAAAAAAGTTACCTAATTTATGGGATCCTGACTTGCTAAAGTGGCGCACCAATTATTTTAAAAAATTGTAAAATTAAATTAGATAAGGTCAAATATGTCATTAAAAAAACTATTAATGCACAAAGCTGATTATAAATGTTAAAAAATCATAAGTGGTAGTTATATTTTGATATAGATAGATAAAAAGTGGCTATTTATATGGTTATCTCTTTATATCATTCTATTTTGTATCAAGCTTAAATGTTGTTTTTATGATCAAATCTAACTTAAAATTTAATGGAAAAATTATATCATCTGAAAATATTGGTTTTATATTTAGAGCACCAAAATGACTCATATCATTATTTAATTAAATTCAAATTTTGTTTTAACCTTATTTTTATTTAGTTATTATCAATATTATATCAAAAAAAATTTAAGCGCATCTTGCAGGTAGTGCAAATCGTATTGGTCGAGTTTGAACAATAATTTTATAACTTATTTACTTAAACTATTCAGGCCTTATATATGAGTGTTGAGCTAGCTTCTTAGTCAATATAGACTAATAACAATATTCTTATTAGTCATTATTAATAATGTGGGCATCTATCTCCAAATAAATTGATAATGAGAGGAATGACCTTTTATAAATGTTGTTAAGTCCCTTCATCTTTTTGATGTGGGATCGTTAACATGCCCCCTCAAAATGGTGTATCTTTTCTACTCATCAATCTTGGGCCGGATCCCATTTTTAGATTGGATGTTCGTTTGATCTTTGTTGTTGGTTTTGAGATGGGATGCCCATGATTATCAAGATGGTATCAGAGCAGGAGGTCGTGGATTCGAACCCTGTGATAACGTTTCCTCCCATTTATATTCCACATCTAGATATCATGAGGTTTCATCTCAAAATCAATTAGTAATGAGATGAGTGGCCCTTAGACTTTATAAATTTTGGTTGGGTCCCGTTTTACTTCTACAAATGTTTTTGCAGCAAACGAAGAAAAGAAGCAAAGCAAATTTTCTTGACGAGATCTCATTCTATTTCTTAGATTCTATTCATCATAACTTCATATACCGGTTTGTTGATCAGATTAAATTCGGAAGTGATTTGTATTTTTGTGATATTACAGAAGAATATCCTCATCATTATTTTGATTGGGAAAGATTTGGATTTTTCACATGGTTCTTCCTTCAAGATTATTTGTAAAGATGACAAAAATCTCTAGAGTGTGTTTGGTGTATGTGAATGGGAATGAGATGTCTCGGAATACGATGTCTAAGAATGGAAAGTTTGTGTTTGGTCTGTGGGAATGAGAATAAAAAAAGTTGTTTGATTTTTTATTTAATTAACTTATTATATTTAAAAATAATAATGATATAAAATAAATTAAAATTTATAATTATATTTTACTATAAATTATTTAATTTTAATCTAAAACATCTCAATAATAAAATAAAATAAGATTCATTATTCTTTCATACAAAGAAAAAAGTAATGAAAATGAATTTACTAATTTAATAAAAATAATTCATTAATTTTGTAAAATATAAAGTACAGTTTTTTTTAATAAATCCTTTTTTTCAGATTAAAAATTAAGGTAAGAAAAAGTATTATATGTAATTTCTCTTAAATTAATGATTTTGAAAGACCTCAATTTGTGTAAATATAAAATTGCACTTAAATTTTTTACATTGATAAAGTTAGAATGAAGTCATGTTATAGTATTTTTTATGATTGATTTATAACTATTCATACCCACTCTTTTTCTTTTTTTCAAATCCAAAGTCTTTGAATCCATTGAAATTCGTAATCTTTTCTACATGAAAAAGAATGATGCAAACATAAACTAAAATTCCGTATAATGTTAATCCTCGTGGAAGTAGAAGGTCAGTTAGACAAATAAACGTGGCTCAACATGCATGATGGCCGCCATAAGAATCAATAATTTCAACCTTAAAAAATTCAAAATTAAAAAATAAAATAAAAAACAAAACAAAACCTAAAGTCAATTTGAAAAACGTTATCAATGTTTTCCAATTTTTTAATTCCCGATCATCTTTTTCCTTTTATAAATCACACTTCATAAAATTAAAAACAACACTTTTTAGATAGTGTTGTGGGTAAAATTACATAATTACACCTGAAATTTCATAATTTGTTCAAAGAATACACCAATGATATGTCTACGTCGTATGGAAAGATGAGTGCGACTACGTCTCCTGGAAAGGTGCATCTACGTCGTCACAGGAATGTACATCTACGTCATATAGTAAGACTACGTACCTAAAGACTAAGAAGTAACGTTATTCAAGTATCTAATCAAGAGACGACACATGACATAACCAACACGTGACACGTCATTGGGAAGCAACATGTGGCCCAATCTCGGCGCGATACGTGACACGATGATATCATCAACTTATTCTCCTATAAATAGGAGAAGAAACTCAAGCATAAGGTAACTCATTCTACTCTAATTCTCTTTGGCACAGTAATTCTGACTTAAACATCAGATGAGTTGGAGGGTGCATGTACATTTACATACAGTGCTCGTCAACTACTCACAACACCGCCTACGCAGCACCTTCGGTGCAACACACTACCTTCGACTCATCCAATCTTCTAAGTTCGTTGCATACATAGAAGCCCACCATTTTTACGCAACAACCGATTTGTTAAAAAAAAGAGATATACTTGTAAAATACGAACTCTTATAATCTCTAACAGGCCATTGAGTTTAGAGCTCATTTACTGCTTAGGAATCGAAATGAGAAGGAATTATAAACGAAATAAGGGGAACTAGAATCATACTAAAATTGATAATATTTATGTTAATGGTCGGATTCATAAATTAGATAATTACTATAACACTCTTTATAATGATGAGAATAATTAAAATATTTCTTATAATTTATTTATATTATATTTTTAAATTACATGATAATCATCTTGACAAATGTTATAATAAAAATAATTATATTTAATTTAATTTTATAAAAATGATGATGATGGTGATATAACGCAACTAAACTAGACATTAACAGATTCTTTTGATTGAAGGTTTGAACCTCTTCGCACCGGATTTAATGTAATATCTACAAAATGGTAGCCCTCCTCTAAATTTATACTAAAAAATGCCTAAATAATAATTAAAAAAAAATTTACTATAAATTTTCAAACTTCACATTTTCATTTCACAATTGTAACGTAACCAATCAATTTTTTTTTTCTTTTTGCAAATAACAAACCGGACAGATCAAAAGTCTTTTAATGCATTGAAATTCTATTTTAAAAAAAATGCATTGAAATTCGTAATATAATTCAAGTAATGTATTAATTTGCAAATTGGAGGAAGAAAACCTAAAACAAAATTGCTTATGGAAAAGAGAGATAAATGCGGATCTCCAAGCTCAACATGCATGATGCCTCCGTAACAGTTAAGTAATAAATTTAGAGTTCATTTTCAAATGACTTTGTTTGAGGGTGTAATAGAAATACACATAAGTTTGTAAATCGGAAAATAATAAATTTGTAAGAATAACATTTCGTGTTATTTTAGATAGAACTAAAAGTAAATTTTACTCGTTATCCTTTGAGATTTTACATATTTATCATATTATTTTTATAAAAATAAATACAATCTTCCATAGTAACATACTAACTAAGTCTTAGACCAATCTTAAATTTTATTTAGGGTGTATTTTATATAGAGAATGGGAATAAGTTATCGAAAAGTCATAATTTACGGTAATATTAGGTATTGTGGTATCCTAAATCCACCATGTATAATTAATAAAATATGATTCTTAAATTTTTAAGTTTTAATTATTATTTTTTTAAGTGATTTAAATTTTAATTATTATTCTTTATAATTTAAAATAATTAATTTATTAGAAATATTATTAAATTTTTTAGATAAGAATAAAATAAAAGGGGTTTATTTACTAAAAAATAAAATAAATAAAAGGGGTACCAAATCAAATATGTAGGCGCACGCTTGTGTATGAAATGTTCAAACTATATACAAATTGAGTTCATGCTTCCGCCTTTGAGATATTTACCATAATATCCTTAAAACGGAGGAAAATACAAAGATACTTTTCCTAAGAAACATATTCTAAAAACTTACAAAAACATGAAAATACAAAACAAGCAGAAGGGTGTGTATCACGTTACTTATAGGAGATTCTTATCCAAAACTATATTAAATATAGAGTAGGGTAAAATATTTTATCCGTCTCTACGTTTTGAAATTTGTGTTTATTTAATCATTGAGTTTTTAATTTATATCTATTAATTTCGTCTATGAATTCTGAGAAATAGGTGGATTTCGTCTCTCCTGTTAATTTTTAAAATTCATTTGTGTAAAAAAAAATTTGTATACTAGTGGTTGAAAAATTAATTTCATGGATCAAATAATAGATTTTATTTCTCAAAAACCTAGGGATGAAACTAAATACAAATTGAAAACTCAAAAACGAAAATAAATTTATTCTTCAAAATTCATCGTCGAAATAGATACAAATTGAAAACTTATGAACAAAATAGACAGAAATCTAAAAATTCAAGGATTAAAGAGATACTTCCCTTAAGGTCAAAGGTTCGAGTCCCCCCCTTCCCCAATTTGATGTAATATCTCAAAATATATATATATATATATATATATATATATTTCACCCTATAAAATATATTTACCATTTCTTTCCAATAAATTTGAATGGTTTAGTTTTGACAAATCACTAATGGATATGAATGTATAAAGACAAAGTAGGCATAAGAAATAAAAATGGGTGATTGAAAATTAAACAAAATTTTCTACCTTTTTTTATAAATATAATATATTTTAAAATTTTCTAAATATAAAAAATTATTCAACACATGAATGCTTGATTTGTGAAATCAATAAATATCTGTGAAGTAATTATCCTTTAATTCACAAATTAGTCATTTATTGATCAATTTGTTTCTTAAAAATAGAAATATTTTATTAAATAGAGTAAAAAAAATTTTTGTCCTGGAGTTTTGAGGCTCAAGTCTATTTGATCCCTGAGTTTTTACTTTGTGTCTACGTCCCCGAGTTTTGAGAAATATGTTTATTTGGTCTATCTAATTCATGCTCGTGTTTTAAGAAATAACATCTATTTGGTCATTGAAGTTAGTTTTCCAACCATCTATAAACAAAATAGAGTAAAATATTTTTTTGTCTTCGAGTTTTGAGGCTCAAGTCTATTTGATAATTGGGTTTTTACTTTGTGTGTACCTCATCGAGTTTTGAGAAATATGTTTATTTGGTCTCTGAGTTTTCAATTTTTATCTAATTCATGCCCAGGTTTTAAGAAATACATCTATTTGGTCATTGAAGTTAGTTTTCCAACCATCTATATATAAATTTCCTTATACTAATGAATAGAAAAATTAATTGCAAATCATTTAAATTTTCATATCTTATTAATTACAAATCATTTAAATTTATAATTTATTTAATTATTTATTTTGAATTTAAATCAATTGAATTCTTATTTAATGAAAAAGATTTTTAACCTAAATATCTCTCATCATCTGCTTCTTCCTCCCCTCCTTATTCGACCACAACCATTAATGCAGATTTTTTTCACCGTCTCTATACTTGGATCCTCATTTATACAAAAACAATGGAGAGGTTATGGTCGTCACAATCAAATAAAGTTTCAAGTGTGAATTCTTTGAGTATAGGAAGATCCTCCCGATCTCCTCCTTATTCGTCGTCACAATCAAAGAAATATACTCAAAATCAATGGAGTTGTGATTGTGATTTCTGGATTCTTCACAATCTCTTCTCCCCTGGATCCTCGTTTTTCCTTCTTCAATTTTGTAGATTCAAAACGAATCTGACTTTATCTATATCAGAAATCGGCTTAAGGCGATCGTTGTTGTGGCTCGTGTTGCTGTTAAATCGATGAAGAAAGCAAGAGCAGAAGGTACTTTAAGTAAACATTTGTTTTTGTTCAACGTTTATTTTCGATCTTGCTAAGTGATTTTTCTTGCGGATGAGTCGGATCTAGGGTTCTAGTGATAGATCTATCGTTTATTAGCTTATACATTTGATGATTTTTTTTTAATTTTTTATCCAGATTTGAAAGATTTTATTAAAATGTTTATTTTTGTTCAATATTTATTTTATTTTCTATTTACATATCTTTAAAAACCGTTACTTCTTTTTTCATCTTCAATTTTGTGCCTTCTATCAATTTTGTGTACAAATCAATAAATCTTTACTAAAAGTAAACAGTTTATAAAAATGCATGCCTTTCAATTCTCCCTACTAACTCGCTTTCTCTGTATGTTTTTAGAATAAGTTACTTTTAATTAAATGTTTACTTTTTATCTCTGTATTTTATAGAAGGACGAACAAGAAAGACATTCAAATTTTCTTGGAAAAAGAAGTCGGAAGTTTTGAAGATTTTTCTTTTATTTTTTGTTATAGTTTAATTTTTGTTTAGATTTGATTTTTCCATTAATTTTGTAAAATTTAAGGGATTTTTATAAATTTCCTTAAATTTGTACAAATTAAGGAGAAATTAAATCGGAGATATGTTTGTCCTTTCACAATGTAATTTAATTTGGCCTAGTATGCTTTGGGTACTATTGATATTTAATAAAAACATCCGGTATATTTGATATATCTATATTTTTTTTTATTAATGAAATTAACTCATAAAAATATAATATTTATAAATATGATATTTTTTAAATCTAGTAAATTTTCTCTAATATTTTGTATATTTTGTCAATTTTTGTATTGAGCACATTAATTAGTGATTTACTATGATAGTATATCAATGGTTATCGAACATTCAATCAGTTATTTTTCTTGATTAATAAGTGATCGACTTTTTTATATTTATAAATACTAGTTTTTACCACGTGCGATGCACATATATATTTTATTTACTTTGTTTTTTTCATTTTATTATTTTAAATAATATTTATCTTTGGTTTTGGTTTTTTCTCTATTTTTTTTATTTAAAATAAAATACTTATCTATTTCATTATATTTTTTTTCGTCTCTTTGTTTTTTTTTTCGTGGTAAAAATTATGTATAATATCATTTTTTTTTGTTAAATATGTTTGTGAATTCTCGTATAATTATATATTAAATATTAATTTTATAATTTTGATGATCTATATATACAATTTCAATAATTTATTTAAAAATAAATCTACCAATTTAATAAATAAA